>OY744610.1:48701758-48909258 GCA_963556255.1 Allolobophora icterica
CTACACATCTGTCTGTCTGTCTGTCCGTCCGTCCGTCTGTCTGTCTGTCTGTCACCAGCGGACCACGTTCTTATCCGCATCAGCATCCGACCTTCCTCTGTTTTACTAATAAGATATCGCGTCCTTCGCCCGCCCAATTAGACCCACTGCTCGCTCCTCTCCGCAGACACAGTTCGCAGAGGGAAGACGGGCAGGAAAAGCTCCAGCAGAAGGGGATGGGAACGAAAAGCGAGGGAGGACAGGACGATAGTGATGGATTGACTGTCCGGTTCACCTGAGCAAGTTATACGGGCGTAACTTTGGAACAAATTGTCCGAAGATCTGGACGTCGCACGTCCGCGGCCATTAACCCTCTGAGGCAGCGAGGAGAGAGAGAGAGACCGTGGGATTGGCTGACGTCTGCGCCCCGTCCGCCACCGGCCGAGGGGTGTTAAGATTGATTGATTAAAAAGTCTTAGAGCGTGAGTTTGATTGATCCGAGGAATCAACGACACAGACGGAACTCGCTGGAAAGAGAGGAACGTCTGACTGACGGATGGAATGAAGGACGGACGGAGGAGAGGAGGGAAGGAAGAACGGAGGAGGAGAACATCAAACGGAAGGAACTACGAAAGGATAGAAGGACGGAAACAAGGATGACAGACGGAGGGGATAAAGAAACAGGAAAAAGGACGGAAGAAAGAGCAGAAAGGAGGACATAAGGAAAGACAAAGGGATGGAAAGAAGGACATGAGGAAAGACAAAGGGACGAAAACAAGGACATAAGGAAGGAGAGAGGGACGGAAAGAAGGACGGAAGGAAGGCGAAAAGAAGATAGAATGGAAGGACAGAGGGACGGAGTGAACAGACTGAGACAGAAACAGAACAACAGAGAGGCAGAGAAAGACAGAGACAGACAGAAACAGAGACACAAGGAGGCAGACAGACAGACAGACAGATAGACAGACAGACAGACTGAGAAGCCGTTGTAGCTACTGTTACTTTTCCTCCCTTTTCAAGCAATGAATGTAATTGAACGTGAACAAGAGCCAGAGACTCAATACGACTCCTGAATGAACTGCAACGAAGACAGAAGACGAACATTCGGGCAAAGACACAATGCAAGAAGACGACTCAGAACCCATCTAGTAAATCTCGAGACAGACAGAGAACACAGTGTCTGGATTTGGCAAATCAAAGTTCTCCAGAAGAATGTTCGTCAAATAAATCTATCCGCACTGGAGAATCGGATCCCGAGTACGACCGCATTTCAAGTAATTTGCACAAAATGTTGAACGAGAAGTTCTTTCACTTTCAATATCAACGCGAAGTCAATATGTGGGCTATGCACAGCAATATAAAGTAATGCTAGCAATAAAATGCTATGCAGTACAATACTATATAGTACAATACATTGCTATGCAGTACAATAAAATACAATGGTATGCACCAAAATACAACGTTATGCACTACAGTACAATGCTATGCAGTACAATGCGATGCTTTGCACTACATAACAATGATATGCAGTACACTACAATGCACTACAGTACAATGCTATGCACAGCAGCACAATGCTATGCAGTACAATACAATGTCATGCACTACAGTACAATGCTATGCAGTTCAATGCAATACTATGCACTACAGTACAATGCTATGAACTACAATAAAATGCTATGCACTACAGTACAATGCTATGCTGTACAATACAATGCCATATAGTAGGCCCTACAATTAAATAGGCTGCAACACAGTATCCAAAAAGATGCAAACGCTACAGCAGAAATTTGATCAAGTATTTCACAATAGTTCAAATATGTATTTTGGTGCAGTGTAATTAGCCGGCTGCGGAAAGAGCACGAGCGTTAGGCAGATGAGAAAATGTAAGATTTCAATTCAGAGAGAAATGTTGGCTTAGACTAGAAACAGAGAATTTCCAGCTAATATGAGCGAGTTCAGCGGCCATAGACATGATACACATGAACAACTATTTGCAGCTTTTAGCGCTTTGCTTTTGCAGCTGGTTCCAGAATATTCTAATAGAATGTAAGCCCTTAACAGCTTACATGTAGTTTAAGTTGAAAATCTCAAAGTTCTATGAAGAAATATCATCATATCATGTGTAGACCTGCATGCATTTGCGTGACGTATGTCAATGTAGATGTGTAGACCTGCATGGATTTGCGTGACGTATGTCAATGTAGATGTGTAGACCTGCATGCATTTGCGTGACGTATGTCAATGTAGATGTGTAGACCTGCATGCATTTGCGTGACGTATGTCAATGTAGATGTGTAGACCTGCATACATTTGCGTGACGTATGTCTATGCACATGTGTAGACCTGCATACATTTGCGTGACGTATGTTTATGCACATGTGTAGACCTGCATACATTTGCGTGACGTTTGCCTATGTCAATGCTCATGTCTTTCAGTCGCGGTTACCGACGTTGTGGCAGGCGTGTGCGTTCGCGTGTGGAAAAATATCAAAGCTTCCATAGATTCGTGGATTATCTCCAAAGAACTATTTGGGCCGATGGCTGCTGCACGGAGCCATGACATGCTGTGATTCTTGCTTGTTTACAAACGTGAGTTGAAGATTTTGAGATGGAAAAGAACAACGATATCTCCGTGATTTATCTCTCTTTTCTAGAAAATGAGTAAATAAATCTCAAGTTTAACGCGGCTAACTGCATTCACTATATAGGCTAATGGTCTTTGTACGGGTACAATAGAAGACCAAAGTCACATCTACTTACCATTCGAGGCCCGAAATTCTTGTAACATATTAGTCCCTTGAAGCAATGTCATGGCATATTTTCCGATTTTGAGCTGCGCAGTCACATTAATTTGGCTAATATAAAATGCCTGGATGAAATAAATAATTTATCTTGATTAATTCATTCGAGGATTCGTATAGCGCCCCTAAAGGAAACTACTCAGAGGCGCTGAAGATGAAATAAGCTTATCTAAATGTGCAACTTATAGATAATATAGGCCCCATGTCACTAGTGAAACGTAATACTAATAATTCTCTCATTAATGCCCGTATTGACACTAACTGACTCGAGTTAATTGGCTTCTAAGATCTTATTGTCAAAAGCAGGACAGTGAAAAGCATGGTCTTTATGTTGATGAGCACTGCCGTAAATGACGAACAGTAAATTCTTCAATCGACGGGGCAATTTATCACGCGGAACGGTCAAAGTTACACCGGAAATGAGACATGGCGTCGATTGCGTCGGTCCTTCTGATTGAAGGCGAAAGCAAGATATAATTTTATTGTTTCTGTAATTACAGGTTTTGCTTTGAAGCCACTCGGATGAGAACGGCACAACAGCGATTCCATAAAAGACCGTTTTATCGGATGTTTAAGTCGTAATAATGGAGATTTCCCTGTTTCTCGAAGTCTGTAGATTTATATCACCGCAGATACGCAGACATGGCGGACGTAGCCTATATCCAGAACGGTCGTATACATCGATTAGTAACTTGATCGTCCTTTGGCTTAAAGTAAGCTACCCTAGTTATGATTTCTTACTTGACAGGAATAAACATTGGAATTTGCGGTATATAGGGCAGCGGAAGGTATCAGTGGTTTAGTGTGTTTAACTGCAATTTCAGATGGAAATCTAGTCAGATTGACGAATAAATCGCTGGACAAATAGAACAGAAGCCCAAACTGACGACCAATATACTGTAAACAAGAATCTTTCAAAATGGAGAGAATTGCTGTGTTCAAGCATTTTCGGTGACATAGAACAAGAATTTACTCAGAAGTAACCTAATTGCTTTGCTCTCTAGGGCATACTTATATATGAATTATGTAGTTCTTTAATTATTTTTCCCTCGTAAATACAGTAGCGATTATCGTGGATGTAATGGCCTATAACATTCCTTGGACCTTTGCAGCCGATATAGGTCATGACCTTGATACACCCGTCTAGTTCTCGTTAATGAATGACACTTTCTGAAAATAGAATTCCATTTCCCGTTCTTGATTAGTCATATTGGATATTGGAGGTTCATTTATAATTATAGACCCTAATGAAATCTCTCTAATCAGATGCAGTAGAGGTATATTTATTAAACACCTTTTACACGTCAACCAATAAACAAGACGAACTAAATAGGCCTACAGACGACGCAAATTTCATAAAATATCCTTGATACTCAGGTTATAACGGATTTATATTAAAATTTGGATGTAAAATTTGAGAAGGCGCATGACACTTTGACTGCGAAGACGTCTAAATCGTACTGCGTCTAATGCGTTTCTTATGTAAGCGGTTTATGTACAGGCAATCCAAAACGCCATTAGACATTGGATTTGTTGATGTTAGTTTAAGGAGTGTATGTTTCGTTGCTTTCTCTAGCGACAGAGCTCCCAGTTCATCAATGTTCGATTGCGCAACCAAAAGAATCGATCTGTTTTTAGACAGTATCAAGTTCCCTTTAAGCATCTTTGCAACGCTAAACAGTGGTTGCTTGTTCAGAATCTACCATGGGACAACGTAGCCAAATGGATAGAGCGTTTGGTCTGTAGCGCGGACAGTACGGTTTCGAACCTAAGTAGGGGCCTTGGTCAAGTTCTCCACAATTGCTAAGCGCAATGGCTGTGCTGTTGTATGCAGGGCCGGATTAACCACTGGGGGGCCCTATGCTAATTTTGCACGGGGGCCCCTTGTCGTACTGAACATGGAATGATGGGGACGCCGTAAAGAAAGACATGACAATCAACTGTAGCAAAGCAGGGTCAATGTGCCCTGCTGCTAAAATGTGTAGTCAATGCACATTGGACACTACACTGCATTTTAGGACTATGTCTAAGGTTGTTTCAAATGTTAGAGTATATTGCCAACATACACTTAGCGTAAAAATATAGGCCTCATCAAAATTCGAAACATTTCTCTTCATTATTTAACAGCTCAGAAACATTTGCGACTTTTAGCAGTTGCAAACTGTGCATTAATGTCCATCAAATTAAATGAATTTAAGTAGGGCCTATAAGGGGCCTATCACTCTCAATACAGGCAGTGAAAATCGATCTTTTTTGGCTATTCATAAGCAGACATTGGAAGCAGGTGTTCCTGAACCTCGAAATGGGCTAAAAAAGCAACCATTTTCTCAGTTGACGCTCACCATTCGCTGGCCAAGAATAAAACAGCTTATCAATGAAGTGACAAAATTGTCCCTTGCACAAAGTGGGCAATCATTGGACTCGGACGTGTTTCTACAGGCTTCTTTCTGATCTCTTTTCGAGCTAATGCTCAATAGTGGCCGCTGTAACTGGCAGCCATTCATAGGCATCAGTCGAGTGACAATTAATGAGGTTTTGTAAACTTTGACGATTCGTTTTCAGACGGATGTGTAACAATTGCTTCAAAAAGTTCAGCATTGTGAGTCTCATCTGTATACAGTGACCACGACCATCATCTGTGGGTATATAATTATGCAGAATCATGCATGTAGTCACAGCTCAGAGTTAGTGGTGTGAGTGGCAGGACATCCCTATATTATGTCGACGCCATATCCCAATAATAACAGGCAAATCCATTGGTTGTGCTCTTTTATAGCCGCCTTTTACTTTGACTCGTGCAAGAAATACATCGAAATTCGGTGCTGAAGCACACGAAGATAAATATCATTCTCAGTCTTGTCTTTAGCAAGTTGGCATTTCTGGGTACCGGAAAGCAGAAAGGTTCTACGCATCGTGTTCGTTTAAAACATTTAAACTAAAACTTAAATCCAGTGAGCGAATCGCGTCGGAATGAAACAAAAGTACACCGTCAGTATGGATATTGACAGAATCAATAGAAACGCATGTACAGGGCAGTTGCTTAGATGGCTGACATTTCAAATTTGCAATTTGCTTAGTGCGAATTCTCGCTTAAACTGAAACTAATAGCTAACAATTATAATTATGAACAAATAATTAAGTGGTGTCATAAATACTGTGTTTGTACTGCAGCATTCCGACTCCGGTCGGGGGGCCCCGTCAAGCGGGGCCCCATGCTAAAGCATATTGAGCATACTGGTTAATCCGGCCCTGGTTGTATGGTCGTGTGTGTACTTCTGACCTTTGGAAAGAGGGCAATATCAGATACAGTACTGTTGTATTATATAGGGTAAGGTTCTTTTACTGAGTTGCAGTCCTTAACGATGTGGTTCTTCGACGTTAGACGTTTTCGGCATAGCGAAAAGCAAACAAATGTAGCAGTAGCGGTCCAAAAGTAGCAATAATATATTATTGAACAACCTCTGGAGTTGCATTATTTAGTCTGTCAACAGTAGAGGTATATATAGGGTTAACCCATTAGGTTTCCTATTGAACTTGATGGGTACTTGGCTTAATACAATGACTTTCGGTAGAGTGCTAATCAATTATATGTCTACAAAATGCGCTATAACAACATGCAGAAAATGGCCTTGTAACGCATAGAATATGGGTTTAACAATTTAACGACTAGCGTGTAGGCCTACTAAAGGTGAATGTGAAACCAATGCAGCTCGTGGTTAAAGTGCTAACGCCTACCATGTGCATTGTGCAGCCATGAACAAGTAGTCTTAAATAATTGTTAAGCCCTATCGATTACCATTGAACAATATGCTACATGAATTAATAATCAATAAGTAATGATTGATGTACTTGGTAAATATTAAGCTGCATTGTTTAGATAGATCGTTGTCTCTGATGGGATAGGTAGAAGGGCAAGACCATGGAAGAATTATTGGCCTCAAACCATCAGAGACGGCTTGACGGGCATTGGGATGTCGTGGGACTAGGCCGGAAGACTGGCAATGGACAGAGACGAATGGAGACGCTGCTTTGCTCAATATTAAGATGTGCACGGTCTGGACTAAGTACTAAGTAAGTACTAAGTAAGTACTAAGTAAGTACTAAGTAATAAATGAGTGCTAAGTAAGTACTAAGTATTTAAACTATACTAAGTACTATGTAAGATGATGCTTTGACCGATGTTCAGAGGTACACGGTCTGGACTAAATACTAAATAGGTATTAAATACTAAGAGTAGGATACTAAGTACTGAGTAAGTACTTAGTAGGTAATAAGTAGTAATAAGAACGATGCAAGTACTAAGTAAGTACTAAGTACTAAGTAAGTACTAAGTAAGTATCAAGTAATACTAAGTACTAAGCAAGTAACGAGTAAGTACTAACTAAGTACTGAGTAGGGTACTAGGTAATAAGCATATTAAGTGCTAAGTAAGTGGTAACTAGGTACTAAGTACTATGTAAGTACTAAGTTGGTACTAAGTGTACTGTTTGAGGTAGTACTGTTGCTGACCTGAGTAGACGAGGATTCCGTTGGCGCTGTTCGTTCTGAAGTAGAGGCTCCACTTGTCTTGGTTGCTAACGATTACGTCACCACTCTTCGAAAGGTCATAGGTCAGGTACTCGTGCCCAAAGAACGTCGCCTGCGATGGAATCTTCTCTTGAGAAAGAAAAACAGGCGTATGTAATGCAGTATGTGAAGTCTGAGCTACACTCCTGAGGTTCCTCAAGAAGAGCATTGCTTGAAGTTGACTTTGAAAAGGATTTGTGAATAGGTGAAGAAATGCAGTGGACAGACAAGGTACCATCATCGTCATCATCATTATCGTCGTCGTCGTCGTCATAATAATAATTTGAATAATAATAATCATCATCATCACGGTCGTTGTCGTCGTCATCAGCATCGTCATCATCATGAAGAACATCACAGTCATCGTTATATTCATCATCATCACCGTCCGTCTCTGAATGAACCTCTTCAAGCTATAAACCTCAGTCCAAGCGCAAAACCTGTATATCGTTTGCCCCCTGGATTTTGAAAACTGTCTTGTGTTCTGTGTTCACGAGAAGCTATTTTATGCAAAAACGTGATTTTGCCCCTAGAAAAATATTTGCTCCCCCCCATAGAAAAATTCCTGCGGACGCCCAGGGTTTTAAGGCGAGTAAGATATAGACAAACGCAATATTAGAACTGTATGGAATGTGCAACGCAAAAGCAGCGATTGTTTTACTATTGTAATTGTAATCTGACATTTATAAAGCGCCACTTCTAGAAAAAAAAACTATCAGTAACGCTCAATAGGCCTACCCACAAGACGCACGCAGTTATGCCTCAGATTGCATCAGGAACTGGCTTAGGTTTTATATTCCTCACTTATACTTCTAACGATCTTGATATCGATTTATCGTCGCTTTTGTACTCTAGTCTTAGAATATATTTCTCGTTCTTGCAGATATCATTTACATGATGATTGCAGTTTTGATTCGATAGCCATCACATTTACAAGAAACACGTTTAGACGATTTATTCACCGATGAATTACTATGGCATTGTAAATTGGCAATTAGCAGTCGATTCCAGATTGTCTGGCCGTTTGTTTGGGCCGTTGAAGTAGATGCTTTCTCGCGAGAGCTATCAATTGAACGAAACGGACGGCTTTGCTGCGTCAGACAAAAGCGCTCAAATAGTGTTCAACTGAAGCATTTCTGGCGATTATACGCTATTGGTAAGTGAATTGTTTTAACAGATGTATTGTCAAACTGTGTAACGACAGCTGCGAATAGTACTTGATGGTAATTATTGGCTAACTTTACTTTTGATTATTATGACGAGCGCCTATGATGAGTCGTAATCGTAATCTCCAATTTTCTAAAGCGCCACTGTAAAGCTGAGCGCAAAGCACCAGCTTATTCACGAGTCTCTCTTGAATTGGCCCTATATAAGTGTTCAACTACCCATTAGCGTCCGCAGGAATTTTTCTGGTGGGGGCAAAATTCTAGAGGGGTAAAATGACGTTTTTGCATAGGCTATTCATGAACACAGAAACGAGAACATTTTCAACATCCAGGGGGAATCTTCCTACCTCCCCACTCCGGACGCCCATGCAACTACCATTGCCATTTTGCACTTGTTCTTAATATTTTTATTGTTATTTTTATCAGTCTTCAACGACGCCCCTCAGGCTAGCTCGTGTAGTACTTTGCGAGGGACTTACTCAAAAACTTACAGAGTCATAATTATTGTAATTTCATGTATATGTAACAGACAAACACGACATTCTTAAAATTTTTAAAGTGTAACATGAAATGCATTGATTCAGAACTCACTATACGCTCAATCGTAAATTTGTATAGCGCCCCTTCAAGAGAAATCCTCAGAAACGCTACCGATTTGACAACACCTAACCACGATCGAAAAGAATTGGTTTCAAACGCTTGCAGAAAACCATTTACACATTAATAATAATAATCTTTATTAATTCAGACTGACAAGTATGCAGTAAGATTACATTGAAACATGACAGTACAATCAAGATCTTAATTAAACACACGGTTTGGCAGCCATGCATGGCGCCTGCCCTAGAGGGAGGGGGATTACGGGTTTCGAACCGCGATCTAATGCTCTCCTGGCCATGAGTGTTACCATTACTCCATCCTCCCTCCCTACGTATATGCTTGAAACCTTAATAGAGACTAAAAGGAATTGGCATGGACATGAGGCGCGGTCCCCCCCCTTGAATTCTGATCTGGCACCTAAATTGGCCAAAAATTCTGACTCTTGCAGGTTTGGTTTACTTTAGAGCCGATCATGAGCTGGTTTATCTGACTACGATTTATGTGGCGCTATTAAATTTAAGCTATTTACCTTATACTACGATGCAAGGCTAAGTAAGCAGCCATCTCAGTGTCTTATTGTGGACTACACTTAAGTGCATTTGATCGGTCATACAGGTCATCTTACTTGGCCGCATTTCAAGCCTGGTCACAGTGACAATCCCTTACTACCAGGCAACGTATATATCGGTTCGCGCCGCTCCACAGCCTCATAGTGTATGGGCGTGACGTAGTTCGACCGACCGACTGACCAGAGGAATGACCGATGAGTGGACAGGGTGGATGGAGTGGACAGGCGCTTGACCAGATTATCTCGGTCCATTGTCCTTAATTCTCGTAATCGCCACTCGGTGGCAAGCCTTGCCTCGACCGACCCCACCCACGATGGAACCCCGTTGCCTCCGCTTCCGTCCCCGGGTGAGAGAACGAGGGCCGGAGGGAGCGGTGGGTCGCGCTATTATCGCTGACGGGCGATGATGGTTGCCAAGAAACGGCGATCAACCAAAAACGACAAATGTGACGTTGATTCATACGAATCGTTCATTGGCTGGCGAGGATCTGTCGGCGGGAGGCGCGGCGCCCCGGAAACAGCCGCTTCTATGCGCATTAATGCGACGGGGGACGAAGTGCGCTCACCGGAACACCAGTCAATGCGTCAAACGTTAATGGAATTAGAGAAATTTCTAATTACTGTTCGATAGAAGTGAACATGTGCCAAACTTCGCAACTGGTTGAGAAACTGGTCCTAACATCTGGCAATACATCGCATTATGTTTTATTGTATGAGTGAGGCAAGGCAATGCAAGGCAATGGAGAGTCAAGGAAGAGAATCGTATACCGAGGTGAGGTAGATAGAAGAAAGGAAGACTAACTTAAGGTAGAGTGAATTAAAGTAGGCTAACTTAGGACGAGTGAAGTAAGGGTAAGCTAACTTAAGGTAGAATGAAGTAAGGTCAGCTTACCTTAAGTTAGCTTACCTTACTTCATTCTATCTAACGGTAGAATGAAGTAAAAGTCAGCTTACCTTAAGTTAGCTTACCTTACTTCATTCTACCTTAAGTTAGCTTACCTTACTTCATTCTACCTTGAGCTACCTTACTTCATTCTATCTTACGGTAGAGTGAAGTAAGGTAAGCTTACTTTGCTTCACTCTAAGATAGAGTGAAGCAGGGTAAGCTAACTTAACGTATAATGAAGTACGGTAAGCTAACTTAAGGTAAAGTTAACTAGTTGAGATTATAACGCACTCGTTAAATGTGTCTTCCAACTATAGGTTTCTGAGGAGTTGTCCTGCAGCCGTAGAACTCTTATTTCTCATCAGTTCTAAGGAATTTCTTATTAGTTCTTATGAGTTATCAATTTCTTATGAATTCCTATGAATCATGATTTTCTTATGACTTCGAACCCCGGACCTGGAAATGAAAGACATCCCATTCACTCAGCAATATTGCGATGGATTAGATAATCCAAAGGTTCAATTACTCTTCTGCAACGAGGCTAAACAAATAATCGGAACAATCTGGACAGAGATACGATAAGAAAAGCACTCAATGCTTCATCATAATAATTATGATTGAAAGCAGTGCACTGCGTTTTACTGCTATGTAATGGTTCACGGTTCAAATGTCATATTGCAGTATGAGAAACACGACTATTAGGGTCTAACAGCGTAATGTAATGTTACGCTACAGAATCTGGTAAAATTTACATTTTGGACAGGAAGTTGTCGAGCCCTTGTGCTTCGTCTGCAGCGTTGTAATGTAGCTCGATTACGAGGAAGTTTAACACCGAAAGTTCACAACTGTTGTAAGTAAGTAAGTAAGTAAGTAAGTAAGTAAGTAAGTAAGTAAGTAAGTAAGTAAGTAGGTAGGTAGGTAGGTAAGTAAGTAAGTAAGTAAGTATTTTCTTTATTGAGAAGCACTAGCAAACGCACAGCGCTGTACATGGTAAACATATTACAGTCAAGTAATCAAACATTATGACCAATTATATAAAAGGAGAAGTAACTGTAAATTAAGTGAAACATAAGGAGGATAGGAGAGGAGAGGAGTATGGTAGCCAAATCTTGGAGAGCATAGTTATTTGTATAGCATCCTATATAGCGAGGAAGCACGCTAGCTTTTTTGTCTGTATCATTCTCTCTGGTTCGCCTGTGTCTGATAGTGGTTAGCGTGCTGGACTGTCAATCGAGAGGTTGGGGTTCAAATCCTCGCCTGGGCAGAACCTAGGTTGAGATTTCTGCTCCACTTGCACCTCTATCCAACTCAGCTATAACGTGTACAATGTCGGTGGGAAGATGAGACTGCGAGGGAGAGTATTGGTCCACCCGCCCTCATATGCCGAGGCTAAGAAAATGAAGTCGCTAACAATTCATACCCACGGCTGCCTCAAGGCTAGCTTGAAGGACTGCTCTTCTTCTCTTCAAATGCAAATGCAGTGAAGTGGACAAGCCTTGCGAACGTACGAACAATTAATTGCCTTCGGTCGAATATGACCTAACTGTCAATTAACCTTACCTTACCAGCCATTCGCCACGCCTCCTGCAAATCGCCGATTCCGAAATTGTTAAGATCATCACCTGTTTTTCTAATTGATTACACAAACTGCCTGGAACAAAACCCCAAACACACGAATCATTGAATTGGTTTCTTCTCAACTGACCTATTCCTATGCTCACGTTAATTAACACCCCGGCTGAAATGTATTAAGCAATTACTTTGTGCGAGTCCAAATGCATGTTTCGTGGTTCTAAATGACTGGAAGCATATCTTTTCTCCTCTGGCTAAGAGTTAATGCCTGCTAACGGCAGAGACTAGTGTACGTTGATTACACTTTGGTGTAAAACAAATGGCAATAACGGACTGTATGTAAACTGGTGGAAAGGAGATAAAGTATAGAGGCAGCATGTCACAATATAGACAATACACACAAATATATATATACACATATATGCATTTAC
This sequence comes from Allolobophora icterica, assembly GCA_963556255.1. NCBI lineage: Eukaryota > Metazoa > Annelida > Clitellata > Crassiclitellata > Lumbricidae > Allolobophora > Allolobophora icterica. The sequence continues at coordinate 48,714,331 of OY744610.1, forward strand.
ATAAACATTAATGCATATATATATACATATATGTGCATAAATATACATATACATATACATATATAAGGTGATATATGGATGCACGTGAATAAGTTATGTAATTGTATTGATATACCTCACCGGTCAGATGTAGAGGTAATGGTAGGACAATAGTTTAAACCCTTCTATAGAAATACTTGGAATCGAGGTAGCAGCAAGGGTTTGAGGGACCTCTTTTTGGCTGAAGCACAATCACAATCACTCTAACCCAAAGGCGTGGCATCCTTTAAAGTTCCGAAGTGCATTTGCTGACCCCAGAAGAGTGACAGGCTGAGTTGGGAGACAATGGGTTATGAGGAGAGACAATGTAGCCTGTAAAGTAAAGTAAGTGAGCCCTTGTTAAAACGCCCTCGTTTCCATCAGCTGAAAGAGTTGTTTACTTTTATGGTAATCGTTCCATAGTGTCTGATTTCCGGCCACACTGCCTGACCTCTATTACAAGACGATGGCCTGGACCTGTATGAGCGTATGACCACACGATGTCGAGTGTGGACTCCGTTTCCCTCGGGCAGTTAATCGGGGAGAAAGGGAAAGGGATGGACCCGCACCAAGCGCAGCCAACTGACCCGCACTCGCCGATAATCCCGTTGAATGAATACTACACTCCCTGACGTAATGTCTCGATTGATCAGACGCTCCTGTGGCTAGACAATCCACGCATAAGTTTACACAGCACCTGACACGGTAATAACAATACCACCACCGCCAACCACCACCACCACTTCTACTAGCATCATGACTGATACCACTACTACCACCACTACTACTACTTGTACCTGTATTAGTACTGATGCCTTGAACATTAATAAAGTGGCGCTATAGAAGTTCTTAGATTAAACCAGTTCCAGTACTACCACTTTTTGCTGCTGCTGCTGCTACTGCTGCTGCTGCTGCTGCTGCTGCTGCTGCTGCTGCTGCTGCTGCTGCTGCTGCTGCTGCTGCTACTACTACTACTACTACTACTACTACTATTATTATTACTACTACTATTACTACTACTACCACTGCTACCACCACCACCACCACCACTACCACCACCACCACCACCACCACCACCACCACCACCACCACCACCACCACCACCACCACCACCACCACCACCACCACCACCACCACCACCACCACCACCACCACTACTACTACTACCACTACTACCACTACAACATGCTGCTGCTACTACTACTACTACTACTACTACTACTACAACCTACAATTACTACTGCTACTACTACCACTACAACCTACTACTACTATTGCTACCACTACAACCTACTACTGCTACTACTACCACAACAGCCTAGTACTACCACTACTACTACTACCACTACAACCTACTACTACTACCATCACTACCACCACCACTCTGGTGGTGGTGGTAGTGATGGTAGTAGTTGCTGTATGCAACAACACTGAGCCTTGCAGACCACAATGTTTTTCCCAGAACACGCTACAATTGACTACTACTGCTGCTGCTGCTGCACTTTTATACGAGACATTTTTAATGACGACAAGAGGCATGTCCTCCAATGTCTTCTGATATTATCATACGTTTGTCTAAAGAGAGTTGCCAAAGCATAGAGCGTGATTTCCAGTCTAATTCATTGGGGGGGGGGCGAGGACGTTGGCTCGCGTGGTGGTCCGTCCTTCGGTGGGAATTGAATTGAATCGGTGTAGGTGCATACGAGGATTTCGGCCGAACTAATCAAGGAGACGTCCGATGCCAGTTGGAGCACTGCTCGGCCGGGTATGTACTGCTGTGCTTTGCACAACTGAACCAGATGCAACGTTGATCCAATGCATCGCTGATCAGTTCCGTTATATCGGCCTCGGTTCCGGTGATTTCCATATGCAGAATCTTTAAGAGCAACGCCTGTCAAACACAGATGCTGTTCGTGGCCAGAGGACGCTCGCTAACAGATTGCCCGAGACTGAAGAATGGTGATTTATCGGCGCAGAGGTTATGTTAATAACATGGCTTGAGCGCTGACGACAATTAAACAACTGGATCTATGGATCATCTCCTCGTTCAGCTTTCATCTTGCCATTAAAACTGTCATAGCCACGCACTCTACAATACAGTGTCAGTTAATCTAATGAGAGATTTCAATATCGTAACACACAATGTGGTTATTTGACTGCACCTACAAACCTTTGGCACTTAAACGACGAGCTGCATTGGTTTCCCAGTCGCTTTTAGTACACCCACGTCGTTAAATGTTAACGACACGCCTATCTGCATTGACAGCGTTCATATCATATGCATTTTGTATAGCATATAATATAAACGATATTATGCTATCTGAATTTACATTTATGTAGCATTCCGACCTAGCTTTTCTATCGGATTTCGACCTAGCTTTTCGATTGGATTTCGATCTAGCTTTTCTATTGGATTCCGACCTAGCTTTTCTATTGGATTCAGACCTAGCTTTTCTATTGGATTCCGACCTAGCTTTTCTATTGGATTCCGACCTAGCTTTTCTATTGGATTCAGACCTAGCTTTTCTATTGGATTCAGACCTAGCTTTTCTATTGGATTCCGACCTAGCTTTTCTATTGGATTCAGACCTAGCTTTTCTATTGGATTCAGACCTAGCTCTTCTATTGGATTCAGACCTAGCTTTTCTATTGGATTCAGACCTAGCTCTTCTATTGGATTCAGACCTAGCTTCTGTATTGGATTTCGGCCTAAATTTTCCAGTGGTTTATACATGTAAATTTCGATTGCGATTTTACTGGCAGAGTCCATCGAGTGACGTCTTGGGATTATGAAAATGACGCTGTGGAAGTCAATTGATTAGATTAGCATAAACGATTAGGATTACGATTGTCTGGCTGTATGCAACATTGAGCCTTGCAGACCACAATATTGTTTCCAGAACACGCTACAATTACAGAATTTACAGAAGCACAAAGACTTGAACTAGAGACAAATGGCCATGGACGACAATCCCCGGGGGTCGAGGGAGACAAAAAAACCACCTTTAACAGTGGGGGGGGAGGGACACACCATACATCTGTCCACACACGTATCACTGAGACAACCGTAGACCTATATTCAGATCTGAAAGCGAGATCTTAGCAGTATAGGAATACCAATGAGTCATCATACCCCTCTGGACTGTGAGCAAGGGGATATATCGGCGATGGCCGCTTTGACTGCCTCAGCGGTCGACTCTAGTACCGTGAAATCCTCTATCGTCCTCTTGTTCAAAAGCCCCTGGGGAGGGAGAACGATCCACCCACCGTAGCCTGGCTTCTAATCTCCATGATTAATCTCCATAATCTCCATCGGATTTCAACCTGGCTTTTCCTATGGATTATGATTTTTTATAACGATTCTGCTCGAAGCGACCTTCGACATTAGAGCGCCTCTGTTTGGTTTGCCCTTTGAGCGGTGCTATGTAAATGTTCAAATACATTACATTGCACTACATCTTTGGACATTTTTATTACGGCGCTACAAAAGTCATTGGATTAGATTAAGCTAAATTGGATCAGGGATACTGGAAACCGATATAAAGGAAGTTGGAAGCCGAGATCAGGGATACTGGAAGCCGAGGTAGTGAATACGATACAAAGTCATGAATTGACATGTACAGTATGTATAAATAGAGACAGAAAGACAAACACGAGAACACTCAGAGACAGACGCAGACACGACAACAAACAGAGAACCATACACAGGCAGATGCACGGAAGGAGAGAGTAATCGACCAGGAGGGACGGAGAGAGGGAGAGATGGAGGTAGGGTGAGCTTAATTGAAAGTCCATTCACGCATAAATCCCAACAGCCACTACGAGTTCGCACAGACTAGACAGACAAGCAGATGGAAACAAAAACACAGAGGTACAGACATACAGACAGACACAGACAGTCATATACACTATGTGTACATTAACAATTTAAGTGACAGGGATAAAAAGAAATACACAGCAACTAACAAAACAATAGCAGCACTGATACAAGTGCCTTACGTTCATTTATGCCATTGAATTAAAGAACGCAGAAAGGACTGCTTCTTGGACTCCAGTGGGCGCACAACTGCACTGGTTAAGCCAGTCAGTGAGTTATTGAGTAAGTCACTCTGTCAGTCATTCAGTCAGTCAGTAATTCAGTAATTCATTCAGTCAGTCAATCAATCATTCAGTCATTCAGTCAGTCACTCAATCAGTCACTCAATCAATCATTAAGTCAGTAATTCAGTCAGTCCAACTCATGGATCATTTGAGGTTCGTAGTGCCAGCTCGATTTGGCTCTCTCTTACTTGATCTTATTTATTGATCGCAATGGAAACGCTTGCAGAGCTTTTCAGCGCTTCGAAGAAGAAGTTTAAAAACGACGCTACAAAAACGTTCAAGCAGACATAATATGTCGCCGACCAGGACATGGTAGGAGACTGTCAACGCAGGATGTCAATATAAAACCGGTCCCGTTATTCTTCCTACTACATCCATCTCATTTTGATTTCCGCAGGGTCAGCTGCAGATCCCGTCTTCTCGAAGACCCGAAGGCCACATTCTCTTCGCCTAGATGTCATAAAGGCTCTAAATAAAGAACGAATGATATTACGTTGCGTGTCCGAATCGGAAACGACAGAGAGGAGGACTCCGAACGACGATGAGTCAAAGCAGACATTCAGAGAGACTTACAGACAGACAGACAGACAGACAGACAGACAAACAGACAGGCGGGTAGACAGACAGACATACATACAGACTGACATACATACAGACAAACAGAGAGACATACAGACAGACATACATACAGACTAACATACAGACATACAAACAGACATACAGACAGACATACAGACAGACAAACGAACACAGAGAGAGACAGACAGGCATCCGAGTCAAGCCCCAGAGAAACAACACGGCAAAGACTACACAGACGAACTGACAACCGATATAACACACACAGGCAGGAAGAGGGGCGAATAGCCCACAAAGAGAGATGCACACGGACACAGAAAGAGGGAGGTACGCGGTGAAGACAGAGTGAGGCTGAGGCAGGTAAAGACAGAAGCACACGAAGACACATAAAGATCAAAAGAAGCAGACAAACTGAGAGACAGAGGCAAACAGACAGACAAACAACACAGAAGGATACTGAGACAGATGCCTAGCAATCAGACATACGTAGAGACACACCGAGATCAACAGGAAGACGGATAGAGACAAAGAAACAGCAATACTTAGAGATTCCTTAGACGTAGACAGACAGTCAGACAGACATACAGTACTGACAGGTAGAGCAAACGAGGCAGAAACAGACATACGAAAGAGCAGATATACAGACAGAAATACAGACAGACATACAGACAGACAGACGTACAGACAGACATGCGAACAGACATACGAACAGACATCGACATACATACAGACATACAGACAGATATACAGACAGACATACGAACAGATATAGACATACATACAGACATGCATACAGACAGACATACGAACAGACATAGACATACATACAGACAGACATACAGACAGGCATACAGACAGACATACGAACAGACATAGACATACATACAGACAGACATACAGACAGACATACAGACAGACATACGAACAGAAATAGACAGACATATAGAAAGACACACAGATAGACATACAGACAGATATACGAACAAACCTAGACAGGCATACAAACAGGCTTGCAGACAGACACAGACAGACATTTAGAGAGACAAGTAGACAGACACAGACATACATACAAACGGACACACAGATAGACAGCCAGGCATCCGAGTAAATAAAGCCCCAGAGAAACAGCACGGCAAAGACGAACACAGAACGCCACGGTGTATAAACCACATTGAAACATCGTCGAAGGATAGAGGGAGTGGCGCCGAGACAGTCTCCTCCGACAAATCCGCCGCTGATTTATGCCCAGACAGGATCCGATGCAAGATATTCGACGTAGTAACCGAGATCCAATGGCGTTTCGATCGGTCTAATTCAGCTAACACCGGACCCACCAGGATTTCTCCGGACTCCACTCCGGCTCTATCAACAAAACCGGATAATCTCCATCGACGACGATGCAGCCGACGCTCCCGCTGCCTAGGTGGAGCCACGAGCGGCTTAAACGCGACACTCTTTTCAGGAGCTTCGACTCAGATCCGATGCGTGTCTGATTGGCACCAAATCAGGTTTATGAAGTCGAATCTGGCACGAAACTTATGATTTGCAGACATCCGATCGATCGTTACACGATTCGTTCGTGCCGATTTAAAATAATATTCGTTTTCCAACTGCCTCTTTCTTCTGTAATCCTCGCCTATTCACCCCACCCTGTCCCTCCTCCGATTTTCACCACCCATCTTCCTCTTTCATCCTCCTGCTCCTCCTCGTCCACGTCCTCCTCCTCCTCGTCGTCATCCTCCTCCTAGCTTTCCCTTATCCGAATTTAATCTTGGATCACGGTAGCCGATTGGTTAGAGAGATTGCTTTGTAACGTGGAGAGTGTGGGTCACTTCGAGCCTGTTACTGAACGGTTACTGTGTACTGACTTTGAGCAAAGTCCTTCACTCACAATTACCATTCATCTATCCCCTTCCCCATCTACCATGTTCATTTTTCCATGACGCTTCATTGCTCTCTGCCACCTACCAGTTTCTCATCCCCTCATTCATTCTTCCCGCCTACCTACGTTGCTCCTTTCCATCTCTTTCCCTTTCTTCCTTCTCTTTGCTCTTCCTCCCTTTTCATTCTCTCCTACGGTCCTTCCCGTCGTTTCCTCCTCAACCCTGTTCTCCATCCCTCTCTCCAACCCTCCCTCCGCGTCGTCCGTCCCCTTCCTCCATGCACCGACTCACCGTCTGAGCTCGATCGCTTTCTTGGGCGTCTCCTTCTGACGGCGTGTCCGTCTCGTACTGGGCCGAGGCGGAGGCCAAAGCTGGGCCTGGGGTCGGTTGTTCCCGGGATGCTCAGACTGGCCTACGTTGTTAAGATCCGGAGTGACGAGAGAGACTCGGTGACCCGTCATTCATCTCGATCAACGTTCATGACGAGACCAAAGAAATATATGTAATCAAGATTGCAGACGGACGTCGATAGCGAAACTGTGTTCGGTTATTTAGAGAACAGCGAGACAGAGAGGGACAGAGAGGGACAGAGAGGGACGGAGACTGAGAGAGAGAGACTGAGACAGAGACTGAGAGAGAAGAGAGAAAAAGACAGAAAGAGAGAAAGAGAGAAAGAGAGAGAGACTGAGAAAGAAGAGAGAAAGAAAGAGAGAAAGAGAGAGAAAAAAAAGAGAGAGAAAGAGAGAAAGAGAGAGAGGCACAGAGAGTGACAGATAGACAGACAGACAGACAGACAGAGACAGAGACAGAGAGAGCAATAGATAGTTACCAATCCTTTTACAGACATTACAGATTACATTCTTCGACAGCTAAGTTCATTTTCCCAAGACGCACTAGGAATCGAAGCCCATAGAATCGAAGCCCACAGGGTTAAGGTTAGCATCCTACCACGTTGTCTCCTTAATACCATCTGGCAACTTGATCATTCCAAAGGAGAACCCCGAGGATTATACATTGGAACGCATGGATATTAAAACCCCTAACGACATCTACCGACCAAAGGATGTTGCACTGAACGTACCTTCGTCGCACGTGATCCCAGTGTAATCCGTCAGCCTACAGTCGCACACGGAACCAGCGTCCGTGCTGATACACTCGCCGCCATTTCGACAAGGATCGTGGTCTGCGCATGCGTCGTCGGAGAAAATCCGCAGCCCACTTCCGTCGACCATTGCCACTTCCTGTCTGGGCGCCCCGCAGTGAGACAGCGCCAGGCCACGTATTGACCCCTTGAACCCGGGTTCAAAGGCGACGGACGCCAGTACCACCCGACGCGTTTGGGCTCTGAGGGCTGCTGGCAAGCCACCGACGTAGAGGAAACCCGATTGGGTTGTAGGGTTGGCGCTTGGGGCGTCCTCCGTCAGGGTCAGGGCGATGGGCGAATGGGGGACCCCATCGATGACGATCACCGTTCCCGTCGGTGTCTTACGCAGCTCAATCTGGTGCCATTTCCCGTAGCTGTAGTCACTTCCGGTCGACAGGGAACCAGTCTCGACTCCGTCGCGGAAGCGAAGCCTCAGGGCGCCGCGGACGAGTTTCAGCTCCACGAAGTCTGAGGGAAAGGAGTCCGTGTAGAGAATGAGCCCTGAGGGGTGCCTCGTCGAGAATTCGAGGGACAGAGAACCGTTGTGGCGGCAGGGTAATCTCCACGGAGGGAAACGAGCGTAGGATCCAGGCGCTCCATCGAGGTCCAGGGCAGAAAGCAAAGGCACGAAGGCTACCAGCAGAAGCAGGACAGCTTGTGGACTCATATTCCTCGTCTACAAAAATAATTAGATATGTTATGGATTGTAATGTTATGCAGTCGACAGTTGCAGTCGGAAGCGTTTCTTTATTTCGCAGAAAATGTGTATATGTATGTATGCATGCATGCATGTATGTATGTGTGTATGAATGTATGTATGTATGTATGTATGTATGTATGTATGTATGTATGTATGTATGTATGTATGTATGTATGTATGTATGTATGTATGTATGTATGTATGTATGTATGTATGTATGCATGCATGCATGCATGCATGCATGTATGTATGTATGTATGTATGTATGTATGTATGTATGTATGTATGTATGTATGTATGTATGTATGTATGTATGTATGTATGCATGTATCTATGTATCTAAATACCTCACAAAATACCTCTGCTTGCGCCTTAAGTGGCTGAAAGGCTTCTTGTGCTTCTCTCAGAGTCTTTACGGTTTTCTAATGGGAGAATTTTTATGAGGACGGTTGATGTGGAGGCCATGAGGTCATTACCTCTGGAAATGGCGGCTGTTACAGGCTTTATTGGACTGACGAAAGCGATGAATTTCAAAGGTAATTATCCTATCAATGGAGGTTGCACTGTACAACACCCTGGTCAGTTCAGATGCAAGTATGGACGATGGCCAGTTCAGATACAAGTATGGAGGATGGTAAGTTCAGATGCAAGTATGGACGATGGTCAGTGCAGATGCAAGTATGGACGATGGTCAGTTCAGATGCAAGTATGGATGATGGTCAGTTCAGATGCAAGTATGGACGATGGTCAGTTCAGATGTAAGTATGGACGATGGTCAGTTCAGATGCAAGTATGGACGATGGCCAGTTCAGATACAAGTATGGAGGATGGTCAGTTCAGATGCAAGTATGGCCAATGGTCAGTGTCAGCTCAAGTGTAGGCGTTCCGTCCCTGAACTCTCCGTTCTGCTACACGCAGAGTGTGACTGTCTATAATTGAATTACCCGTCAACAGGTGTGACATCCTTTCGCCATATTCACACCGACGAATCTCTGAGTAACTGTGTCGGGATTTTAACCGTGCAGTCAAGAGACCTTAAGGAAAGCATCCTATAAAGTATTAATCGAATTTACCACCAGTAAAAGAATTTATATAGCTAATTTATAACAAAGTAGATGACGCTTATCTTCGGTAGCACCATTCTGTCCTCGGCTTCACCCCCTCCCCCTGACCTGACCCAAAACGGACCAAACAACTTGACTTTTGCGGACTTGATTTCATATGGCGCTGGTCAATAAGCTGGTCTCCCTGACGCGACTTTTGTGTGGCTTTTTGTGGCGCTGGGAAATTTCGGAGAGTTATACCACATTACATTTTACTTGCATTACTTGCATTACATACATACTTACATACATTATTTGCATGGCTGCCAAAACGTGTGTTTAATTAAAATCTTGATTGCACTGTCATGTTTCGATGTAATCTTACTGCGTACTTGTTACCTTGAATTTAAAAAGAAGACTATTATTATTATTATTATTATTATTATTATTATTATTATTATTATTATTATTATTATTATTATTATTATTATTATTATTATTATTATTATTATTATTATTATTATTATTATTATTATTATTATACAGGTACATATGATCCCTTGGGGACTTAAATATTAATTAAAATAAGTGGGAATAATAATAATAATAATAATTATTATTATTATTATTATTAGTAGTAGTAGTAGTAGTAGTAGTAGTAGTAGTAGTAGTAGTAGTAGTAGTAGTAGTAGTAGTAGTTTTAATAATATTATTATTAATATTATTATTAATATTATTATTAATAAGGTCGAATTCGCCAGTCGCTATAGCATGTGTTGAGTGTATGGAGAGGAGAGGATGAAGCCAACAACCAGAAACCAGTTGTATGTTTACGTATTATATATCTATGTGTGTTTGGATGTGCATGATTCTATGTGTGTACGAGTGAGTTTGTATGTATGTATGTATGTATGTATGTATGTATGTATGTATGTATGTATGTATGTATGTATTTATGTATGTATGTATGTATGTATGTATGTATGTATGTATGTATGTATGTATACATGTATGTATGTATGTATGTATGTATGTATGTATTTATGTATGTATGTATGTATGTATGTATGTATGTATGTATGTATGTATGTATGTATTTATGTATGTATGTATGTATGTATGTATGTATGTATGTATGTATGTATGTATGTATGTATGTATGTATGTATGTTTGCATATATCTGTGTTCATGTATCTAGGTGTCTATATATTCGTGCACGTATGTGTGTGTTTTTACGTATGTATTGTTTGTCTGTGTCCACACTAACACTGTCTGGCACTCTCCTAATTATCTGCGTTCCCGCTTCTCCCATGAATTGAAAAACTCTTCTTTTTTATTTATGTCACGCCTGTCTTGCTTGCTACGTCTATTTTCGTCGTATTTTAAATTCCTGTGACTCTGATCATGGCTGCCTCATAACGTTGATTGTTTTTACTGTATGCTATTCATGCTTCTGCCTTTTGGAGGAGTAGAAGTGTGGTCGGCCCATCCTCCTGGAGTAAGTAGCCTAAGAACCTGCGACATGAACTGCTCAGCCTCTCTTCGCCTCTTCTCCGCAAGCACTTGAGGACAATTTTTCGATCGTGGTTTCATTGCGTTAAGTCGATAGCGCCTCTGGTGAGTCTCTCTTTGAGTGGCGCTATATAAATTTGCAATTACAATTTGCCTGTTTGCCGATGCCGTTGTGAACTCCAACTTATCTTGTCTCTACTGACCACCGTCGTATTAATTTAAGGCAACGGGGGCCCTAGTTAGCGGGACACGATCCCTTCTGGGTCTTCCATTGTGCTCCATTGTATTCCATTATTCTGATTGCATTTTTTCAACCAGTACTTATGAACGATTTTATTACTTACTATGGATACAATGTAACTATCATCTGTTGTTTGATTTGTTTCACGTTTTTCCAACCTGAAATGTTCATTTTTGAACCAATAAAAAATGATGTTGTGTTATGTTACGTTATAAATTAATTACAATTGCAATTACAAATTGTCAAATCTGAAGGAGACACACCTTCTACTGGATTTGAATATGTATAGCAGCGCTTGTTAACTTGGACCCACGCACAGATCAAAGCGCAAGGGTTACATGTTCATATTTAGACGTATTAGTTATAGCTCTAGCCAAAGAGTTCTGAACGCTTTAGAGTTTCAGCCTGTTTGACTTTGCGAAACCGACCAGAAACGACTTACAGTAGTCAAGGTGACTCGAGATCAATGTGTTTGTCAGAGATATCCTTATGTGCCAATTTACATATACACGTATGACGAGTGTAAATCCCACAGTATCATCAAAACAACGCCCAAGTTAGGAGTAACGTCAACCAATTCAACAGGTGAGTCACTCAGTTTAAGAAATTTAGGCCATAAATTTCATAAGTTCCTGTTGAGTTCCCAGTGGCTGAACTTCAGTTTTAAATAGGTTAACAAGGTTTTTGGCTTCCATCTAAGGTTACCCCATAGGCGATGATGCTGATAATGATGACGAAAGTGATGCTGGTGGTGATGATCATGATGATGATGGTGATGAAAATGATGCTTATTCATGATGATGGTGATGAAAATGATGATGATCATGATGATCATGATGATCATGTTGATGATCATGATGATGATCATGATGATGATCATGATGATGGCAATGTCCACGGTAATTAAAGAAAGCAAAATTCCCCACAAGTGTTAATTTTATTCAGAAGAAGTAAAAGAAATCTGTCTCAGTCGAGGTAAACACTCCACTGGCGCCATCTATATTTTATTTCATGTATAGATGGATAACCAACAAGCATGAGCAAATCAGAACAAATGCTAGATCGAATGAGGGACATTAATAAAAAGCAATGTCATTCCAATTTATAGTCCCTGACGACCGCAACACACATCTCAGTCACATGATATTCATTCTTGTATCATTGAAATTTATTACTTCAGTAACCGATGTCTTCGTATCATGGACGACGAGCGAAAAAACTTCATGAATATGTATGATGAGAGTTTAGATTAGTGAATGTCGATTCAGGAACATGACGAGAGTTTCCACAGCGCTTTTATATAGCGCATTTGTTTGGCGAATATTTTCAAGCATATACACACGAAGGCATTCGTGTGTTGAGCAGAGAGAGAGGAGACACGCTCGCTTCTGTCGTCCTTAGCATAATTGATTAGGTGCAGGAGGTATGAGAATTGATGGTCTGTCTCCGAGGAGAACCCAAAAAAGACGACCGGTCGGCCATCTCAACTGACACAGATAGCAATTCCCTTGCACCGTACAGAAGGAATGAATGATAACAAGGCTTCTGTCAACGCTCGCTGGCTATCTTTACTTACAGGTCGGCTGATTCGACAAGGAGTACTGCAGCGAACATCGATAATATATTATATATAGCTGAACAAGATGACAGCTGAAATGGTACATTGTAAAACAAAAGCTAACATGGTACGGTATCTTGTCAAGCAACAACGGCTTGAACTGTATCTTGCAAAACAGTAGCTGAAATGAAACCTTGCCACCAAACAACAAATGAAATAAATACAATCTGGCATGATATTTATTTCATTTGTTGTATTTTCGTTTGTTGTATTGCATTGTATCATTTGCAAGATATCGTGTTAACGACAGTTAATACAATGTAGGCTATGTATGTATGTATCTGTGTTTATGTATCTAGGTGTCTATATATGCGTGCTTGTATGTGTGTGTTTTTACGTATGTCTATCTGTGTCCACACTAACACTGGTTGACACTCTCCTAATTACCTGCATTCCTGCTTCTCCAATGAACTAAACAACCGTTCTTTTTTATTTACGTCACGCCTTCTTCCTTGCTGCGTCTATTTTCGTCGTATTCTCAATTTTCAAGATATTGCATTAACAACAGTTAATACAATATCTTGGGTAAAAGAGCTGAAACTGGTACAGTACCTCTCCAAACAACACTGTGTAAAATATGCAACAGCTGAAATGATATATTTTCAACAACAGTTAAGGTGCTCTTGCCAACTGGCAGCTAAAAGAAGCTCAATACTGCCAGATGGCTGCTAAGATTGCTAAATTGATCAATATTCTAGTTGTTACTTAGGCCTACATTTGCCATCGTAAAGGCCAAAGTAGAGAGTGCCTCTGATTTGCTTTGCTCTTTGAGCGAAACTTTATAAGTTTCTTATGTGTTAAATTACAATTTCGATTACAAAATTGTACTTTGCAAGATGGAAAGTGAAATGGTTATATGCTGGGCAGCAGCTGAAATGGTAGCTTATCAGCTATCAGACAGCCGCAGAAACGATCTATTACAAGAAAATACATGAAATGGATAACTTGTATTTTAAAGAGCATCTCGGCGGAATTGCCAAATGGTTGCTATGGTAAGAGCTTGTCGTCTGAAATCGTCAACTAATTCAACAAGCGGTGACCGCTGTTTCCCTGCAGAGCCCAAAGAAGAACCTCTGCACTGGGCAGTCCGTGTAAAATGTAACGAGTAATTGATGGAGCAATGTTACTTACAGTGCATAACTAAAACAGGAGGCACTTCTAAGATGGATGACATCAGAAGCACAGCGCAAAGGGCAAGGAGCAGGAGGAAGAAGGCGAAACGGAGGAGGAGAGGCTGGAAAACGCGGTCGAATACTGCCGTGGTAAGATTGAGCGAGTTTTATAATAGTACGAATTCCATTCGATCAATCAATCTGGCGTGGATTATAAGAGTTTAAGGATAGAACTTACTGCTTTGATATAGATTTTTACAGCGCAGAAATTGTCAGTAAGCCAGCACTTTATCTGCAATCATCAGAGTTGAACTTTGGTAAATTGTGGAGATATAGCTGAGCATGTTAACAGTCTTTGAAAAACGAATCTTACATCTATTGATTTTCGATTTCACGCTTCGAAAATAGCAGTTACATCAGTACCAATGAGTTTCGGCTTAACATGTGTAAGCAAGGTTTATAAATCCTGATGAATTCAGTAGCCCTGTAGTTACACGTAGGACTTACACACTTAGAAATAAGCTTACCAGACGTTGCTAAAAGGCAAGGTAAGTTGCCTCATGACAGGCCAGCCTACCCGAGCAGGCTCCGGTAACTTCAGCCTACTCCAGACATACCACAGCAGCATGCAAGTAACCTCAGGTTACTCCGCGCTATGATTGAAGGGTCTTGCACGTACGTTACTTCAAAGTAGGGAGAGTAATGTTTTGAGAATTTACAAATGTTGAAAATTCAATGGAATTAATTTAGAATAGTAAAAATTATTAAACAAATATATTTGTTGGTTTTATGAAAAGAGCAAAAAATAAATGAAAACCAATTGTACGCAAAACGTAGTTCTGGTATAACCATGCAAACCGAGCGTCTACGCGTTGGTTAAATAATTTTAGTAAGCAAGTAATTTAACATTTTATATATTATGCAATGTTTTCACATGAGAACAAACGCGGACAGTATTATTAGAGCAAATTTGTAACTTTTGAACAGTACTTAGCGCGGAGCGCTGCATTCGCATGAATAGGCCCTATATCAAATGAGCTTCATGAGCGCCCAATCGCTGCGGCATTTTGATGTTGGTCGTGTAACATTTTACCACAAAATTCACTGTACATACAAACGCCTAAACTGACACGCAATCAGATGGAAAAAAATCAAATCTATTTACTCACAATAGAAACAGTATTTAACAGATACATAATGAGAAACAGGACTAGGCTAAAATTGTACATGGGTGACAAATGGGCTCATGGGCTTGGGCTGCCCCGTCGAACCCATTTATCGACATTTGCAATGTTCGACCTTTTGTGGGGGAGAAGTGGGCTTATAGGCCTGGGCTGCCGATATCGAGCCTACTTGGGTTGGAGTAGTCCATAGAGTAGTGGTAACATCACTGGCGTGAAGAGCAAGACGTGGCGGGATCGCTTCACGCAACCCTCCCAAATGTAGGTCCACTCAGCCCTTCATTCGCGAGATAGCGCGTTGTTAAAATGAGATGTAGGACGTGATGGGCGCCTTGCATGTGATAATCCGTTCATACTGATTTGTAGTCATACTGCGTAATTGTCAGTTTGAAAATATTAAACGAAGATTATTAGATAGAATGACTGACTGAATGAATGAGTGAGTGATATATATATATATATATATATATATATATATAGATAGATAGATAGATAGATAGATAGATAGATAGATAGATAGATAGATAGATAGATAGATAGATAGATAGATAGATAGATAGATAGATAGATAGATAGATAGATAGATAGATAGATAGATATCCTTTCTTTTTTGTCTGCTTCACTCTCTGTCTCTCTCTCTATCTTTCCATGTCTCTCTCTCTGTCTCTGTCGCTCTCTCTGTCTCCCTCTGTTTGTCTGTCTGTCTGTCTCTATATATAATTATATGTTTGTGTGTGTGTGTGTGTGTGTGAGAGAGAGAGTGTGTGTGTTTTTGTGCCTGTGTTTGTGTGTGTGTCTGTGTGTGTCTTTCAATGTTTGATGTAGGGAGGTAAGGGATTAGTGGAGACGCGTTAGGGAAGGTCGTTAATGAAGATAAGGAATAACAGAGGTCCTAAAATCGATCCTTGGGGAATACCAAAGCGAACCGTTTGGGTCACTGAGTATACACCGTCGCAGTAGGCCAGCTTCAAACCACTTAAGCCGGATTTCTCTTATACCGTAGTTCATCTATCTATCCGTCTGCTGTCTGTCTGTCTGCCTGTTTGTCTGTCAACCATTCAATCTACCCATCCACCCATCCATTCACCCACCCACCCATCCATCAATCCATCCATCTATCTAACTCAGTCTGTCTGTCTGTCTGTGTGTGTGTATCTGTCTGCCTGTCTGTCTGTATCTATCTATCTATCTATCTATCTATCTATCTATCTATCTATCTATCTATCTATCTATCTATCTATCTATCTATCTATCTATCTATCTATCTATCTATCTATCTATCTATCTATCTACCTACCTACCTACCTACCTACCTACCTACCTACCTACCTACCTACCTACCTACCTACCTACCTACCTACCTACCTACCTATCTATCTATCTATCTATCTATCTATCTATCTATCTATCTATCTATCTATCTATCTTTCAGTCTATCTATCCGTCTGTCTGTCTGTCTATCAACCATTCAGTCTAACCCCACCCATCCATCCATCCATCCATCCATCCATCCATCCATCCATCCATCCATCCATCCATCCATCCATCCATCCATCCATCCATCCATCCATCCATCCATCCATCCATCCATCCATCCATCCATCCATCCATCAATCCATATATCCATCCACCCACCCACCCATCCATCCATCCATCCATCCATCCATCCATCCATCCATCCATCCATCCATCCATCCATCCATCCATCCATCCATCCATCCATCCATCCATCCATCCATCCATCCATCCATCCATCCATCCATCCATCCATCCATCCATCCATCCATCCATCCATCCATCCATCCATCCATCCATCCATCCATCCATCCATCCATCCATCCATCCATCGCCAGGTAAAATGGCTTTACATTGTCATGTGTATTCATAGTACATTTAGATAGAGGCAACTTAAAATATCTACGTAATATAGGCCCTACTTTTACAGTCGTTTCAACGACTTCTAATGTTTTTCACTGTAAACATGTGCACTGGCCAACAACGTTAGGGGCAGTAGATGTTTCCACGAAGCTGGAATCATTCTGAAAGCGAGTCTAATAATAGGTTACATTGGTTACATTGTTTGGCTGTAATATGTAACACGAAGTAATATGCTGTAATATCTTACTTGTACAGTGCTGTGCGTATGCTAGTGCTTCTTCAGAAAGAATATACTTACTTACTTACTAACACTGTGGTTTACAAAACACAAGTATACAAAACGAGGCGCAAAAAAACAGAAAAAGGAAAAAGGAAAACCAATTGAAATAGGTGGGTTAAACCAATAGATAAGTACAATGATGATAAATTGGCGATGATGAAATTGGGTTGGAGTTGACTAAGTAAGTATAAATTAGGTGTACAACATTCTAGTGATGAAACCTCTACGGGTTATCATATCGGCTCTGGGGATTTGGCGGTCGTGGGGCCGGGGGCGGAGATCATAAGTACGCACCCTCACTGGTGGGAGCAGAGCATGGAGAACGTGGCCTGGGTTATTCAGAACGGCCTAGTTCTCCTTCGGCGGGAACACTGTCCATTCCCTGGCCAAAATTAATGGGATCGGAAGCGTCCGATTGGTGAAAGGACGACATGGGGTGAATACGCAAGAGCATCGGCTTGGATGAGTTGCGGTGACTCTTATCTGATCGGTCTGGTGCAGTGCGTGCGTTGCAGTTGGTGTAAGCTTAGTACTGTTGAAGGAAATAGCCTACTGAGCGTATACTATTCGTTGAAGTGTGGTTGTAGTTGAAGTTTAACTGTAGTTGAAGTTTTGCTGCTGTATTTGTGAAGGTAAAATATTAACTTTTATTTCGCCGAAAATAATGTGTTACGTGTACACAACTTTATATGGATGGAATGGTGTATAGATGGATCATGGATGTACAGTCGACGCCGCTTAAGTGTAGTGTCCAGCTTATGGCTATCCCTCGTATGCGCGCTTCCACGGCCGAAATCAGAGCTACGCCTATGTGGGTCCCTCTGCTTTGAACTCTCTCCAGTGTGATAATTGTAGAAAAACTAGGGGTGGGGTTAGACTTTGATGAGTTTGATCAATGTGGAGTTGAATATGTTATCCGTATTTTTTTAAACTGAGAAAATTCAAAGATGCAGTAGAAAGCTTAAACTCCTTAAAGTGATTACATCTCCAGATTTCAGAGCCGGCGTTATGGCCACCGAACCCCGGTTGGGGGCCTCAAGTTTGGAAGGGGCCTCCAAATCTAGCTGGTCATTACGACTATGTGTGACTGTTTCTGAAACCCACAACCATAGGTGCATTTACAGGAAACGGGGCCTTAGGCGAAACGTTTTGGGGGCCTTCTGAACTTAACGTTATTTTTCATAATTGCACAAAAATGAATTATTAGCCCAAATGAACAAAACAATTATAAATTACAATAATAAGCCTATACGTTTATGTGAATGCTAAACTGTAAAAGAAAATAGAAAATATGATATATTTAAAATAATGCAAGTGTTATTTTTATAAT
Source organism: Allolobophora icterica (assembly GCA_963556255.1). NCBI lineage: Eukaryota > Metazoa > Annelida > Clitellata > Crassiclitellata > Lumbricidae > Allolobophora > Allolobophora icterica. Next base: position 48,732,949 of record OY744610.1, read on the forward strand.
TTAAAATAATATTTTCATTCGTTTGGGGCCCTCCGATATTTGGGGCCTTAGGCGCGCACCTAATGGCCTATGTCGGGGTCAGGCTTCTTACGTATGAAAGGTCGTAACACAGAGGCGCGTTTGCGCATAGGTGCATTCAGCGCGCGCCTAGGGCCCCTAATCGGACAAGTAGTGGGCAGAGGCGGGTTTACGCATATAGGCGCACTAGGTGCGCGACTAGGGCCCCAAATCTGCTACCACAAGTGCACGAGAAATTGTAGAAGATATATAATGGAGGTGAACACCACTTTCCCTGTAACGAGAAACAAGCATAGAAAAGCCCATTTTGACTACGAATATGGTATGGTGTGGTATCTGAGCATTTATAAAGCGCCTCTCACGGTGTGAACTATTGACCGTGTGAGCCTCGTGGAAAGAGAAGTCTTTAAACGACGAACAACATAGAGGGAGAATCTAGTAAGTAGGGTCCCACGGGCACGGAGTACCAAGGAAGGGAGGTCCATAGGGATAGTCCCACGACAGCGAAAGAGCAAGACTGAGCCATAGCAGACCTCACCCGGGGAACAAACAGATCAAGCCGATTCAGAGAACGTAGGGGTCGATGAGAAGAAGCAGAGAGAGGTTTGCTCATCAGGTCACAGAGGTAGGCTGGAGCTAAGCCCTGTTGCGCCTTAGAGACAAGTGTTATGATCTTGAAGTGGATACGAGCAGAGATAGGAACCCAATACAAAACATCAGTCATATAAGTAGCATACAGTTCACTTTCATTCATTCATTCGAGTATTTATATAGCACCTCTTCAAGGGGGCTACTCAGAGGTGCTCCCGACTCCAGGACGACCAAACAAGACAGTTTTCAATCGAGTGCAGAATGTATTAGAGGGAGTTCTTGGAAGCGGGCGTAGCTCTGGAGGGAGTCCATTCCATGCCGTCGGGCCAATCACTGTAAAAGCACGATTTTGCGTGGAGGCTGTGCGAGCAAAAGGCATAATTAGCACCTCTGACGCGAAGCCAGTGCAGGACCTCAAACATATAGCCCGAGACCTGAGAAAATTTAGTATTCGGCCAATTAGGCGCGCAGCAGAGGGTTGCACTCGATCGAGGCTCGCTAGATGACTAGAAGGTAGGCCATAGTAAAGTGAGGAACAGTAGTCAAGTCGAGCTGTGATAAAGGAGTGTCCTATGGTAGAAATTGCGCCACGGGTGAGAGAGCGAGCAACAGTGCGAAGCTCGCGCAGCTGGTAGTAGCAGGTGCAGCCAAGGCGATGGAGATGAGGTGTAAGAGTAAGCTCCTGATCTAGCAGGGCCCCAAGGTCGCGAACTACCGCAGAAAATGTATAGCTATACGTCTCACCCAGTAGGCAGTGCCGTCTTAAGGCATGGGCACGTTGGGCAGTCGCCAGGGCCCCACGATTTTAGGGGCTGACACTATTTGCTCTCTAATTGATTTTGGACAATTTCTTCCCTTATGCCTATAGAAATTATTATTATATTAGTAAAGCAGTTTTTTATAGTGTCCTTCAAGATTGCTTACTCAGTGGAGGACATCTGTCTTATACACAGACACTCGGCCAACTTGGGGATGCGGCCTACACTCCGGGAGACCGTCATATATGGCACTACAGTAGTCCAGCCGAGAAACAACAAATGCATGGACAAGCTGCACCAGGGGACAAAGAACGAGAAATCACCTTGAGCTGCCTGTGTTGGTAATAGCAGCTACGGGAGAGAAGTTTTATGTGCGCGTGAATGCAAGTTCCTGATCCAGGATGACTCCCAAGTCCCGGACCCAGGTCGAGAATGAAAGGTGTGGGAAATATCACATGTATTTCAGATGTGAAATTGAAACTTCACATCTGAAATACACGTGACAATCAATTTTCACATGTGAAAAACAGGTTGACACATGTGAAATTGAAACTTCACATGTGTCAACCTGCTTTTCACATGTGAATATTGATTTCATTTGTGGAAAATTTCACGGGACATGTGAAATGTCACATGCCACTTGTGACTTTTGTGTGTGAAATTTAACTTGTTCTATTTTCACTTATGAAATACCGTATTTCACATGACATGTGATGTGAAATCCTAGTTTTCAAGTGTGATTCACATATTTTAATATCTGCATGGTTTCTATGCAGAATTATCTTGAGCAAATTATTTCAAATTTTTTTAAAATCTGTTGTAGATTTTGAGACATGTGCAGCAATTCTGCAGCTGCCTGTTGTTAATGGGGAAAATGAAATGTTTCTGCCTACTCAATGAGGTAAGAGTTTAGCACTATATGCAATAAATGCCATGTGTTTCAAGTTGGCGTGCACTCATTTGGTCTTGTTGGGAAATTTTTCAACATCGCTGCTGCAATAATAATAATAATAATAATAATAATAATAATAATAATAATAATAATAATAATAATAATAATAATAATAATAAATCCTAGAATCCCTAGATAGGCTACATTTAACAATTCGTCTGCATATGAGTTTGTTGGTTATAATAATAATAATAATAATAATAATAATTATTATTATTATTATTATTATTATTATTATTATTATTATTATTATTATTATAATAATAATAATAATAATAATAATAATAATAATAATAATAATAATAATAATAATAATAATAATAATAATAATAATGCAGCGGCGGAACTGGCCGCGACACGAAAAAACATGAAGTATGCAGCCCTTCCTACTACGCATAGCTGTGTCCCCATTGCACTCGAAACTCTGGGCCCCATCAACAGTTCTGGCCGTGAATTCATTACAGAGTTAGGCCGGCGACTGACAACAATGTCGGGTGACCCACTCGAGACAATTCACTTGTTCCAGCGCCTCTCTATATGCACTCAACGATTTAACGCCGTCGCTTTTCGAGGCACATTTGCACAATTAATCGTGGACGAGGACCGCTAAACTCTGGATCTTAACGCTTCTAAGACAGTTTCAAAGTGAAAAAAAAGCAATAATAATAATAATAATAATAATAATAATAATAATAATAATAATAATAATAGTAATAATAATAGTAATAATAATAATAATAATAATAATAATAATAATAATAATAATAATAATAATAATAATAATAATAAAATAAAAAAAAAAAAAAAAAAAAAAAATATATAATAATAATAATAATCTTTTCTATATTTAAGCGCCTGCTAACCGCAGTGCGCTGTGCAGTGAACATTAGGGTGGAGTTTAAAATGGCACACAAATTTTTGTTTTAAGTAAACGTTTTCTAATAGTGATGAAAAGTTGCCAGCATGTTAGTGTCAGTAGTGTTCAAAATATTGTTGATTTTGCTTTGCGTCTTCTGCCCTCTACTGGCGAAAAAATATTCACCATTTAAAATTCTTTGGAAAAATGTCCATGTATATTGCATTATTTTTTCTTGAACGAACTATTGTCGAACTGTTACAATTCATGAAATACACATTCAAATCAGTGGGGGAAATCGCATCTCGTGTGCTACAGTATTTTGGAAGTACAATGCCTAATGAGGACAGCGTCATCATTGAAAAGAAGAAAATTAGGAGAGAACGAAAGAAACTTGTACCGAAGCTCTGTTCAAGCAGGATGCGCCAGTATGACTGTAAGTGTTGAGGGGGTTTCTAGAGAGTAGTCCAAAGGAAGTCCGAGTCCGGTTTCCATGGGGTAAGATCAAGAGAGGAGGAGGCAGAGCAGCTGTGAAGGATGGTGTCGTTTAGGGCGAGAAGAATTAGAAGGCAGAGGATCAGATGAGTCAGAATCGGAGTACTTGAAAAGGTGAGACCAGTTTTGAGTGGAAAGCCCACGGGTGATAGAGGAGGAGGAGGATGGAGGACGGACTGCAGTGATGATGGAGGAACCGATAATCTGCGGAATTCAAGGGGAAGATCGTTCCAGGGGCGTGGTGCTCTGTGACTGTTGGATATAGCTCGGTTGGAGAACTTGGGATGAGTAGTGACTGAGGGTCGAGAAAGACTTAGATAGGAGGGTGATCGGGTGGAGCGGGTTGTCTGGATGGTGAATAGATCACAGAGGTACTTGGGCTGGGAATATTATAGGGAGTTGTAGGTTATTGATAGAACTTTGTAGTGGATTCGCGCTGGAATATTTAACCAGTGGAGTGATTTGAGGATGGGAGTGATAAGATGATATATGGGTGTTCTAGTGACAGCCCTGGTTAGTCAGTTTTGGATAAGTTGCAGGCCCTTGATTTGGGTGGTTTCAAGGCTGAGGAAGAGGGAATTGCAGTAATCAAGCTTTGAATGAACAATGGAGGTAGCAATAATAGAGGCAGTTCTAAGGTCGATCATGGCCCAGATGCGGCGATGGTCACGAATGTGCGTGAAGCAGGAGCGCGAGAGGTTGGAGATGTGGTTACAGAAGGAGGTGTGGTCAAGATTGCGGACGGGGTGGTGGGGGGGGGTCCGATGTGAAGGTAAGAAACTATGAGTTAGTCAATAGGTGTATGGAAGGGTTAGGGTTTTCTTGATATGATCAGGAAGGCCTAGGATGATGAATTCTGTTTTGGAAGGGTTAGGCAGAGGAGATTGGATGACATCCACTGTAATATTAGGTTAACCACGTAGAAATATTGCACCGATGGTAGAGGGCAGAAGATATCATTTGAAATTTAAAATATTTGGTGTGTTTCTTTCTCTACCCTAGTTGCATCTTTTGCCCACTATTAGAATTCATTTTTTCAATATTTTTTTTCACTCCACCCTAGTGAACATACATACAGTAGAAACCGCAGCCACGCAGGGCGCCTTACATACATGTATACAGTAGAAGCACATGGTTTACCTTTTTTCAGTAGTCGAATATAACTGTTTATTCGGCAGCCAAAAGGGCGTCATACGGCCTACTATTCATTTAACCACCGCCGCCACCTAGCTGAATAAACCTTACGGAGTCTACGAGATTCGATCTTGGTAGGCTACCTACTGCTCTTCACGCCAGTGTGTTATCCATTATTCTACGCCCCTCTCAATAACACTTGTATCATCATTGCTTCTTTCATGTTTCATTACAAATGATTATCACTCATATTTTGGTATTCTTGCGTGTAAATGACTGAAGCACGCTGGAAGCCTGCTAGAGCTTGCTGAATGATGCAAACTTTGATGTAAAGAGGGAATTTTGTTTTATTCTGACTTATCAAAAGCATGCCAGGCGAGTATCACTTGTCTAGAGGTTAAGTGCTTGATTAGTCTTTTTTGGCTCGCACATGGCTTTAGCCTTCAGACAATATTAAGAAATTATGCTGCTACAACTACATTTACTCTTTTATGTTTGATCATCTTCATTGGCTTCCTTTTACTGCTCGGATTCAGCTTAAGGTTTTCACTTTGGTCCATCGGTCTTACACAAGCTTTGCACTCAAGTACCTCTGTGACCTCGTTCGTCTAACAGTTTCAGCTGCTTCCCTTTGTCCATTACGATCGCCATAATCTTTTTGTCCCACGAGCAAGGACTACTATGGCCAAAACTCGAGCCTTTTCTTGCATTGGTTGAATCAACTCCCTCCTTTGACACGTGACCCTTTCTTCGCTAGTGGCCCAAGTGCCTCTTTCTGCCTTTGTGTTCAAATGTTGGGTCCTTCGCACTGGGAGCGCCTCTGGTTAGCGAACAATTTGAGAGGCGCTTTACAAATGTTCTGATACAATACAATAGAATACCTACAAGTATTTCAATCCTTATTCAGTAATATGGCTGTCTTTAGTTGTGAAGGTTAATGGCTAAATCGATTTTTCCACATCAGATTTTTTGGATGTTTAAATTTCTTATATTTTCTTACTTGTTCAATTCACATAATGGTATGAACAGTATTAAGTTATAATTGTATGTTAAGCGCAATATTTTGGATCTTTAAAGCAGAACTTTGTTGAATTTAAGTTTTCGATGTTTTTAGGAGTCGTCAACAAATTAGCCAATGATTTATCTGCGCAAAATGACCGATTGTCTCCAGCATCGCTGTCAAAGCAGGTGGCAAAGAGGTGTTTCATAGACTGTGGACCTTCCGAAGGCTCACTGCTGTCTGATTGCCACTTATTTTATTCTGGACATGACATTCCCTTCTGCTTTTGATCTATCTGTATAGTTGAAAAATGGTTATGTGTTAACAATTGTAACCGACTCTGAATTACTAACTGTTTACGGATAACACCAAAAATGTCCTTAAACTGATGATGGTCAAAAATGTCTGTGATGATCATACTTTCATCAGACAGATTAATTTGGTTATGCCAAGAAGTATAACAAAGATAGTGCTTGATGAAGGGTATTTTGTCACTAATATTGTTGTATTAATTAATGGAATTATTATTATTATTATTATTTTTTTTTTTTTTTGCCCGAGGTATTTAAGATCCCTCAGGCTCTAAGAAACTGCCTACTGATAAATTAATTAAGCTTGGAGCTCATGGTCGTCATCCCCGGTGTGTGGTGTGAAAGTGCCTCTGAATATTATTATTATTATTATTATTATTCTGATATTATCAAAGTTGTGATTGTATAAGATTGCTACAAACATCTTTATTAATAGGATTTAGTTAAAAATTGGTACTATTGTTATTGACATCCTAGTTAAATATTTTGTATCAATATAGTTGTCTTAAATTCAGGGTCTATATGCTGAAATATTCTTTAACATAAGCATCTCTTCCTTCAATCATGTTAAGAACTATCTCTAAATCTGGACAATTCTATTATGATGATTTAATAATGTAAACGAACCCAATATGGAAACAGAGGCCTAACCTTGTATAAGTCATGTATGCTTTTGTAGGGCTCTGATTGTACTTTAATGCCTGATTATGTTTGTTATTGGTATGTGATCAAGTACAATAAAGAAGATATATATGAATCAAATAATGCTATATCACACTAGCACAACTGAGGAGTTGGAAACATCCCTGTGGGGTGTGCAATGAAGATTTAACTGTGGGGTCCTAAGAAAGACTAAGGGTTTCAACCCCCAGACAATTCCCACCCTGGGCAATATGGACAATTTGCACTTGCAATCGAAACTTCGTATGAACAGTTACTTGTCATGAACTGTTAAGCTTGTCTCGATATATATGGTATTATATTTCAGTAATAAAAATCATTTCTAATACAATGCATTGTCAATAATTGGTAGGAAAAGGTACCAGTGTGTACTTAGTTCTCAGAGAATAATTATTATTGGTAAATTCACAGAGTATCAAGCTGAAGATTGTATTAGTAAATTTATCATTGAAATTTTCTTGTTCTGGTATAGTACTGTATTGAATATTTCATTATTTACTACCACTGAAGAAAATCTGAAGGTTCCATCTACAGAATCCTACTAGCCCATGGAAGTAACACTAAAGGTTCCATATAGTAACTTAGACAACGGACTTTCAAAGTATCATGAGTAGCCCCGACGAAATAGCCCCAAAAATATCGCCCGACAACGAACAGTGGTGAGAAGATGTATATTAATAAAATCAACGAAACATCAATGGAAAAAAACGCCATGAGCCTGCCAAGTAGTAACATAGCCTGCTTTCAAAGTATCCTCAGCTTGCCAAGTAGTATCCCAGTCAAAGTTACAATATGGTAGAGCTTAAACCAACCGCCTGGTGGACAAGGCAAAGGTAGCCTCAGTTTACCAGATAGTAACCTAAAACAGCTTACTTTCAAAGTATCATTAGCTTGCCAAATAGCAACATAAGACAGCTTACTCTGAAAGTATCATAAGCATACCACATAGTAACCATAATCAGCTTACTTTCGAAGTATCCTCGGCTTACCAAATAGCAACCATAGACAGCTTACTTTCAAAGTATCATGAGCTTGCCAAATAGTAACATAAGACAGCTTACTCTGAAAGTATCATGAGCATACCAAATAGTAACCATAAACAGCTTACTTTCGAGGTATCTTCGGCTTACCAAATAGTAACCATAGACAGCTTACTTTCGAAGTAACCTCTGCTTACCAAGTGGTAACCATAGACAGCTTACTTTCGAAGTAACCTCGGCTTACCAAGTGGTAACCATAGACAGCTTACTTTCGAAGTAACCTCGGCTTACCAAGTGGTAACCTAAACAGGCTTACTTCAGAAGTAACCTGTCCAGGTTACTATATGGTATAGCTTAAACCAACCGCCTGGTGGACAAGCCCAAGTAACCCTAACCTTACCACATGACAAGGTCCGGGTTTAGAGTGTAGGATTCAAGTAAAATTGCACAAAGTCTCTAATCTTACCAGCAGCCAGCAGCATTATCCTATATAAGAGTCCGAACGATTGAAAAAGAACAGATTGATCACCTAAGTTGATTAGCAAGGGTACAGAGGGACTTTAAATAGCGTGGCGTCAATTCAAGCGGGGAGCGGTGTTGAAGGATCTCACCCGATCAATTCATTGAAAACTGAGCAGGGTCGAGGATAAACGGTCGCTATTGAAAACGCGTGCATTTACATTTTATCTTGTTGACATCTCTTATGCAGTGGCCGATGATTAGCTATTTCTGAAATCTAATTTAATATATGTGATAATCCTGCTATCAACACGTTAGTCACTCTTCAAAACGCCTAAGGTCTAATGACTGCTGTATGTGAAAACGTATTTCCAATATCAAGCATCAGCAAATAGAAAGATTGTTTTAGAATGCCTGTCGTATAATTTTCTAATCAAACATTGTTCTGGCAAAGGTCTTCCGTGCTGTTGGTAATTCAGGACCCCTTTTGTAGTAGCGTATACGTAGCCAATAAGTAAATATTGCAAGCTTGGTATATCGTGCTACCTGCTTCATATCTCGGAACATTCCTCTGTATAGCGTTCTCTTGGAGGCAAGCAATGCGTTTTCCAATACGATACTTACGTCTGTCGTTTCAACCGCACTGCGTCGTCTTCAGAAATCTACACTTCGATGCCGAGCTATGCAAATGAATGTGCTGTGGGCGAATATGCAATCAGTTCAGTCCGGTTGTCAAGGGTGCTTGCCGGTGTAGGAATTGTTTCTTTGGCATCTGCATTTAAACGCTCGCAGCTAATTAAGATGGGATCGTGCTTCTGAAAGTAGTATCACTCAGATAGTCGCGCACTTTGCGGCGCGCATGCCTAGTATATATATACCCAAAGCTATGTCTCTGTGTCTCTGTCTCTATGTCTGTCTCTGTCTGTCTCGTCTCCTGGCAACCGGACTTGGCCCGCCGCTTAGTGTCTCTGAAACGACGCAGCGCTCGTGAATAAGCGCTTAGCCTATAAGTAGCGCTTTAGAAATTTCGCGTTATGATTAGGTCTGGTCACTAAAGTGTAAATGGCCCACAAAAGGTGTGTCTTTTGCCTCTATCTCATTATTACGCATTTATAAAGCGCCACTATCTAATGACCAAGCATCAATCGATGGGGCTGAGCAGTTGTGAGTGAAAGGACTTGCTCAAGGTCCTTACGAAGCCGTACTCTCCGCGTTACCAGACGAGCAACCTAATCAACCGTTTCAAACTTATATGTTGTCTAATGCCTCTTTAACAAAAGAACTGTTGATTCATCTTGTATTAAAGAGATAACTTTGGACAGGCACGCAAGTTAAGCGACCTACTTGACAAAGTATGTAACAAAATATAAAATAATGCTATGAAACTTTTGGAATGTAGTTGAACATTATTTATTACAAAACGATATTAGGAAAACTTAAATAACAAAAGACATATGCCTACCTTGCATACGCCAATTAGTGTAGTCTGAGAGTGTGATCTATTAAAGCAATATCAGATGAACAGAAAATTGTGTAAGTTTAAATAACGTAATATCAGTTAATTAATGGAATGCAACAGATTACAATTCAATAAAAAAAACGGTAATGGCAGGTTTAAATAATAAATAATATAAAACGTTTGCTGTGGTACGCTGTTGTAGGCTGAGAGTTTAGCGGACACATCAGATATAATAAGCAATTAGGCCTATATTCCACGTTAACAAGTGGACTGTTTCTGGCTGGTAAATTCGCCCATTTTGGTAACACATTTCTTGAACACAGACCTACTTTTTCATTCCTAACCTCGAGCACAATACCGCTGTCTCACAATGGAACCGAGTTCCGGCAGAAGACGGCTAAAGCTTCCGCGACCATCACAATACACGTTTAACATGGCAAATGTTTTCCACAGCATCCTTCTGATCAGAAGTTACGGCCTCTGGGAGTTATCCAAACTGCATATGCACTTGTATCCACGTGAAGTTCGTTTTTATATAGATAAATCCATGCACGCGGGGTCTTTGAACTTTTGTGTGCTATTGTCGAGGTGTTGTACTGCAGCGGTTTTTACTTGTCGAATCGTAGTTGGAATAGATTTTCTCTGTGTGAGATAAACAGGTTGTTGATGTGACCGGTAACCCGTAAGAAAAGGATGCCTTTAGTTGTTTCATTGGTATTCTTGCACCTCAACCGAAATAATTTCAATCCTCGGGTTTGGTTATTGGAGAACAAATGAACTTATTAAGTGAACCGTGATATTAACTGCAGAGACCTTGCAACCTAAGCAAAGCACCTATACGTCATGGTGAACAATCACGTCTTCAGTATGTCTGTTGTGTGGAGAGGCTTTCTGTATATTTCTCTACGTCCGTCTGTCAGTATGCGATTGTTTCTGTCCGTGTGTTTGTTGGTTGTTTGGTTGGTTTGGTTCGCTTGGTTGGTTGGCTGTTTGGCTGGTTAAGCGGTTGGTTGTTTGTGTGGTTGGTTGGTTGCTTAGCTGGTTGGGTCGTTGGTTGGTTTGTTGGCTGGTTGGGTGATTGGCTGAATGGTTGCCAGGTTGGGTGGTTGGTTGGGTGGTTGGTTGGGTGGTTGGTTGGTTGTGTGGTTGATTGGTTGCTTGCTTGCTTAGGTGGTTAGGTTGTTGGTTGGTTTGTCGGCTGATCGGATAGTTGGTTGGCTGGTTGGTTTGTTGGGTGGTTGGCTGGCTGGTTGGGGGTTCCTTGGGTGGTTGCTTTACTGGTTAGTTGGGTGTTTGGTTAGTTGGCTGGTTGAGTGGTTGGTTGGTTGGGTGGTTGGTTAGTTGGATGGTTGGTTGGTTATTCAGATGATTATTTTATATGGCGCCGCCAACGCTAGCTTATATGATGCCAAAGTTACTAAAACATAGCATTCATCAGCAAGAAACAACGCTAAGTTAGATTACTAGGAGAGTCACCACTGGCGGGCCCCACACACCCCCTACACACACACACACACACACACACACACACACACACACACACACACACACACACACACACACACACACACACACACACACACCTACACACCTACACACACACACACACACACACACACACACACACCTACGCACCTATACACACACACACACACACCTACACATACTCACACACCTACAGTCCTACACACACACACCTACACACACTCACCTATACACTCACTCACACACACACCTACACACACACACACACACACACACACACACACACACACACACACACACACATCCATACACACAAATAGCCGACGGAGTCGCAGTTGTGAGTTATGAGTTCAGGTCAATCCAAAGACCTCCGCACCATTCAGATCTAACAGTTGATAACGTGTTCAGAGTTTATGGACCAAATTACGGTGACCCTAGAATTCGGCGCAGAGATAAATCTTCGTCTTAATCGATTGACTTGAACTTACATATTAGAGCACAATTGTAAAGATTCTATGAAGTTGAATTAATCACATTAGATATTAACGACAGCGGTTTATGTGAACATTTTTCGGCACCAAGATGCTCTTCTCTTATAGGCTAGGCAAGTTATAAGCCCATAAGCAAATGTTATGACTACTATATACAGACTACATCAGCTTAAGTAGGGGATTATGTCATGAGTTTTGCAATTGATCTAGATCCCGATATTTCTTCTTTTCCATAAGGCCTAGAGGTGCTTCACCAGCGACGATTTATGTTTCTTGCAATGGGTGCAAACCTGTTGAATTGTCTATATATGCAATGTATACCGCTGTAATAGTGACCACATATCAATCAATCAATCAATCAACGTAATTTATATAGCGCCCCTTCAAGGCAACTACTCAGAGGCGCTCCCGACCCAAGCCCGGTCAAAAAGGAAAGTCTTGAGGTTCTTATAAAAGGTACTAGACATATCCCGTGGGAGAGAACGCAGGTCAGATGGTAGGCCGTTCCACAGAGAAGGACCTACGACCGAGAAAGCCCTATGCTGTCTAGTTGAAGTGCGTGCACGAGGGACCACACAGTCACCTCTGGAAGCCGAGCGCAGAGATCGGCGACCAGAGCAGGCCGAGGTAAGGGTAAAGAGCTCCAGAAGGTAAGCTGGTGCCATGCCGAGAAGACAATGCCACTTGTTACATAATATGTAACAAGTTTTGTAGTTTGCAAAGGGCACCACTATCGTTAAGCTGTTTAGAAATTTATACAGTTTGTCCTTGCATGCGCCGAATTGTCTTGCTCCGAGTTGTAGGTGTCGAATTGTCATGGAACCCCAAGTAATGTCGATTGTGTGGAGCTACAACTTACAGGAGGCATACCTTCCGCGGTACACGATAACACAACAGCCAGGGGTCGCTCATAGGTGGTAGACGAGGATATCGCACGAACCGTTGGGTCCATTCAGCAGAGGTATTAGTCGCCCTCCGTACGGTCTGTCGAAGAACCACCGCTGATCAACGTTTTAGGTCACTCAACAGACCCCCGTACCTCCTCCTCCTCTTCAACCGAGACCAAAATTATCCACCTGTAGACGGTGTATAGATAGGTAGACGTCGAGCCGTTGTTTTGTTGTGACTATCTCCTCGGTTTGACCTCCCGGACTCTGACCTGGCACCGGAACGGATAAGACGGATATGGCTATTGCAGATTTGATTTGATATAGCGCCGGTGATTAAGATGGTCTCGCTGACGTGACTTTTGTGTGGCGCTGAGAAATTTCGGAGATTTACATTTACATTTACATTTACACTAGCTGTAAACCCGTGAAAAATCACGGTATATAAAAAACAATTATTAGTAACGTCATATTATAGGCCTCTAGCCGTCGTCAAGACAACCGTCAAGACAACCGTCGCCAAGGCGGCAGTATAGTGACGTCACAATAGTGTTTGTTTACGGGACAGACAGACAGACAGACGTACAACGGTTATTATGTAAGTTGACTAGTGAAAAATCACGGTATATAAAAAACAATTATTATTGCAGTGATTAAAAAAACGTCATATTATAGGCCTATAGCCGTCGTCAAGACAACCGTCGCCAAGGCGGCAGTATAGTGACGTCACAATAGTGTTTGTTTACGGGACAGACAGACAGACAGACAGACAGACGTACAACGGTTATGATGTAAGTTGATTTACATTTACATTTTCATAACGTCCCTTCAAGACTCAGAGGCAGTCTTGTTGTCCTCGAGACCTAGGTCTTGGTCTCGAGTGCACTCGAGTTCTTTTTTAAAAGTTTTAGTCTTGGTCTTGAGACCAAAAGTCTTGGTCTTGGTCTTGAGGTTCAAAGTCTTGGTCTTGGTCTTGGTCTTGAGGTTTAAGGTCTTGACAACAAAACTGCTCAGAGCTCTCTAGCTGCGCTAGACTAAATGATCAAACAACATAATAACCGATGTACGTCTGTCTGTCTGTCCCGTAACAAACACTATTGTGACGTCACTATACTGCCGCCTTGGCGACGACTGTCTTGACGACGACGGTCTTGACGACGGCGTTTAGAGCAATTATGACGGGGAAATACACTATTGGAGGAGGGTTATGACGTCATAATATAACGGGCTTATTCTCTAGAACGATAGAACTGTTAACCGTGATTTTTCACGGGTTACAGCTAGTGTTGAAATAACGTCATATGGCACCCGCAGCGATAGGCTTCATTTTGGGGTAGATTAGGTGTTAGGTTAGATTTGGGTTTTCAGACAGAATTAAAGAAATTAACTGAGATGCAGCTAAACGAGTAAGAAAGTAGGGAGTGATCGGCCCCATTCGCTGCTTACGTCAGCTGAGTCGCAGGAGCTTAATTGAGGCCTCATAACACACACAGTGTATATATATATATATATTAGCAGTTTAGAACAGCCCCATATAGGCCCTATGACGATAGGCCTACACTCTGCCGTGGACTTGCGGGTTAATAATTAATTACTATCAGAATTATATTATTACAATTAGTTATTATTAAAACTATTTATTAATAATTAATTTATAGAATTATTCTCGTACCCGTGGGATTTTTGCTTGCTCAGGTTTGCTATACACGTATGTGCGTTAACTATTGAACCTGTTGGATAAGGCAGCGGTTCTCAACCTTTTGAGACTCAAGGACCACTTATAAATTTTGTGTCTCGGTCGCGGACCACCACTAAAAATTGTGCCAAAACAAATTAATACAAAAGAAATTTTTTGCCACAAATCCGCGTATTATTAGTTTCATGCTGCCATCTAACCGATTCTAGCGACTGAAATAAAGCAAAAAATTTTCAAAATTGACAAAATTTGTCTGTTTGCATGTTTTTAATTGTAAAAAAATTTAAATTGTAGGCCTTGCTCGCGGACCACCAGGCAGATGGCTGCGGACCACCAGTGGTCCGCGGACCACAGGTTGAGAACCGCTGGGATAAGGTATACTTATTTGTGCACTTAAAAGAAGACATGAAAGTAGGTAAGTGCGTCATCACAGCTCACGATTTCGGAATCGACAAATCACAGACTCTGATAGTTATGTCTGTTGACGTGTGTCATTCGACTCTTTACTGTAAGACGGATGTTTCAATTTAGTTGATTCTACACTGGCCCTGTTTATAGATTTTCCTTAAGTATGTACACGCATTTCGCGCTGTCATTGGTTACACATTATAGGCTCATTATTAAATCGTTGCCGTGGTTACAGCGCCCAAAAATTTCCCAGATTGCAGCGAATATAATAATAGCTCCATGCTGTTATGACGTCATTATGTCTCTGAGGCGACCTTAAATAGTTGCGGATACAGCAATTAGACCAGTGTTTAATCTAGACGTCTTTGGGGCTGAAATGTCCCTCCAGGATTTATGTTACCCCCCTTGAGGCCAGCAATATTACAATGTAGAGACCTTTAGGGGAGGAAAATCCCCCCAGGATACATGTTGATACATGGTTTCCACCCCCCCCAGAGAGATGAATTCCTAAAAAAAAGTCATCAACTTTTTTGAGAGAGTAATTGCTGCAGAAAAGTTCAAGAAATTGGACGAAGGACTAAAAAAAGTCATCAACTTTTTTTTGAAGATGAACTTAGGAAAAGTCTTACACTTTTTCAAGATGGATGAAAAAAATCTTGTGTAAATTCTTTGATCCCCCCAGAAACCTTGTTTCTCCTTCCAGAAGAGGGGGACTAGATTAAACACTGAATTAGACTACTAGAGCATAGCCCCAATACAAATGAAACGTAGTTATTACCTAGTTATTACGCTAGGGCAATGTTAATAAATGCATTCACTAGATGGGTAAAGGGGATTCCAATTCTACTTTGTTACAACAACATCCCTCTCTTCGTCATTTTAAGGACGGCGCAAAGGGGATTCCAATTCTACTTTGTTACAACAACATCCCTCTCTTCGTCATTTTAAGGACGGCGCAAAGGGGATTCCAATTCTACTTTGTTACAACAACATCCCTCTCTTCGTCATTTTAAGGACGGCGCAAACCTCGTAGGACAATATCATTGAAAAAAAATCGAACAGAACTCCATATATAAAATTCCAAAACTGTAAAGGAATAAAGTAATTCATGTGACTATAGTTCATGCAAACTTCATGTAGGTAAGAATTATAGTAAATACGTCTCCTAAGACCAGTTAAACACAAAAAGGCAAGCATGAATGCTTAACTGATAATTACTTAAAATTAAAAACCAATACCCACAACCAATATTCATTCATAATAAGATGACCGTGTGCCTAGCAACACCACACCTTACAATGCAGTAGGCCTATTCTTTATAAAAAATCGTGGCAGCTTGAAAATTTTGCAATATCTATACATATAATATCCATATAGTGTCCGTCCGACGATAAACGCTACGTCACAAACGGGTTCTGTTCTATTGTGAAACATAAACCGTTTGTCTTGACGACGGCGGTCTTGACGACGGCGGTCTTGACGACGGCGAAAACCAACGATACAATAAAAATTATAGGCCTATAATATGACGTCATAATATGACGGGAAAATACTCTAGTTTGTAGATAGTTTTTCGCATTTAAAACTCGACGAACTGTCGATAGAGGACGGATAGCGGTTCCAGAACACCCGCTTCGGTTGAATGAATGCAATGTATAAATGACGTTCACATGTTCATAGCGTCTCAAGTAGAGTCTGCAGACGGAACTTATCCAATATAATCTAGGAACATCTACAGCGTCACTGTTATATTGCTTAAGGCACCAGTCAATGGTCGCTACGAAATAAAATCGTCGTGCAAGCCAAAGTCCAGGAGTCCAGTAGAAAGCCAAGGATGGAATCCCAGAAGACACGTACGAAAACAGCCTGTGGGGCGTGTTGGCTCAGTGGTAAGTTCGGCGCCTTGTGACCGGAGGGTTGCAGGTTCGAATCCCACTCTAGCCGCTGCGTACGGACCTTGGGCAAGTCCTTCACTCGCAATTGCTCGTGGCGCTTCGGCGTGAAAATTCCTGCACAGTATCAAATGCTGTAGTCGGTTGCGCCTCTGACTTCGAGAGGCGCTATAGAAATATCCGGAATAAATAAAAAATAAAAATACAGCAGAAATAGGCTATTTCCAGGAGATTTACATTTGCATTTACATTACATAGCGTCCCTTCGAAGAGTCAGAGGCAGTTTTGTTGTCCTCGAGGCCTAGGTCTTGGTCTCGAGTGCACTCGAGTTCGTTTTTAAAAGTCTTGGTTTTGGTCTTGAGACCAAAGGTCTTGGTCTTGGTCTTGAGGTCCAAAGTCTTGGTCTTGGTCTTGCAAGACCAAGACTTTTGTCAATATGAACAGTCATTTAACAAAACCCAAGATTTTAAAAATGTATCCAATAATTACTAATACAATTGCTTTAATATTTAAAATGAGGCTTTACTGTTGCTTTGGACAATTATTTTGACTTCCGGTTATTTACCATGGAACGATTTCAAAAGAGACTCACAATTTGTACATTTACATCCGGTGTTAGAAAAGCGGCTGTGTGTGCCAGCAATTTCAGCACCTGTGGAACGTAGGCCTATTTGTTCACATGACAGAATTTTTATGAGGTCCACAGGTCACATCTTGGTCAGAAAATTCTGAGCGAATAATTGATTTTTATAAAATGCATCAGGCATTTGGAATAACTTCGCATGAAGGACTTTTGTAAATACGAATTCGGAATTCTCTGCAGTCTGTGTTGAAGTGTTGTTTTGCTTGGGTAAAATAAGAGACTCATGTTTTCATCAAAATAGCGAGTAGTCCGACTTGAAATTTTTTTTAGTAAGGAATAGAAATCTGGATATGACTGTAATTTTTTGGGCATTGGTCTCGGTCTTGGTCTTGGTCTTGAGGGTCAAAGTCTTGGTCTTGATCTTGAGGTTCAAAGTCTTGGTCTTGGTCTTGAGGTTCAAAGTCTTGGTCTTGGTCTTGGTCTTGGTCTTGAGTTTCAAAGTCTTGGTCTTGGTCTTGAGGTTTAAGGTCTTGACAAGAAGACTGCTCAGAGGCGCTCTCTAGCTGCGCTAGACTAAATGATGTTGAAATAACGTCATATGGCACCCGAAGAGATAGGCTTCATTTTTGGGTAGATTAGGTGTTAGGTTAGATTTGGGTTTTAAGGCAGAATTAAAGAAATGAACTGAGATGCAGCTAAACGAGTAAGAAAGTATAGAGTGATATGACCCATTCACCGCTTATATGAGTCGCAGGAGATTAGTTGAGGCCTCATAACACACATAGTGTTCTTATATTAGCAGGTTAGAACAGCCCCATATGACTTGTCACGCTTACCGAGGACTTGCGGGTTAATAATTAATTATTATTAGAATTATATTATTACAATTAATTATTATTAAAATTATTTATTAATAAAATTAATTTCTAGAATTATTCTCGCACCCGTGGGATTTTTGCTTGTACAGTTTTGCTAAACACATATGTGCGTTAACTATTGAACCTGTTGGATAAGGTATACTTATTTGTGCATTTAGAAGGAGACATGAAAGTAGGTAAGTGCGTCATCACAGCTCACGACTTCGGAATCGACAAATCACAGACTCTGATAGTTATGTCTGTTGACGTGCGTCATTCGACTCTTTACTGTAAGACGGATGTTTCAATTTAGTTGATTCTACACTAGTCCTATTTATAGATTTTCCTTAAGTATGTACACGCATTTCGCTCTATCATTGGTTACACACTAAAGGCTCATCATTAAATCGTTGCCGTAGTTACAGCGCCCAAAAATTTTCCCAGATTGCAGCGAAGATAATAATAGCTCCATGCTATTATGACGTCATATGTCTCTGAGGCGACCTTAATTAAATAGTTGCGGATACAGCAATTAGACTATTAGAGCATAGCCCGAATACAAATGAAATGTAGTTATTACCTAGTTATTACGCTAGGGCAATGTTAATAAATGCATTCACTAGATGGGTAAAGGGGATTCCAATTCTACTTTGTTACAACAACATCCCTCTCTTCGTCATTTTAAGGACGGCGCAAAGGGGATTCTAATTCTACTTTGTTACAACAACATCCCTCTCTTCGTCATTTTAAGGACGGCGCAAAGGGGATTCCAATTCTACTTTGTTACAACAACATCCCTCTCTTCGTCATTTTAAGGACGGCGCAAACCTCGTAGGACAATATCATTGAAAAAAAATCGAACAGAACTCCATATATATAAAATTCCAAAACTGTAAAGGAATAAAGTAATTCATGTGACTATAGTTCATGCAAACTTCATGTAGGTAAGAATTATAGTAAATACGTCTCCTAATACCAGTTAAACACAAAAAGGCAAGCATGAATGCTTAACTGATAATTACTTAAAATTAAAAACCAATACCCACAACCAATATTCATTCATAATAAGATGACCGTGTGCCTAGCAACACCACACCTTACAATGCAGTAGGCCTATTCTTTATAAAAAATCGTGGCAGCTTGAAAATTTTGCAATATCTATACATATAATATCCATATAGTGTCCGTCCGACGATAAACGCTACGTCACAAACGGGTTCTGTTCTATTGTGAAACATAAACCGTTTGTCTTGACGACGGCGGTCTTGACGACGGCGGTCTTGACGACGGCGATAACCAACGATACAATAAAATTATAGGCCTATAATATGACGTCATAATATGACGGGAAAATACTCTAGTTTGTAGATAGTTTTTCGCATTTAAAACTCGACGAACTGTCGATAGAGGACGGACAGCGGTGCCAGAGCACCCGCTTCAGTTGAATTAATGCATAAATGACGTTCACATGTTCATAGCGTCTCAAGTAGAGACTGCAGACGGAACTTATCCAATCTAATCTAGGAACCTCTATAGCGTCACTGTTATATTGCTTAAGGCACCAGTCAATGGTCGCTACGAAATAAAATCGTCGTGCAAGCCAAAGTCCAGGAGTCCAGTAGAAAGCCAAGGATGGAATCCCAGAAGACACGTACGAAAACAGCCTGTGGGGCGTGGTGGCTCAGTGGTAAGTTCGGCGCCTTGTGACCGGAGGGTTGCAGGTTCGAATCCCACTCTAGCCGCTGCGTACGGACCTTGGGCAAGTCCTTCACTCGCAATTGCTCGTGGCGCTTCGGCGTGAAAATTCCGGCACAGTATCAAATGCTGTAGTCGGGAGCGCCTCTGAGTAGTAGTTGACTTCGAGAGGCGCTATAGAAATATCCGGAATAAATAAAAAATAAAAAATACAGCGGAAATAGGCTATTTCCAGGATAAGATGAGTGTTTATTCGAGATCTGAAGGAGCTAGATCTACGCCATTCTAGTCGTAAATCTCTGCGTGGTCTTGGATCGAAATTCAACTATGATCGTTACAATTAAGGGTATCTATACATATAATATCCATATAGTGTCCGTCCGACGATAAACGTTACGTCACAAACGGCTTCTGTTCTATTGTGAAACAGAAGCCGTTTGTACTGTCTACTTGACGACGGTCTTGACGACGGTGATCTCAGCATTTTAACCAACGACACATATAGTAGGGTGATTCATAAAAATGGAAAATCTTATTTTTATTGTGCTCTTGATTCTTTCTGTTCCTTTTGGTATTGAAATAAGCCACACAAAATCTCAATGAATTTGGATGATGTTTAGTACTGCCTCAACGATTTTGAAATTAGTTAGCTTTAACTCGTTTTGTCCAAAAAATCGAATTTCAGTAAACAACCAATTTTACTGAAAAACTTAACAGTCAAGTCTAAAAAACAATGTAACACTGCCTAAGAAGCCATATCTATAACCATAGGCGTAGCCATCATTGATAAATTTTATATTTAACAAAATTTTCAGTGGGTTATACCTCCGCACCCTTACTACTCCCGGTGTTGCCTCCTCTTGAATTTAAGTCTGGCTACGTCCTTGTCTATAAATTTAAATGCCAATATGTTTCTAATGAATTAAAATGAAACTCGTTAGAAAGTATACAATTATAAGTCCATAATTTCTGTACTGTATTAACTAGAAAAATTAGTGACTATGACTACATTCAAGAAAAAGTGCTTTTTGTTTGAATTTGGATATTGTTTCCGATGGTCTTCTACAATTTGGAACAAGAATTGTTTTTGATCTCGCTGTGTTGAGTTGAAGGTTAATGCTAGTACAATCCCTCTTTCTGCACTGTCATTGACAACTTAAACATTTGCAGAACATACGAATCAATGAATCATCTGGTTCTTCAAATGCTTCTGAACGAAAGTGATAAATTGGATAAAACTGATATATTATCATTGCATGAGTTCCGTTCTTCGCTGTCGCTGAGATGTAGGTTGCCTTTCTGTTGCTGACATTTATTTGTTCGATCCAGTGCAGAAGCAAGATTTGGTGGAAAGATATTCGCAGAATTGAACTCATTTTGTCTGACTCTCATAGTCAGATGTCGGTGGAATTGGAGTTTTCGCACAGTGTTCCTCCACAAAATTTGAAACTTTTCATTAGTACCGTAGGGCCTACTCATCTTCTGAATCACTGTCATCTGATTCACTTTCAAAACTTGATGTAGACAACTGTTTTTGACTTAGATATTCCGCTGCTTTTTCTTTCCTTTCTTCCTCTTTTATACGCCTTAAGTTATCTTTTGGTGATTTTAATTTTTTATTTTCTTCTTTCTTGGCCAAATTTGCATGCAATTGTATATTTTCTTTCTGATCACTTATCCACAAGAAATGTTCTGTCTTCTTCAATTTCAATTCTTTCTGAGAAAGTTTATCTTTCTTGTGGTGAATAAAATAAACTTTTTATGCATCCAAGCTTGTAGGCAATACTCTATTTCAGAACGTTTCCTGAGGTTCTCCAATAATATGAATGAATGTCTTTCACCTGGTTTCAGCCATAATATTATTTCCTTTATTTATTAAATAATGCCAAAACGTATTTCTCAAATAGTTTCCAATATTTTCTTTTTCATAAATTATAGTAATATTTTATGTTCTTTTTAGTTCTTTATTAAGAAATAAGTAAGTAAGTATTACTGAGTAATTTAAAATGCTTTACAATAAAAATATTATATTGAATAAAATTTATATTCCAAATAAATATTTGAGCTCTTTGAGGCAGTTCTAAATCCAAACCAATTTCAGCCATATTTCACAGTTTTGCTCTGTGGACTAAAAGGGACTCAAAAAGTAAAGAGCCTCTTTTGATTGTTAACTTTTATTTTTTCCTACAGAACTTGAATCACCCTAACATATAGGCCTATAATATGACGTCATAATATGACGGGTTAATACCCTAGAGGTATATTATATCTCATTGGTTAATACTCCAGCAATATATAATACCATCATAATTATGACGGGCAAATACACTAGTAGTCCAATAACGGTACGCCATGCAGGACGAATTGGAAAGGTTTCCAAAAATAAACTTGTCGTAACTTACACAATGGTTATTACTTTTTTTGGCCATGAGGTAAACAGGATTCCTTGGGGACTTCAACATTATTTACAGTGCAGAATTGTCTGGAATGGGCCCTATTATTATTATTATTATTATTATTATTATTATTATTATTATTATTATTATTATTATTTTTATTTTTATTTTTATTTTTATTTATTTTTATTTTTTAAATTTTTTAACCCCGAGGTATACAGGATCCCTCAGGGACTTAAATTTTAATATTAAATATTATTATTTTTTTTTTAACCCGAGGTATCAGTGATCCCTCAGGATTTGGAAAAAATTTATTATTATTATTATTGTTGTTGTTGTTAATTTTAAATATTATTATTATTATTGTTGTTGTTCCTGTTGGTGGTGGTGCTGCTGCTGTTGTTGTTGTTGTCATTATTACAATTATTATTGATGGCTCGGCCATATATATCAGGAAGCCCATCACACCTCTTAGAGTCACGCAGACCAAGATAATATCCGAAGACAATACCGTCTAAAAGTTACAAATTCCGGTGGAAACGAAAGATATATCCGACACGCAAAGTCAGAAACAGAAAAGTCCAGGTATATTAGAAATTATCGAGCAAACTGAGCGACATGGCCGATAACATGCGCAAGATATCTTCAAGTATGCAGGCAATTGTGTAGATTACAATATACTTTTAACGTATATACTTCACAGAATATACTTCTAGTATACCCCATTAAATTACAATATATGTAATGTATTTACTATATATGCTGTATTTATAGCATATTTAAATTCTATAGCCGTAAATTGCTTACATAAGAAATTGATTCCATTTATCTGGTTAAATAAGAATGGTAAGTAGAAATCAATAACTTACCTGTGAAGGCAACGGAGCGTAGGAGCCAGCCGAATTTGCCCAGGTAATCTCCGTAATCGCTTCACGGCACTCATGTGTTTCGCAATGAGTTTCTGAATCTCAAGACGAGTTTACGCAGACTTCGTAAGAGCTGACACGACAAGTACTCGTCTAACTTCGATCCATTAACCGTAGAAAATAAACGCGTTGAAATTGTAATCGACTCAAACTGCGTCATGCTGTTGCTAAATGCGGCTTATACGATGATCGACTTATACGCGAGAAATGCTCTGAGAAATCAAATATAGTCCATTGGTCATTTACGATTGCATAATAGGTCTGCTTTGTTTATCCTCTGCTAGACATGTATTCGATGTCCTGAATTTTATGTGTGATCTTTATCAGAAATAGAATCATTGCTATTAGGCCTATATGTTCGCTGTAAACTACAAACCGTCCTAATCATTATGTCCACTTCGTAGCTGTCATGACAGAACTGTAGACTACAACTTCCCTCGCCGCCCGGAGTTAAAAATTCTAATCTCAGCACATCTCCGGACTTCAATGCGCAGGACTATTCATTGTCTACATGTGACGCGGCCAATTTCCCTGTCATCGACCGTAACAATGAAGACTCAATATTCGTCCTAGACGCATTCATTGCTAAGACCCGAACGCTCTCAGACGTCCAACAGCGACTGACTGTCGTTCTAGCCAAACGTCACTGTGGCCTTTCAATGGAAGAATCAGACACACAAGTCTAGCCTTATGGCCACAGTAAAAACGCTCTGCAACCAACGACTAGCCAAGTTATGTTGCGAGCGCGTTCAAGCAACACTAGGACTACTCCTAATCTAATCTAATCTAACACTTATATAGCGCAATTATCATCATGATCCGTTGGAGAGACCAGGTTGAAATCGGATAGATACTTCATGAGGTTACAGACGATCCAAACGCGAGACATTAACTGCTGTGTCCAGTCATGCATCAACGATCGCAAGGACAGTGATGGGGAATCCCTGACTACAAGTGTCCGTCGCAGAATTGCTAATCCAGTAACGACTTCAGCGTCTTTGGCTGAAATGACCGACGCACACAACTCAGGTATCGGTCGATAGACGCACGGGGCACATGGGTGTGTGTGTGTGTGTGTGTGTGTGTGTGTGTGTGTGTGTGTGTGTGTTTGTGTGTGTGTGTGTGTGTGTGTGTACATCGATGAGAAAAGATGCGGCTGTCTCATGCATCGAACAATATCTATGGGATACATGTATACATATGCAAGCATAAGCATTGTCCGTGTACCTTGTATCTTGTATCAAAACATCATTGTATCAGTGTCCATGTATCTTGTATCTTGTATCAAAACATCATTGTATCATTCTCCATGTATCTTGTATTATGTATGAAAACATCATTGTATCATTTTCCATGTATCTTGTATTTTGTATCACGTATAAAAACATCATTGTATCAATTTTCATGTATCTTGTATCTTGTATACGTTAAGTATAACCATCTTTACAATGAACGTGCGCTATTAATCATCAGTGTTTATGTATACATTTAGATATATGAAACTTACAATCAATCTAAGACCGGCTTTGCGTTTTAAGTATGAGATCATGCACCAGATAAGCTCTCTATACAAACATACACAATTTATAACTTAATTATAATTATACAACCTACCTTCCTAAGTAAGATACAATAATGTCATTTACGGATCATTTCATGTATCCTTATTCGCTCCTCACGGATATCTATCTCTGTGCCATTATATCTCTTACGCAGCTGTTATACGCAGACTTTTTCGAATCCATGTCTAGATTAAAGAACATATTTCTCTGCTTCCTACGGTTCAATTCTTTCTGCAGTTGCCTGGCGACGGCACTTCATTTCTCATTTCCGGTGTGGGTGCGAAAACAGCGATCCTACTTCCGGTATGCGCGAATTTTCATTTCCGGCGATCTACCGCCATAAAAAGCCAGACATCTTGGTGCAGCAGCAGCAGCAAGCGGCCACAGTGACGGACAGGCGCTAAGAGAGTCCTCTGCATCCCGCTAGCATCTCCTAACCGATGGTTGCAGTAGAGGCTGCTGCTGCTGCTGCTGCTGTTGCTGCTGCTGGCACTGATGATGAAGATGATGGGGATGAGGAGCAAACGGTCTGAAGCATTTGACGCTTGTGACCTTTTCATCGTTCGTGCAGAGTCACGACTGAGCTAAGTACCGCTCGACCGAAATAAAAATAGTCATAGCAACCAGACAGCAATCTTTTCCTCATTTTTGTCCCGAGTCTTCCTCCATCACTTCCTCAATCTTTTCCCACCTCCTGTTCTCTCTTTCCCCTGCCTTCCTCCTTCCTCTATCCTTTGTTCTGGCGTTGTCTTCCGCATCCTCTTCATACTCCTTGTTCTAATCAGGGGCGGATCTAGACTTTTCCTTTACGGGGGGCGATTTCATGGACGTTCAATATCAAAGCAATTAAAATTTTAAATGACTTATCAAGTTAAAAGTTTATAAACCTTATAACATGTTACAACACAAATTCCACTCTTCTGTTTCCAATATTCGCAAATGCTTAATAATAACTACATCACATTTTGTACAGAATACCAAATTTTTAATTTTAAAATATGCAAACAAATATTTTTTTAGACCCTTAGGGGGGCGATCGCCCCAATCGCCCCCCTCTGGATCCGCCACTGGTTCTAATCCTGTCCTTTCTTTCCTCTGCCTTCCTCCTTCTAGCCTTTCTCCTGGAGTTGTCTTCCTCACCTCCCCCCCATACTCCTCGTCCTTCTCCTGTCCTTTCTTTCCTGTCTCTCCTTCCTCTTTCTGTCCTTTGTTCTGGCGTTGTTTTCCACATCCTCTTCGTCCTCCTTGTTCTGCTCCTGTCTTTCTTTCCACTGCCTTTTCCCTCCTTCTATCCTCTCTCCTGGCACTGTTTTCGTCACCTTTCCAACTTCTTTCTTTCCTCAGTTCTCTTCCTCCTTCTATTCTTTTGCCTGGCGCTGTCTTCCTCGCCGATTCCTCCTCCATATTTAGGCATCAAAACCGGACAGGCAACAAGACAAACATCTCCTGGAATGAGGAAAAAATGAAAG
Source organism: Allolobophora icterica (assembly GCA_963556255.1). Lineage (NCBI taxonomy): Eukaryota > Metazoa > Annelida > Clitellata > Crassiclitellata > Lumbricidae > Allolobophora > Allolobophora icterica. The sequence goes on from OY744610.1 coordinate 48,758,990, forward strand.
GAAAGAAGAAGAATAGAGAGGAGAAAGGGACGATGCGACATCTCGCGGCCAGAAACTGCGTCTATTTCGGCGAAGAGTCGTTGACTGCAGCTTCTACTCGCCCTTCTAACTCAGTTCCATCATCTTCTTCTTCCTCAACCTTCCTTCTTCCTCCGAATTTTCACTGGTTCCCCGCCCCTTCCACTCGTCCTCTTTCTCCTCCTCCTCCTCCTCCTCCTCCTCGTCTGTCTGTCCATTCATCCATCTGTGACCTTTCTTCACCTTCCTCAGCCCGTTTTCTTTCTCTATTTCTTCATCCTCGCTCTCTTCTTGCGCATGCCACTCTTCTTGTCCTCTTCCTCCCCGTCTCTTCTCCCCCGTATCTTCCTGTCCTCCTTCTCATCCTCTGTTTCTTCCTCCTTCCTTCTCTGCCTCTGCCTCCTCTTCCTCGTCCGTACGATGGTTTGAGAACTCGTTCACTGAACACTTGTGCGATCAGGGCCGCATTAAGGCTAGTGCGGGCCCGGGTGCTGTGACTCGCAAATTTCACCACAGAAAAATTTGATGACCTTTTTCTGGATATTTTTGATGACCTTTGTTTGGGAATTCTTCTTATACAAACTTTGATGACCTTTTTTGGGAATTTGTGTGCGGTGAGCGCTCTACTCTCTCTTGTACGAACGCAATCGAAAAGGAATGATTAGAACTGGCTGACTTGCTCACTGACTGACTAACTAGCTAGCTGAATGACTGGCTCAATGACTGGTTGACTGGCTGACTTGCTGGCTGATTGACTAACTAGCTAGCTGAATGACTGGCTGAATGACTGGCTGACTGACTAACTAGCAAGCTGAATGACTGGCTGAATGACTGAATGATTGGCTGACTGGCTGACTAACTGAGGCTTTCACTCAGTTAACCATTTGCATTGGCTTGTACTATTAATGGAATGACGAATGCCCGATGTGGATTGACGAAGACGCAGAGAAGAGTGGACTGAAGTGGAGGAAGTCATTGAGGTCTTGTGCTCACGAACAGTAGGTGGAATGGAAAGACAGAGCCTGGAACTGTAGAAGTAAATGACTTACCCAGAGTAATGGATAGAAATGGAGTGCAAAATGGCGTTTAAATGAAGTGGGAAACTCAGAAGGGTAGGAATCCACAGAGGGCTGAATTTCTTCTGCTTTTCTGATTCTCCAGCAGCTGTATGGAAATTACGCACTATTCATTCCTCGTCATTTCGCACCACGCACAACTGATTATTTATAAGTGCATGCAGAAGACTTTATACAAATTTACCAAAACTGATTGGCTTAAACATGATAAATTTTCCAGAAGTTTTCTCAGTCTTCTTGATAATCTGTGTCGTTCTATGAATATGTTTGGATTCTGTGACATAGGGTTGTACAATGAGTTGCAGAATGCATAATGTCTTCTCCTCTCAGTGTTCGATAGATGCTGTGTATTTAAGGTGATAACCAGGATCATTTTAATGCTATAACTGTAATTGTAATCAGTAACTTCTATTGCGCCGCTGTCTAATACACAAGCCATCAATCGATGGCGAACCAAAACCAAATCGTAATCCGGTCAACATCCAGAAGATCAGTCCGAGTACGGATTCTTAAACCATACTTCTCGTCCTTCTACTCCTTGTATCATCTCTTTTACTCATCATTCTCGTCCGACTCCCCTGTTCTATTTCCTCTCTCCTATTTCTCTTACTTCTTCTCCTCTAACTCATCTTTCTGCTTCTCTTCCTTCTTCTCCTCTAACTCCCATTTTCGGGTCCTCCTCCTCCTTCTCCTCTCCCCATCTTTCTGCTCCTTTTCCTTCTTCTCCTCCAACTTCCCATCTTTCTTCTCCTCTTCCTTCTTTTCCTTCAACTCCCAATCTGTCTGCTCCTCCTCCTTCTTCTCCTCTATCTCCCCATCTTTCTGCTCCTTTTCCTTCTTCTCCTCTAACTCCCCATCTTTCTGCTCCTTTTCCTTCTTCTCCTCTAACTCCCCATCTTTCAGCTCCTTCTCCTTCTGCTCCTCTATCTCCCCATTTTCTCCTCCTTCTCCTCCTCTCCCCATCTTTCTGCTCCTCCTTCTTCTCCTCTATCTCCCCATCTTTCTGCTCCTCCTCCTTCTCCTCCTCTCCCCATCTTACTGCTCCTCCTTCTTCTCCTCTATCTCCCCATCTTTCTGCTCCCCTCCTCCTTCTCCTCTTCTCATCTTTCTTCTCCTCCTCCTTCTGCTCCTCAGCTGCGTTCAGCTACGCATCAAATGAAACGGACGAATTGAGCGACAAAAGGCAGAAGCATTGGGGTTAACGGCGTCCCATGTCTTCGAACGACGACGATCTCAATTCGACAAAGGTGACCAGAGGAATCGTCGACCGAAAATAGAACGTCTCCCATAATCCACTATGATTCCTCGTGAAAAGTCGTCTCCTGCTTCTCCTTCACCAGTTCTTTCTCCTCTTCCTTCTCCTCCTCAAACTCCATCTCATTCTCCTTCTCATTCCCCTCCAACTCCTTCAACTCTTCCTGCTTTCACTACCTTCTTCTCCTCTTCCTCTTCCTCCACCTCCTTCTCCACCGCCTCTTCTTCCAACTCCTTGTACTCCTCCAACTCCGCCACCTCCTCCTCTTCTTCTTGTTCTTCTTCTTGTTCTTCCTCCTTCTCCAGTACCTTCTCCCCTCATCTTCCTCGTCCTCCTCCTCCAATTCCTCATCATCACCTTATTCCTTCCCCTTCTCTTGCTCTTCTTTCTCCTCCTCCTCCTATTTCTCATCCATTTCTTCCTCCTCCATTTCCTCCTCCTCCAATTCCTCCTTCTCTACTAATTCCTCCTCCTCTACTGATTCCTCTTCTTCTTCATCCTCCTCCTCCAATTCCTTCTCCTCATCCTATTCCTCCTCCAATTATTCCTCCAATTCCTCCTCTACTGATTCCTCCTCCTCTTCCTCATCCTCTTCTTCTTCATCCTCCTCTTCCAATTCCTCCTCCTCATCCTATTCCTCCTCCATTTCCTCCTCCTCCTTCTCCTCCAATTCCTCTTCCTCTATCAATTCCTCCTCCTCTTCCTCATCCTCTTCTTCTTCCTTCTCCTTCTCTTCCTCCTCCTTCTCTTTTCATCCTCCTTCCCTCCTGACGCTCGCTGTCGTCCAATATTAATGATCGATAGGATGGCTACGATTGTCGTCGTGCTCTTCGTCTGGCACTTGCCAGCTGCCTGTATACGCCGAGGTCAAGATGACTTCCATCGACATTCAAGACTTATAAATAAATAACCGTGTAGCTGTACATCGCCGACACATCGTATGCAAGCCGCCAGGATCCTGCTCTTACATCGCACGCGGTATACGTATACATGTATCAAACACTTAGCGTCTGTCAGGAACTTCTCTACATTGCATGCAACATGCAAGCACGGTCATTTGTCTAATAGCATCGTATTCACAACACAATCATGTAGCTTATAATATATGTGTGTATATATATATACATATATATACACATATATGTATATATGTATATATATCGGAGCCTAAGTAATACACGTCGTATATAAGGCCTACTTAATCAAAAACAATATCCATATACATGTCTGTACATGTGTATTTTCATTATGCTTGTTTATTTCATGTAAACAATGAAATTAATGCACAAACCTCACTCTGTAGTGTCTGCAACAGTTAGTATCTGTCTGTCTAGCCCGGCTGGCAGTTATCTCTCCACTGGTATCTATAGGACTCCCGAGGTAGATCTCTCACTTCCCAGTGAAGTAGGGCATGTCAATTATGACTACTGTTACGGTTTAAGGTAAAGACGTAAATCAAATCAATCAAATCAAATCAAATCCGTTTTTATTACAACACACAAACTGCAGATTAACAGTGACAGAAAACAACAGTTATCAGTTTAGTGTTATAAAAGGATGTCCCTAAGGGACAAGTCCCGCTAAAATAATAAGACTCCTGCTATTTAGTGTCTATGGTCACCGATTTACTAAACAGGCAATGCGTCTTGCCAATTGCTCACTCCTCCATGTTCACTCCGCCTTTCCTTTTTAATCAAACAGCGCACACAAACACAGACAAAACAGAGAACAGTTGGAACGGTGCGTCAGCAAGTGGTCCATAACTGACATCGTATCTTCACCTTTTATGACTCTTCATCGTCGTATTTAGACGGCAATCCCACGACTTGTTGAAGCTATTGCCAGCAGAATAAGACCAGCAATCACACAGTGTCAGTTGACGAGGCTTACGACTAGGACAGCAATAATAGAGAAAACAGTCGTCTCCCATTCATGAACCACTTTCATTTATGTGACTGCACTCCAGATTGTCTTCGTGAAGCGAAGCCAGTGGATAAAAATCTAAGCTAAGTAGACTTGAAACAGCATGCCTGAAAATCGAGGAAATCAAAACAATAGTTTGGCCGCAAGAATCAGTAGGCGAAAATTTCAGTGTCGCGTTCAATATTATAATCAAACATTAGCTGCCCAAAACTGAGAATACTGAAGGCAGGAAAGAGAGCACTCAGCGTCAAATCGAATGCCAAACCCTAAAAGTCAACAAAATGATAAGCTCCCCAATCCTCTTTGATAAGACAGGTTTTCTCATATGAAAAGATCTGCAACTCGTGGCTAAAATACATGTGGCTGTTGACCAGCGTCTGTTAAAAGATGGTCGTTGTCAGATAAGCAAAGTCCTACACTAATGTCGCATTTCTAACAGACCGAATATTACATGCGAAAACCTTTGTTTCCGCCCAGGCTCGAACTGGGGACCTTTCGCGTGTTAGGCGAACGTGATAACCACTACACTACGGAAACCTCGTCGGCGTCATAAGCTAGTAACTCCTACTGGTTTCAGACGTCCTTGCAATTATGTCTGACACCTGTCAATCATCGGCATCGCAGCAACCTCCCAAACAAGGAATCAACCACGAAAGAAGCCAAAGACACTGATGAAGAAAGTTTTATGAACATGAACTGAAGTATATATCAAAAACTTTAAAGACGTCAACGGCCTATGTAGCCATAAGATGTCGTTAAAATATTGGAATACTACTACTACAATTATGTCTGAATTACGTGCGACACAGTCATGTACGACAACATTGTGCGAAGCAACAGTCGAATAACAGGTATCTCTTGGTCAAATCTCCCCTCCACACGAAACGTGATGACAAAACAGTTTAGCAGAGCGTGGTTTCGATCCACGGACCTCTGGGTTATGGGCCCAGCACGCTTCCACTGCGCCACTCTGCTATCTCATATCATTTTGTCTTACCTGGCAAAAAGTAGCATAACATTACCAATTTTCTAAAGTGTGCTTTAGTTCTTTACCTAAACGCGTGACAATCATCCCCAATGCTCATCGAAAATTATACACCCGCTACCCATCTCAAGACAGTCATCTAAAATAGTTTATCAAGCTAAAAAAATCGTCGACAGCGATAGTCCTACACGACTGGGTTGTTTCTTTATCGTTAAAAGCAAAACCTATTCTGACCACGCACGCTGTTTAGACGTCGGCGTGAGTGGTATAACGGTAGCATAGTTGCCTTCCAAGCAATTGATCCGGGTTCAACTCCCGGCTCACGCACGCCGTTTTAGATTACGTGTCGAATAACGGTAGGCTACGTCAGTTCGTTTTAGCGGTCCATCTTCTTTCGTCAGACGTAGGCCTAAGCAACTTGCAATTATAGGCCTACATTCTAACTCGGAAAACCGTCTAGAAATACACGTAGGGGCCTACATGAAAAGTTCGAATGTGAATTCCAAATTAATTTTTTCATAACTACATGAGCGAACTTCAAAACTATACACAAAACTTTCTTCCTGCAACTTCTATGACACTTTGCAAGATGTTTTGATAATTAAAAAGAAACATCGTGCCTGCTGTTCTAAGCTGATGTGATACAAACTCTTCCAAATGGATGATGTAGCCTATAGGCTAATACGTAAGCTTAATGCCGTCTCGAATAGGCTACACAGTAGCTTCCCTCAGCAGCGGTCAACATTATTTCCATCGTTATTATTATTATTCCAATGTTTAACGTCATCTTGTGGCTACATAGGCCGTTGACGCCTTTAAACTTTTAGATATTTCAGTTCATTTTCACATAACTTTCTTCATCAGTTTCTTTTGCGCCGTCACAATCGAGAAACGACGAACATCTTCACCATTTCTGCAACCGAATGCGTGAGTGGTATAACGGTAGCATAGTTGCCTTCCAAGCAATTGATCCGGGTTCGACTCCCGGCTCACGCACGCACTTTTAAATTGCCGGCGACCTAAACGACTACTCGTTTTGAGGTGCCATTAAATTTAGATTTATCTGAAGAGAAGTCACTGATGGCTTATTCTGCATTTTAAGTGAAAATCGGTAAAACACCTGTTTCCGCCCAGGCTCGAACTGGGGACCTTTCGCGTGTGAGGCGAACGTGATAACCACTACACTACGGAAACGTCGACGTATTTCGGAGCCAGAAATTTCCATTTGAACCGTTCTAAAATGATAGGCCTACTCGTGTCTAATTAGATGACAAGCTCGCCCATCCTCTTTGATAGGATTTGCTTTTTGTCATATGAAAAGATCTGCAACTCGTCGTCCTACGTAGGCCCACTTAAATACATGTGGCTGTTGACCAGCGTCTGATAAAAGATGGTCGTCGTCCGATAAAGACTGTCGCATTTCTAACAGACCGAATATTACATGCGAAAACCTTTGTTTCCGCCCAGGCTCGAACTGGGGACCTTTCGCGTGTTAGGCGAACGTGATAACCACTACACTACGGAAACCTCGTCGGCGTCATAATCTAGTAACTCCTACTGGTTTCAGACGTCCTTGCAATTATGTCTGAATTACGTGCGACACAGTCATGTACGACAACATTGTGCGAAGCAACAGTCGAATAACAGATATCTCTTGGCCAAATCTCCCCTCCACACGAAACGTGATGACAAAACAGTTTAGCAGAGCGTGGTTTCGATCCACGGACCTCTGGGTTATGGGCCCAGCACGCTTCCACTGCGCCACTCTGCTATCTCATATCATTTTGTCTTACCTGGCAAAAGTAGCATAACATTACCAATTTTCTAAAGTGTGCTTTAGTTCATTTTCACATAACTTTCTTCATCAGTTTCTTTTGCGCCGTCACAATCGAGAAACGACGAACACCTTCACCATTTCTGCAACCGAATGCGTGAGTGGTATAACGGTAGCATAGTTGCCTTCCAAGCAATTGATCCGGGTTCGACTCCCGGCTCACGCACGCTCTTTTAAATTGCCGGCGACCTAAACGACTACTCGTTTTGAGGTGCCATTAAATTTAGATTTATCTGAAGAGAAGTTACTGATGGCTTATTCTGCATTTTAAGTGAAAATCGGTAAAACACCTGTTTCCGCCCAGGCTCGAACTGGGGACCTTTCGCGTGTGAGGCGAACGTGATAACCACTACACTACGGAAACGTCGACGTATTTCGGAGCCAGAAATTTCCATTTGAACAGTTCTAAAATGATAGGCCTACTCGTGTCTAATTAGATGACAAGCTCGCCCATCCTATAGGATTTGCTTTTTGTCATATGAAAAGATCTGCAACTCGTCGTCCTACGTACTTAAATACATGTGGCTGTTGACCAGCGTCTGATAAAAGATGGTCGTTGTCAGATAAGCAAAGTCCTACACTACTGTCGCATTTCTTACAGACCGAATATTACTTTGAATAATGCGAAAACCTTTGTTTCCGCCCAGGCTCGAACTGGGGACCTTTCGCGTGTTAGGCGAACGTGATAACCACTACACTACGGAAACCTCGTCGGCGTCATAATCTAGTAACTCCTACTGGTTTGAGACGTCCTTGCAATTAGGCCCTATGTCTGAATTACGTGCGACACAGTCATGTACGACAACATTGTGCGAAGCAACAGTCGAATAACAGATATCTCTTGGTCAAATCTCCCCTCCACACGAAACGTGATGACAAAACAGTTTAGCAGAGCGTGGTTTCGATCCACGGACCTCTGGGTTATGGGCCCAGCACGCTTCCACTGCGCCTTCCAAGCAATTGATCCGGGTTCGACTCCCGGCTCACGCACGCTCTTTTAAATTGCCGGCGACCTAAACGACTACTCGTTTTGAGGTGCCATTAAATTTAGATTTATCTGAAGAGAAGTCACTGATGGCTTATTCTGCATTTTAAGTGAAAATCGGTAAAACACCTGTTTCCGCCCAGGCTCGAACTGGGGACCTTTCGCGTGTGAGGCGAACGTGATAACCACTACACTACGGAAACGTCGACGTATTTCGGAGCCAGAAATTTCCATTTGAACCGTTCTAAAATGATAGGCCTACTCGTGTCTAATTAGATGACAAGCTCGCCCATCCTCTTTGATAGGATTTGCTTTTTGTCATATGAAAAGATCTGCAACTCGTCGTCCTACGTAGGCCTACTTAAATACATGTGGCTGTTGACCAGCGTCTGATAAAAGATGGTCGTCGTCCGATAAAGAAAGTCCTACACTACTGTCGCATTTCTAACAGACCGAATATTACATGCGAAAACCTTTGTTTCCGCCCAGGCTCGAACTGGGGACCTTTCGCGTGTTAGGCGAACGTGATAACCACTACACTACGGAAACCTCGTCGGCGTCATAATCTAGTAACTCCTATTGGTTTGAGACGTCCTTGCAATTATGTCTGAATTACGTGCGACACAGTCATGTACGACAACATTGTGCGAAGCAACATTCGAGTCAGAGATCTCTTGGTCAAATCTCCCCCTCCAGACGAAACGTGATGACAAAACAGCTAGCAGAGCGTGGTTTCGATCCACGGACCTCTGGGTTATGGGCCCTGCACGCTTCCACTGCGCCACTCTGCTATCTCATATCATTTTGTCTTACCTGGCAAAAGTAGCATAACATTACCAATTTTCTAAAGTGTGCTTTAGTTCTTTACCTAAACGCGTGACAATCATCCCCAATGCTCATCGAAAATTATACACCCGCTACCCATCTCAAGACAGTCATCTAAAATAGTTTATCAAGCTAAAAAAATCGTCGACAGCGATAGTCCTACACGACTGGGTTGTTTCTTTATCGTTAAAAGCAAAACCTATTCTGACCACGCACGCTGTTTAGACGTCGGCGTGAGTGGTATAACGGTAGCATAGTTGCCTTCCAAGCAATTGATCCGGGTTCGACTCCCGGCTCACGCACGCCGTTTTAGATTACGTGTCGAATAACGGTAGGCTACGTCAGTTCGTTTTAGCGGTCCATCTTCTTTCGTCAGACGTAGGCCTAAGCAACTTGCAATTATAGGCCTACATTCTAACTCGGAAAACCGTCTAGAAATACACGTAGGGGCCTACATGAAAAGTTCGAATGTGAATTCCAAATTAATTTTTTCATAACTACATGAGCGAACTTCAAAACTATACACAAAACTTTCTTCCTGCAACTTCTATGACACTTTGCAAGATGTTTTGATAATTAAAAAGAAACATCGTGCCTGCTGTTCTAAGCTGATGTGATACAAACTCTTCCAAATGGATGATGTAGCCTATAGGCTAATACGTAAGCTTAATGCCGTCTCGAATAGGCTACACAGTAGCTTCCCTCAGCAGCGGTCAACATTATTTCCATCGTTATTATTATTATTCCAATGTTTAACGTCATCTTGTGGCTACATAGGCCGTTGACGCCTTTAAAGTTTTAGATATTTCAGTTCATTTTCACATAACTTTCTTCATCAGTTTCTTTTGCGCCGTCACAATCGAGAAACGACGAACATCTTCACCATTTCTGCAACCGAATGCGTGAGTGGTATAACGGTAGCATAGTTGCCTTCCAAGCAATTGATCCGGGTTCGACTCCCGGCTCACGCACGCTCTTTTAAATTGCCGGCGACCTAAACGACTACTCGTTTTGAGGTGCCATTAAATTTAGATTTATCTGAAGAGAAGTTACTGATGGCTTATTCTGCATTTTAAGTGAAAATCGGTAAAACACCTGTTTCCGCCCAGGCTCGAACTGGGGACCTTTCGCGTGTGAGGCGAACGTGATAACCACTACACTACGGAAACGTCGACGTATTTCGGAGCCAGAAATTTCCATTTGAACCGTTCTAAAATGATAGGCCTACTCGTGTCTAATTAGATGACAAGCTCGCCCATCCTCTTTGATAGGATTTGCTTTTTGTCATATGAAAAGATCTGCAACTCGTCGTCCTACGTAGGCCCACTTAAATACATGTGGCTGTTGACCAGCGTCTGATAAAAGATGGTCGTCGTCCGATAAAGACTGTCGCATTTCTAACAGACCGAATATTACATGCGAAAACCTTTGTTTCCGCCCAGGCTCGAACTGGGGACCTTTCGCGTGTTAGGCGAACGTGATAACCACTACACTACGGAAACCTCGTCGGCGTCATAATCTAGTAACTCCTACTGGTTTCAGACGTCCTTGCAATTATGTCTGAATTACGTGCGACACAGTCATGTACGACAACATTGTGCGAAGCAACAGTCGAATAACAGATATCTCTTGGCCAAATCTCCCCTCCACACGAAACGTGATGACAAAACAGTTTAGCAGAGCGTGGTTTCGATCCACGGACCTCTGGGTTATGGGCCCAGCACGCTTCCACTGCGCCACTCTGCTATCTCATATCATTTTGTCTTACCTGGCAAAAGTAGCATAACATTACCAATTTTCTAAAGTGTGCTTTAGTTCTTTACCTAAACGCGTGACAATCATCCCCAATGCTCATCGAAAATTATACACCCGCTACCCATCTCAAGACAGTCATCTAAAATAGTTTATCAAGCTAAAAAAATCGTCGACAGCGATAGTCCTACACGACTGGGTTGTTTCTTTATCGTTAAAAGCAAAACCTATTCTGACCACGCACGCTGTTTAGACGTCGGCGTGAGTGGTATAACGGTAGCATAGTTGCCTTCCAAGCAATTGATCCGGGTTCGACTCCCGGCTCACGTACGCCGTTTTAGATTACGTGTCGAATAACGGTAGGCTACGTCAGTTCGTTTTAGCGGTCCATCTTCTTTCGTCAGACGTAGGCCTAAGCAACTTGCAATTATAGGCCTACATTCTAACTCGGAAAACCGTCTAGAAATACACGTAGGGGCCTACATGAAAAGTTCGAATGTGAATTCCAAATTAATTTTTTCATAACTACATGAGCGAACTTCAAAACTATACACAAAACTTTCTTCCTGCAACTTCTATGACACTTTGCAAGATGTTTTGATAATTAAAAAGAAACATCGTGCCTGCTGTTCTAAGCTGATGTGATACAAACTCTTCCAAATGGATGATGTAGCCTATAGGCTAATACGTAAGCTTAATGCCGTCTCGAATAGGCTACACAGTAGCTTCCCTCAGCAGCGGTCAACATTATTTCCATCGTTATTATTATTATTCCAATGTTTAACGTCATCTTGTGGCTACGCCTTTAAAGTTTTAGATATTTCAGTTCATTTTCACATAACTTTCTTCATCAGTTTCTTTTGCGCCGTCACAATCGAGAAACGACGAACAGACGCTGGTCAACAGCCACATGTATTTAAGTACGTAGGACGACGAGTTGCAGATCTTTTCATTGAAACATGACGGTACAATTATCCCGATCCATTTGAACACGTCTTGGCAGCCTGTTAGGCGCCCGCTCATTTTGCTGCTGCCCCCTAGGGATTGGAAGGCTGCATCAACCTACTACTCCCGGTGTTGCCTCCTCTTGAATTTAAGTCTGGCTACGTCCTTGTCTATAAATTTAAATGCCAATATGTTTCTAATGAATTAAAATGAAACTCGTTAGAAAGTATACAATTATAAGTCCATAATTTCTGTACTGTATTAACTAGAAAAATTAGTGACTATGACTACATTCAAGAAAAAGTGCTTTTTGTTTGAATTTGGATATTGTTTCCGATGGTCTTCTACAATTTGGAACAAGAATTGTTTTTGATCTCGCTGTGTTGAGTTGAAGGTTAATGCTAGTACAATCCCTCTTTCTGCACTGTCATTGACAACTTAAACATTTGCAGAACATACGAATCAATGAATCATCTGGTTCTTCAAATGCTTCTGAACGAAAGTGATAAATTGGATAAAACTGATATATTATCATTGCATGAGTTCCGTTCTTCGCTGTCGCTGAGATGTAGGTTGCCTTTCTGTTGCTGACATTTATTTGTTCGATCCAGTGCAGAAGCAAGATTTGGTGGAAAGATATTCGCAGAATTGAACTCATTTTGTCTGACTCTCATAGTCAGATGTCGGTGGAATTGGAGTTTTCGCACAGTGTTCCTCCACAAAATTTGAAACTTTTCATTAGTACCGTAGGGCCTACTCATCTTCTGAATCACTGTCATCTGATTCACTTTCAAAACTTGATGTAGACAACTGTTTTTGACTTAGATATTCCGCTGCTTTTTCTTTCCTTTCTTCCTCTTTTATACGCCTTAAGTTATCTTTTGGTGATTTTAATTTTTTATTTTCTTCATTCTTGGCCAAATTTGCATGCAATTGTATATTTTCTTTCTGATCACTTATCCACAAGAAATGTTCTGTCTTCTTCAATTTCAATTCTTTCTGAGAAAGTTTATCTTTCTTGTGGTGAATAAAATAAACTTTTTATGCATCCAAGCTTGTAGGCAATACTCTATTTCAGAACGTTTCCTGAGGTTCTCCAATAATATGAATGAATGTCTTTCACCTGGTTTCAGCCATAATATTATTTCCTTTATTTATTAAATAATGCCAAAACGTATTTCTCAAATAGTTTCCAATATTTTCTTTTTCATAAATTATAGTAATATTTTATGTTCTTTTTAGTTCTTTATTAAGAAATAAGTAAGTAAGTATTTAGCGGTCCATCTTCTTTCGTCAGACGTAGGCCTAAGCAACTTGCAATTATAGGCCTACATTCTAACTCGGAAAACCGTCTAGAAATACACGTAGGGGCCTACATGAAAAGTTCGAATGTGAATTCCAAATTAATTTTTTCATAACTACATGAGCGAACTTCAAAACTATACACAAAACTTTCTTCCTGCAACTTCTATGACACTTTGCAAGATGTTTTGATAATTAAAAAGAAACATCGTGCCTGCTGTTCTAAGCTGATGTGATACAAACTCTTCCAAATGGATGATGTAGCCTATAGGCTAATACGTAAGCTTAATGCCGTCTCGAATAGGCTACACAGTAGCTTCCCTCAGCAGCGGTCAACATTATTTCCATCGTTATTATTATTATTCCAATGTTTAACGTCATCTTGTGGCTACATAGGCCGTTGACGCCTTTAAAGTTTTAGATATTTCAGTTCATTTTCACATAACTTTCTTCATCAGTTTCTTTTGCGCCGTCACAATCGAGAAACGACGAACATCTTCACCATTTCTGCAACCGAATGCGTGAGTGGTATAACGGTAGCATAGTTGCCTTCCAAGCAATTGATCCGGGTTCGACTCCCGGCTCACGCACGCTCTTTTAAATTGCCGGCGACCTAAACGACTACTCGTTTTGAGGTGCCATTAAATTTAGATTTATCTGAAGAGAAGTTACTGATGGCTTATTCTGCATTTTAAGTGAAAATCGGTAAAACACCTGTTTCCGCCCAGGCTCGAACTGGGGACCTTTCGCGTGTGAGGCGAACGTGATAACCACTACACTACGGAAACGTCGACGTATTTCGGAGCCAGAAATTTCCATTTGAACAGTTCTAAAATGATAGGCCTACTCGTGTCTAATTAGATGACAAGCTCGCCCATCCTATAGGATTTGCTTTTTGTCATATGAAAAGATCTGCAACTCGTCGTCCTACGTACTTAAATACATGTGGCTGTTGACCAGCGTCTGATAAAAGATGGTCGTTGTCAGATAAGCAAAGTCCTACACTACTGTCGCATTTCTTACAGACCGAATATTACTTTGAATAATGCGAAAACCTTTGTTTCCGCCCAGGCTCGAACTGGGGACCTTTCGCGTGTTAGGCGAACGTGATAACCACTACACTACGGAAACCTCGTCGGCGTCATAATCTAGTAACTCCTACTGGTTTGAGACGTCCTTGCAATTAGGCCCTATGTCTGAATTACGTGCGACACAGTCATGTACGACAACATTGTGCGAAGCAACAGTCGAATAACAGATATCTCTTGGTCAAATCTCCCCTCCACACGAAACGTGATGACAAAACAGTTTAGCAGAGCGTGGTTTCGATCCACGGACCTCTGGGTTATGGGCCCAGCACGCTTCCACTGCGCCACTCTGCTATCTCATATCATTTAGTCTTACCTGGCAAAAAGTAGCATAAAATTACCAATTTTCTAAAGTGTGCTTTAGTTCTTTACCTAAACGCGTGACAATCATCCCCAATGCTCATCGAAAATTATACACCCGCTACCCATCTCAAGACAGTCATCTAAAATAGTTTATCAAGCTAAAAAAATCGTCGACAGCGATAGTCCTACACGACTGGGTTGTTTCTTTATCGTTAAAAGCAAAACCTATTCTGACCACGCACGCTGTTTAGACGTCGGCGTGAGTGGTATAACGGTAGCATAGTTGCCTTCCAAGCAATTGATCCGGGTTCGACTCCCGGCTCACGCACGCCGTTTTAGATTACGTGTCGAATAACGGTAGGCTACGTCAGTTCGTTTTAGCGGTCCATCTTCTTTCGTCAGACGTAGGCCTAAGCAACTTGCAATTATAGGCCTACATTCTAACTCGGAAAACCGTCTAGAAATACACGTAGGGGCCTACATGAAAAGTTCGAATGTGAATTCAAAATTAATTTTTTCATAACTACATGAGCGAACTTCAAAACTATACACAAAACTTTCTTCCTGCAACTTCTATGACACTTTGCAAGATGTTTTGATAATTAAAAAGAAACATCGTGCCTGCTGTTCTAAGCTGATGTGATACAAACTCTTCCAAATGGATGATGTAGCCTATAGGCTAATACGTAAGCTTAATGCCGTCTCGAATAGGCTACACAGTAGCTTCCCTCAGCAGCGGTCAACATTATTTCCATCGTTATTATTATTATTCCAATGTTTAACGTCATCTTGTGGCTACATAGGCCGTTGACGCCTTTAAAGTTTTAGATATTTCAGTTCATTTTCACATAACTTTCTTCATCAGTTTCTTTTGCGCCGTCACAATCGAGAAACGACGAACATCTTCACCATTTCTGCAACCGAATGCGTGAGTGGTATAACGGTAGCATAGTTGCCTTCCAAGCAATTGATCCGGGTTCGACTCCCGGCTCACGCACGCTCTTTTAAATTGCCGGCGACCTAAACGACTACTCGTTTTGAGGTGCCATTAAATTTAGATTTATCTGAAGAGAAGTTACTGATGGCTTATTCTGCATTTTAAGTGAAAATCGGTAAAACACCTGTTTCCGCCCAGGCTCGAACTGGGGACCTTTCGCGTGTGAGGCGAACGTGATAACCACTACACTACGGAAACGTCGACGTATTTCGGAGCCAGAAATTTCCATTTGAACAGTTCTAAAATGATAGGCCTACTCGTGTCTAATTAGATGACAAGCTCGCCCATCCTATAGGATTTGCTTTTTGTCATATGAAAAGATCTGCAACTCGTCGTCCTACGTACTTAAATACATGTGGCTGTTGACCAGCGTCTGATAAAAGATGGTCGTTGTCAGATAAGCAAAGTCCTACACTACTGTCGCATTTCTTACAGACCGAATATTACTTTGAATAATGCGAAAACCTTTGTTTCCGCCCAGGCTCGAACTGGGGACCTTTCGCGTGTTAGGCGAACGTGATAACCACTACACTACGGAAACCTCGTCGGCTTCATAATCTAGTAACTCCTACTGGTTTGAGACGTCCTTGCAATTAGGCCCTATGTCTGAATTACGTGCGACACAGTCATGTACGACAACATTGTGCGAAGCAACAGTCGAATAACAGATATCTCTTGGTCAAATCTCCCCTCCACACGAAACGTGATGACAAAACAGTTTAGCAGAGCGTGGTTTCGATCCACGGACCTCTGGGTTATGGGCCCAGCACGCTTCCACTGCGCCACTCTGCTATCTCATATCATTTTGTCTTACCTGGCAAAAGTAGCATAACATTACCAATTTTCTAAAGTGTGCTTTAGTTCCTTACCTAAACGCGTGACAATCATCCCCAATGCTCATCGAAAATTATACACCCGCTACCCATCTCAAGACAGTCATCTAAAATAGTTTATCAAGCTAAAAAAATCGTCGACAGCGATAGTCCTACACGACTGGGTTGTTTCTTTATCGTTAAAAGCAAAACCTATTCTGACCACGCACGCTGTTTAGACGTCGGCGTGAGTGGTATAACGGTAGCATAGTTGCCTTCCAAGCAATTGATCCGGGTTCGACTCCCGGCTCACGCACGCCGTTTTAGATTACGTGTCGAATAACGGTAGGCTACGTCAGTTCGTTTTAGCGGTCCATCTTCTTTCGTCAGACGTAGGCCTAAGCAACTTGCAATTATAGGCCTACATTCTAACTCGGAAAACCGTCTAGAAATACACGTAGGGGCCTACATGAAAAGTTCGAATGTGAATTCCAAATTAATTTTTTCATAACTACATGAGCGAACTTCAAAACTATACACAAAACTTTCTTCCTGCAACTTCTATGACACTTTGCAAGATGTTTTGATAATTAAAAAGAAACATCGTGCCTGCTGTTCTAAGCTGATGTGATACAAACTCTTCCAAATGGATGATGTAGCCTATAGGCTAATACGTAAGCTTAATGCCGTCTCGAATAGGCTACACAGTAGCTTCCCTCAGCAGCGGTCAACATTATTTCCATCGTTATTATTATTATTCCAATGTTTAACGTCATCTTGTGGCTACATAGGCCGTTGACGCCTTTAAAGTTTTAGATATTTCAGTTCATTTTCACATAACTTTCTTCATCAGTTTCTTTTGCGCCGTCACAATCGAGAAACGACGAACATCTTCACCATTTCTGCAACCGAATGCGTGAGTGGTATAACGGTAGCATAGTTGCCTTCCAAGCAATTGATCCGGGTTCGACTCCCGGCTCACGCACGCTCTTTTAAATTGCCGGCGACCTAAACGACTACTCGTTTTGAGGTGCCATTAAATTTAGATTTATCTGAAGAGAAGTTACTGATGGCTTATTCTGCATTTTAAGTGAAAATCGGTAAAACACCTGTTTCCGCCCAGGCTCGAACTGGGGACCTTTCGCGTGTGAGGCGAACGTGATAACCACTACACTACGGAAACGTCGACGTATTTCGGAGCCAGAAATTTCCATTTGAACAGTTCTAAAATGATAGGCCTACTCGTGTCTAATTAGATGACAAGCTCGCCCATCCTATAGGATTTGCTTTTTGTCATATGAAAAGATCTGCAACTCGTCGTCCTACGTACTTAAATACATGTGGCTGTTGACCAGCGTCTGATAAAAGATGGTCGTTGTCAGATAAGCAAAGTCCTACACTACTGTCGCATTTCTTACAGACCGAATATTACTTTGAATAATGCGAAAACCTTTGTTTCCGCCCAAGCTCGAACTGGGGACCTTTCGCGTGTTAGGCGAACGTGATAACCACTACACTACGGAAACCTCGTCGGCTTCATAATCTAGTAACTCCTACTGGTTTGAGACGTCCTTGCAATTAGGCCCTATGTCTGAATTACGTGCGACACAGTCATGTACGACAACATTGTGCGAAGCAACAGTCGAATAACAGATATCTCTTGGTCAAATCTCCCCTCCACACGAAACGTGATGACAAAACAGTTTAGCAGAGCGTGGTTTCGATCCACGGACCTCTGGGTTATGGGCCCAGCACGCTTCCACTGCGCCACTCTGCTATCTCATATCATTTTGTCTTACCTGGCAAAAGTAGCATAAAATTACCAATTTTCTAAAGTGTGCTTTAGTTCCTTACCTAAACGCGTGACAATCATCCCCAATGCTCATCGAAAATTATACACCCGCTACCCATCTCAAGACAGTCATCTAAAATAGTTTATCAAGCTAAAAAAATCGTCGACAGCGATAGTCCTACACGACTGGGTTGTTTCTTTATCGTTAAAAGCAAAACCTATTCTGACCACGCACGCTGTTTAGACGTCGGCGTGAGTGGTATAACGGTAGCATAGTTGCCTTCCAAGCAATTGATCCGGGTTCGACTCCCGGCTCACGCACGCCGTTTTAGATTACGTGTCGAATAACGGTAGGCTACGTCAGTTCGTTTTAGCGGTCCATCTTCTTTCGTCAGACGTAGGCCTAAGCAACTTGCAATTATAGGCCTACATTCTAACTCGGAAAACCGTCTAGAAATACACGTAGGGGCCTACATGAAAAGTTCGAATGTGAATTCCAAATTAATTTTTTCATAACTACATGAGCGAACTTCAAAACTATACACAAAACTTTCTTCCTGCAACTTCTATGACACTTTGCAAGATGTTTTGATAATTAAAAAGAAACATCGTGCCTGCTGTTCTAAGCTGATGTGATACAAACTCTTCCAAATGGATGATGTAGCCTATAGGCTAATACGTAAGCTTAATGCCGTCTCGAATAGGCTACACAGTAGCTTCCCTCAGCAGCGGTCAACATTATTTCCATCGTTATTATTATTATTCCAATGTTTAACGTCATCTTGTGGCTACATAGGCCGTTGACGCCTTTAAAGTTTTAGATATTTCAGTTCATTTTCACATAACTTTCTTCATCAGTTTCTTTTGCGCCGTCACAATCGAGAAACGACGAACATCTTCACCATTTCTGCAACCGAATGCGTGAGTGGTATAACGGTAGCATAGTTGCCTTCCAAGCAATTGATCCGGGTTCGACTCCCGGCTCACGCACGCTCTTTTAAATTGCCGGCGACCTAAACGACTACTCGTTTTGAGGTGCCATTAAATTTAGATTTATCTGAAGAGAAGTTACTGATGGCTTATTCTGCATTTTAAGTGAAAATCGGTAAAACACCTGTTTCCGCCCAGGCTCGAACTGGGGACCTTTCGCGTGTGAGGCGAACGTGATAACCACTACACTACGGAAACGTCGACGTATTTCGGAGCCAGAAATTTCCATTTGAACAGTTCTAAAATGATAGGCCTACTCGTGTCTAATTAGATGACAAGCTCGCCCATCCTATAGGATTTGCTTTTTGTCATATGAAAAGATCTGCAACTCGTCGTCCTACGTACTTAAATACATGTGGCTGTTGACCAGCGTCTGATAAAAGATGGTCGTTGTCAGATAAGCAAAGTCCTACACTACTGTCGCATTTCTTACAGACCGAATATTACTTTGAATAATGCGAAAACCTTTGTTTCCGCCCAGGCTCGAACTGGGGACCTTTCGCGTGTTAGGCGAACGTGATAACCACTACACTACGGAAACCTCGTCGGCGTCATAATCTAGTAACTCCTACTGGTTTCAGACGTCCTTGCAATTAGGCCCTATGTCTGAATTACGTGCGACACAGTCATGTACGACAACATTGTGCGAAGCAACAGTCGAATAACAGATATCTCTTGGTCAAATCTCCCCTCCACACGAAACGTGATGACAAAACAGTTTAGCAGAGCGTGGTTTCGATCCACGGACCTCTGGGTTATGGGCCCAGCACGCTTCCACTGCGCCACTCTGCTATCTCATATCATTTAGTCTTACCTGGCAAAAAGTAGCATAAAATTACCAATTTTCTAAAGTGTGCTTTAGTTCTTTACCTAAACGCGTGACAATCATCCCCAATGCTCATCGAAAATTATACACCCGCTACCCATCTCAAGACAGTCATCTAAAATAGTTTATCAAGCTAAAAAAATCGTCGACAGCGATAGTCCTACACGACTGGGTTGTTTCTTTATCGTTAAAAGCAAAACCTATTCTGACCACGCACGCTGTTTAGACGTCGGCGTGAGTGGTATAACGGTAGCATAGTTGCCTTCCAAGCAATTGATCCGGGTTCGACTCCCGGCTCACGCACGCCGTTTTAGATTACGTGTCGAATAACGGTAGGCTACGTCAGTTCGTTTTAGCGGTCCATCTTCTTTCGTCAGACGTAGGCCTAAGCAACTTGCAATTATAGGCCTACATTCTAACTCGGAAAACCGTCTAGAAATACACGTAGGGGCCTACATGAAAAGTTCGAATGTGAATTCCAAATTAATTTTTTCATAACTACATGAGCGAACTTCAAAACTATACACAAAACTTTCTTCCTGCAACTTCTATGACACTTTGCAAGATGTTTTGATAATTAAAAAGAAACATCGTGCCTGCTGTTCTAAGCTGATGTGATACAAACTCTTCCAAATGGATGATGTAGCCTATAGGCTAATACGTAAGCTTAATGCCGTCTCGAATAGGCTACACAGTAGCTTCCCTCAGCAGCGGTCAACATTATTTCCATCGTTATTATTATTATTCCAATGTTTAACGTCATCTTGTGGCTACATAGGCCGTTGACGCCTTTAAAGTTTTAGATATTTCAGTTCATTTTCACATAACTTTCTTCATCAGTTTCTTTTGCGCCGTCACAATCGAGAAACGACGAACATCTTCACCATTTCTGCAACCGAATGCGTGAGTGGTATAACGGTAGCATAGTTGCCTTCCAAGCAATTGATCCGGGTTCGACTCCCGGCTCACGCACGCTCTTTTAAATTGCCGGCGACCTAAATGACTACTCGTTTTGAGGTGCCATTAAATTTAGATTTATCTGAAGAGAAGTTACTGATGGCTTATTCTGCATTTTAAGTGAAAATCGGTAAAACACCTGTTTCCGCCCAGGCTCGAACTGGGGACCTTTCGCGTGTGAGGCGAACGTGATAACCACTACACTACGGAAACGTCGACGTATTTCGGAGCCAGAAATTTCCATTTGAACAGTTCTAAAATGATAGGCCTACTCGTGTCTAATTAGATGACAAGCTCGCCCATCCTATAGGATTTGCTTTTTGTCATATGAAAAGATCTGCAACTCGTCGTCCTACGTACTTAAATACATGTGGCTGTTGACCAGCGTCTGTTAAAAGATGGTCGTTGTCAGATAAGCAAAGTCCTACACTACTGTCGCATTTCTTACAGACCGAATATTACTTTGAATAATGCGAAAACCTTTGTTTCCGCCCAGGCTCGAACTGGGGACCTTTCGCGTGTTAGGCGAACGTGATAACCACTACACTACGGAAACCTCGTCGGCGTCATAATCTAGTAACTCCTATTGGTTTGAGACGTCCTTGCAATTAGGCCCTATGTCTGAATTACGTGCGACACAGTCATGTACGACAACATTGTGCGAAGCAACATTCGAGTCAGAGATCTCTTGGTCAAATCTCCCCCTCCAGACGAAACGTTATGACAAAACAGCTAGCAGAGCGTGGTTTCGATCCACGGACCTCTGTGTTTTATGGGCCCAGCACGCTTCCACTGCGCCACTCTGCTATCTCATATCATTTTGTCTTACCTGGCAAAAAGTAGCATAACATTACCAATTTTCTAAAGTGTGCTTTAGTTCTTTACCTAAACGCGTGACAATCATCCCCAATGCTCATCGAAAATTATACACCCGCTACCCATCTCAAGACAGTCATCTAAAATAGTTTATCAAGCTAAAAAAATCGTCGACAGCGATAGTCCTACACGACTGGGTTGTTTCTTTATCGTTAAAAGCAAAACCTATTCTGACCACGCACGCTGTTTAGACGTCGGCGTGAGTGGTATAACGGTAGCATAGTTGCCTTCCAAGCAATTGATCCGGGTTCGACTCCCGGCTCACGTACGCCGTTTTAGATTACGTGTCGAATAACGGTAGGCTACGTCAGTTCGTTTTAGCGGTCCATCTTCTTTCGTCAGACGTAGGCCTAAGCAACTTGCAATTATAGGCCTACATTCTAACTCGGAAAACCGTCTAGAAATACACGTAGGGGCCTACATGAAAAGTTCGAATGTGAATTCCAAATTAATTGTTTCATAACTACATGAGCGAACTTCAAAACTATACACAAAACTTTCTTCCTGCAACTTCTATGACACTTTGCAAGATGTTTTGATAATTAAAAAGAAACATCGTGCCTGCTGTTCTAAGCTGATGTGATACAAACTCTTCCAAATGGATGATGTAGCCTATAGGCTAATACGTAAGCTTAATGCCGTCTCGAATAGGCTACACTGTAGCTTCCCTCAGCAGCGGTCAACATTATTTCCATCGTTATTATTATTATTCCAATGTTTAACGTCATCTTGTGGCTACATAGGCCGTTGACGCCTTTAAAGTTTTAGATATTTCAGTTCATTTTCACATAACTTTCTTCATCAGTTTCTTTTGCGCCGTCACAATCGAGAAACGACGAACATCTTCACCATTTCTGCAACCGAATGCGTGAGTGGTATAACGGTAGCATAGTTGCCTTCCAAGCAATTGATCCGGGTTCGACTCCCGGCTCACGCACGCTCTTTTAAATTGCCGGCGACCTAAACGACTACTCGTTTTGAGGTGCCATTAAATTTAGATTTATCTGAAGAGAAGTTACTGATGGCTTATTCTGCATTTTAAGTGAAAATCGGTAAAACACCTGTTTCCGCCCAGGCTCGAACTGGGGACCTTTCGCGTGTGAGGCGAACGTGATAACCACTACACTACGGAAACGTCGACGTATTTCGGAGCCAGAAATTTCCATTTGAACAGTTCTAAAATGATAGGCCTACTCGTGTCTAATTAGATGACAAGCTCGCCCATCCTATAGGATTTGCTTTTTGTCATATGAAAAGATCTGCAACTCGTCGTCCTACGTACTTAAATACATGTGGCTGTTGACCAGCGTCTGATAAAAGATGGTCGTTGTCAGATAAGCAAAGTCCTACACTACTGTCGCATTTCTTACAGACCGAATATTACTTTGAATAATGCGAAAACCTTTGTTTCCGCCCAGGCTCGAACTGGGGACCTTTCGCGTGTTAGGCGAACGTGATAACCACTACACTACGGAAACCTCGTCGGCTTCATAATCTAGTAACTCCTACTGGTTTGAGACGTCCTTGCAATTAGGCCCTATGTCTGAATTACGTGCGACACAGTCATGTACGACAACATTGTGCGAAGCAACAGTCGAATAACAGATATCTCTTGGTCAAATCTCCCCTCCACACGAAACGTGATGACAAAACAGTTTAGCAGAGCGTGGTTTCGATCCACGGACCTCTGGGTTATGGGCCCAGCACGCTTCCACTGCGCCACTCTGCTATCTCATATCATTTTGTCTTACCTGGCAAAAGTAGCATAACATTACCAATTTTCTAAAGTGTGCTTTAGTTCCTTACCTAAACGCGTGACAATCATCCCCAATGCTCATCGAAAATTATACACCCGCTACCCATCTCAAGACAGTCATCTAAAATAGTTTATCAAGCTAAAAAAATCGTCGACAGCGATAGTCCTACACGACTGGGTTGTTTCTTTATCGTTAAAAGCAAAACCTATTCTGACCACGCACGCTGTTTAGACGTCGGCGTGAGTGGTATAACGGTAGCATAGTTGCCTTCCAAGCAATTGATCCGGGTTCGACTCCCGGCTCACGCACGCCGTTTTAGATTACGTGTCGAATAACGGTAGGCTACGTCAGTTCGTTTTAGCGGTCCATCTTCTTTCGTCAGACGTAGGCCTAAGCAACTTGCAATTATAGGCCTACATTCTAACTCGGAAAACCGTCTAGAAATACACGTAGGGGCCTACATGAAAAGTTCGAATGTGAATTCCAAATTAATTTTTTCATAACTACATGAGCGAACTTCAAAACTATACACAAAACTTTCTTCCTGCAACTTCTATGACACTTTGCAAGATGTTTTGATAATTAAAAAGAAACATCGTGCCTGCTGTTCTAAGCTGATGTGATACAAACTCTTCCAAATGGATGATGTAGCCTATAGGCTAATACGTAAGCTTAATGCCGTCTCGAATAGGCTACACAGTAGCTTCCCTCAGCAGCGGTCAACATTATTTCCATCGTTATTATTATTATTCCAATGTTTAACGTCATCTTGTGGCTACATAGGCCGTTGACGCCTTTAAAGTTTTAGATATTTCAGTTCATTTTCACATAACTTTCTTCATCAGTTTCTTTTGCGCCGTCACAATCGAGAAACGACGAACATCTTCACCATTTCTGCAACCGAATGCGTGAGTGGTATAACGGTAGCATAGTTGCCTTCCAAGCAATTGATCCGGGTTCGACTCCCGGCTCACGCACGCTCTTTTAAATTGCCGGCGACCTAAACGACTACTCGTTTTGAGGTGCCATTAAATTTAGATTTATCTGAAGAGAAGTTACTGATGGCTTATTCTGCATTTTAAGTGAAAATCGGTAAAACACCTGTTTCCGCCCAGGCTCGAACTGGGGACCTTTCGCGTGTGAGGCGAACGTGATAACCACTACACTACGGAAACGTCGACGTATTTCGGAGCCAGAAATTTCCATTTGAACAGTTCTAAAATGATAGGCCTACTCGTGTCTAATTAGATGACAAGCTCGCCCATCCTATAGGATTTGCTTTTTGTCATATGAAAAGATCTGCAACTCGTCGTCCTACGTACTTAAATACATGTGGCTGTTGACCAGCGTCTGTTAAAAGATGGTCGTTGTCAGATAAGCAAAGTCCTACACTACTGTCGCATTTCTTACAGACCGAATATTACTTTGAATAATGCGAAAATCTTTGTTTCCGCCCAGGCTCGAACTGGGGACCTTTCGCGTGTTAGGCGAACGTGATAACCACTACACTACGGAAACCTCATCGGCGTCATAATCTAGTAACTCCTACTGGTTTGAGACGTCCTTGCAATTAGGCCCTATGTCTGAATTACGTGCGACACAGTCATGTACGACAACATTGTGCGAAGCAACAGTCGAATAACAGATATCTCTTGGTCAAATCTCCCCTCCACACGAAACGTGATGACAAAACAGTTTAGCAGAGCGTGGTTTCGATCCACGGACCTCTGGGTTATGGGCCCAGCACGCTTCCACTGCGCCACTCTGCTATCTCATATCATTTTGTCTTACCTGGCAAAAAGTAGCATAACATTACCAATTTTCTAAAGTGTGCTTTAGTTCTTTACCTAAACGCGTGACAATCATCCCCAATGCTCATCGAAAATTATACACCCGCTACCCATCTCAAGACAGTCATCTAAAATAGTTTATCAAGCTAAAAAAATCGTCGACAGCGATAGTCCTACACGACTGGGTTGTTTCTTTATCGTTAAAAGCAAAACCTATTCTGACCACGCACGCTGTTTAGACGTCGGCGTGAGTGGTATAACGGTAGCATAGTTGCCTTCCAAGCAATTGATCCGGGTTCAACTCCCGGCTCACGCACGCCGTTTAAGATTACGTGTCGAATAACGGTAGGCTACGTCAGTTCGTTTTAGCGGTCCATCTTCTTTCGTCAGACGTAGGCCTAAGCAACTTGCAATTATAGGCCTACATTCTAACTCGGAAAACCGTCTAGAAATACACGTAGGGGCCTACATGAAAAGTTCGAATGTGAATTCCAAATTAATTTTTTCATAACTACATGAGCGAACTTCAAAACTATACACAAAACTTTCTTCCTGCAACTTCTATGACACTTTGCAATATGTTTTGATAATTAAAAAGAAACATCGTGCCTGCTGTTCTAAGCTGATGTGATACAAACTCTTCCAAATGGATGATGTAGCCTATAGGCTAATACGTAAGCTTAATGCCGTCTCGAATAGGCTACACAGTAGCTTCCCTCAGCAGCGGTCAACATTATTTCCATCGTTATTATTATTATTCCAATGTTTAACGTCATCTTGTGGCTACATAGGCCGTTGACGCCTTTAAAGTTTTAGATATTTCAGTTCATTTTCACATAACTTTCTTCATCAGTTTCTTTTGCGCCGTCACAATCGAGAAACGACGAACATCTTCACCATTTCTGCAACCGAATGCGTGAGTGGTATAACGGTAGCATAGTTGCCTTCCAAGCAATTGATCCGGGTTCGACTCCCGGCTCACGCACGCTCTTTTAAATTGCCGGCGACCTAAACGACTACTCGTTTTGAGGTGCCATTAAATTTAGATTTATCTGAAGAGAAGTTACTGATGGCTTATTCTGCATTTTAAGTGAAAATCGGTAAAACACCTGTTTCCGCCCAGGCTCGAACTGGGGACCTTTCGCGTGTGAGGCGAACGTGATAACCACTACACTACGGAAACGTCGACGTATTTCGGAGCCAGAAATTTCCATTTGAACAGTTCTAAAATGATAGGCCTACTCGTGTCTAATTAGATGACAAGCTCGCCCATCCTATAGGATTTGCTTTTTGTCATATGAAAAGATCTGCAACTCGTCGTCCTACGTACTTAAATACATGTGGCTGTTGACCAGCGTCTGATAAAAGATGGTCGTTGTCAGATAAGCAAAGTCCTACACTACTGTCGCATTTCTTACAGACCGAATATTACTTTGAATAATGCGAAAACCTTTGTTTCCGCCCAGGCTCGAACTGGGGACCTTTCGCGTGTTAGGCGAACGTGATAACCACTACACTACGGAAACCTCGTCGGCGTCATAATCTAGTAACTCCTACTGGTTTGAGACGTCCTTGCAATTAGGCCCTATGTCTGAATTACGTGCGACACAGTCATGTACGACAACATTGTGCGAAGCAACAGTCGAATAACAGATATCTCTTGGTCAAATCTCCCCTCCACACGAAACGTGATGACAAAACAGTTTAGCAGAGCGTGGTTTCGATCCACGGACCTCTGGGTTATGGGCCCAGCACGCTTCCACTGCGCCACTCTGCTATCTCATATCATTTTGTCTTACCTGGCAAAAAGTAGCATAACATTACCAATTTTCTAAAGTGTGCTTTAGTTCTTTACCTAAACGCGTGACAATCATCCCCAATGCTCATCGAAAATTATACACCCGCTACCCATCTCAAGACAGTCATCTAAAATAGTTTATCAAGCTAAAAAAATCGTCGACAGCGATAGTCCTACACGACTGGGTTGTTTCTTTATCGTTAAAAGCAAAACCTATTCTGACCACGCACGCTGTTTAGACGTCGGCGTGAGTGGTATAACGGTAGCATAGTTGCCTTCCAAGCAATTGATCCGGGTTCAACTCCCGGCTCACGCACGCCGTTTTAGATTACGTGTCGAATAACGGTAGGCTACGTCAGTTCGTTTTAGCGGTCCATCTTCTTTCGTCAGACGTAGGCCTAAGCAACTTGCAATTATAGGCCTACATTCTAACTCGGAAAACCGTCTAGAAATACACGTAGGGGCCTACATGAAAAGTTCGAATGTGAATTCCAAATTAATTTTTTCATAACTACATGAGCGAACTTCAAAACTATACACAAAACTTTCTTCCTGCAACTTCTATGACACTTTGCAATATGTTTTGATAATTAAAAAGAAACATCGTGCCTGCTGTTCTAAGCTGATGTGATACAAACTCTTCCAAATGGATGATGTAGCCTATAGGCTAATACGTAAGCTTAATGCCGTCTCGAATAGGCTACACAGTAGCTTCCCTCAGCAGCGGTCAACATTATTTCCATCGTTATTATTATTATTCCAATGTTTAACGTCATCTTGTGGCTACATAGGCCGTTGACGCCTTTAAAGTTTTAGATATTTCAGTTCATTTTCACATAACTTTCTTCATCAGTTTCTTTTGCGCCGTCACAATCGAGAAACGACGAACATCTTCACCATTTCTGCAACCGCATGCGTGAGTGGTATAACGGTAGCATAGTTGCCTTCCAAGCAATTGATCCGGGTTCGACTCCCGGCTCACGCACGCTCTTTTAAATTGCCGGCGACCTAAACGACTACTCGTTTTGAGGTGCCATTAAATTTAGATTTATCTGAAGAGAAGTTACTGATGGCTTATTCTGCATTTTAAGTGAAAATCGGTAAAACACCTGTTTCCGCCCAGGCTCGAACTGGGGACCTTTCGCGTGTGAGGCGAACGTGATAACCACTACACTACGGAAACGTCGACGTATTTCGGAGCCAGAAATTTCCATTTGAACAGTTCTAAAATGATAGGCCTACTCGTGTCTAATTAGATGACAAGCTCGCCCATCCTATAGGATTTGCTTTTTGTCATATGAAAAGATCTGCAACTCGTCGTCCTACGTACTTAAATACATGTGGCTGTTGACCAGCGTCTGTTAAAAGATGGTCGTTGTCAGATAAGCAAAGTCCTACACTACTGTCGCATTTCTTACAGACCGAATATTACTTTGAATAATGCGAAAACCTTTGTTTCCGCCCAGGCTCGAACTGGGGACCTTTCGCGTGTTAGGCGAACGTGATAACCACTACACTACGGAAACCTCGTCGGCGTCATAATCTAGTAACTCCTACTGGTTTGAGACGTCCTTGCAATTAGGCCCTATGTCTGAATTACGTGCGACACAGTCATGTACGACAACATTGTGCGAAGCAACAGTCGAATAACAGATATCTCTTGGTCAAATCTCCCCTCCACACGAAACGTGATGACAAAACAGTTTAGCAGAGCGTGGTTTCGATCCACGGACCTCTGGGTTATGGGCCCAGCACGCTTCCACTGCGCCACTCTGCTATCTCATATCATTTTGTCTTACCTGGCAAAAAGTAGCATAACATTACCAATTTTCTAAAGTGTGCTTTAGTTCTTTACCTAAACGCGTGACAATCATCCCCAATGCTCATCGAAAATTATACACCCGCTACCCATCTCAAGACAGTCATCTAAAATAGTTTATCAAGCTAAAAAAATCGTCGACAGCGATAGTCCTACACGACTGGGTTGTTTCTTTATCGTTAAAAGCAAAACCTATTCTGACCACGCACGCTGTTTAGACGTCGGCGTGAGTGGTATAACGGTAGCATAGTTGCCTTCCAAGCAATTGATCCGGGTTCGACTCCCGGCTCACGCACGCCGTTTTAGATTACGTGTCGAATAACGGTAGGCTACGTCAGTTCGTTTTAGCGGTCCATCTTCTTTCGTCAGACGTAGGCCTAAGCAACTTGCAATTATAGGCCTACATTCTAACTCGGAAAACCGTCTAGAAATACACGTAGGGGCCTACATGAAAAGTTCGAATGTGAATTCCAAATTAATTTTTTCATAACTACATGAGCGAACTTCAAAACTATACACAAAACTTTCTTCCTGCAACTTCTATGACACTTTGCAAGATGTTTTGATAATTAAAAAGAAACATCGTGCCTGCTGTTCTAAGCTGATGTGATACAAACTCTTCCAAATGGATGATGTAGCCTATAGGCTAATACGTAAGCTTAATGCCGTCTCGAATAGGCTACACAGTAGCTTCCCTCAGCAGCGGTCAACATTATTTCCATCGTTATTATTATTATTCCAATGTTTAACGTCATCTTGTGGCTACATAGGCCGTTGACGCCTTTAAAGTTTTAGATATTTCAGTTCATTTTCACATAACTTTCTTCATCAGTTTCTTTT
Organism: Allolobophora icterica; assembly: GCA_963556255.1. Lineage (NCBI taxonomy): Eukaryota > Metazoa > Annelida > Clitellata > Crassiclitellata > Lumbricidae > Allolobophora > Allolobophora icterica. The sequence continues at coordinate 48,788,535 of OY744610.1, forward strand.
GCGCCGTCACAATCGAGAAACGACGAACATCTTCACCATTTCTGCAACCGAATGCGTGAGTGGTATAACGGTAGCATAGTTGCCTTCCAAGCAATTGATCCGGGTTCGACTCCCGGCTCACGCACGCTCTTTTAAATTGCCGGCGACCTAAACGACTACTCGTTTTGAGGTGCCATTAAATTTAGATTTATCTGAAGAGAAGTTACTGATGGCTTATTCTGCATTTTAAGTGAAAATCGGTAAAACACCTGTTTCCGCCCAGGCTCGAACTGGGGACCTTTCGCGTGTGAGGCGAACGTGATAACCACTACACTACGGAAACGTCGACGTATTTCGGAGCCAGAAATTTCCATTTGAACAGTTCTAAAATGATAGGCCTACTCGTGTCTAATTAGATGACAAGCTCGCCCATCCTATAGGATTTGCTTTTTGTCATATGAAAAGATCTGCAACTCGTCGTCCTACGTACTTAAATACATGTGGCTGTTGACCAGCGTCTGATAAAAGATGGTCGTTGTCAGATAAGCAAAGTCCTACACTACTGTCGCATTTCTTACAGACCGAATATTACTTTGAATAATGCGAAAACCTTTGTTTCCGCCCAGGCTCGAACTGGGGACCTTTCGCGTGTTAGGCGAACGTGATAACCACTACACTACGGAAACCTCGTCGGCGTCATAATCTAGTAACTCCTACTGGTTTGAGACGTCCTTGCAATTAGGCCCTATGTCTGAATTACGTGCGACACAGTCATGTACGACAACATTGTGCGAAGCAACAGTCGAATAACAGATATCTCTTGGTCAAATCTCCCCTCCACACGAAACGTGATGACAAAACAGTTTAGCAGAGCGTGGTTTCGATCCACGGACCTCTGGGTTATGGGCCCAGCACGCTTCCACTGCGCCACTCTGCTATCTCATATCATTTTGTCTTACCTGGCAAAAGTAGCATAACATCACCAATTTTCTAAAGTGTGCTTTAGTTCCTTACCTAAACGCGTGACAATCATCCCCAATGCTCATCGAAAATTATACACCCGCTACCCATCTCAAGACAGTCATCTAAAATAGTTTATCAAGCTAAAAAAATCGTCGACAGCGATAGTCCTACACGACTGGGTTGTTTCTTTATCGTTAAAAGCAAAACCTATTCTGACCACGCACGCTGTTTAGACGTCGGCGTGAGTGGTATAACGGTAGCATAGTTGCCTTCCAAGCAATTGATCCGGGTTCGACTCCCGGCTCACGCACGCCGTTTTAGATTACGTGTCGAATAACGGTAGGCTACGTCAGTTCGTTTTAGCGGTCCATCTTCTTTCGTCAGACGTAGGCCTAAGCAACTTGCAATTATAGGCCTACATTCTAACTCGGAAAACCGTCTAGAAATACACGTAGGGGCCTACATGAAAAGTTCGAATGTGAATTCCAAATTAATTTTTTCATAACTACATGAGCGAACTTCAAAACTATACACAAAACTTTCTTCCTGCAACTTCTATGACACTTTGCAATATGTTTTGATAATTAAAAAGAAACATCGTGCCTGCTGTTCTAAGCTGATGTGATACAAACTCTTCCAAATGGATGATGTAGCCTATAGGCTAATACGTAAGCTTAATGCCGTCTCGAATAGGCTACACAGTAGCTTCCCTCAGCAGCGGTCAACATTATTTCCATCGTTATTATTATTATTCCAATGTTTAACGTCATCTTGTGGCTACATAGGCCGTTGACGCCTTTAAAGTTTTAGATATTTCAGTTCATTTTCACATAACTTTCTTCATCAGTTTCTTTTGCGCCGTCACAATCGAGAAACGACGAACATCTTCACCATTTCTGCAACCGCATGCGTGAGTGGTATAACGGTAGCATAGTTGCCTTCCAAGCAATTGATCCGGGTTCGACTCCCGGCTCACGCACGCTCTTTTAAATTGCCGGCGACCTAAACGACTACTCGTTTTGAGGTGCCATTAAATTTAGATTTATCTGAAGAGAAGTTACTGATGGCTTATTCTGCATTTTAAGTGAAAATCGGTAAAACACCTGTTTCCGCCCAGGCTCGAACTGGGGACCTTTCGCGTGTGAGGCGAACGTGATAACCACTACACTACGGAAACGTCGACGTATTTCGGAGCCAGAAATTTCCATTTGAACAGTTCTAAAATGATAGGCCTACTCGTGTCTAATTAGATGACAAGCTCGCCCATCCTATAGGATTTGCTTTTTGTCATATGAAAAGATCTGCAACTCGTCGTCCTACGTACTTAAATACATGTGGCTGTTGACCAGCGTCTGTTAAAAGATGGTCGTTGTCAGATAAGCAAAGTCCTACACTACTGTCGCATTTCTTACAGACCGAATATTACTTTGAATAATGCGAAAACCTTTGTTTCCGCCCAGGCTCGAACTGGGGACCTTTCGCGTGTTAGGCGAACGTGATAACCACTACACTACGGAAACCTCGTCGGCGTCATAATCTAGTAACTCCTACTGGTTTGAGACGTCCTTGCAATTAGGCCCTATGTCTGAATTACGTGCGACACAGTCATGTACGACAACATTGTGCGAAGCAACAGTCGAATAACAGATATCTCTTGGTCAAATCTCCCCTCCACACGAAACGTGATGACAAAACAGTTTAGCAGAGCGTGGTTTCGATCCACGGACCTCTGGGTTATGGGCCCAGCACGCTTCCACTGCGCCACTCTGCTATCTCATATCATTTTGTCTTACCTGGCAAAAAGTAGCATAACATTACCAATTTTCTAAAGTGTGCTTTAGTTCTTTACCTAAACGCGTGACAATCATCCCCAATGCTCATCGAAAATTATACACACGCTACCCATCTCAAGACAGTCATCTAAAATAGTTTATCAAGCTAAAAAAATCGTCGACAGCGATAGTCCTACACGACTGGGTTGTTTCTTTATCGTTAAAAGCAAAACCTATTCTGACCACGCACGCTGTTTAGACGTCGGCGTGAGTGGTATAACGGTAGCATAGTTGCCTTCCAAGCAATTGATCCGGGTTCAACTCCCGGCTCACGCACGCCGTTTTAGATTACGTGTCGAATAACGGTAGGCTACGTCAGTTCGTTTTAGCGGTCCATCTTCTTTCGTCAGACGTAGGCCTAAGCAACTTGCAATTATAGGCCTACATTCTAACTCGGAAAACCGTCTAGAAATACACGTAGGGGCCTACATGAAAAGTTCGAATGTGAATTCCAAATTAATTTTTTCATAACTACATGAGCGAACTTCAAAACTATACACAAAACTTTCTTCCTGCAACTTCTATGACACTTTGCAATATGTTTTGATAATTAAAAAGAAACATCGTGCCTGCTGTTCTAAGCTGATGTGATACAAACTCTTCCAAATGGATGATGTAGCCTATAGGCTAATACGTAAGCTTAATGCCGTCTCGAATAGGCTACACAGTAGCTTCCCTCAGCAGCGGTCAACATTATTTCCATCGTTATTATTATTATTCCAATGTTTAACGTCATCTTGTGGCTACATAGGCCGTTGACGCCTTTAAAGTTTTAGATATTTCAGTTCATTTTCACATAACTTTCTTCATCAGTTTCTTTTGCGCCGTCACAATCGAGAAACGACGAACATCTTCACCATTTCTGCAACCGCATGCGTGAGTGGTATAACGGTAGCATAGTTGCCTTCCAAGCAATTGATCCGGGTTCGACTCCCGGCTCACGCACGCTCTTTTAAATTGCCGGCGACCTAAACGACTACTCGTTTTGAGGTGCCATTAAATTTAGATTTATCTGAAGAGAAGTTACTGATGGCTTATTCTGCATTTTAAGTGAAAATCGGTAAAACACCTGTTTCCGCCCAGGCTCGAACTGGGGACCTTTCGCGTGTGAGGCGAACGTGATAACCACTACACTACGGAAACGTCGACGTATTTCGGAGCCAGAAATTTCCATTTGAACAGTTCTAAAATGATAGGCCTACTCGTGTCTAATTAGATGACAAGCTCGCCCATCCTATAGGATTTGCTTTTTGTCATATGAAAAGATCTGCAACTCGTCGTCCTACGTACTTAAATACATGTGGCTGTTGACCAGCGTCTGTTAAAAGATGGTCGTTGTCAGATAAGCAAAGTCCTACACTACTGTCGCATTTCTTACAGACCGAATATTACTTTGAATAATGCGAAAACCTTTGTTTCCGCCCAGGCTCGAACTGGGGACCTTTCGCGTGTTAGGCGAACGTGATAACCACTACACTACGGAAACCTCGTCGGCGTCATAATCTAGTAACTCCTACTGGTTTGAGACGTCCTTGCAATTAGGCCCTATGTCTGAATTACGTGCGACACAGTCATGTACGACAACATTGTGCGAAGCAACAGTCGAATAACAGATATCTCTTGGTCAAATCTCCCCTCCACACGAAACGTGATGACAAAACAGTTTAGCAGAGCGTGGTTTCGATCCACGGACCTCTGGGTTATGGGCCCAGCACGCTTCCACTGCGCCACTCTGCTATCTCATATCATTTTGTCTTACCTGGCAAAAAGTAGCATAACATTACCAATTTTCTAAAGTGTGCTTTAGTTCTTTACCTAAACGCGTGACAATCATCCCCAATGCTCATCGAAAATTATACACCCGCTACCCATCTCAAGACAGTCATCTAAAATAGTTTATCAAGCTAAAAAAATCGTCGACAGCGATAGTCCTACACGACTGGGTTGTTTCTTTATCGTTAAAAGCAAAACCTATTCTGACCACGCACGCTGTTTAGACGTCGGCGTGAGTGGTATAACGGTAGCATAGTTGCCTTCCAAGCAATTGATCCGGGTTCGACTCCCGGCTCACGCACGCCGTTTTAGATTACGTGTCGAATAACGGTAGGCTACGTCAGTTCGTTTTAGCGGTCCATCTTCTTTCGTCAGACGTAGGCCTAAGCAACTTGCAATTATAGGCCTACATTCTAACTCGGAAAACCGTCTAGAAATACACGTAGGGGCCTACATGAAAAGTTCGAATGTGAATTCCAAATTAATTTTTTCATAACTACATGAGCGAACTTCAAAACTATACACAAAACTTTCTTCCTGCAACTTCTATGACACTTTGCAAGATGTTTTGATAATTAAAAAGAAACATCGTGCCTGCTGTTCTAAGCTGATGTGATACAAACTCTTCCAAATGGATGATGTAGCCTATAGGCTAATACGTAAGCTTAATGCCGTCTCGAATAGGCTACACAGTAGCTTCCCTCAGCAGCGGTCAACATTATTTCCATCGTTATTATTATTATTCCAATGTTTAACGTCATCTTGTGGCTACATAGGCCGTTGACGCCTTTAAAGTTTTAGATATTTCAGTTCATTTTCACATAACTTTCTTCATCAGTTTCTTTTGCGCCGTCACAATCGAGAAACGACGAACATCTTCACCATTTCTGCAACCGAATGCGTGAGTGGTATAACGGTAGCATAGTTGCCTTCCAAGCAATTGATCCGGGTTCGACTCCCGGCTCACGCACGCTCTTTTAAATTGCCGGCGACCTAAACGACTACTCGTTTTGAGGTGCCATTAAATTTAGATTTATCTGAAGAGAAGTTACTGATGGCTTATTCTGCATTTTAAGTGAAAATCGGTAAAACACCTGTTTCCGCCCAGGCTCGAACTGGGGACCTTTCGCGTGTGAGGCGAACGTGATAACCACTACACTACGGAAACGTCGACGTATTTCGGAGCCAGAAATTTCCATTTGAACAGTTCTAAAATGATAGGCCTACTCGTGTCTAATTAGATGACAAGCTCGCCCATCCTATAGGATTTGCTTTTTGTCATATGAAAAGATCTGCAACTCGTCGTCCTACGTACTTAAATACATGTGGCTGTTGACCAGCGTCTGATAAAAGATGGTCGTTGTCAGATAAGCAAAGTCCTACACTACTGTCGCATTTCTTACAGACCGAATATTACTTTGAATAATGCGAAAACCTTTGTTTCCGCCCAGGCTCGAACTGGGGACCTTTCGCGTGTTAGGCGAACGTGATAACCACTACACTACGGAAACCTCGTCGGCGTCATAATCTAGTAACTCCTACTGGTTTGAGACGTCCTTGCAATTAGGCCCTATGTCTGAATTACGTGCGACACAGTCATGTACGACAACATTGTGCGAAGCAACAGTCGAATAACAGATATCTCTTGGTCAAATCTCCCCTCCACACGAAACGTGATGACAAAACAGTTTAGCAGAGCGTGGTTTCGATCCACGGACCTCTGGGTTATGGGCCCAGCACGCTTCCACTGCGCCACTCTGCTATCTCATATCATTTTGTCTTACCTGGCAAAAGTAGCATAACATCACCAATTTTCTAAAGTGTGCTTTAGTTCCTTACCTAAACGCGTGACAATCATCCCCAATGCTCATCGAAAATTATACACCCGCTACCCATCTCAAGACAGTCATCTAAAATAGTTTATCAAGCTAAAAAAATCGTCGACAGCGATAGTCCTACACGACTGGGTTGTTTCTTTATCGTTAAAAGCAAAACCTATTCTGACCACGCACGCTGTTTAGACGTCGGCGTGAGTGGTATAACGGTAGCATAGTTGCCTTCCAAGCAATTGATCCGGGTTCGACTCCCGGCTCACGCACGCCGTTTTAGATTACGTGTCGAATAACGGTAGGCTACGTCAGTTCGTTTTAGCGGTCCATCTTCTTTCGTCAGACGTAGGCCTAAGCAACTTGCAATTATAGGCCTACATTCTAACTCGGAAAACCGTCTAGAAATACACGTAGGGGCCTACATGAAAAGTTCGAATGTGAATTCAAAATTAATTTTTTCATAACTACATGAGCGAACTTCAAAACTATACACAAAACTTTCTTCCTGCAACTTCTATGACACTTTGCAAGATGTTTTGATAATTAAAAAGAAACATCGTGCCTGCTGTTCTAAGCTGATGTGATACAAACTCTTCCAAATGGATGATGTAGCCTATAGGCTAATACGTAAGCTTAATGCCGTCTCGAATAGGCTACACAGTAGCTTCCCTCAGCAGCGGTCAACATTATTTCCATCGTTATTATTATTATTCCAATGTTTAACGTCATCTTGTGGCTACATAGGCCGTTGACGCCTTTAAAGTTTTAGATATTTCAGTTCATTTTCACATAACTTTCTTCATCAGTTTCTTTTGCGCCGTCACAATCGAGAAACGACGAACATCTTCACCATTTCTGCAACCGAATGCGTGAGTGGTATAACGGTAGCATAGTTGCCTTCCAAGCAATTGATCCGGGTTCGACTCCCGGCTCACGCACGCTCTTTTAAATTGCCGGCGACCTAAACGACTACTCGTTTTGAGGTGCCATTAAATTTAGATTTATCTGAAGAGAAGTTACTGATGGCTTATTCTGCATTTTAAGTGAAAATCGGTAAAACACCTGTTTCCGCCCAGGCTCGAACTGGGGACCTTTCGCGTGTGAGGCGAACGTGATAACCACTACACTACGGAAACGTCGACGTATTTCGGAGCCAGAAATTTCCATTTGAACAGTTCTAAAATGATAGGCCTACTCGTGTCTAATTAGATGACAAGCTCGCCCATCCTATAGGATTTGCTTTTTGTCATATGAAAAGATCTGCAACTCGTCGTCCTACGTACTTAAATACATGTGGCTGTTGACCAGCGTCTGATAAAAGATGGTCGTTGTCAGATAAGCAAAGTCCTACACTACTGTCGCATTTCTTACAGACCGAATATTACTTTGAATAATGCGAAAACCTTTGTTTCCGCCCAGGCTCGAACTGGGGACCTTTCGCGTGTTAGGCGAACGTGATAACCACTACACTACGGAAACCTCGTCGGCGTCATAATCTAGTAACTCCTACTGGTTTGAGACGTCCTTGCAATTAGGCCCTATGTCTGAATTACGTGCGACACAGTCATGTACGACAACATTGTGCGAAGCAACAGTCGAATAACAGATATCTCTTGGTCAAATCTCCCCTCCACACGAAACGTGATGACAAAACAGTTTAGCAGAGCGTGGTTTCGATCCACGGACCTCTGGGTTATGGGCCCAGCACGCTTCCACTGCGCCACTCTGCTATCTCATATCATTTTGTCTTACCTGGCAAAAGTAGCATAACATCACCAATTTTCTAAAGTGTGCTTTAGTTCCTTACCTAAACGCGTGACAATCATCCCCAATGCTCATCGAAAATTATACACCCGCTACCCATCTCAAGACAGTCATCTAAAATAGTTTATCAAGCTAAAAAAATCGTCGACAGCGATAGTCCTACACGACTGGGTTGTTTCTTTATCGTTAAAAGCAAAACCTATTCTGACCACGCACGCTGTTTAGACGTCGGCGTGAGTGGTATAACGGTAGCATAGTTGCCTTCCAAGCAATTGATCCGGGTTCGACTCCCGGCTCACGCACGCCGTTTTAGATTACGTGTCGAATAACGGTAGGCTACGTCAGTTCGTTTTAGCGGTCCATCTTCTTTCGTCAGACGTAGGCCTAAGCAACTTGCAATTATAGGCCTACATTCTAACTCGGAAAACCGTCTAGAAATACACGTAGGGGCCTACATGAAAAGTTCGAATGTGAATTCCAAATTAATTTTTTCATAACTACATGAGCGAACTTCAAAACTATACACAAAACTTTCTTCCTGCAACTTCTATGACACTTTGCAAGATGTTTTGATAATTAAAAAGAAACATCGTGCCTGCTGTTCTAAGCTGATGTGATACAAACTCTTCCAAATGGATGATGTAGCCTATAGGCTAATACGTAAGCTTAATGCCGTCTCGAATAGGCTACACAGTAGCTTCCCTCAGCAGCGGTCAACATTATTTCCATCGTTATTATTATTATTCCAATGTTTAACGTCATCTTGTGGCTACATAGGCCGTTGACGCCTTTAAAGTTTTAGATATTTCAGTTCATTTTCACATAACTTTCTTCATCAGTTTCTTTTGCGCCGTCACAATCGAGAAACGACGAACATCTTCACCATTTCTGCAACCGAATGCGTGAGTGGTATAACGGTAGCATAGTTGCCTTCCAAGCAATTGATCCGGGTTCGACTCCCGGCTCACGCACGCTCTTTTAAATTGCCGGCGACCTAAACGACTACTCGTTTTGAGGTGCCATTAAATTTAGATTTATCTGAAGAGAAGTTACTGATGGCTTATTCTGCATTTTAAGTGAAAATCGGTAAAACACCTGTTTCCGCCCAGGCTCGAACTGGGGACCTTTCGCGTGTGAGGCGAACGTGATAACCACTACACTACGGAAACGTCGACGTATTTCGGAGCCAGAAATTTCCATTTGAACAGTTCTAAAATGATAGGCCTACTCGTGTCTAATTAGATGACAAGCTCGCCCATCCTATAGGATTTGCTTTTTGTCATATGAAAAGATCTGCAACTCGTCGTCCTACGTACTTAAATACATGTGGCTGTTGACCAGCGTCTGATAAAAGATGGTCGTTGTCAGATAAGCAAAGTCCTACACTACTGTCGCATTTCTTACAGACCGAATATTACTTTGAATAATGCGAAAACCTTTGTTTCCGCCCAGGCTCGAACTGGGGACCTTTCGCGTGTTAGGCGAACGTGATAACCACTACACTACGGAAACCTCGTCGGCGTCATAATCTAGTAACTCCTACTGGTTTGAGACGTCCTTGCAATTAGGCCCTATGTCTGAATTACGTGCGACACAGTCATGTACGACAACATTGTGCGAAGCAACAGTCGAATAACAGATATCTCTTGGTCAAATCTCCCCTCCACACGAAACGTGATGACAAAACAGTTTAGCAGAGCGTGGTTTCGATCCACGGACCTCTGGGTTATGGGCCCAGCACGCTTCCACTGCGCCACTCTGCTATCTCATATCATTTTGTCTTACCTGGCAAAAGTAGCATAACATCACCAATTTTCTAAAGTGTGCTTTAGTTCCTTACCTAAACGCGTGACAATCATCCCCAATGCTCATCGAAAATTATACACCCGCTACCCATCTCAAGACAGTCATCTAAAATAGTTTATCAAGCTAAAAAAATCGTCGACAGCGATAGTCCTACACGACTGGGTTGTTTCTTTATCGTTAAAAGCAAAACCTATTCTGACCACGCACGCTGTTTAGACGTCGGCGTGAGTGGTATAACGGTAGCATAGTTGCCTTCCAAGCAATTGATCCGGGTTCGACTCCCGGCTCACGCACGCCGTTTTAGATTACGTGTCGAATAACGGTAGGCTACGTCAGTTCGTTTTAGCGGTCCATCTTCTTTCGTCAGACGTAGGCCTAAGCAACTTGCAATTATAGGCCTACATTCTAACTCGGAAAACCGTCTAGAAATACACGTAGGGGCCTACATGAAAAGTTCGAATGTGAATTCCAAATTAATTTTTTCATAACTACATGAGCGAACTTCAAAACTATACACAAAACTTTCTTCCTGCAACTTCTATGACACTTTGCAAGATGTTTTGATAATTAAAAAGAAACATCGTGCCTGCTGTTCTAAGCTGATGTGATACAAACTCTTCCAAATGGATGATGTAGCCTATAGGCTAATACGTAAGCTTAATGCCGTCTCGAATAGGCTACACAGTAGCTTCCCTCAGCAGCGGTCAACATTATTTCCATCGTTATTATTATTATTCCAATGTTTAACGTCATCTTGTGGCTACATAGGCCGTTGACGCCTTTAAAGTTTTAGATATTTCAGTTCATTTTCACATAACTTTCTTCATCAGTTTCTTTTGCGCCGTCACAATCGAGAAACGACGAACATCTTCACCATTTCTGCAACCGAATGCGTGAGTGGTATAACGGTAGCATAGTTGCCTTCCAAGCAATTGATCCGGGTTCGACTCCCGGCTCACGCACGCTCTTTTAAATTGCCGGCGACCTAAACGACTACTCGTTTTGAGGTGCCATTAAATTTAGATTTATCTGAAGAGAAGTTACTGATGGCTTATTCTGCATTTTAAGTGAAAATCGGTAAAACACCTGTTTCCGCCCAGGCTCGAACTGGGGACCTTTCGCGTGTGAGGCGAACGTGATAACCACTACACTACGGAAACGTCGACGTATTTCGGAGCCAGAAATTTCCATTTGAACAGTTCTAAAATGATAGGCCTACTCGTGTCTAATTAGATGACAAGCTCGCCCATCCTATAGGATTTGCTTTTTGTCATATGAAAAGATCTGCAACTCGTCGTCCTACGTACTTAAATACATGTGGCTGTTGCCCAGCGTCTGTTAAAAGATGGTCGTTGTCAGATAAGCAAAGTCCTACACTACTGTCGCATTTCTTACAGACCGAATATTACTTTGAATAATGCGAAAACCTTTGTTTCCGCCCAGGCTCGAACTGGGGACCTTTCGCGTGTTAGGCGAACGTGATAACCACTACACTACGGAAACCTCGTCGGCGTCATAATCTAGTAACTCCTACTGGTTTGAGACGTCCTTGCAATTAGGCCCTATGTCTGAATTACGTGCGACACAGTCATGTACGACAACATTGTGCGAAGCAACAGTCGAATAACAGATATCTCTTGGTCAAATCTCCCCTCCACACGAAACGTGATGACAAAACAGTTTAGCAGAGCGTGGTTTCGATCCACGGACCTCTGGGTTATGGGCCCAGCACGCTTCCACTGCGCCACTCTGCTATCTCATATCATTTTGTCTTACCTGGCAAAAAGTAGCATAACATTACCAATTTTCTAAAGTGTGCTTTAGTTCTTTACCTAAACGCGTGACAATCATCCCCAATGCTCATCGAAAATTATACACACGCTACCCATCTCAAGACAGTCATCTAAAATAGTTTATAAAGCTAAAAAAATCGTCGACAGCGATAGTCCTACACGACTGGGTTGTTTCTTTATCGTTAAAAGCAAAACCTATTCTGACCACGCACGCTGTTTAGACGTCGGCGTGAGTGGTATAACGGTAGCATAGTTGCCTTCCAAGCAATTGATCCGGGTTCGACTCCCGGCTCACGCACGCCGTTTTAGATTACGTGTCGAATAACGGTAGGCTACGTCAGTTCGTTTTAGCGGTCCATCTTCTTTCGTCAGACGTAGGCCTAAGCAACTTGCAATTATAGGCCTACATTCTAACTCGGAAAACCGTCTAGAAATAGGGCCTACACGTAGGGGCTACACGAAAAGTTCGAATGTGAATTCCAAATTAATTTTTTGATAACTACGGCCTAAATGTGCGAACTTCAAAACTATACACAAAACTTTCTTCCTGCAACTTCTATGACACTTTGCAAGATGTTTGGATAAATAACAAATTTCAGGACATTTCCAGAAGTCTATTTTCACAACATCAAAATCTCATTTTCTCAAGTGCCGGATATTGACTTCATTCGTATTTCGTCAATAAGCAATTTAATTAGATGACAAGCTCGCCCATCCTCTTTGATAGGATTTGCTTTTTGTCATATGAAAAGTTCTGCAACTCGTAGTCTTACGTACTTAAACACATGTGGCCGATGACCAGCGTCTGTTGAAAGATGGGGGTCGTCAGATAAACAAAGTCCTCCACTACAGTAAGCGGTCACATTTCTAACAAAACCGAATATTACTTGGAATAATGCGAAAACCTTTGTTTCCGCCCAGGCTCGAACTGGGGACCTTTCGCGTGTGAGGCGAACGTGATAACCACTACACTACGGAAACGTCGACGTATTTCGGAGCCAGACATTTCCATTTGAACCGTTCTAAAATGATAGGCCTACTCGTGTCTAATTAGATGAGAAGCTCGCCCATTTTCTTTATTCAACAGTTGGTAAAAATTAGAACCTCATTTTAATACTGTTCAAACCAACAGCACGTAATATTCTAATTTTAATAAATTTTGAAATTTGAGATTTGAAAACAGAGAATTACTATAACAGCATACGCACAAGAACATGACCAAGTACGAGAAAACTACAACATTTTTTATTCATCATCATCATCATCATCATCATCATCATCATCAGTTCCTGACGCCAGCAATTTGGTGGTGATGGGTACGAATAAATTACCTCCATTGTCCTCGATCATTTGCAAAGTCCATTGCTCCCCTTAGTTTTAGTCCAAGTGATGCTATGTCCTCAATTACACTACGTATAGTGCTTGTTTATTAGTCTAGCTGTTACATCATTATGCAAGTATTAAAGTGTTTTAGCTGTTACATCATTATGCAAGTATTAAAGTGTTTTAGCTGTTACATCATTATGCAAGTATTGAAGTGTTTTAAATTAAATGCACTTCTATATCACCTTTTGAAAACAAAGTCATCTTGGGAACTTCCAACCTGATGATACAAAACTATGATCTACAAAATGGTTTTTCAGTGGGGCTGAGCTTTTGTATCATGCCTTATAATGACCTCTCAACAGCACCACATGCAAACCTCAAGAGCATCTTTCCTTTCAGTAGAAATGAAATGACAAACACCTGATCAATCTGGGAGAGAAGACAAAAAGAAATAGAGAAATCAGACAGACAGACGACAGACAGACACACAGAATAAAGTACATGCAGACAGACATACACTCAGACAGACACACACAGACAGACAATCAGACACACACACACAAAGAGGTACTGAGAGAAACACTAGCAATGACACACAATACAGTAGCATAATTTCCAAATATGCCAACTGGTAGATACAAGGTAATTGTAATTGTATCATGATCTTCAGGTTTCTAAGAGTACGACTAAATGCAATATCAGAAACCAATAACCAGTCATCAGTTAAATCCAGCAGACATACTTGAACATGCATACAGAGTTCACAGTTCATAAATTATTCAAAAAGTCTCAGAAATAATTTGAAGACAGTACATGAGTAGATACCGTAAAACGAAACCGGTGATATTAAAGCTGATCAGGAAATATCATCGAGGTCCAATTTGTATGTATACAAGTCCAGAAACTCGCATACATATATAAAAATCAAAATATAAGAAAGCAGTTGAAGGAATGGAACACTTGCAGAAATAAAATTAAAAAAGACATTATGGTGAACCGATTATTTTTATAATGCAAACCTTAAGACCTGTCAACAACAACATCTACAATAACGATGAGCATTTAACACAAAGGGCAAATTAGAGAACGTGAAGGCATACTAATTAGCAGCATCTTATAGCACCGACCATTAATTACATCAGCATGAAGACAATATCGTTGGCATAGAACCTGAAGGTATTATGACTGTCTGATGATGATTTTCAGGTGAAAGTAAGACCTGCCTCTTTGCACATTTGATATATCTTCTGAATGGAACTGATGTAGGCAGCGGTGCGAACGTCGAGACCGAGGTTGAACTCTTTTACAATCTGCATTATGCTCTGCAAATGTTTCAAGAAAGAACAATATATATTCATTTTTCTTTATGGGTGGAATTTATCTAAATCAAATCTCAATGAAACAAAGTTAAAGTATGATGATATTAATTTTAATATTTTCTAACTTAGGGCAGAATTTACCTAAACTGAATCTCACTTAAACAAAGTTTAAAGTATGATAACAATGATACTAATTTTAATATTTTCTAATGTAGGGAGGAATTTACCTAAATAAAATCTCACTGAAACAAAGTTAAAATATGATAATAATGATATTAATTTTAATATTTTCTAACTTATGGCAGAATTTACCCAAATCAAATCTCAGTGAAACAAAGTTAAAGTATAATAATAATGATAATAAATTTAATATTTTCTAACTTACTCTGGTTGATCGTTCCATTGTATATTCCAGTCCTGAATGAACGATATCCTTCTCACTAGCACCCTAAAATAGTAATGTAGTATACCATACTGTAAACTGTATTACAACAGACTGCTTGGCTCCCTCCTCTTTTAACTGTCTTCCAGTTATATAACAATACCATTAAATGTAACAATTGATCACAATTCTTTATTTATACTGTTCATAAATGTGGTCCTAGGTGTGAATGATTGATATCAGAGAGGAGTTACCAAAATGACCACAGCAGTGTCACAATAGGATTTTATTCTCCACACTAACATTGGTACTCACATGCAAGTGGCCTCTTATTTTAGTCTCCCATCCACATATAATAACACTCATCATTTGCTCAACTTCACATGTCAACAGAATAAAGTCAACAGAATCAAGTCAACACCGTTCCTTTATGTATGTAACTGAACGTTTATTATTAATGCAAAAATACAGGCCACTAAGCCTGAACTACCTCTACAATTTTCACAAATGACAGCTAAGATTCAATGTGTCTGCCATGCAGATCAGTTGATTCACCTTTCAACATAACCTACTCAATACCCGATGTGCGCAAACAAACAACACCTTGTGAACAGTGTTTAATCTAGTCCCCCTCTTCTGGGAGGGGAAACCAGGTTTCTGGGGGGACCAACCAATTTTTCAGACTTTTCCAACTTTCATCCAGACTTTTTACAACTTTCATCTTCGAAAAAAGTTGACCTTTTTTTTTTTTTTTTTTTAGTCATTCGTCCCAATTTTCCTTTAAATTACTCTCTCAAAAGAGTTGATGACCTTTTTTTAGGGATCCGTCTCTCTGGGGGGGGGAAACCATGTATTACCATGTATCCTGGGGGGGGAACTGCCTCCCCAAAACTTCTCTACATTATAATATTGCCGGCCTCTGGGGGGAAACATCAATCCTGGGGGGGGACATTTACCCCCCAAAGACGTCTAGATTAAACACTGCCTTGTGAATGGCAAGAGTCTGCGCAAAGCTGAAGCTGACCTCCAGAAAATCAGACCTTGCATCATTTTTTTGGCTATATCGAAATGTGCCTCTAAACACAAAGTTGTAATTGCCTGGCTTTGTTCATTCATGCTTGGTGGAACATGGCAGTTATTTTAGTCTGTGTTTGAACTGAAGGACATCTGCCAGGACAACACATATTAGGTTGTTCCATAACGTATGTTGCTCTTGTTTCCATCATGGACAACAAACATTAAGTTGTCCCAGACCCTAGGTTGTTCTTGCCTAGTTACTTATACATCTCAAACTTTCTCACTTCCAATCCAAGCTTGCTCACTTATTCTCTTTCAAAAGCAGAACACGTTTGTACAATGTCACAACTCAAAAGAAAACAATGAAGTTGTCGATTTCTCACCGCTATACGTTTCTGAAAGCTATCGCTCGGAGTGACAGGAATGTTGCCACCATGTTTAGAAAATCTAGCCTCCAGTGACTTTTGGACACTGTCTAAAAACAGATAATACAATTTATTATAATAAGATGTAACCAACTGAAAAACATCTGAAAAACTAGAATCATGACAAACACTATGAGAACAAGGTGGCGAAAATACATGCAATCCAACCTTATCAAACAAATTTTATTTGAAGTTACTTCTAAGCAGTGTTTGAAGGGCCAGAAAACAAACATGACAGATAAGTACGCAAGTAAGTAACCTTGATTTGCATTTGACATTTTTGCATAGTTCCATATGACTAAAATTGAACAATGTATGAACTGCCATAATTGTCAATTTCATTTGAAGCACTTGAATAAAACTCAGGATAACCATGCAAAAAACGAACAAGCTCATGTAGTCTCAACTTAAAGCTTATCTTTACCACTTAGAAGCAAAGGAATAATTGTGTCATTGACAGATCTGAAATCCTTGAAAGACTACACTTATTAACTCTAACTGATCTGCAAAGCTCATCAAATTTCTCTAATTTAATTTCTTTTAAGTATATGCAGTTATGAACAGTTCAAAAGAATTAAAAATCATTTGCTGCCTGAAAAATAGAACACTAGTGAGGAAAACATTCTTGACAAGAATGCTTTATATTGTTTAACACTATATGTAAACCAAAGTACGGAATAACCAGCTGGTTATAATAAAGAATATACTTACTTACTTACTTCTAATGGTAAGGAAGGGACACGACTGCACTTAGCCATATGTTGACACTTTATTATTTTTGCATCATGCTTGTATCATTCTTCTATTGATGACATAATAAGAAAACGAATAGAAGGGCAGTTCCTTTTAAGCTAATAGCCCTTGGGCAGCCACGTGTACGAAGTGTCAGTGACTTAATTTTCTAAACCTTGCCACATGAGGGCGGGTGACCAGCCATCTCCCTCGCCGTCTCATCTTCCCACTGAGAGTGCACTCATTATAGTTGAGTTGTCTAGGGGTGCAGATGAAGCAGAAGTCTCAAAACAACTTGGCAGTGATTTGAACCCCAACCTCTTGGTTGACAGTCCTGTATGCTAATCACTAGACTACTGCAATCCATTAATTGATGAACCAATAAAAGGCTTCATAAACCTAAGCATACATACCCAACAGAAGATAGTTGGTATCTCTGGTGTATTTGAAAGTCAGTCGCCCAAAGCTCACGTGACGCAAGTTCTTCAACCATTCAAAGTAGGACACCGTGACTCCGCCTGCGTTTACGAACATATCTGGCAGGACAAGTATTTTTCGCTCCAGAAGAATCCTCTGAGCTTCGTAGGTTGTCGGTCCATTTGCCCCCTCGGCAATCACTTTTGCATTGATCTTGTGAGCATTGCCTCGATGTATGACATTTTCAACAGCACATGGGCAAAGGATGTCACAGTTTTCCTCCAATAGCGATCCCTTCACATATGGCTCTGCACCGGGAAAGCCCACTATTGTTCGATGCTCCTACAACCAGCAAAATGCAGGACATAACATGGAGAAACAAGAAATGAATTGGAAAATAACGTTGGAAATACAATGGACATATTCAATACACCACACAAGAAATGCCCACAAATAACTGTAGCTCCACAACTGGCTCAATTATAAATACAAATATGTATGTAGTCCTCCCTCCAGTTCGGACTGAACATACAGTTTCTTCGTACATTTCAATTCTTCCGATAGGTCTTTCCAACTACTCAATACTGCCAACAAAAATCAAACCATGGTTTTCAGCTCCTAGGATTGCCAGTTCTTTTGGCTGAAGCACCAACCAGACAACAGTAATTCTGCTGCATATATGCTTTTCACTTGCTTCCCAGTGCAAACGCTGTCAATTGCATTGCATGCGATCCTGGGATTGACATGTAACCGTAAAGTACCCTAGAAGTAGCATGATACTACGGTGCTATAGAAAATTCTGCTTGTTTTTGTTAACCAAAACATCCTTCAAACCACATGAAGAACAGCAGTTGCTTAAGCTAGCCCCGAGGCAACCATGAGTAAGAAGTATTAGCACCTTCATTTTCTCAGCCTCGGCTAATAAGGGTGGGTGGCCAGTCCTCTCCCTCGCCATCTCATCCATCTTCCCACCGACAGTGTATGGTCATTACAGCTGAGTTTGCCAAGGGGTGCAGTTGGAGCAGAAATACCAAACCAAATTAATTATGCCCTGGTGGGGATTTGAACCCCGACCTCTCGTTTGACACTCCAGCATATTAATCACTACACCAACGAGCACCCTTTTAAAAAACTGATTTGGAATGATATATAGCAAATACTTTAGTTTACATCTTGATTTCAGCTTACAAGATAATAATTTTCAAGTTCTTTCGGATCTATTCCCTGAGAGTTGAAGATGCTTCCATCTTTCTCCATCACTCCAATGCACCTAGCTCCAGCTCTGTGCAGGTACCTCATTGTGTGCAGGCCAACATTGCCAAAACCCTGGATGATGAAAGTCTTATTGCCGAAACCCGGAAGCAGCCCGACGGCCGACATGTAGCTTGCTTCATACATGAAGTTTCGGATACCATAGAACATTCCCTGAAATTCAGTAACAAAAATTGACCATGTTGAGTTCTATATATATATATATATATATGCATATATAATTATATATATATACATATATATATAATTATATATATACATATATATATAATTATATATATACATATATATATGTATATATAATTATATATGCATATATATTTGTGTTTATTGACAAGCCAACTGACAAACTGCAGTAGGTTACATTGAAACATGACGGTACAATTATCCCGATCCATTTGAACACGTCTTGGCAGCCTGTTAGGCGCCCGCTCATTTTGCTGCTGCCCCCTAGGGATTGGAAGGCTGCATCAACCTAGAGGGGGCGTGTGGGAATCGAACCACATCTTTTAAGATCTTAAGTTCTTCATGCAAGAGTATTACCATTCATCTATCCCCCTCCCTATAACAATGCTATGTTACACATATTTAAATTGCTTACACAGAATGAAGCAAACCTACTAGACACATATACAAATATGATGACATGGTCACCAGTAAATGGTCATTCCATTGGCCTTTGACCTTATAGTGACCCTCAGTTTGTTAAGACACTGTTATTGCCAAGCACATACAGTCCACTTAGTTAGATTGTCCAACTTTCATTTGCTCTTTGGCAACGCAACCACAAAAGCCACAGCTTACAGTTTCAACAAGTCTGTTTCGCCTAATTTGTCATAACCCTAGAAGCACACTAACCAAGCAACCATCTTATGATACTAGTGATGTTTTAGTTTTGCCTCGAGTTTTAGTTTCAGTTATTATTAGTTTCCCGTGCTAGGTGTTTTAGTTATTATTAGTTTTCGTTTTTACATCAAGTTTTAGTTTTAGTTTTAGTTATAGTTAATAAAAACTGAAACCTCCTAGTTTCAGTTTTAGTTTTTTTAGTTTTCGTTTTAGTTTTAGTTTCAGTTATTTGGTCACTGATAGTCTGATACTTAGCCATCGTGAATGTACATCAATTTATTACAAAAAGGAATCATTAGGTTTACAGCAAGGTGTTCAGTATGGTAGTATGCCATGCACATACATGTTTAGCCTTTTAATGACTGTTAAATTTAGTTTCGACACATTGGAAAATTCTAACAGTTGAAGATAACGAGCTTCGATGTAAGTCATGTAACCGCACAAACTGTCGACTAAAAAAATTTGTAAATGACGTGATTCTAAAGACTAACTGTAGCCGGTGAGCGGGATGGACGTTTCGCAGAACGAGTAATGACTTGCGGTGGTTCCGTGGTTCTTAATGACTCATCATTGGAAAAGATTTAACGATAATAAGTTGGGGCTACTGGCCTACTGCGTCCGTTGGCAACTTGGGTTATAACTGATGCGTTCAATTAGCACCAATTAGAAATGCTGCGGCCGCTGGGAATGGGAACTTTGGAGCTGGGATGATCACTAGCGCTGGCCGCTGGGTTTATCTCTTAAACGATTGGCATCACTGGTTTAGCTGTCAGGAAATGTTAGCCTGTGGCCCGACTGCGTCCGGATTAATTACTTCGGGAGGTGGTGGGCTGGTGGAGCTGTTCGATAAATCATGAAATGATGAAAACCAATAAACGCGATGGTCCTACAGCTAAAGGTTTTCATTGGGCGTTTTAGTTTTGGTTTTCGTTATATGTTTTCGTTATTATTAGTTTGGACTATTTTAGTTTCAGTTATCGTTTTTCGTGGGTTCCGCTAGTTTTAGTTTTTATTTCGTTATCGTTTTTGTATAAGTTTTCGTTTTAGTTATAGTTTTAGTTAACTAAAACCTTAAGTTTTCGTTAACGAAGGTTTTCGTTATCGTTACCGTTAACGAAAACAACACTATATGATACCATACTGCATACATCTAAGAATTGGTGATATTGTGCACAATACAGACCCTGCCTGTGGCTGATATTCGACCATGTATTCCGCCCTGTGATATGGCCTTTCCTGTCACGCAAGCAGGTGCATTGAGGTGTCCATGTCCTGGCAACCACAAGAAAAGTACTATCAATATCTAGCTCCTATCCAATCTTATGCACTGGTGTTCTGGACATGCAAGATTTAATGCAAACCTTGAACTGCAAAGGCATTTCCGAACAAGTTAGCACAGGGTATGATATGATTGCTATATGAAATAATTAATGGTATTCCTATCGTGAATAAACATGTATCAGAAATTCTGAACATTTATACAGCAATAAAATTAATTGACTTAAGATTTATAAATTTGTAAATTCA
Organism: Allolobophora icterica; assembly: GCA_963556255.1. Classification (NCBI taxonomy): domain Eukaryota; kingdom Metazoa; phylum Annelida; class Clitellata; order Crassiclitellata; family Lumbricidae; genus Allolobophora; species Allolobophora icterica. The sequence goes on from OY744610.1 coordinate 48,809,537, forward strand.
TCAAATCCAAATCCTACAACCTTAATCACCTTGCCTAACCAGATCTCCCTTCTCAGTCTGCTTATAGTCACCTCCCATTAAAATTCCCAGATGAACAGAAGGCATGGCTCACCAAGGGTGTGCTCATAGGTGTCAGCAATCCAGCTCATGATGACCTCATCTGTTCCGAGATCAGGAGCCGCAACATCGATGCCGGGACCTGTTGGATAAAAGCAATACTCTGTTGGTAATTTAATCTATGAGTTACCCCTTTGTTATACATCACTTAATTATTACCTAATTGAATACATATGTGTAAGGCCAAAGTCTGGAAAAATTATGTAACAGACATCAATGGAGGAACCGTCAGTTAAGAGCAGCTCTCTTTCTTGGTAATTTGCAAGTTTTGCCACATATAATTATTTAATTATGCAGAATTAAACACAGACATGTAGAGAAACTCTGGAAAAACATAACCAAGTAAGTAATGAATCAGATATTTTCAGAGTAATGTCAGATCACTCAGGCCTACTTTAAAAGTTTCCTCAGCTTGCTTAACATCCATTCCCCATCTTCCTCACCTATTGAATGTTTGATGATGATGATGATGATGATGATGAGTTCTCTGCCCGAAGGCAGGTCCATTGGCTTTATGCCACCCGGGGATGAGATGAGTGACGTGGTTTCCCATTGCCTTCCACACAGACAATTGTGGGTGAGCAACTTATCCAATGTCGCTACGTAGTGGCTTGAGGTACATGTAGATTCGAACCTCCTACCTTCCGGTTACAATGCACAACAACATACCGCTACACCACCGCGTCCCATTGGATGTTTCCTATCGTAGAATTCCCCAACACTCTGAATGTAAATTGTAAATTCTATCATGCCAGTGTCTATGTACAAGGCATCAACCAATGGTGTACCAAAAGCAAGTCATAACCAGATGATCAGTCAGTAAGACACAAAAGATAACTGTGGACTTTGATCTGTCAGGAAAGTAACCAAGAACTGAAGTCTTGTGCGTGATGATAACGGCCTACACAATTCCTGACAGTAGAACGTTTCAATAATAATAGTACTTGCAATTAGTAACTTCTATTGCGCCAGTGTCGAATGCACAAGGCATCAATCAATGAGATTTTAAATAATAAATAAAAAATAATATATTTATGTATGGGCTGTGACTGTGAAATCAAGCAATGTTGGGTATTTGTGTTGTAGTTGTACTTCTCAAGTTATAAGCTTACTTATGTACAAAAAACTTTGAATTTAAGGTCCGAATTCTTCTGGGTGCGACGCACCCACTGAACTTTCACTCTGGGTGCATTTGCACCCAAGGCTCCCAAGGAGTCAGCGCCTATGCCTACAGATATGAAAATCATCAACCTATGAATCCTTTCTTTGCCATTTCAACGGTCAATCTTCTCGTAATTTTCTCCTGCTCATTTACAGAGAACTTTGAACGGTCCACTTTGACACCGGCGTGTGCCCCTCCAAATGGCACATCCACACATGCACACTTGTATGTCATCAACGCTGCATGGGCCATGACGACATCTGCGTCAATCGTGTCGCTGAAGCCAATTCCTTCAAGAAACAAATAAAAAGGTCAGAATAGTAAGTAAGTAAGTGAGTAAGTAAGTAAGTAAGTAAGTAAGTAAGTAAGTAAGCAAGAAATCTTTATTAGTGCCAGACAAAAGTCCACACTTTACAACAACAATGCATACACTAGTGAAAAAAATAGCACAATGTCAGTAGAAAAAGTGACACCATATTATAAACAGTTTTAAAAGTCTAATTTGATATAGCATCAGTGTTCAGGCTGTTCTTCAGTTTCTGTGTGGCAAAGAGAAATTCAGAAGTACATGACATTACATAACATTATTCTAGACTAAAAATAACATGCTAACATTTCATATCTATGAGTATCGATTGGTTAGTTGAAGAGACTTGCATTGTCCTGGAAATCCAAAACAACAAAAAACTATTTTTTCCATATTAATAATATAATGTAACAGACTTCCGTAATCCTGCTAAGGAAACAGAACAAGCTTTTGCCCTATTTGCCCCAAACATGATGTAGAACATGACCTTACCTTATATTTGAAAATAATTCAAAACATGACCCTGACATGACCTATATTTCATGACCTTGACCACTTTGACAACTGGACCTCAACTTTAGTAACCATCAGATCATTGCCGTGACTGCACCAACTGTTATATCTTCACCTTGACCTTGGTAACCAACCTTGACCTTGGTAACATTTCAATTCTGACCCTAACAACACCTGGAGTTTGAATTAAAATTTCTAAACTCAGGCTTTGACCTTCACAACTGTGAGATAATAAACCAATCCTACAAATACACACTGAAACATTCCTTGTTGATTTGTTTGCAGGCTAATTGAACAATTGCACTTCTGAACATCTTCGAAACTGCACTGACAACACAAACAAAGCATTCTTCATTACGAGGTCAGTATAGTGTTACCTCCTTTGCATGGTGATATGTGGTGACTGTGCTGAGCTCTCCATGCCCGAATGATCTCAAACTCTCCGGTGTCTCGCCGAAGTGGAAAAGTCATCGACAGCACAGTATTGCAAGGCTTTATCATGCTAAGGATTCCTCTAACACGAAGCCTCTTCTCCTCAACCGAACATGCATCTTTGATCCCCGAAACAAGCTTGTCTTCCACAATTGCAGCTGCCTTGTCGAAATAAGCGTCCACGGAAGCATGGAACCCGAGCTCTGACTGGTCTTTCTCCCCATCAATTTTCTCCTCCAATGAGGTGTTTGATCCAGGGAGGGCGGTCGATAGGGACCTACACAGCGCAGGACTGAACGGTTGCGTATCAGGACCACAGAACAGCTGCAGTCTACTCTGCCCATTTCGAGAAACGGTCGGCCTTCCAACGGCAGCAAAGCGATTAATGTGTCGCAACATTTTCAAAGAACCACCTCTTCAACCAAAAGTGCTACCAAACTCAGTTTTAAGGGAACCCGCTTGAAATGTCCATCGAACTGCGTGCAACCCTGCACTCAGTTGTGTACTTTTGCCAGGTTTGTTTTGACACCTCGTTTCATGTTACGTGAGACTTCGAAATTGTATAGCGCTATACTTTAATTTTACCCGCGCTCAAAAGTATGTTACAGAAACCAGATTATTCCAATCTACCTCTTCAAAATTGAAGAGGTAGATTGGCTCAGATTCGTTTTAGCTGAACATATTTACAGTCTTGTCTTTACTTTTCAGTCAAAATTTCTCCTTCTTTGACCTTATATTATACAACTTTGTCAAGCTTCTGTCCACATTTCTCCCTGACTTTAAAGCGCTTCGCCTGTAGCAATCTTTTGAGTTTAGTATAAATTTGGTTGATGCTCTGTTGTCTTGAATTTTGAGCCTGACCTGTTTGACCACCAGAAAACGACACAATCACGAGTAGATTCATGAAACGGAAAACCTATTCTGCTTACTGACCGAACGTTGCGCACAATGAATCACGAATACAATATACAATCATGGCGACTACGGGTTCTTGCCATGAGCCCGATTAATAGCTGTCGTTTGGAGTTTAGTTTCTGCTACGAATACACGGTTTCCATTTATCTAATTGTCTCTACCGATCCAAGTGCACATTAAAAGCTTTACTATTTATTATTCGCAGTGTTTGCTTAATTAATGGAATAGAGGATTAGTATTTACCTGTTGCACAGACTTGCGACGAAAGTAAACAGTGGGTTTATTTACCTCGTGGTAGGCCTATACTGGTTATCGTAAATCTGGTTCGGCATGTTGTCAGAGGAATCACTCGGCGATTAATTACTGGTGTGTTCAAATGTTCTTTCAGTAGCCTGCAACGCCTTACTTTGTTTCGCAGTTTTGGATGGTCATATTGTTTTCAAGTAGGGAACCAAATGTGGCTGTTTATCAAATATTACCACATAATTAGCAAATTACTCATACAGAAAGTTTAATGGGAAAATAAATTAAAACAGGAAATTTGTGAAATTATGATATTTCAGCCTGTGACACACAGATTTTCTGTGTGCTGCCTTTATCATTTTGTTTACTTTTGACTGTAATGTGTATTTTAATGAAGTAATATGAAGTGAAACATAGCATCAAAATGCTTTCTGGCACAAATAACTCAGTACCAAGTCATCTATGCTACTAATTCATAATGCGTTTTTTGTCTGCAGGAGCAAGTTAAACTGTGATAAATTCATCGTTAAGTCAGAAAGTGTTAGCATAGAAACTACTGAAGAAGTGTTTAGCAGAAATGGAGAAAGAAGCAAAATGTACAGATTGCAGCAAGTTCAGAGCTTCAAGTGAAGCAACAATATTGGGAAGCAAAACTGCAGAAACAAAGCTAGTTTCAAAAGCTGCTTTAAGAAAAAAGAGAAAACAGAAATCTAAGAATGTTCATCTGAAAGCAGTAACGACTAAATCACTTCTGGAAGTAAATACCCGAGGCAGGTCTCCAAGCACCCGAAAAAGTTTAAAACTCAAGAAACAAAAAACTTGTAATGAGAATTTGAAAGACTGGAACACTGCAGGGAAAGCTGTAATCAATGGTCAAAAGCAGAGCGGCACAGTTGACAAAGTTTCATTACAGCCAAAAGTGTTGTTGAGAGCCTGGCCTTCTCGGATTTATAACTCGGAGAAAGACTGCAGCGAAGTTATACCAAAGCAAAACAAATTGTGCAATTGTCGGCTGTCGAATAAATCAATTCCCAGTCATGGCTGCTTCGATTTTGCAAGTGGAAGTACCGTTCGAAACTGTTGTTTGTCATCTGAGCGTGGATGCTGGGTTTCTGCAGATCCTCATAGTCAGTCTCACCCTAAGCGTAAGCAGGTCAACCCTCAAAATCTTGATCAGAAAGAAAGTCAAGAAGCGTCACCAAAAACTGTCTTGGCTCCATCCACTTCAAATGAGACTTCCGGGCACTTAGAGGTTAGTAGGTGATCTCGTACTTTTTTGTGTAAAGGAAATATGTGAAATGATCAACTTGAAAAAGCTTTAAAAATAAGAATCTAAGTTAGTCTATGTATTGGTAAGTTTAAATGATGATGACGCATAGGTTTTTTATTTTTTGTTTGTGTTGTAGTTTTTGCTATGTATTTTTGTTATTACTAATACAGCAAGTTTTCCTATTAGTTCTAGTTTTAGTTTTACCCTTTGATTTTTAGTTTTTAATTTGTTGTTGTTATTGCCAAAATTTTAATAACAGGTATACGGTATAGTTATCGGTAATGAAAGTCTCAGGGTTTTATTTACAATACTGTGATAAATTCAGGGCAACTTTACTACTTGGAGCAGAGACATAAATTTGAATAGAATCGTAATTTTCTTTTAAAACATAAAGTAAGAGTAATCAGATACTTTATGTTTCTAAGGCTTGTTTATGCTTAGCGTAAATAGTTTGATAGTTATTTACCTGGACATTATTCGATGTTATTTTAGTGGATGTTTTAAATATTTTATTATACGATGTTAGAAGTATTTTAATGTGATTTGAATTCTGTGCATCTTGCAGATACCTGGATTTTATTATGACCCAGACAAAAAGCGCTACTTCAAGATTGTGCCCAGTTCAAATAACTGCATGTCAAATGTTGTGACTCGAGAACGAATAGCATTCGACAAAAACGAGAAACTGAGGCAAGAGGAGTTGAAAAGCTTGGCTGCTACTGGTCAACTAATAGATCCCAAACATCAGACAACTGTGAGAAAAACAGCCAATATTTTGACACTACTTGATCGTAGAAAGCAAGAAATTGTAACGCAAAAAGTCAGCACCTATCAGCTACGACGATTTTGCATTGCAAAACTGCGGCCGCATGCAGGGAAGGGGAGCAGATTCCTTTATTCACCTGGTGCGATCGTACAAAAAATGAGAATCCATGCAAAAGAAAACCAGCTGCTCTTCTGTTGTTCAGAAACGTCCATTAGTCTGATGAAAATAAATAGTTTCAAAGTTGTTCCAAACTGCTCTGGCACTGAAGTTGATCGGTCTTTTGCTGTAGATCTTAAAGAAAATTGCATTATTACAACAGATTTCATGACACTTCGTGTGTCCGACTTGTGCTTTGCAACTGCTGACAGTGCATCAGACATTCTGTGCTGTGCCAACAATCACTCGCTAAACACCTCAAGAATCCTTATTTTTCGTTGCATTGTAAGAACACCCCCTTACCATGGTCATTTGGAACTAATGGTATCGAATCAGACAGAACCGTACCTGATGTGTTGTGCGTCGACGAGTGATTTCTTTGCTGTTGGAACAGAACGCAGTGTGTTCCTGGGCAACTATGCGAAATCCAACCAGATGACGCAACTGTACACTTCCAACAATGCCGTCCATGCACTGACCTTTGCCAATACAGTTAGTTCTTTAGTTTATTCTTTTTTTTATGCTATTCTTTTTGATTCTGTATCGGTTATACCAGAATTGCTGTATTCTATAAAGCTAATTGCAGGGCACCAGCTTATTCGCGTAGCAGAGGGCTTTCAAGGGATCAATGTCCAGATGAGATCCGAGTCTGTTTGCCAGAGAGAACAGAGAGGGAGACTGCTAGAGGACACAGAGCAGAGCAGGGGCCGGATTAACAAATGTGGGGACCCTGTTCGGTTAGACTGTGTGGGTTCCAGCCCCACAGAATCACAACAATAGGACACATAAAATGTGTTACATTCCACGAATCAACATTCGTCTGTTATTAATTCGTGCTTTCTTTCTTTTTGTACAATGTCAGTAGGTCTTATAATTATCCAGTCTAGTGTTAAAGTATACATCTTTAACGGTTTAACAACATTGAAATTGTTTTCTTTTGCATGTGTGGGGCCCCTCAAGTGTGGAGGCTCCTGTTCGGCCAAACTTGTTGAACATGCCTTAATCCAGAGCAGAGCAGCTGTATATAGTATCAGGTGAATAGTAAGGTGAATAATGCCAAAACATTTTTTAAACAGGGCACACAAGTGGGTCCTTAATATAGTTTTCAATAGCTTTTAAAGAATTTATACAATTTTTATAAATTATCAAGATTTTCCTCATTTCATAATTTTTTCAAAATCATGTACCGTAACATGTTTCAGTGCTAAAGAACTTGATTCTTTTATAATTAATTTTTTAGTAATATTTTAACATGGTATTTCTGTCGCAACCTTTCCAAAGTACTTAGTACACAACTATAAAATGAAATGGGATGGCGTAAGCATTAGCATATAGTCTCTGTTTTTGAACAGAATAGAAGAAATTGCTCCAGATATGGATAAAAATATATAAGCGTTTATTAGCCCCAAAATCATAATATTTACAGACCAAAGTAACTCTGGCAGGCTACAATAGAAATCAGGAAGGATAGAGCAACAATTTTAACTTATATTTTAATCTTCAGGTGTAATTTATATTTTAGTCTTTACGACTGGTTACTGTAACAGAAGTTACATGACACAAGTTTTTATCTAATGTTTATGTATTGTCAACAGTTTTCCTATCATTCCTTCTTAAGTTCCTAGTATTGTTCTTAGATACACAAAGGGTGATATATAATATAAAAAATAATAATAATAATATTCATGTTTATTGACAAGCTCACTGACAAACTGCAGTAGCATTGAGACTTATGATAGTACAATTATCAAGATCTTATAGAACACACTTATAGAACAGCCTGTTAGGTGCCCGCTCATTTTACAGCTGCCCCTAGGGAGTGGAAGGCTGAATCGACCTATAGGGAGTTTACGGGTATCGAACCTCGTCTTTCAAGGTCTTATGTTCTTGAGCAAGAGTGTGTTACCAGTCATCTATCCCCCTCCCCAATGTAGTACATGTATGGAGAGCATATTCTGTCCAGGTCTCTTAAGAGTACGGTAATGCGGTAATGTTGAGATAACAAAGGAAGAATGGCCTCGGTTAAATGACATTTGTCTGTAATGTCATGTTTTGTTGCTGTTAATGCAGGTTTATATTGATATAAAGGATTTTATAGAATTACTTGTTGTGCAATACATGAAGCTTTATACTGAAATGAAAATATCGTTGTAGTCATCGAGGGTTTTGTTCTGCGCTGCCAAAAACGGAAGAATTCTGATGTATGACGAGCTCTCTAGACGGAAACCAGCTGCATATTTGGCCGAGTCAGGAGGTTACTCTTTTGACCTGTACATGACAAAGGATGATAGATACCTGTTATCAGCAAAATCTAATGGACAGGTATGCATTCTTTTCTATATTATTTGTTTAGTAGAGCTGCTGAACACCTTCTGTGAGAGGCTGTTCAGTTAGTTGGTTGTTGCAGTGTTGAAGGCTGCATTTGACTTGCTAGATAAGGAGGCTCTCAGGCATTTAGTCCGCAACTGGGCCTCCCAGCTAAGATTGTCTGTCTCGTAAATGCCTAGTATGCCAACACCTTGAGCTGTTTATGAGTAGAAGGCAAAACATTAGACTGGTTTAAAATTGATAGTTGAGTAAGATAGGGTGATGGTAACATGCAAGTGAGACACAACTTGTGGTATTCACTGGTTATGATGGTTCCCGACATTTTTGTGGCACCAATTGACTAAGCTTTGGACTCCACTGTGCATTGTAGAATGTTGGGTGCCACTAATCGAGTGGAAGAGTTTACCAACCTAGACAATGTGGTTGAGGTTTACTTACTGGTGCAGATGGCTAGAAGTCATGGGCAGAGAGGCCAAGGCCTTTAACCTAGAGATCAAATGGCACATTACCAAGGTCCAAACCATCATGGGCTGTTCCTCTGGCCAGGTTCTTTCAACAGCTGCACAGGATATGCTGGAGGGAGTGGACACATTTTTGTAATTTGGGTCTACCAGGTAGATCTAGCAAGCAGAAGATCAAGCACAATCAGTTCTTATTTCTTTCTCAGTGGAGAACTTATTCTTCCACTCTGCCTATGATGCATGGTGTTTCCTCTTGCAAGGATTCAAGAATATCCTGTGAGCTGATGTAAGTCATCATGGTCAAATTTAAGTTGTATTGTCATTAGAGTTAACAGTTCCATGAATAATTACATGTGTTGGGCTAAATATGATTTTGTTCATTTAATCAATGATCGAAGCTAGGATTCTTTGGTCATGTTATTCGATCGGATGGGCTAGAAAAGGAAATGATGTTGGCTTGTGGTGAGGGGAAAAAAAGACGGGGTCGACCAAGGAAGACATGGATGGATGAGATTCACGATGTAACTGGCATGAATTTGGAAGAACTAAGGGACCTGACTTCGAATAGGAAGCAATGGAGAATGTTTATCATGACGATCGCTAGAGCTCCAGGAGTTGACAGCACAAGGTGACAAGGTGAAGCAATGAATGGTAATAATTAGAAATTTGTAAGACATGATTTGAGTATACAGAGTTGTGTCACAGATAATTATGGTTGTATTCTGTAGCAAATTGAGAAATGGGATTTACGCCAGGGTCGTGTTGTGGTTGACTATCCTGGCCACGTCAGCGAGTGCACAAGGACACCTCTAGTTGTTGACCAACGTGAAGAATTCCTAAGTGCAGGTATGTTTCATGTGTGAAAGTGAACTTCTTAGTGAAGAAGCACTTGTAAAAAAAGCTATTGGTTAGGCTGAAGAATAAACATAAAAACGGTGACAGGTTTGGACTCGTAGGCAGAATATCAATCAAGGTTATCGCTTAAAGTTGTTTATTACTAGATTATCTCCTGTTTAATTTATGTATTTCTTTGTTTGTTGTATATATTATAAGCCTAGTGACTAGGTCCTTAGCTGCTTGCCATTACAATTATTACTTGCTCACAATCTCTATGATGTTGATATACACATGGTCAAAGTCATATAAAATGAATGTACTGAATCACTGTATTATTCATTTACCTTGCCTTGTCATATACCACTCGTTTTTTTATGTTATCCACGTTTGAGTGATACATGTATGGATGCTTTGTTTTAGTTGGAAGTGATTCCTACACACGAATCTGGGACGTGAAGACAGGCGAGCTGATGAAAGTTCTTCCCCCACCTCTGCCTGCAACAAAGGAGAATATACCGTCAGTCTGTTTTGTTGATTTGTATGGAGAGAGCAGGAACAACCATCCTGGACTACTGCTTGGGATGTCGGATGAATTGCAGTTTTACTCTTTATGAGGATGATGTGGCCTTTCGTTTGATATTAACTTTATCTAATTTTCTTTACAGGATTTGGCCAAATGACAAGATTATCGAAAACTTATTTCTACTTTCTAAAATATTGTCTATCATGATTGCGATGGACACTAACGTACAGAGCCGTAGCAACAAAGAACGTGGCCCCCTCTGAACATACGTCCGGGACCCCTTACAATGCGGAAACTATGCGGTAATGTACAATATACAGGGTTCATATTAGGTATACATTGGCCTATGCCCTACAGTGCACATGTATTCCATTTCTGTATTTATGCAAAGCGCTTCTTTCGAGCTTTGTTTTCCACAAATTGGTTAATCAATGCGTTTTGATACAGTATCAAAACAGTATCATAATGACCACACCGTTCACTGTTATTTTTTTCCACTTTTAGGGATCCCCTTCCTTGTGGGGCCCCTCCGGTCGGAGGGTACGGAGGGCGGTCGCTGCGCCTCTGCTAACATATGTCTTGAATGCTTTTACTTAAATTCTGTTAAGTTTCATTTTCGTTTCATTCTTACTTTGTTACTGAAGAACATCATAGCAGTCTGCGTCCTAAGTGGGGCTTTTCACGGCAGTTCAATGGATGTATGTCTACATTGCAAAGCTCTGACCAGACAGTTTTTAGCAGGGAGTACTTTACCGTGCTCCATAGTAGTGTACGTTGTAGTATAAGTTTTTTAGCAGTCCTTTAGGCTAGCCATGGGTCTGAAATGTAAGCGACTTCAGTTTTCTTAGCCTCGGCATATGAGGGTTTTTGGCCAGTTCTCTCCCCTCACCATCTCATCTTCCCACCCAAAGGGGTACAGTCAGCGTACCCATTAAAGCTGAGTTGGCTAGGGGGCATTGGTGGAGCAGGAAAATTCTGCCCTGGCAGCGATTTGAACCCCAATCTCTATGTTGACAGTCCAGCATACTAAGCAATAGACTATCTCTCACCGCTATCAGGTGATAATTTTTAGTATTAGCCCCAGGTTTTAGTTTTGTGCAGATGCTAAGTGTTAATTAATTACCAATTATGTATACTGTCATACTACATTTTAAAGCAGTATTACTTATTTCTGTGCATTTGCTGTGACATCTATTAGTTTAACATTATAATTAGCCACACAATTATTGTTACTAATTGGGTTTTATTTACCCTTACCTGTTTCTTGCTGTACCTTCACAGTTTGCTAATTTATTTTCGCTTTATGTAAATTATATCAGTTCTTTATCTTAACACAATACAGCTGTATTTTGATGTTGCCCACGACCATACGCCACACCATCGATGGCACTGAGCAATTGTGCCTGAAGGACTTGTTCAAGGTCCCTATAGTATACACTGTATGATTAACCGCTGGAATGGAGTCTCGAACCCATGTTCTCCGCGTTACAGGCCAAGCGCTGTAACCAATCGGCCACCATGCCCCAATTATCTTTATGACGAGCAATGTTCCTTAATTTCAATCACAGTGTTGCGACTATTTCTACACTACTTTGTCTTTTAAAATTAGGTTTATGCCAGCAGTGATAGGCCTATTCAGTAGTTTTTCACGCTTTTGACCCATTCTGTCATTCAGCCGCCCCACCCCTAGAACAGGTTCACGGCATCATTCTGTGCCGCGGCCATAGGCGTAATTTGTGAGGGGTACCCGTACTTTTTGGACTGGGGGGTACCGTACCCCCCACTTTTTGAACAATGCCAATGAATATTTTATTATTGTGCCTTCCCAGAGATCGCAGTCTCCACCTTGCTTCTTGTGTGTAAGAAATTGGTACCCCCACTTTTTAGACCAAAGTTATGCCCCTGGCCGCGGCACCCATATTTGGAAACACTGGATTAGCCTAATCCACGCATTTAGCAATCAGCAGCAGTTGAACAGTTTAAAAAGTCACACCGTTCACTAAAAATAACTGGATAAACCTAACAGTAACGAAAGAAGCGCGTTTACAGAAAACTGAGAGTCCGAGACTCTGGTGGTGTTTGTTGGCGTTAGCCTATCATGAAGAAAAAGACGAAGTGGTAGGAACATAATGTTATATTTAAAATAGGCCTAATTCAAAATTCACAAGTGGTATTTTTCAATCAGTCATTTTATATTGTTAACCAATTTAAACAGTATTTACAAATGAACAGTTTTTCATCATTAGGGTAGGCCTAACAAGGAGGCCCTGAAACAAATATTTTCATTCATTTGGGGGCCTTTCGAGATGTGGGGGCCATAAGCTCGCGCCTAGTGTGCCTATGCGTAAACGCGCCCCTCAGTAACAGTTTCGGAGGGTCCAGAGTTACCACGCTGCAATGACTTTCTGCTGGTCATATTACGGTTTCTAATCACGATTGTGCGTCCTTTCGCAACGTGGCAGACAACATTGGAGGCAGTTAGCAATTAAGCCTCGAAGACCGCCTGCAGTAGGGTGGAGTGAAAATGGCGAGAAAAATTTTTTTTTTAAAGCAAACGTTTTCTAATAGCGATGGAAGTTGCCAGCATGTGAGTGTAAATTGTGCTCAGTATGAGAATTGTCGGAAAAAGACTGGGGGGGGGGGGTTAGACTTTGATTTACATGGAGTTGGGGTGTGCAATGAAGACTTTACTGTGGGGTCCTAAGAAAGACTGGGGGGTTAAACCCCCCCCCCTCAAACCCCCGACAATTCTCACCCTGCGTCTTCTGCCCTCTACCGGCGGTTAAATATTTACCATATAAAATTATTTGAATAACATCAATGTGGTGCATGATTTTTCTTTTTCTTCAACTGACTGTCTTCGAACGGATACAATTCATGAAATACACGTTCAAATCAGTTGCGGAAATCGCCTCTGGTGTGTTACAGGATTATATAATTGTAACCAGGGACGTAACTTTGGTCTATAAAGTGGGGGTACCAATTTCTTACATACAGGAAGGAAGGCGTTGACTGCGATCTCTGGGAGGGCAAAATAATAAAATATTGATTGGCATTGTTCATAAAGTGGAGGGTACGGTAGCCGAGCCCAAAAAGTGGAGTGGGGTACGGTTACCCCTCGTCCCCCCAAAAAATTACGCCTATGATTGTAACGTCTAATGAATACAGCGACATTAATGAAAGGAAGAAAATTAGGAGAGAACGAAAGAAGTACCAAAGTTCTGTTCAAGCAGGATGCGCCAGTATACGACTGAGTGTTGAGCGGGTTTTCCAAAGAGTAATCCAAAAGAGGTCCGAGTCTGGTTTCGAGGGGGGGGGCAGATCAAGAGAGGAGGCAGAGCAACTGTGAACGAGGGTGTCATTTAGGGCGAGAAGAATTGGAAGGCAGAGGATCAAATGAGTTAGGGTAGGAGTAGGCCCTGCTTGAAAAGGTGGGACTTCAGTTTGGAGTGTAAAGCCCGGAGATAGAGGAACATGAGCAGAAGGATGGAGAACGGGTTGGAATGATGATGGAGGAACCAAGAATCTGCGGAATTCAAGGGGGAGATCGTTCCAGAGCAGTGAGTAATCTAGACGTCTTTGGGGGGATGTCCCCTTCCAGGATTTAGGTTTCCCCCAGAGGCCAGCAATATTACAATGTAGAGACCTTTAGGGGAGGAAAATTCCCCCCCCCCCACGATACATGTGGATACATATTCCCCCCCCCCCCCCAGAGAGATGAATTCCTGAAAAGGTCATCAACCTTTTTGAGAGAGTAATTGCTTTAGAAAAAGTTGAAAATGGGACGAAGGACTAAAAAAAGGTCATCAACTTTTTTGGAAGATGAAATTAGGAAAAGTCTGAAACTTTTTCAAGATGGATTAAAAAATCTTGTGTAAATTCTTTGCTCCCCCCAGAAACCTTGTTTCCCCTCCCAGAAGACGGGGACTAGATAAAACACTGGTTCCAGAGGCGTGGTGCTCTGTTGGATATGGCTGGGTTGGAGAACTTAAGATGAGTAGTGAACGGAGATCGAGAAAGACTGAAATAGGAGGAGGATCGGGTGGAGCGGATTGCCTGGATGGTGAAGAGACCACGAAGGTAATTGGGCTGGATATATTGTAAAGAGTTATATGTTAGTGATAGGACTTTGAAGTGGATTCACTCTATGATTTTTAGCCAATGTAATGATTTGAGGATGAGAGTGATATGATGATGTTTGGGCATTCTCGTGACAGCCGTGACTAGTGACTTTTGGATAAGTTGCAGACGCTTGATTTGGGTGGATTCAAGGTTGAGGAAGAGGGAATTGCTGTAGTCAATGAACAATAGAGGATACAATGGTAGAGGCAGTTTTAAGGTTGATCTTGGGCCGGATGCGACGAAGGTCACAAATGTGCCTGAAGCAAGAGCGTGAGAGGTTGGAAATGTGGTTAGAGAAGGAGAGGTGTGGATCACAAGTAATGGACGGAGGGGGAGGGGTTCGATGTGAAAGTTAGGAAACGATGAGTTAGTCGATAGGTGTATGGAAGGGTTAGAGCTTTTCTTGATATGATCAGGAAGGCCTAGGGTTATGAAATTTTTCTTGGAAGGGTTAAGGCAGAGGAGTTCAATGACATCCACTGTGATATTCAGTCTTGTTGTCAAGACCTTAAACCTCAAGACCAAGACCAAGACCTTGAACCTCAAGACCAAGACCAAGACTTTGAACCTCAAGACCAAGACCAAGACCTTGAACCTCAAGACCAAGACCAAGACTTTGAACCTCAAGACTAAGACCAAGACCAAGACTTTGAAACTCAAGACCAAAACCGAGAAAAATACCCAAAGAATTACAACCATATGCAGACTTCTATTCCTTACTAAAAATTGTCAAGTCGGACTACTCGCTATTTTAATTAAAACATGAATCTTTTATTTTATTCAAACAAAACAACTCCAAATGCAGACTGCAGAGAATTCCGAATTCGTATTTACAAAAGTCCTTTATGCGAAATGTAATTCCAAATGCCTGTTGCATTTTATAAAAACCAATTCGCTCAGAATTTCCTGACCAAGACGGAAGGGCCTCATAAAAATTCTGACTTGTGAAAAATACGTTCTACAGTGCTGAATTCACTGGCACACAGCAGCTTTTCAAGTACCGGATGTAAATGTACAAATTAATCATGAGTCTGTTTTGAAATCATTCCATGGTAAATAACCGGAAGTCAAAATAAAATTAATGTCCAAAACAACAGCAAAGCCTCACTCACGCCGTGTAAATACTAAAGCAATTGTATTAGTGTATTGGATAAATTTCTAAAATCCTTGCGTTTTGTTAAATGACTGTTCATATTGACAAAAGTCTTGGTCTTGGTCTTGAAAAACCAAGACCAAGACTTTGAGCCTCAAGACCAAGACCAAGACCAAGACCTTGAACCTCAAGACCAAGACCAAGACTTTTGGTCTCAAGACCAAGACCAAGACCAAGACTTTTAAAAACGAACTCGAGTGCACTCGAGACCAAGACCTTGGTCTCGAGGACAACAAGACTGGTGATATTAGGTTATTCACGTTGAAATATTGCATCGACGGTAGAGGGCAGAAGATGTCATTTGAAATTTAAAATATTTGGTGTGTTTCTTCTCCACTCAAGTTGCATCTTTTGCCCACCATTAGAATTCGTTTATTTAAAAATCATTTTTTCACTCCACCCTAGCCTGCAGTGGCGTGGCCACGATTTGAAAAGTGGTACGGCAAATTAGAGGGTCTGGGGGACTGAAGCCTTTAACAAACAAAAAGTGGTACGGCTGAATATGTTGTTGCCGTACCACCTTAAAAGTGGTACGGCAAAAGCCGTACCATAGGCCTATATATAGGCCTACGCGGCGACGCCACTGACCGCCTGTGAATAAGTTGGTTCCCGCGACTTCGCTTTTTTGGGCGCTGTAGTAACCGAGATTGTGAAATGTGACATCGACTGGTTGTTAGACTGTTAGGCCTGGTCTGTTAGACTACACTCTGACTCGCAACGACCTCTTGCCTTATAGGCCTAAGTGTAGCTTAGGCCTAAGTGTAGCTTCTCTCCTGCGCTGATATAGGCCTATTCGTCAAATTTCGAAACGGAGACCACAATTAAAATAATAAAGTGAACGAAGTCGCTAGCAGTATTGCTGATGTAGGCCTATTCGTCAAAAATCGAAACTCGGAGACCCCAATTAAAATAATAACAAAATATTAAGTGAACGAAGTCGATAGCTTAGCGACTGGTTTCGACTTGGGAGCCTAGTGGCTGATGGCGGCGACTCCGAGGAATACTGTGATACGTAGGATGAAAGTTGGGCGAAATTAGCGTCGTGTCACTGAGGATTAGGCCTATAATCGGGCGGATAGGCCTATGATCGGGTGGATAGGAACATAAGGGCCTATCGTGTCTTAATTGTTTACATAAGAAATGCATTGAGTTAATTACATTTACAAAGGAAAATTGATGAATATATTTGCGAAGTTAACATTTCCTGTGGAGATTTAAAATATCACATTTAATATCAAGTAAGAAAAAACTGAAACGGGGCGGCGTCCGCGGGTAGGCATAATGGTGTAACCGGATATACAATTTTTGAACGAGCTACCTCTATGATATCGATTGCTTGTTAGGAACATTGAGGTATAAACACGACATTGCGTTTACGTGTAGGCCTATAGGCTATCTCATTGGTCAGAAACAATCGAGAACAAAAATTACTTCATCATCAGTGAATTGCACCAATTAAGGTCGTGATTGCACGTACGTGGACAGGCACAGAACGATCCAAGATGGAAGGCAACAGAGACGAAAGTGATATTTGTCTAGAGAGAGCTAAAACTTTTCTTAAAAACGGCGAGTTCGAGCAGGCTTTAAAATATGCCAACAAAGCTGAGAGACTTTTTCCTTCGCAGCGAGCTAAAGGTTTGTAGGGGTCTACTCTATAGTTATACGTCTCTGACTATTTGTTTGACAAGGTCGATTGGTTTAGCGCACGCCTTGCAACACAGCATTCGAATTCAAGCCTCTAATAAGATTGTATTATACGCTACAGAGCAAGTCATTTACACAGTGTCCTCGTCGTTTGACGTTATTTTAGGTAAGCATAGGCCTACTGGTCTAATAAGCAGAGCAGTAGGGCCTACCGGTACGAAAGCGAAAGTAACTCATACTCTAGGAATGGTGTACTAAACCGTTAAAGGCCGTGATTTAAAGCCGTGATTGCACGTAGGCCTACGTTGACAGGCACAGAACGATCAAAGATGGAAGGCAACAGAGACGAAAGTGAAATTTGTCCACAGAGAGCTGAAGTTTTTCTTAAAAGCGGCGAATTGGAGCAGGCTTTAAATTATGCCAACAGAGCTGAGAGACTTTTTCCTTCGGAGCGAGCTAAAGGTTTTACCTCTAGTTCTATGCGTCTCTGCAGACTGTGTGACATTGTCGATTGGTTTACCGCACGCCTTGCAGCACAGTAGGCTATTCGAATTCAAGCTTCTAAAAAGATTGTAGTCCTATATACAGCGCTCTTGAGCCAGTCATTTATGGGCCCACACAGTGTCCTCATCGTTTGACGTTATTTTACGTAAGCTTAATGGTCTAATCAGCAAAGCTGTACGAGAGCGAAAATAACTCATACTCGAGGAATGGCGTTGTTTAAAGTCAGAAAATTATTAGGGCCAGTAGGGGCGCCTTGCGAATCCCCGAACGGGTAGGCCTGCTACCGCCGGACCCTCGAGCTATTTTGTAAAGAAAACCATATTCCCAAAAATGATGTTCGTAAAGTATCCCCGAAACCCTAATCCCAAAAGGGTAGGCCTATTTTCGTCGGATCCTCGAAACTTCTAAAAAATACCGTATTCCCGAAAATGTTATTGTGTGCCGGATTCCGAAATTCAAATTTCAGGGGAAACGCGAACTTCTCCTGAAAGTCATAAGGCGGTCGAATGCCCGAAACTGAACCGATTCTCACGGCTGTGTGCTAAGGGGCCGTCCATATCTATAGTACGTACGCATGGAGGGGGTAACCCAAATGCATGTGCTAGCGTTTGCTTGCGTATGGTGGGGGGTGGTCTCTGATAATGTACGTACGCATAGGAAACGGGGAGGGGTGGGTTAAACCTATACGTTGTCTATATTGGCCTTTACATTGATTGTCCTTCAAGTGAGCCAGAGTTTAGTCTTTTCGGCTATCAGGTACTATCAGAGGAAGTAGGACTGTTGGAGATGTGTCACTTGTATGCTACCTTAGAGTCCTTACCTCTGAACTATCACACAGCTCAGCAGTGAGTCCATGGATTTCTCATCCTTCAATCTGGCCTAAAATGCAGACAGTCGCTGCCTGGACCTGTCGTACTGACACATTCTGCAGCTGGCCTTGGGGGGGGGGTGCGTCAAGCTAACGTACGCAGGTGGGGGTGGAAAAAGTATGCGTGCTTACAGGGAGGGGTCTAATTTTTCAGAATTTTTGCGTACGTACTATATGGACAGCCCCTAACATGTAGGCCCTATTAAAGTTGTAATGAATGCGTTATGAACACATCCACAGATGTCGCTCCGCTTCAATTTTTAAGCCTGCTATTAGATAAATTATGATGTTTTGAATCTCCCAAGGGAATTGTTTACTTCGTAGACATAATTATTCGCCGATCAATCAGCCTGCATAAATATAATTAACTGAATGCATTTGTTATGTAAAAACAAGACGCGATAAAAGTTACGGTGGCGCGGTCGAAACCATTCACAAGGTATGATGTGTAGGCCTATTAATAGTAATTCTTATAGAGATCACCGGTATACACCATGGCCGCCCCAGAATTTTATGAAGTGCTACGATGCTCATAGCCTACCTCCGCTCAAATAATAAGTAACTATGTATGGTTCATGAACACAATATTCAAGTTGAAAAGTAACTTTTATTAGAAAATTGACACAATATTTGAAAAGGTTAAAAATAAACTGTCAAACGAAGACAATGTAAACGTAAGATGTACCGCCAGAAATGAACTGCTACTGCATAAACCGTGAAATGAAGACAATAGCCTATAAAGCGTCCATTCTTCTTCAAGCAGCTGTGATGGATTCAGAATGTCACCAACAGCTACAATTATCGTGCGTGCCATTACACACAGTGGCGTCACGAGGGGGTGCGGGGGATGCGTACCGCACCGGGTGACACCCTCAGAGGGGGGGGGTGACACCCAACATGAGAAAATGATGAAATTTTTGGAGACGAATTCCTAAAAAATGTCATCAGTTTTTTGGGAGACGAGGAGACGAATTCCTAAAAAAAGGTCATCAGTTTTTTTGGAGACGAATTCCTAAAAAAAGGTCATCAGTTTTTTTAGGGTGACACCATGACTTACCGCACCGGGTGACACCAGCCCTAGTGACGCCACTGATTACACATTAACTTCTTCAAAACAATAGGTAAAAGTTATTAAACAACGTCGCCCATGTTCTTCCGATGAATGTCGTTGTGTGTATGGAGGTCGAAGATCTGTCGTTTTATACAGAATCTCGCTCAGAGTTCACCAAAACCAATAAGAGTTCGAACAAAGTTTGTTCTTCTTGCCGATTCAAATCAATGTCCGCAAAGATCTGCTCGAATATACTCAACGCTGAAAGAAAACTGGCTTCGAATATATTTTGCAAGTTCTAAGCCGTCTTCACACTTGAGATCGGCTTACCGATTCGCATCGTTCGAGTTTCTCTTCGCTGACACGCAATCGTCACGCCTAAAACCACCGTCCGAATAGTTCACCCTATTCGCCGCAACAAAGTGAACTGATTTCCTCAGCGTTTTCGTTCTCAGTACGCTCTGTTCAGTAGTCTACCGTCGCTGACTTTAAGCCGTCACCCATTCGCGACCAGACACGGCATCACGATTGCTCAATCCTCAGTTCAAAAGCTCCCACTGCGCATGCTCAGCAGACGATCGCAGCAACCGAACAGTAATTTCAAGTCGGCCAATCACAGCTTGACAACTTGAAGGTAATATCTTTGAACCTCCAAAATCCCACTAAATCTATGTAAAATTGTATCTCCTATGGCACTGGTCAGATGTAATAATAATAATATAATAATATTTATTCTTTAATTAAGCGCCTGCAAACGCACTGCGCTGTACATGTACATGTTATGCGATAAATCTTAACTACTAACAGAACAGACAGCCTGCAATACACGGCGCAAATTGCAGCCTACAAAGCATGTCCGCCTATGGGACTCGATCTCTGTACCTCTCGCACTCTACGCCAGATGTTATCCAATGCGCTATCGGGCCCCCGTTGGTTACTTAATTAATTGACTGATAATTATAACCCCCCTCTAATCAAGCACATAATATTAATTGGCCTACACCTATGACACATCATGCCTATATCTATAGCTATTAGATAAGTGTATATTGTGTGTGAAAAGGCACATTGTTACAATTATATTGTGCATATTTTTTTAGCATTTTCTTTCACAGATCGCTTCGTGGGTTACTAAAAATGCTCTGGTTTATTGTGAGATTTGTGACCATGTGAATTGTATGCTAATAAATTTGGTGATGTTAAGGAGTTTAAGCTTTCTGTTGTGTTTGTGAATTTTCTCCGTTTGCAAAATACGAATAAAATATTCAACTCCACAGGGATCAGACTCATCAAAGTCTACCCTCCCCCCAAGTCTCTTTCTACAATTCTCACACTGGAGACGCTTCATCTAGTCCGCATTCTATTCACTTTCTTGGATTCGGGCCCACACAAGTTTTTGGGATATCGTACGATTGGCAGAGGCGTCTATCCTTCCCGAAGTCATTGGAGCAACTTCCCCTCCCCTCTCCTCTTCCCCCTTCCTCCCCCCAATAATGATGTCACATTCACTGATAGATCTTCGCGCTCCCTATTTTTTGGATGGAGCATTTGCTCCAAGGTTTCTATGGAGTAGACGCCCCTGACGATTGGTGGAAAACTGCTTTCAGGGATTCGGTTTGTTTTGCATTCTGTTCATTTTCGGGGATTCGGATCGGCATTAGTTTCGGAATGTCGAACGGTTGGTAGAAAACTGCTTCCTGAGATTCGGCTTATTTTTTTTGCAGTTTAATCGCATTTCGGGAATTCGGGTAGACCCCGGCCAGTAGAAACTCACGGCAAAAAGTTCAAAGTCACGCAGGATTTTGTAACACTTGGCGAATAGCATGACATATTCACAGCTTGAAATCACGCTTTTATTTACTAAGATCAGACCTAGCAACGACTTAAATAAGAAAGAAACGACGCTGTCGCTATGTATAGCCCTAGGCTAATGCATCAAGAAAATTAATGTCAGAGTAAACGTCCTGCATCAAATTACTTTTGTATTTAGCCTACTATGTTAGACCTAAACATAGGCCTGTTCATGAACGACATACATCACAAAGCTCAGGCAGGAGCATAGCTTTGTTCTAAAAAGTAGGCGGGGAACCAATTTCTTCTCTACTTTCGCTTCTCGCATGGAGACCATCTTTGGGAAGGCATAATACTAAAAATATTGATTGGCATTGTTTTAAAAGTGGGGATACGGTACAACAGTCCAAAAGTGGGGTACGGGTACATTTCGTAGGCCTACCCCCTACAAATTGCGCCTGTGTCAAGCTGTGACGCGCTGTCGCTGTGTAATGTCACGCTGAAAAGTGTCAAATTCAATGTTCGGCACATAGTTTCTGCAATTGTAGACCGTCATTACATGTAGAGTCAAGTTCATGTAGGCCTATGTAAAACTTTGACGCTGGGACGTATTCACTAAAGTCTACTGGCTAATGCTTTGCTCTGCTTCAACTGAGTTGCCTGGTAGGCCCTACTGACAAATAACAAATTGCTAGCTTAAACAGTTCCAAAATCACGGCAATTCAAATGCCAAAAAATCATGGAATTCACGGCTTCCGTGACTTCGTGAATTTCTGTGTTTCAGAACTGTTGGCATTGATCGATTCTTCGACGTACACAGAGGAGCAGCACAAAGCCGTTCAAACGTAAGCTTCCCATTTTGCAAATTAGTTAGAATGATGCTCTTGTGGCGGACAGGCCACATGGCTTGAATGAAGGCAGTATTAATAATAGTTATCCTGTTGAAGTGTTGTCCGGCGACGTAATGCACCAGAGAGCACCATCGGCAGATCCGTAGATGGTAGCGCTAATTTGATATGAAAATCGATTAATATTTAAGTTTAAGTTTATTTTTCCAGTTTTACGCTTTAATTTATTAATTAATATAAAATAACACGTCTTCTTGTCCAATATTTAATATCTATAGCTAGGGCGCCGCTTTATATAGGCCTATTTGGTAGAACGCTCTATTTTAGACACCGGTAGGCCTATTTGAGAAGATGGTAATGGGCTAGTATGTAAGTACGGAGACCAGAATATATCTCACGTACTAAATTATGTAGCCGGCCTATGGAGGCCAGAATAATGTCTTACGTAATAAATTATAGCTTGCAGACGGATGAATAAAGCCTGCCTCATTGCTTACAACGTAGAGTAGCGAGTTGTACTTTGCATATGCCGTAGAGTGGCGACGCTGCACTCTTTAGTATCGTTGGTTAGCGATTAGGTTAATAGTGCACACCAGTGTGTTAGGCGAGTGTTTCGATCGGGTTTCGTTACAAATATTTATTCACAGACGACAGGGTGTCCGTGCGTTCCCGAGTGACAGCCGCTCCAAACGCGGTCTGACCGGTGCTGGTCTCGCTGATCCAACGGGGTTGGGGTCCACCCTGTTGTAGATTATAAGAGTCCGAGTCTGATTGTGGGAGGTTAACCGGCTGAGCAAACCTCGAGGAAAGACCGATCGTGAGAAATAAAAGGCTCACAGGTCTGCATCAAAAGACGAGAAGCAGATCCCGTTGGTGTCTGTTTCGATATATATGCCGGAAAAATCCCGTTGGTGACATTTTGGTATACAAGGGAAAGACTCGGTTGGTGTCTGGTTCGATATATATATATACGAGGAAAGACCAATCTTGAGGAATAAAGGCTCACAGGTGTGTATCGGTAAAGACGGGAAAACAGACCCGCTGGCGACATTCGATAAAGACGGTGAAAGATCCCGCTGGTGATCGTCCGATAGTATGAGGATAGACCCCGGAGGTCCCATTCGATACACATAAATGTATAAATACGGGGAAGGTGACCCAGATGGTGACTGTTCGATTAGTACGGGGAAGACCCCATGGGCTCTGTTCGATAGTACGGGGCAAGACCCCGCTGGTGACCGTTCGATATGTAGGGGGAGGGAACTTCCCGAAAAATTACCGACCGTGGTTTGTTCAGGTACGTGGAATACAGGAAACTTTCCGCAGTGGGAAGTGAAAACACAGGTCTGTGTGAAACAACGGGGTAGAATCACTGATATTTGCCCCATTGGTGCTGTTATCAGAATCGAATCTGAGTACTCAGAAACGAAGTTTACGAGCCTGTGCGCTCCCAGGAAAACGCAACCGTATAAAAGGTTATGTAAACCGGGTAGGGATACGCCGCAACGAGAAGATACAGCGGGTCAGATCCCTAGGTGCTATACTGTAAAAATAGAAAACAGGTTATATTTAAAATAATTCAAAATTCAGCAATGTTATTTTTTATAACTGAAACAAATATTTGTATTCGTTTAGGGGCCCTCCGAGATTTGGGGCCCTATAGGCACGCGCCTAGGCCTATAGTGCTCGTAAGCGTAAACGCGCCTCTGATGCCTTAAATGCTATTTTTGCCTAAAACTGCATAATATACGTGATTCTTTAAGGGGATTTCTTGGTAAAAACCGGGAAGGGTTAGCCAAGCATCTCATGAGTTTCTGCTAAGTTTCCACTTTGACTGATCAATGTAAAATCTTAACACAATGCTTTTAATGTTGATTGATTGAATGTGCAGTGTGAACATGATTGGGTTCCAACAACTACTGTATTATCTGTTATTTATATGTTTTAATAAGGTAATTATTTAAGTGCAGATCGATCAGTTGCGTTCCTTTGAATTGGTTGACCTAAGCAATCATTGCCTGAGCAGATCTCAATACGATCTCATTCCTCATCTGTTGAAGAACAGCAGCTAAGTTTTTAAATAATATGCCCAGAATGACTTGCAGTTCCAATGCAGAAATGCATCAACTGCCTAGTTAATTTCCTTGTTGTAAATGAATTTTTTATTTAATTTCTGCTCAGTTTTATTTTATTGTTTTTGTGAAATGTATTTGTAGTCAAGTTTTATATTTTTCTTTGCTGACGCAGCATTCTGAAATGCAAAGACAACTACTATGAAGTTCTTGGTGTCACAAAATCGTGTACAGATGACAAACTTCAGAAAGCTTACAAGAAATTGGCATTAAAAGTCCACCCAGATAAAAACCATGCTCCAGGGGCCAAAGAGGCCTTCAATGGTAAGATCAAGTTGTCTAATTCGATGTAAAAACTAAATTAGGTCATTTTAATTGGTTTTGTCACTTGTGCAGTGCAAACATATCTAACGTCACTTAAAATTCTTTAATTCCTGCAATTTTCAGAATGGGTTTTTGCTTTGAGATTTATATTGTACCATTCTGGGAACTTCTCAAAGATGCTGTGCTGAACTGCAGTATTTATCGATGGATTATTGTCAAAATTAATGTTGTAGGCCTAATTGTGGTTACAAATTTTTGTAACGGAAAAGAGAACTTATAGTGTAAATGGGAGTAAAAATTCTTATGTTAAAAGAGAACATAATAAGATAAGTACTCATAGGCGCCGACTTTTGCTTTTGTCTCTGGCTGCCAGAGGGTGCAAGGGTCCTCCCTTTCCCTACCCAGGCTACCCCTCCCCATATGTAGATGAGTTTAAGCGGATTTCGGAGAAAGAAACTGTTTTCTTGTGAAGGGTTCCAGTTTTATTATTTATTTGTTATTTTAAATAATAAATAAATAATTTATTTATGTACGGCTGTGACTGTGAGATCATGCAATGTTGGGTATTTATGTTGTATAGTGACAGAGTGTAAATAATTACACAGTACGTCGACTCCCGGCCGATGCAGCAGTCAGAATGTGTGACCGACCGCCATTTTGAAACTGAGTCGCTTACACGCCGATACACCGAAACCCATCACATCAAATATTTTTAAACGTTACAACAACATGAGGACTACATGCCGATACACCGGAATCCATCACATAAAATATTTTTTAAACGTTACAACAACATTGAGGACTTCATTAAAATTAACAATATTATTTTTAACGTTAATTTCAGCTTAAATCTATAATTAAAAAGCTCAGTTTCAAAATGGCGTCACCCTAAAAATTAGTCAACAGGCAGCGATGGGAGTCGACATACTGTGTAATTATTTATACTGTGATAGTGGTACTTCTCACGCTGTGAGATTACTGCTTAGGTGTAAAAATTTGAATTTGGGATCCGAATTCTTCTGGGGGCCAGGCACCCACTGAACTTTCTCTCTGGGTGCATTGGCGCCCAAGGCTCCCAAGAAGTCGGCGCCTATGTAAGTACTATATTTATAATGTCCATTATTAGCCCAGCCTGTCTTTGCTAACTAATCATTACGATTAATAATGTTTCAGCAATAAAGAAGGCTTGCGATACTCTTATGGACCCATGGCTGAGGCAATGTTACGACTATTCTGAAAATAGAAGATATGGTAACGACTATAATTCCTATGTCGCATTACTTGCAGATATGTAGCTACTCAAGTTCTGAACATGAGAATTTCTGCATGTCCCATGCAGTTGCATATGTTTTGGATTTGTTAGGTAACCGTGTTTTAATACCTTTGTGAGTTTTTATAAATAACCAAATGCACGCATACATCTATACAAAGACCTACTAGTTAATGGTCTTAAGGTATGCTTGCATGAGCCAGTTGGAATTTCAGAATATTCTGTACGGTAAGTAGGCCTATACTGTGAAGTTACATTGAATCTTAATACTTGCGCTATTGTAATAATGCATAGTGAAGCAAGTCAATGGCCATTATTAAGTGAGGTGCAAACCCACAGTCAATGGATTTCAGACCTAGCATGCTGCACACTGACAACCATACGGTACATGTCATGCTCCGATTGGACATTTAGACTTGTGCAACTTAGGCCATTGCTGGCGTGATAGAAGTTGATAATTATGCTTACAAATACATTTGTACAGTGTCATCTGTCGTAAAGTTACATGCATATGGGCTACTTCAAACAGGCTGATAACCTTAGTTTAAACCCATTTCCCAAGAACTTTCAACAACGCACCCTTCCTTGGTTTTGCGAAACTTCATATTCGATCACATATGATCAGAACCGCCGCCAGGCTTAAACAAATTGGACGCACAGACGCTCATCCCATCCACACCCGTCCCCTGTCTGCCACTCGTAGTCATACACTGAAAATGACTCAGAGTGACTCATAAAAGTACAGTATAACACATGCATGTGATCAGGGCTGTAGTCGAGGGTATACGCGGGTATACAGCGTATACTCACCTCTAGAGACCGTATACTCACCTCACAAAATATTTATATTTATTTATATTAAAATACTGTAGTGTATACTCACAAAATACTGTAACGTATACTCACCTCTAATTTGTTTCGGAAAACTAACCGGTAGCGTATACTCACCTCTAAATTTACCACTACAGCCCTGCATGTGATATGATATGATGTTATTTATACCTACTCTGTGGTAAACCAAAATTACACAGTGAAATTGTCAAAATATCGACGCGATGCCTAATCCTTGTGTGGATTTGATTTAAGGTAGGTGGACGCACGTGCGTCCAGTGCGTCACGCTGGCGGCGCCCCTGCAGATGATGAATTTGATGATGAACTGTTCAGAATGTTCCTTGGTGGCAATTTTTGTAGACGTATTCAACTGTGATCATAATTTGGAAAATTATAGGCCCTACTAATCCACTGGCTGTGAAACCTGCTTCTCGGCAACTGTTTGTGTCGTGTAATTCACTCATTCGTTCATTCATTTTGATAATTTATTTAGCAGTCAGACCATTAAACTCAATAGCCCAAAGTTGTAAATGGAAGTCTCTTAAAAGTTTCGGGGCTTATGCAGTGCAGACTTTGTTTCTAACTTGCCTGAGGCCTGGTGCTTTACAATACAGAATTCCACGTTCAAAAGCAAAGTTAAATCCAAACGATAGCCTACATCCGAGAGTTCCTTCCACATATAGATCGAATCTCAAAATATTTATACAAGCACAGCGAAAACGCATAATTCCATATTTCACAAGTCGCTTTAACGATTATAATATTCTCTCGCCAAGCTCTATGCGTACCGTAACTTTTCTATCTCCGATTTCTACTTAATTCTGCGCACTCGATTCTCGGTAGACCTAGGTAATCCTGTCGCAGCTGGACTAGCTTCTCGGCAACTGGCGAATCTGGACTGAAATTTAACTACAACCACGGCAGCTGGCAAATCAGAACTGCAATTAACGATCGGGGCGGCTGAGCTTATATAGTCAGGCGCCCAACGTTTAAGCGGGAGATGCTGCAATTTGGCGGGAACGGCTAAAACTTAGGCGGGAAATAAATCAGGTTTTTGGCGCGCTATAGGAGTGAGTCATTACACAACTCCTACACCTTCTCTGTGTGGCAGAACTCAAATATATGGACGCTATACACATTATAACTATTCAACAAAAAGAGCAATTGCAAGCTATCTAAATAAATCTATTTGTGAAGATTTGTAGGGCCTGACAGCTCTATTCATTCGCCAAATCTGACTATGTTAGATTTCGCTTTTCTTTCATGTATGTTATCAGGAGCATGCACCCAATATGTAAAAACGTAGTTGCCAGTTTGTAAGTAGAATTTGCTTTTATGAAGATGAAATTGTGCAATAAGTAGGCCTAACTAACTAACTAACTAACCCATTAAAAATAAGTCTGACCACTTTGTTTCCTAATAGGAACTCAGATGCCTCAACCTACAACTCAGATGCCTCAACCTAAACCTCGGAAGCCTCAACCTGCAACTCAGACGCCTCCACCTAAACCTCGGATGCCTCAACCTACAACTCAGATGCCTCAACCTACAACTATTGGAGAAGTTTCCCCTAAATATGTATGTTTAGACATCAAGATCACGATTCTAAGTGAACTAGAAGCTGAGATATTAACAAATCTTTATTTGTGGTCGACCATTTTGAAAATGGCTGCCATCGGGGCCAGAGGGCAAATCTGCGATGGCCCTATAGATATAAAATTCCCGTAAGACATGTTCATATTATGTACCACATTTCATGCTTCTATCAGTTAATGAGCATTTGGTTCATATTTTGCACCGGACTGCCCCTTTCAGGCCACCTTAACTTCAAGATGGCTACCACAATTAGCTTTTATCTTGTAGATAGGTGATTGCAATTAGCTCTATTGAAATCTCTGCCCATAAATATGTATGTTTAGACACCAAGATTACGATTCTAAGTGAACTAGAAGCTGAGATGTTGAAAAATCTAAATATTCGGTCGGCCATTTTGGAAAATGGTTGCCACTGAGGCCAGAAGGCAAATCTGCGATGACCCTGTAGCTAAAATATTTCTTCATCGCATGTTGTTACCATATGCCAAATTTCATGCTTCCATCATCAAATGATGACAGTTTTAAGTTGGCAGTTTTAAGGTGAGGATATGACGTCATGGTAAAACGTCCGCTAGGGCGTAAACCATGAAAGAAAAATTGGCAACAGCATTTTTCTGCTTCAGAACTATCATATAAATAATTTAAACATCATTGCCAAGATTCTACCCAAAATTTTTCTTCCCTCTCTTTTTGTGACATAAGCCGGCAACATGCAACGGTGTAGCGTTGTCTCTGTCCCACCCAAATACTATACCCCGTGATCGATCGAGTCGAACTGCTTCGATCGACTTGGCTCGGCCGACGATCGACTCGATCGACTTTGTCGACTAGTCGACTTCTCGTCGACTCGATCGACTTGGCAAGGGGTCGTCCATAAAGGACGTCCGCAAAATATGACCCACTTTGGACCCCTCCCTCCCTTGTCCGCATTTGTCCGCATTTGACCTTACCCTCCCTCCCTCCCCTTTGCGGACGTCCGCACGCCTAAGTCAATTTTTAATGTCGTCGTCATTATTTTTACAATTATTCCACAGTTGCTGTGCACGTTTATGTGACAGTTCGGGTTTCGTATCGCAGGATGTGCAGTAAAAAAATGAAAGCCTCTTTAAAGTTGCAGTAAAGGTTATACTATGCATGAGGTTTTAGGCAATCACTTCACTGACCTTTTAGTCTTTCGGGTAAGGCTGAAACCAGGGCTGCAGTCGAGGGTATACGCGGGTATACAGCGTATACTCGCCTCTAGAGAAATTTGAGAGCGTATACTCATGGCTCTAGACGAGGGTATACGCGGGTATACAGCGTGTACTTACCTCTCTAGAGACCGTATAGCCACTGAGCAATGAAATTTTGAGAAAAGAGAGAGGTTTTGAAAGGTTTCTAGGGCGAATGAGTAAAAAAAGGTCATCAACTTTTTCAGAGACGAAATCGTAAAAAGTCGTAAAATTTTCTTAGACGAATTCCTAAAAAAGGTCTTCACATTTTTTTAGGGTGACACCAGCCCTAGTGACGCCGCTGCTCACCGGTAGCGTGTACTCACCTCAAATTTTACCACTACAGCCCTGGTCATAACCCTCCCTCCCTCCTGTCCTCAATTGTCCGCATTTCGATGACCCCTCCCTCCTCCTCATTGCGGACGTCCTTTATGGATTACCCCCAAATAAACGATCGCCTAGGTCGACTTTGTCGACTTGGACTGTAGTCTCTTGGCCAAAATTGCTGACGACTGTCGTATTCTTATGTTCCAGTACCTAAATTACTCATGAATTTCAATTGCACACTCTTCATCAAACTGTCAAACTTTAATTGAACTGGTAAGTAAAATTTCAGGCATTATAATGACATCGTGTGTGGTTGACTTGGGCTAATCTCTCAAAATTTCATACTACACACTCCAGACAAAAAAAAACCTTGAACTGTTCAAGATTACTATTGTAGTCTATAGTGCATAGGTTAAGGTTAAACAAAATAGCGAAACAAAACTACCCCAGTATATATGACAATTATTACTACAACTATTATTCATTGTCTGAACATTGTAAACGTAAGTAACTAATATTCTTTATTGAAAAGCACTAGCAAATGCACAGCTCTGTAGGCCTACATGGTAAACATATTACAATCAAACATGGTAGACTTTGTCAAACAATTAAACAATATACTAACTATTTAAGAGAGCAGTTATCACGAATCAAGTGGGACGTAAGGGGAGTCGAAGAGGAGAGGAGTAAAGTAGCCAGATCCAGGGAGAGCATAGTTATTTGTATAGTATCCTAGCGAGGAAGCACTTCTGAGACAAGTTATCATACCTCGAAAGCTCACGGTTAGCAGAGAGTAGCCAGTGTGCTTAATCGGCGGCAGCATAGTATGTAATACATGGCAGGGATTGTGCAAAATACTAGCAGAGACTAGTGTCGGCATTATTACAAAGTGCCTCAAATGAGGGGTGATGAAGGTAAGTACCTCTGACGCACCAGCCTCCGGACTGTATATTCCTTTCAGGGCCTCCCGCTCCTGTCCGCTCGCAAAATCCACCACACGGGAGTGCAATAAAGCATCCTGCCAACTGCAGTGGGCTCATCATATCAAATAAACAGTCCAGAAAGCCCACGTGACCTCAAAACCCGGAGAGCGTGGGACTGCCTTGCCTTAACGATAACGTATTTGATGTGACTAGAGAACCCACATTTCTGATTAAGCTCGAAACCCAGAATATTACGAGTGTACAACTGTACACCCTAGCGATACCATCTTGAATGGAAGATGGGGGCATACCAATGGGTCCCCGAGGACGCGTGAATTTTAGGCCTATTTCACTGGACTTGCTCATGTTAAAACTTAGGTTACAGCTGTGAGGCCAGGCAGTAATGCGCTCGAATTCCAACTCAGTGGTAGTGATGCTTGATGCGGGAACTGCAAGCTAACAATCATTGGCATATTTAAAAATGTGGTTTCTTTTGTTGATGTTTAACCTGAGTTTAGACTCCATGGAGCTAATCTACGCCTATTGAAAATCTCTCAACTGTTAGAAGTTCTGCAGTTATGTGCAGTCGGTCACAATATGCACAGTACTGCTAGTTGTTGAGCAAAAAATTATCGTGTACAAAGATGAGTTTGGGCAGTGGGATGTTTGACGTTTGGTGACGATGGTCGCTCACCTGGGTAAAGTTGACATCAATCTCCTGATCGGGTGAACATTGCGAAACGGAGCGTATGGACGAACATGCAGTTGGTTGTGTAGTGAAGATTCTCGAGAAGAGATCTTGTTGAAAGCTTGAAGACCTTTGACGATAGAACGACCGAGTTAAGCTTTGGATGATTAGATCGATGTAAAAGGGTGAGGCCCTTCGTTTAAGCTCGAGTAGAATCGCATCATCGGTTTGAGTTGAAGCTTGTCGTCGTGAGCGAACCGACATAGAAACTTGTAAGTCCAACTGAAGAAGTTTGCGGATAATCGAAAAACTTTTTAGTGTGCGTGTGTGTGTGTGTGTGTGTGTGTGTGTGTGTGTGTGTGTGTGTGTGTAGGTGTGTGTGTGTGTGTGTGTGTGTGTGTGTGTGTGTGTGTGTGAGAGAGCGAGAGAGAGAGAGAGAGAGAGAGAGAGAGAGAGAGAGAGAGAGAGAGAGAGAGAGAGAGAGAGAGAGAGAGAGAGAGAGAGAGAGAGCTGTAAGAAGCGATTCAACGAAAAGAAACGGATGACGGCCTGTCATCCGTTTCTTTTCGCTTGGTCTACGTGCTACGTGATCGTCATCAAAGCTTGGTGACAGAGAGGGGGGCGAATGCAAGAAGAGAAGAGCAATCCACGAAGGAATCATCTACTACAATCCAGAGGGAGGTTATTCTAATCTAGGGATAATACTTAGCTATATATTAATACAGAAGCTGGTCTTTATAAGTAAGAGAGACAATAGGACATTTTAGGCATTGCTATCTTGAATATTGTTTTGCCATGAAACTGATATGTATGTTTACCTAAACTAATATATTGGGCTGTTCATATTGTGGCGAAGTGCGACATCGTCGGCTTGCGCTAAATAAGTGACCCAAGGGCTGGCCTCGTTTTGACAGCCGCCTGTGCGCTACGCTAGGCTAGATGCAGTAGTCTGATGTCAGATCAGCCAGAGAGTTGTGCAAGGTAGCCGCCATGACAGATGGTCGATGTTTTCCGAGGCTCGAAATTGTCGCCAAATTGCCGATTTAAGACGCAATTGTAGCGTACATTTGTGTAGTTTCGAGTAGTTGGCAATCGATGCTCTAGGTTTGACGCATTTGAGTCGAGTTAGCGGCTGATGTTGATCGAATATCGACGATCCTGCGCTTGGGTTGGTGAACTCGAATCGACAGTGCACTGACCGTGGAGCTCAGCTCAGGATCTGTGTGCAGAGGTCGAATGTTCTGGAAAGGACAGGCAAACCTTTGATTCCTTATTTCTAAATTTAAGAAGGTTAAATTTTGGCCGTAGAGTAATAGTTTTAATCGCATATTAGTTTCTTTTTATTTGGGCAGTCCGTGAGCACTGAAAAGTACGTCCAGTTGTGACATTGCCACTGTTTTAATGTCAAGCATTGCATTGCACTGGTGACCCTCGTGAGCCGGTTGGGGCCCTCGTAGGCTCGTTTGCAATTTGATTGATATCTTAAGAGTTGCTAGCATTGTGTTGAAAGAGTATTGATCACGATCGCTTGTGACGTGCTGATATTTTACGTCTATATAAGGGTTTAATGAGAACTCTTATTGATAGATGAAAGACTGAAGGATCTTTTCTGTAATTGTAAATTTAAGTTGTTTTGTTGCTGAAATTAAATATGAGTTTAAGTAAATTCCAACGGGTGGATCTTGTGTTCAGTAAACCTCGTTTAAGGGCAGAGGTCGCTCAAAGGGCGATGGCGCTCCTAGAAAAGGCTACTGTAGTGTCAGTTGCCTCAATTGATGACAGCTCAGCCAAGAGGGAGGTTCGATCCCAGGCTACTATCGATGACCTAGACAGGACGAGCCAAAGCGAGGAGGGAGTCCCCCATGATACTCCAATTAAAACTGTGTTTGGGTCCAGTTCGAATCCTGAGGTAACCATTCGGCCAAACCACGATTCCGGAGGAAGCCGCTGACAGCCGTTCAGCCATCCTGGTAGGTGCTGAAAAGGCGTCTGAGAATGTAGAGTTAGGAGTAGGGAACCCTTCCTTAGGCCCGCCTAGGCGTAGGGCAACTGCGTGCTTGACTAATTATGAATTTGGCCTAAATGGTTATAATAACTACTGTACATGCAGCCCGTTGTTATTGTGCGGTGATGAGTGATCAGGTAATTAATCACTCAGAATAGACTCGAGTCCTATGGCTCTATTTTCAAAATTTGTGATACCCATAATTTTGTTATCTTGTTACAAGCAGCAGTTAACACAATGGTTTAATAGTAAATGCTGCCATAGCT
Organism: Allolobophora icterica; assembly: GCA_963556255.1. Lineage (NCBI taxonomy): Eukaryota > Metazoa > Annelida > Clitellata > Crassiclitellata > Lumbricidae > Allolobophora > Allolobophora icterica. The sequence continues at coordinate 48,843,061 of OY744610.1, forward strand.
GAATGGTATCTTGGACAGGCTTCTCGTTTGTAGGGCCTAAGCTGATTATGGTAGGAATCGGCCCTAGAGGTCTCTTCTAGGGGCCAGTTTCTTGATGTACAATGCTGTTTAATTTGCCAAGTAGAGTAATGATTAAGGTAAGCTCATAAGCGTATTTTGTGGGGGTACGAGGGGTAACCGTACTCCCCACTTTTTGGACTGTGGGGTACCGTACGCCAAACTTTTTGAACGATGCCAATCAATATTTTATTATTGTGCCTTCCCAGAGATCGCAGTCTCTCCCTTGGTACCTCCCACTTTTTAGACCAAAGTTGCGCCTCTGGGTAAGGTCTTGTCTACTGAGATATGCACAAAGAAAATGCAGATATAAATGAAACGTGTGAGAAACTTTAGAATCTGAATTTTGGGAATGTTGACTTGATGCTAACGGGCTCTTTATTTGTAGATTCCAGTGGTGACTGATGTGCTAATGGTGTTGGCGATGATGGTGCTGTTGGTGGTGGAATTGGTGAAGCTGGTGACGGTGATTCCTTTATCGCTTCTGAACTCGTTTTTGGAATATATTCTGAAATATATTCAGTATAGAGGTCCAGCCTAAAGTCTGCAGCAAAACTCGTGAGTAGAGTTCAGCCTAAAGTCTGCAGCAAAACTCGTGAGTAGAGTTTCCTTAATTCGTGAGTGCTATTGCAGAACTTGAAAAGCGTAGTTATGTGATCACAGCTATTGTATTGTATTGTATTGTATTGTATTGTATTGTATTGTATTGTATTGTATTGTATTGTTTGTATTGTATTGTATTGTATTGTATTGTATCGTTTTGTATTGCACCTAGAAATTTATAAAGCGCCTCTCGCAGAATAACTATTCAGCACAGAAGCCCCGGGGAAACAGAAATGCCTTTAGGGAACGCGAAACCGATGAGGAAAAGACAGTCATTAGTTTGGCCCTGAACAGAGGGAGAAGGTAATTTCAGATCGTGGGACCCACTACAGCAAACGCCCGGTTCTGAGCCAAGGCAGTTTTAACCCTGGGAACAAAAAGATCAAGCCGATTTACAGAGCGCAATGAGCGAGAAGAAGATGCAGATAGCGGCTTTCGCAAATAGTTCGAGAGATATTTCGGGGCAGCACTCTGTTGAGATTTAGAGACAAAGACGAGGATCTTATAACGGATGCGCGCAGCAATAGGGAACCAGCGCAGTACATCAAGCATGTAAGTAGAGATATGGGCAAAGCAGAGGAGTCGAGCGATGAGCCTAACAGAAGCATTTAGAACAGATTGAGGGGGGAGACGCTGCTTAGGGAGGCCCAACGTATAAAAAATCAAGGCGTTAACCGCGCTGTTTAAACTAGAAATAATTCTTGTTCATAGCAAATAGGTGTCACTATTAGCGGGATTATATCCTTCTGGGCCTACCGTTGTTACCAAACTGTTTTCTAAAAAGTGTTATTGCATTTGCCTTGATTGTACATAATGGTTTCAATAAAAATTATTTGATTTGATTTGATGAGAAGGGAGTTGCAGTAGTACAAACGTGAGCAAACAAATGCGTGAACTATATATGGTGGTAAAGAGTAAACACCAGTGATATTATCGTGAACGAGAACGAAACGAGAACGAAAAAGAAATGTCAATCGTTCACGAGAACGAAAACGAAAACGAAAATGATTTTGAGAACGAGAACGAAATAGAAACGAAAAAGACTGGACTCAAAACGAATAAAAACGAGAATCGAAAATGATTTTCCGAACGAAAAGTATTGAAAATCCAACCATGTATTTTATCAAAAACGAAAATCGCAAAATAAAATCTTGAACGAAGTATTGAAATTCCCACCATGTCTTTTTACAAAAATTTTCGGCGACGCAGTTGAACTGCGCGCGTGTCTAAACTACAGGCACAAGTCACACAACTTCCTGTTTGCGTCTTGCGTCTTTGCAAACGCGACAGCCACGAGTTCACGTTTAACGCGGTAAGTCGTTTTGTGACCTCTTTCTTTGATATATTTCTTTAAATCGTCCACCTTCCATCGATTGAAGTCATTCAACGATTCTAAGCTATCCGCCATGTTTTACTTTGTGTGTGAACGTCGTTCCCGTCATGCCTTGATGGAAAAATAAAGGTGAACTAGCTTATTGTCGAAGTCAATTTACAAAATTATTAATAATGAGTCTAGTAAAATTTTTATATGGTAGGAAACGTTAAAGTAGGCTATAGTATGGGAATACTTTGTACATGAAGAAGATAACGATAAGAGGAAAGGCCGATAATTATACAGTTCTGAACGAGAAGGAGTAAGGACAACCCCGTGGTGTTCGCATAGCTGGTGGCAGTGATATTATTTTGAACGAGAACGAAACGAGAACGAAAAAGAAAAGTCAATCGTTCACGAGAACGAAAACGAAAACGAAAAAGATTTTGAGAACGAGAACGAAATAGAAACGAAAATGATTGAAAAATTCAAAACTAAAACTAAAACTAAATAGAAATGATTGATACCCGAACTGAATAAAAACTAAAATAGAAATGATTTTCCGAACGAAAATAACACTGGTAAACACAAAAGGTGAGACCGAGTGTCTCACCTTCAGTTGAAAGAAGCAGGAGCGAGTCATGTTGGAGATATATTATGCTCTGTGAATGTGAGGGAGAAGTCAAGTGTGACACCCAAGTCGCGAACGGTGGAAGAGTAGGTGTAAGCAGGGAATTTCTCAGTCAGCAATGGAAAGTCGAGTTTAGCAAGCTGCTGTCTAGTCCCAAACCAGATCAATTGAGTCTAAGCAGTGTTGAGGCAGAGATGCATGATTAGTCGACATCCAGTATATATATATATATATATATATATATATGCTGCTGTCATGGTAGATGGATGTTTGGCCGAGATCAGAAGTTTGGGTTTGAAAGACAGAACCGTGGTCATGTGTTCGACACATTTAACATCGAGTAGGCTGACACGGGTATATATATGTATATATATATATATTAGGGTGGTCCTTATTTTTGAAAGTCTGATTTCACAATGAGGCACCCTGTGCTTTTGTTTCTACTGATGAAGAAAAAATTCAGACAAAATTTGAAGAGGATCTGACAATATTTAGAGGTTGCTACCAGATGCTAAAGTTTAAGCCTATGCGACGAGGAATTCATTTAGACTAGCCATTGCAATTTTCTTAATTGAACTGATGTTAGCAGGTGAGAAAATTGCAAAGTGACATACAGTTGTGTGTGTAATTATTGAACACTATAAATGACTTCTAGCAATTAGTATGCCCTAATAGTACTCATGTTTATTTATTTATTTATTTATTTGATAAACAAACGTAGAAATAAATTATTTATTTTTTCAAACTCAGTGGTCTTTTAGTGTTTTTCTTTGACTAACAAAGTATGCAGTATACTTTTTAAGAAACCCAATATGAAACAAGATAGTTGCCAAATGCATTATGGAAAAGATGTCAATAAGTAAGCAAGCAGTAAGTAGTTATTAATCAAATTATTGTTATATCATTGTGTTGGAGCATAGGCTGGACAAGGATATGTTGTGGCGTGCATGTCGCCATCACATACTAAAAATAATGTTGGAGGCAGTGGTCATGCTTTCTCTTGGTCCATCCCAAGGTCCAGATATAATGATTATCAGAGATTCCAGAGAAACTGGCGACTTATAGACCGATCAAAATAGAACACAGTGACATCCGATGAGTTTTTACAAGAAGCAATTTCCTGTCACAAACTTTTGGAGCTGACCATCACTTTCTTCGGCGGCGTTTATTCCAGGGGCATATCATTCAGAGCACCAGCTGGGCTGCATAGAACAAAGTGGATGGCCAAGAATATCTACATGTATAGTCTTAAGATTTGGATGTTCAAGAGACAGTTCAAGTTGACAAGAAGAGAAGAAAAGGGGATAGCTGACATCTGCTTGTTAACAGTAATGCCGTATGTCAAAGTCTGGTTTCAAGCATCATATGCACCATTGGCTCCTCGAATAGACCTGGAGCTCTTGAAGGACATTGACAGATTGATAAACAAGGAGAAAAATTGTGCAGATGCAGAGGTTGCAATGAAGACATTTCCGGGTCACTTCTGGTATCTGTCGGAGGAATTGGAGACCTTTGCGTTCTTTGATGATGGGGTCTCCATTGATTTATCAAGCGCCTCTGGACAAAACTGGCATCGAACATCCACTAAAGAGAATACCAGGTAACCTCTGATCAGCTGGAAGCAACTGGAAAATTTTATCACGGAAAACACGAGAAGATTCTTCAGCATTACATGTATTCCAGCAAGTTTCATCCAACAAGATGTTGATACTTGGCCAAACGATGAGAACTACAAGTTAGCCACCTCAGTAAGAGATGTGAAATACATAGCAGAGCGTGGAGTGGCACTCATTGACGAGTATAACAAGCTTCAAACAAATAATGAGGATCATAAGCAGTTTCTGGAATATCGTCACAGATATCCAGACAGGAACAAAGACACTGATTCATTAATACATTAAGTAGTAACTGGAACTAAACATTTTAATGTTCACTTGTGTGTCTTGACCCAAATAGTAAATACTATCGTCCACCACTGCCAACCAGAATTTGTTTTGAATTAGTACATAAGAATAGTAGGCCTATACAATATTCTATGAGATGTGTGTGCTTTTACAATATATTTGATATAATTATGTTATGTCCGGTAGCAACCTCTAAAACTCATAAAATCTTCACAAACTTTTCAGTATTATTATTTTTTTACCTAAAACTAAAAGTTTGGAGGGTGCCTCGTTTAAAATTCCCCCAACAAATTTTTTACATGGAGCTAAGGACCACCCTAATATATATATATATATATATATATATATATATATATATATATATATATATATATATATATATATATATATATATATATATATATATATATATATATATATATATATGAACCGCAGCCAGTTACATACAAAAGCAAGCAAAAAAAGAGGAAAAGAAAATAAGTATGATTGATTATGCTAGTGTAGAGTAGTCAATCATTTTAATATGTAGGGGCCAAGCACAGTGTCTATATAGCACTCTGGAAATAAAGTTACTCGGGAGGAAAGAAAGATGGGGGATGGGCAGGTTATTTCGACAGGCATTTTGGTCAAGGTTTTTGCTTTTTCAAGGTCGGGAAAACAATAGCTCGTTTTTTGGAAGCAGGTATACATGTAGATAACCGTCAGAAAGCGACCTGTTAAACTAGAAATGGAGCTAAATCATCTCATAATGCCCAGCTGTGTCCATATCAAATGCGCAAAGCACAGGTCGGGTGGCTTCGAAGGCAAATTGCAGTTCCATTCAAAATTTATGCAGTACTGTTTCACTTACCTGAGCTTAGCATATCTAATCTAATCAATTTAGTAGCACAGTTGTCATGGTGACCAAGACATCAAGCGATTGTCTCTTCATGTGAAATTGCAGTCAAAAGTCATAAACTGTTGAAGAAGCCAGGTTGAAATCCGACAGACGAGAGAAACCAGAGGCCAGGCTATGGTTGGTATGTAAGTTGAAAGATACTATTTATAAGTTTTGACCTGAATTACATCAAAGATTTGACAAAACAAACTGAACTGGAAAGTGAATTTCTGACCTTTGGAGCGGCAACTGAGGAAGCCAAGAGCTCCATGCTGTTCAGCTAGAGTCACGGTGTCCATTGAGTGCAGTACGTATCTGTTTGTTTGAGGTGTGAGCATGGAACACTGATAGGCCGGCTGGTTATTATTATTATGAAATTCAAGGACGATTTTGAAGTAGAGGCCTTGCTTTACAGGCGGCTAGTCTGATGCAATATGGGGGTGATATACTTAGATTTATGGGCCTTTGTTATAGTTCTGACAAGAGAATTGTGGATCAATCATAGTTTATGCACATATCTTTCAGTGATATCTGTTCACAATGGGTGGGGAGATAGTTGAATGGTAACACACTGGCACAAAGATCACATGGACGCGGGTTCGATAACCGCTAGCCCCATAAGGTTGACTCAGCCCTTCACTCCCTTGGGGCGACTTTGAAATGAGCAGTAGGACAGATGGGCACGTTGTAGGCTGCCATACAGTTAAATTTTCTTATGTTAAACTTGTTGTCACCTGTTACTACTATATCAAGTAATTTTACTGTGTACTTGTCAGTTTGAATTAATAAACGAATGTTATCAAAATTAAATATCACTTGGAAGCTACAGAAACTTGTCATCACCTGGTAAACTCCTACTCATTCAGTTCACAGCTGTTTTAAGTTTTACTTGCTTCAGTTAATTTCTTGACTGTTGGAAGAAGGACGGCATTATATTTGTACTTTAGATTCTATTTGCCTTGCCAATAGCAAAAAATTGAAAGGTGTGGTATTTATTTTTACAGGAAACATGATACCAAATGCACAAAAAGTCCATCAGTGCGTAGAGCGGCATGCTGCGTCCCTCGCCTGATCCAGTGATATTTTACTTCTGAAAATAATTCCTAATTTAGTTTTAATTCAGTTCTGAGCTCTTGAATTTTACTTCTAATTCTAATTTTACTTCTAAAATAATTTTACTTCTCATTCCTATTTTACTTCTCAAATAATTTAACTTCTTATTTTAGTTTTCCAGATAATTATTAATTTCCGCGCTGTAAAAGTATGCAATGCTTGCATAGAGAAGCACACCGAACTGTCTTGATAAAGAAAAAACTGTGAAGTAAAACAAGGGGTGAACGTTAGTCTAATGATGTATAGGCCTAGTGATTAAGGCTCTTATGCCAGCGTGTTACCATTCATCTATCCCCCTCCCAAGACTTGTATTGCTTGTATTTCTCTAGCAAGTGATGTTCCACAAATTCCATCATTTTCCCCGTTTAGTAGGCCTATTTGGCATATAGATATGCCTGTAGCTTTGTCAAAATGATAAACCCAAAATCGGGCTATCTCGCTTCCTTCCGGCCAACATTCTCGTTAAACTCATAGGCCTAATTTAATTTTACAATTTAATGATCAAACCCGAAATAAAATGGCATATGAAGTTGAGGTCGTTGGTATGCAGTTAAGTGGGACATTAGACAACGAAAACCAAAAATAGATTACGGCTAACTGTAGCCTACATCGAGAATGGTATGCGCAGCGTCTTCATCTCAACTGAAGTTTTTCAATGGATCATGTGTTTCGATTGCGTGCAATTTTACTCGCTTTATTATCAACTTAATTAAAAATTAAGGGCCACAAGAAGTAAAATGATTTTACTTCTGAAAATAATTCCTAATTTCGTTCTTAATTTTAGTTCGGCAAATAATTCCTAATTCAATTCTTAATTTCGTTTTTGCTGCTAAAATAATTTCTATTTTTACTTCTAGTTTTCGTTAACGAAATCATTTATTTTTACTTCTAATTTTAGTTTTCGTTAACGAAAATATCACTGGCCTGATCTCCAGATGCTGATCTGGCCCCGAAACGGACCAAGCAACCTGGCTCCTGCGGGTAGTCCCCGGCGCCACCGCCATCCGCCGCCGCCGCCGTTAAGCCCTCAAGTCGAAACCTGTCGCTAAGCTAGCGACTGCTAGCGACTTCGTTCACTTAATATTTTGCTTGTTGCTTTAATCATGGTTTCCAAGTTTCGATTTGACTAAGACATCAGCAGCAGGACATGAGCAACACTTACAATACAATACAATCTTCGCTTATTGAAGAAAACATGCTGACATGCCCAAACGTGGTACATTATAATAGAGTTTTCTCTATTAGTAAGAGTTCTTATAGAGAATACGGGGATATAGTCGTTGTCTTTTTTGGTAGAGTGAATTTATGCATTCTATTATGAAGACGGTGTTGATGATTACGAAGAAGGGGAAAAAGCAGGGTGAGAAGTATCAGGTGTTGGGAGGTTCAACCCCCTAGTCTTTCTTAGGACTTCAAAGTTAAGTCTTCATTGCACACCTCAGGGGGTAGTTTGAACCGTTTCCAACACCCTCTGTTGTGGTGTGATTTAGCATTATTTGGTTCTGAATCTCTGACTAGGTGAAGAAATTTCCATGGTATATCATGTATTTATTTTTGAATTTTCTTAACAAAGGAATTAATTTTGATTCGAGTTTGACTTGCAAAACTGCTAGCGTTGAAATCTGCTGTTTTCAAATTTCGCTGAATTCAGTTTAGAAAATACGAATAAAATATTCAACTCCACGTTGATCAAAGTCTAAACTCCCCGTCTTTTTTTCTAAATTTCTCACACTGGTAGGCCTGATAAATGCCGGAGTACATGATTCTCGTTCTCTGCTACTGCCTGAAAAAGGCACGCATCAGCAGTTTCCACCAACTGCTTGGCCGTAAGATTGGGTGCTGCTATAAATCCTCCTCGCTTCATTCGATTTATCAAGAGCTCAATTTCACGAAATCACGTTAACATTAATTTTTACAGTCGTCGGTCTCTCCTCTGTCAGCATGCTCACATGGAGTTGAGCCTATACTCTCATACTGGACCCGCGGCATAGAGCACATATGGGTCCCATATAATGCCCACGGAAATAATGGTACGGTCAGTACAGTATGCGGTAAAATGCATTATACTGTTGGGTAATCAGGTATATCCATTAGACGTACCTGATTACCTGAGAAGTCGATAGCAAGTCATTAAGTCAGTCGATAAGCAGTGATGGGCAATAGTTAACTAAAAAGTTGCTAACTTTTAGTTTAACTAAAAAAATTTAGTTAAGGAAGAAGTTTAACTAAAAAAATAGTTTAGTTAAAACCATAGTTTAACTAAAAAAATTTAGTTGCTAACTAAAAGTTTAACTAAAAAAATCAGCAATATGCAACTATTTTTCCACAGTGAACATTGAACACTGTCAGCAAAAAACATTTTAACACTGCATGGTTTTAGCATTAACAGCCTGTGTTTTCAAATTCATACACTACTTACAGTACACATGTAACTGTATGCCAGAACAGTACACATTGCATAGTTTAAAGGTGAAATTGTCATTGACGCTTTGCATTATTCCAGTTCACTTAACGTCTTTTATTGTGAAAATGTTTGTCGAAAAAAGTTGGAAAAAGTTTACTCTTTTTTAGTTTAGTAAACTAATTTCCAAAATCAGTTGCCAACTTTATTTAAACTAATTTTTTTTAGTTGGAAAATAGTTTTAGTTTAACTAAAAAAATAGTTTAGTGCCCATCACTGTCGATAAGTCTAAGCGACTTAGTCAGTCGATGAGCATGCGACTTAGTCGACTGAGTCGCTAAGTCACTCGCTAACTCATCAAGTCAGTCGGTAACTCCTTAGTGACTGACTCCGGATACTACCCGCGGGCTTGATTAAATATATTGTACAGTGTTTAGTGTGTACGGCTGTTCATCATATTGTGTCAGGATGAGAAAGCACGTCTCCAGACACTTCACTCCTCCAGACAAGAGACATGTCTCCAACTGTTCGTACACATTGGCGATTGCGATGTTAAGTATGCATGAATAGACGGTAGACAGCCAAATCAGTGCTGGCCTTAGGGGCGTGCGAACCGTGCGGTCGCACGGGGCCCTCAACTTAGTTGTGGCCCGAAAATGTCACAGAATATTAATATGAACAAGACACCCTAATAATATTATGGTTTCAATTAAATCTTCTCATTTGTCAAAAAAAATAAGTAAAATGGTACCAGCAATTTATAAGTGTTTCAAAATATATTAGTGCTGCAATATTTTAACTTCCTCTGCATTCCAGAATTTTAAGGGTTATACAAATAGAAGCTGTTTGGTTAGTGACCGATAATTTCTTGGATGACATAGGCCTAATATGCGCGAAGCACATTGTATTGTATAGTATTTCAAAACTTGTAAAGCGCCTCTACCCAGTGCCCACCAATCAGAAGCGCTCCCAGTGCGAAAGTCCTCGGGAATAAAGGCACGTTTTAAGACAACGAAAAGCTGTGGCAGGACCACCAGGAGGATGCTGATTCCACAATGAAGAGCCAATACTAACGACAGAACGAGACTGGACCATAGCCGTTCTCACTCGGGGAACAAATAAGTTAAGTCAATCTAAGGAACGAAGAGGGCGAATGGAGCTAGCTGAGGCGGGAAGACGTAGTGAGTCACAGAGGTATTTAGGAGCAAGTCCCAGGTAAGATCGGCAAATATGGACAAGTACCTTTAGCTGGACGCGGACAGTAAGAGGAAGCCAGTGAAGATGCTCAAACATGAATGTGGAAATATGAGAGAACCGTGGGAGACGGCTTGTTCGTGATTCTGGCAGATAATATCATTCACGTTTAGTTGGTAGTTAAAAGAGCCATGAAATGTCCAGGTTTACCGACTATACACAAAAGCATGCACGCATCGACGTATCGCGAGTCGTACACTTTCCATTTCCAAGGTCAAAAATTTAGTGGTCGACTTGACGCAGCGTGGACTTGTACGCAAAAAACGAAAATGATTGAAAAATTCAAAACTAAAACTGAAACTAAATAGAAATGATTGATACCCGAACTGAATAAAAACTGAAATAGAAATGATTTTCCGAACGGAAATAACACTGGTCTGTAGTTTTCACGTTTTTGACCCATTCTGTCATTCAGCCGCGGCACCAGTTATAGCAGGTTCACGGCATCATTCTGTGCCGCGGCACTCAGATTTGGGAACATTGGATTAGCCTAATCCATGCATTTAACAATCAGCAGCAGTTTAAAAAGTTCACTACAAATAACTAGATAAACCTAACAGTAACGACAGAGGCGCGTTTACAGAACACGGGGCCCTAAAGGCGTAAACATTTTGGGGCCTTCTGAGCTTACATATATAGACTGAGTCTGAGACTCTGGTGGTGTTTCTCCTATCATGTGCAAAAACCCACGAAGTAGTACGAAAATAGGTTATATTTTTAATAAAAAGAATCACAAATGGTATTTTTTATAATTGAACAATTATTTTCATGCGTTTCGAGGCCCTCCCGAGATTTGGGGCCCTAGGCGTGCTCCTATGCGTAAACGTGCCTCTGAGTGACGAAACCAGTTTCAGTTTCGGAGGGCTTAGAGAGTTGAACAGTGAACACGCTGCAATTACTTGCTGCTGGTTATATTAAAGTACAGTTTCTAATCACGATTGTGCGACCTCATGCAACGTGGTAGACATATCAGACAGGTAGCAAGACTAAAAGACCGCCTGTAAATGAGATGATTCCCATGATTTCGCTTTTTGGGGCTGTAGAAATCTCGAGATTGTGAAATGTGACATCAACTGATTGTTAGACTATTAGGCCTAGTCTGTTACAATGTGACTCGCAACGACCTCTTGCCTTATAGGCAAGTGTAGCTCCGGCTTCTCTCCTGCTGCTGAAGAACCCAATTAAAACAACAAGCAATATATTAAGTGAACGAAGTCAATAGCAATCGATATATCTTAGCCACTGGTTTCGACTTGAGGGCTTGTGGCTGATGGCGGTGGCTCCGTGGAATAGGCCCTACTATCAGGGCTGTAGTCGAGGGTATACGCGGGTATACAGCGTGTACTCACTGCTCACCTCTAAAGACCGCATACTCACCTCACAAAAATATTTGTACTTACCTCCACTTTGTTTCGGAAAACTAACCAGTGACGTGTAGGCCTAGGCCTACTCACCGCTAATTTGCTTCGGAAAACTAATCGGTAGCGTGTACTCACCTCTAATTTTACCACTACAGCCCTGCCTATATACTGCGATAATATGTAGGACGAAAAATTTTCATCTTGTAACTAGTTTGAGGATTATAATCGGGCGGATAGGAAAATATCGTGTCTTGTTTACATATGAAATGCATTGAGTATTACGAAGGAAAATAGATGAATAGGCCTATGTTTTCGAAGTCAAAATTTCCTGTGGAGATTTAAAATATCACATTTAATATCAGGCAAAACAAACTGAAAAGTAGCGACCTCTGCGGGTAGGCCTAATGGTGTAACTGGATATGCAATTTGTTGAAAGAGCTACCTACCTCTATAGGCCTAACATAGATTGCTTGTAAGGAACATAGAGGTATAAACATGACATTGTGCTATAGATAGTCTATGTATATCTCATTGGTCAGAAGCAATAGAGAACAAAAATTTACTGCATCATCAGTGAATTGCACCAAGGCCGTGATTGCACGCACGTTGACAGGCACAGAACGATCAAAGATGGAAGGCAACAGAGACGAAAGTGACATTTGTTTACAGAGAGCTGAAACTTTTCGTAAAAACGGCGAGTTTGAGCAGGCTTTAAAGTATGCCAACAAAGCTGAGAGACTTTTTCCTTCGGAGCGAGCTAAAGGTTTGTAGGCCTACTCTAGTTGTATAGGCCCTATGTCTTTCATGACTAGGCCTATTTCAGTCTATTTGTGTGATATGGTGACCATGATCGATTGGTTTACCGCAAGCCTTGCAACACAGTATTCGAATTCAAGCCTCTAATAAGATTGTACTATACAGAGCTCTTGATCGAGTCATTTACAGTGTCCTCATTTTTGACGTTATTATTTTAACGTAGGCCTAAGCCTACATGTCAATAGACAGAGCTAAACGAAAGCGAAAATAACTCATACTTCAGGAATGGCGTCGTTTAAACTTAGATAATAGGGCCAGTAGGGGTGCGTACAGAGGCGCGTTTACAGAAAACGGGGCAGTAGGCGCAACAAGTTTTGGGGGCCCTTCTGAACTTGTAGGCTGAGAGTCTGAGACTCTGGTGGTGTTTAGCCTATCATGTGCTGCTGTGCAAAAACCCGCGCGGTTGAAGTTTAAGCCGTTTTTTAAAGTTTTATTGACACTGTCACTGTAATTATGAGTAGGCATAGAAGCTATTTTCAAGAAATGTGAAGTTATTTGATTTAATTATTTTAGTTAAGCAACTGAATCTGGTGTTGAATGAAGAATCAACGCGAAATACGTGGCCACTTGTACTTCTAGAATAAATTGAGCTCTTTAGTTGTCCCCATTATTGTGATAAATTAATCACAAATTGTTTTGGATAATTCTAAAATTGGAAAAACAGTTTCCCGTCGTTTGGGGGCCCCGAGATTCGGGGACCCTAAGCGCGCGCCTAGTGCGCCTACAGGTAAACGCGCCTCTGGGTGCGTAGCGAATCCCGGAGTGGGTATACTTACCGCCGGAGCCCCGAACTATTTTGTACAGAAAAACCATATCCCCAACAATGCTGTTCGTAGCGTATCCTCGAAACCCCGAATCCCAAATTTCTGGGAAAACGCGAACTTCTTCTGAAAATCATAAGGTGGTCGAATGCCCGAAACTGAACCGATTTTGGCAATCCTCCCAAATTCTAATAACTAGTGAAAGTACTAAAATGGCATTTTAGTAGGCCTAGATCAAAATCAGCGTAGTGTTCATGAAAGAGAAATTAAAACACTTCAAAACAGAGTTTTGTGGAAATGTTAGAAATGACAAAGTATACATCGTCAAATGTTGTAGTTGTCACTCGACAACTTCAGGTAGCCTACTGTCCGAAAACGCGCGCCTTGTGGCTAAAGCGTCACTGGAAAGCACATAAGTAGCTTGGGAAAAGACCACGACTTGTTCCACTTTGCTAACGCAATTTCCGCTTCGCCTGCATCCAAAATCCCTCAATAGTCTGTGTGTGGATGTCCGGGTCAAATTCACCAAGGAACTGCTGTGCCTGCACTACACCATGCTGATAAACTCCGTGATTGATGTGCCCAACGCTACCATATCCAGTCCACGCATCAGTTATAGGCTAATGACACTTCCTGGCAGAACATGTTCCGTTATAATACGTTCAAGAGTTGGCGCATTTCTGCGTGCTACGATCTCCAACCAGCAACGACCAGTTTCACGTTCAACAATTCCAACCACCCACGAGCCGCGTCGACGGCGGCCATTTTAATTTGGGACCGCCGTTCAGAGGATTACGCCGATTTTTTACCGATTTCCACGGCTATGTGTTAAAATGTATTAACGTTGTAATGAATGCGTTGTAAACACATCGACAGATGTCGCCCTCTTCAATTTTAAAGCCTGATATTAAATCAATTATGATGTTTTAAATCTGCAAAGGCAATTGTTTACTTCGTATACATAATTATTCGTTGATTTGCCTTCATAAATATTATAATTAACTGAATCCTCCTCCTCTTGTTCCTCTATCTATCACCCCCGGGCTTTCCACTCAAAACTGAAGTCTCACCTTTTCAAATACTCCTACCCTGACTCATCTGATCCTCCGCCTTCCAATTCTTCTCGCCGTAAACGACACCCGCCTTGACAGGTGCTCTGCCTCTCCTGATCTGGTACCCTGGAAATCGGACTTGGACCTCTTTTGGACTACTCTCTGGAAACCCCCTTTGATTTGGTTTGGCCTACTGGAAATCGGACTTGGACCTGTTTTGGACTACTCTCTGGATACCCCCTCTGATTTGGTTTGGCCTTCTGGAAACCGAACTCGGACCTCTTTTGGACTACTCTCTGGAAACCCCCTCTGATCTGACGTAGCGCCCGTGAATAGGCTGGTGTCCTGCGCTTGGCCTTCGAGTGGCGCTTTAGAAGTTTGGAGATTACGATTGCGATTACGAATGCATTTGTTGTGTAAACAAGACGCGGTAAAAGTTTACGGGCGCAGTCGACAACCGCTGACAAGGTAAACATCACGGCACCCCAGAATCTCATAGCCTACCTCCGCTCAAGTAAGTAAGTAAGTAAGTAAGTAAGTAAGTAAGTAAGTAAGTGATGATGATGATGATGATGATGATGATGATGATGATGATGATGATGATGATGATGATGATGATGATGATGATGATGATGATGATGATGATGATGATGATGATGATGATGATGATGATGATGATGATGATGATGATGATGCGTTTCAGAACTGTTGTCATTCATCAATTCGTCGAAAGAGAGTGCAAAGGAGCAGCACGAAGCCGTTCAAACGTAAGCGTTCCATTCTGCATATATGCGTAAATGCGCCTCTGATACCTTAAATGCTATTTTGTCTAGAACTGCAGCCATAATACATGATTGTGGTTCCTGAAGGGGATTCTTGGTAAAAATCGGAAAGGGTTAGCCAAGCATCTCGGAGTTTCTGTTATGTTTCCACTTTGAGTGATCAATGTAAAATCTTAACACAATGCTTTTAACGTTGATTGATTGAATGTGCAGTGTGAACATGGTCGTGTTCCAACAACTACTGAATAATCTCTTATTTATCTGTTTTAATAAGGTAATTGGTTATTTTATTGGCAGATCGATCAGTTGGGTTCCTTTGAATTGGTTGACCTAAGCCACATAGTTGCTTGAGCAGATTTCAATACGATCTCACTCCTCAAGTCATCATTAGGCCTATTGGCGTAATTTGTGAGGGGTACGAGGGGTACCCGTACCTCCACTTTTTGGACTGGGGTACCGTACCCCCACTTTTGAACAATGCCAATCAATATTTTATTATTGTGACTTCCGAGAGATTGCAGTCTCAGCCTTGCTTCGTGTATGTAGGAAATTGGTACCCCACTTTTTAGACCAAAATTACGCCCCTTCTCCTCATCTATTGAAGAACAGTAGCTTAGTTTTTAAAATAAAATGCCTACAATGACTTGCAGTTCGAATGCTGAAATGCATCAACTGCCTACATAATGTCCTTGTTGTAAATCAATTTATCATTTAGTTTCTGCTTAGTCTTGTTTGATTGTTTTCGTGAATTGTAGTCCAGTTTTATGGTTTTCTTTGCTGACGCAGTATTCTGAAATGCAAAGACAACTACTATGAAGTTCTTGGTGTCACAAAATTGTGTACAGTTGACGAACTTCAGAAAGCTTACAAGAAATTGGCATTAAAAGTCCACCCAGATAAAAACCATGCTCCAGGGGCCAAAGAGGCCTTCAATGGTAAGATCAAGTTGTCATAGGCGTAATTTGTGGAGTTGTAACCGTACCCCCATATTTGACCGGGGTACCGAACCCCCACTTTTTGAACAATGTCAATCAATATTTTATTATCGTGCCTTCCCAAAGATCGCAGTCTCCGCCTTTCTTCGTGTATTAAGAAATTGTACCCCCCACTTTTTGGACCAAAGTTACGCCCCTGCAAGTTGTCTAATTCAATGCAAAAACTAATTTAGGTCATTTTCATTGTTTTGTCACTTGTGCAGTGCATACATGCCTAATGTTCTTTAATTCCAGCAAATATTTAGAATTGGTTTTTGTTTGAGATTTGTTTTGTACCATTCTAGGTACTTCTGCAGTATGTATTAGAACAGCGGTTCTCAACCTTTTGAGAATCAAAGACCACTTATAAATTTTTTTCTCGGTTGCGGACCACCACAAAAATTGTGCGAAAAATAAATTATTACAAAAGACTTTTTTGCCATAAATTCGTGTATTATTAGTTTCATGCTGCCATCTAGCTGATTCTAGCGATTGAAATAAAACAAAAATTTTAAGAATTGACACAGGTTGAGAACCGCTGTATTAGAGTGTCCCAAAAAGTGTGTTATTGAAAATGAAAATGTACATGTAGTCTCACCAGCTAAAAAGTTTCCTTGGTGGAAGATAATTTAAAAGAAAATATTCAAATAGACAGTGGCGACGATCTTGCTTGACAGGTGAGGAGGACATTTTTGAACTGATCTGGTAAAAAAAGAGGTAAAAAATTTATCGCCGTGAACTGATCTGGTCAAAAAAGGTAAAAAAAATTGTTCGCGCTCGGGCGCCGAAAAATTTGATGCCTTTTTTTGCTTTTTCTTCAAAATGTGGGGGTCCGATGTATGGCGTGTCCCCCACTGTAAAAGGTGGGGGTCTTGTCCCCCTCAACCCCCCCCCATGATCGCCGCCCCATGAAAAGAGAACATATAAGATGAGATGTGCTATATTTAAAATGTCCTGTAGTAGTGGTCCAATACAGCAGCTGGCGCAATCACCCCATAAAACCACCCAAATTAGCTCCCAAGGCTTGCGTTTAAGATCACTGCGCTGTAAACCACCAGAATTATATAATTCATATTATGGTGTAAAATCTAGACATATCTACGAGACGTTTTTCGATTTACTAGAGCGTATTTTATGGGGTGGGAAGCTAGTGCATCCAAGCCTTCTCGTGACCAACTAGCCCTTATAAACAGATTGGCTTTAAACCTGTGTCTTTGAATATCATTGCTTAGAACTCCCCAAGCCCTAAGTCTGCCAAAGAAGATATGATGGCTTTAAAAATGGAGGCCGGCCGAGCCGCCTCCCACGAGGCCGGCCCAAACCATTCGGGTCATTTTTCAATTTAAATAAATGAACAGGTTATGGTATACATAAAACATAATGTTAGGGCAAAACTTTTGCATTTGGCTCGGTATAGGCAAAACAACCCTCTGCTCTCGAAGGTGCATTGGGGAGTACTGCTTCAAACATTTGGCACTACTGCGAAACGGCTGCGGGACAAAACCATGTGCCAAATGTGGAAGGGGTATAAAAACACGCGTGGGTGAGTGTATGAAATGTGGTTATTTCGCTAAATATTTGAGAGCTCGAAGAGGTGGGTTAATTCGCGAATTTAATAAAGAATGGAAGCGACTATCAAATATATCAGTAGAATAAAAAAATTATCATTTGAACAAATGATATAGTTATTGTATTGAGGTAATACAGATGAGCAAGCGTCAATCGAATATCAGTAAACAAAATTTCATTTTGAACAAATGATATAATTATTGTATTAGAGAAAAGTTTGCCACAGTAGTATAAAATAATTAATAACTATGGCACTGTCTACAAATGAAAAAATTGAACAATTGTTGGGCGAGTTTACCGGCCCCCCAGCTCTTCGAGCTGTTCTACAGAATATCTTAGACGAACCTATCCCAGATGCAGTCAAAAGGCGCTTACTACAGCCACTGCTTCCAAGGCCAATTCCTCCAGTGCGCAAGCGCAGAGGGGCAAAACGTAAGGCCCTTCTGGCACAATTCGACCCACTCCTAATTAAGGATAGAGGTGGACCACCACCCTTTCTAGTGCACAAAGAGCTAACCAATCAGCTTCTGAGAGACTTTCGTGCAGAAGTACCTCTAAACCACAGGCTGGAAGGAGATGCGTTGGCTTTCTTGAGTGCAATGGAGCACAGCATTGAGTCGCAGCTAAACGAAGAGCTCTTAAAAAATGGCGGTTTGAAATACTCGCAAGTGTTGACAGTTGAGTTGGAAAAGCTGGCTCCGACTGTTGCTAATGTGTATGATAGCAACGCGGCTCCTGGTACTATTACCAACACGGCTTACTTTCGAAGCAAAGCAGAACCAATTACCAATGCGGGTAAAATCCAAGGGGCTATACGGAAGGCCAAGGCCGAAATACTAAAACTCCTCGAGGATTACACCAATGAGGGGTCGGGGTGGAGGGTGAGGCGAGTCGTGGCGCTAGACCTCAGTTTTGCAAGATATAAGCCTTTCCGAGGCAAGAGCTATTTTCTAACACCGAAGTATATCCCCTATCATTCAGTCGTTAATGTAAAGAATGAAGACAACCGTTGCTTCGAGTGGGCCATTTTAAGCGCCATGTATCCAGTAGACAAGGACCCTCAACGCCCAACTAAATATCGTGCCCACCTCCAGGAGTTAAACTTCGACGGAATAGAATTTCCAGTGAAGGTCACAGATGTCGGCAAGTTCGAGCGTCAGAACCCGATGGTGTCCGTGTCGGTCTTCGGATGGAATGAAGGGCTGTACCCGATTTATGTCTCAAAGCAGACCAATAGAGACTATAATATCGATCTTCTACTATTAGTTAAAGGTGAGGATTACCACTACGTCTGGATTAAAGATCTTGGCCGAATTCTTCATCAAAATAGCAAAGACAAACACAAGAAACACCCATGTCGTCGCTGCCTACACGTATTCTGTAGACAAGACTTGCTGGATGCTCATGTCAAAGATTGTCAGGGTATTAGTGAGAAGCCTCAGAGAATTGAGATGCCAAAAGAGGATGAAAATATCCTCAAATTCCAGAACCACCACAAACAGATGCAAACCCCATATATCATATACGCAGACTTTGAGGCGTTGAACGTGCCAGTCCTAAATGCGGCCATGAATCCCAACGAGAGCAACACCAGACAGATAGCTGAGCAGAAACCATGTAGCTTCTGTTATATAGTGGTTCGATACGATGGCCGCACCAAGAAGCCGGTGCTATATCGTGGAGAGGACACCGTGCAACACTTCCTACAGCGAATACAAGGCGAGCTGGCCTCTATCAAACAAAGGCTGGCCACCCCAGCTAAGATGATTATGTCAGCGGCCGATCGCCAATCCTTCCGCGAGGCTATCGATTGTCACATCTGCGGAAATGCGCTCGAAGCGGATAGTGTTCGTGACCACTGCCACATTACCGGCAGGTACCGAGGTGCTGCTCACAACGCCTGCAACCTCAAACTTCGAATATATCCCGATAAGTGCAAGTTACCGGTGGTCTTTCACAATCTACGAGGTTACGACAGCCACCTCATAATGCAAGCGATAGGCGGCTGTGAGGCCGCACAGGATGAGGCAACTGAAATTAACTGTATTCCAAACAATATGGAGAAATACATGACATTTAACATTGGTCAACTACAGTTCATCGATAGTCTCCAGTTTCTAAACAGCTCGTTGGATAAATTATCAGGAAATCTGTCGTTAGAGGATCTTAAAGTCACAACGACATATATAAACGAAAACTTTCTTCACAATGAAAGGACAAAACTAGATCTGTTGAGACGAAAGGGCGTATATTGTTACGAATACATCCATGATTACCACCGCTTCGAAGAAGACCGACTTCCACCCAAAGAAGCGTTCTACAGCAGGCTGACCCGTGAGAACATCTCTGATGCGGATTATGAACACGCCCAACGAGTATGGAATGAATTCGATTGTAAAACTCTGGGTGACTATCACGACTTGTATCTCCGTACGGATGTACTCCTACTAGCCGATGTATTCGAGACCTTCAGATCCACATCGATGAAACACTACAGTCTGGACCCGGCAAATTACTTCAGCCTGCCAGGAATGGCCTGGGACGCTTTGTTGAAAAAGACAAAAATCGAGCTCGAACTTTTAACCGATATAGATATGCATTTGTTCGTAGAGAAAGGTCTCCGAGGTGGAATCTCGATGGTATCTAAGCGCTTCGCAAAAGCCAACAACCCACAATGCCCCGACTATGATACCACGAAGCCAGACAACTGGATCATGTATCTCGACGCGAATAATCTTTACGGTTGGGCGATGCAACAGCCACTACCAGTTGGAGGATTTAGCTGGGAAAGTCCTACTCTCGACGAAGTGTTGGAAACTCCAGATGACGCGCCTGAAGGCTTCCTACTTGAAGTCGATCTCGGGTACCCGGAGCACCTCCACGAATCACATAGCGACTATCCCTTAGCACCGGAGACCCTGACAGTCCAAGAGGAGTGGTTGAGTGACTATCAGAATGTGCTTATGAACGAGTTGGGAGGCAAGTTCACAAAGCATGTGAAGTTAGTACCAAGCCTACGACCTAAGGAGCGGTATGTGGTCCATTATAGAAATCTCAAACTCTACCACTCGTTAGGGCTACGAGTTTCTAAAATTCATCGTGTCATTAAGTTTAGACAGGAGGCATGGATGGCTCCATACATCGAGATGAATACGAAATTGAGAGCGAAGGCAACGTCGGAGTTTGAGAAGGATTTCTTCAAACTGGCTAATAATGCGGTCTTTGGAAAGACCATGGAAAATCTTAGAAAAAGAATCAGAGTTAACCTGGTACCGACCTCAAAAGTTGACAAGCTTCGTAAACTAACTGCCGACCCGGCCTACATATCACACAAAATCTTCAACGACCAACTCGCCGCGATTCACAGTTTGAAGAGCAAGCTCAAGTTAAACAGACCTGTATATGTCGGCCAGGCTGTCCTCGACCTCAGCAAGCATCTGATGTACGACTTCTGGTACAACGATGTGAAAAACGAGTACGGCAACAATGCTCAACTCTTATACACAGACACAGATAGCCTCTTATTTCAGGTGGAGACTCCGAACGCCTATACCGATATGTGGAATAAAAAACACCTATACGACCTCTCCGAGTTTCCTAGAGACAGCCCATACTACGACGTCGAGAACAAGAAAGTCGTGGGCAAGTTCAAGGATGAATGTAACGGAGTGGCCATCGCTGAATTCGTGGGATTGCGTCCGAAGATGTACTCGATCTTAAAATCTGGTGGTTCAGAGATCAGGAAAGCAAAAGGCGTTCAGAGAGCGGTTGTGAAGAAGGATCTGCACCACGAGCTATACAAAGAATGCCTGTTCGAACGAGAAGAGATGCGGCACACACAAGTCGTGATTAGAAGCCACGACCACCAGATCGGAGTGTACGAGCAGAATAAGATCAGCCTCTCTCCATTAGACACAAAAAAGTGGATATCTCCGGACGGGATAACAACGCTGGCATATGGGCACTACAAAATCAACGACGGTTGAGTATTCTATCGGGGGGTAGCTCAGTGCCCATAGGCACCAGAAGCAGCTCCTCACGTACAAAACCGCGGCCAGGCCCATCAACTAGATGGTATAAAGCCGGTTTACCAGCCTGCCGAACAACATCCAAAATAGCGTGGATGGTGAGCGACCAGTTAGGATCGGTGGCACGTTTGCTTCCACCTTCGAGCTCGCCGGGAGCGTACAAATAGCGGACGAGAACGTCGTGTCCGAGAATAGGCTCATCCATTCCCCACAAACGAGTTTTCATTTGTGAATGAGAGGGCTTCTGTGTCACTTTAGCAGCTTTCATCGCTTCAACCGGCTTCATGTCGAGCAAGCGCGTCGGCTCATCGTTTAGTGTAGCTACAACTTCGGGCAATCGTCGAACCCATTCCACTGACCGTTCTGATGACCCCCTTGCATCCAGGAGCAATTCCTGAGCGTATTGAGCACCGAAGAGTCGCTCAGCTAGAGTACGGTTAAAGCGTTCAACGATGCCCTGTTGGCGATGATTTGCGGCCTGTCCGCGTCTTACAAGAACGTCGTGCTTCGCCAGCAACGGTGTAAAATCACCCATAAATTCGCGGCCAGGGTCGACCTGAAGAAGTCGAGGCCAAGTCAATGGACCCCTCTTATAGATCCGGCTTAAAGCGGCGGCGACTTCGGTCGCACTTTTGTTGATCAACGGTTCAGCTTCTTTGTATCGTGAGGCAACATCAACAACAGTGAGAGCGTATTTATAAGTCTTTCGACCTACTTTATCGTGAGGTAAAAACAAGAGATCGGCTTGGTGTACCGCGTTTGGTCGATTTTCATCGAACTTTGGACGCGGTATGCGGCGTGGAACGGGAAGATAAATCTGCCACACAGCTTGTTTCTTCAACCAATCACGAGCCTCCGCCTCGGAAACTTTGGCGGCTGAGGCTAGTTTCTTCACCGCAGCCTTACCTCGCCAGTAACCTCTAGGGCTGTAATAGACGGCTGAAAGGTGCTTAGACATTTCAGTAATACTATATATTACAAACAGGTAAACACATACACAAATGATTTTCATTTGCGTTTTCATAAATGAAACTCATTTATGGCCCTTCGTTCTGACACCCATCCCCAGCCTCGACTTCGCTGACATAATGGCCGATACCAGCCGCGCATCCTTCTTCTCATAATCCGGAGTTTCATCGGTGAGTGCGATCTTCGACGCGGCTGCAGCGAGGATGTCATCTGCGTGATTACGCCCTGGGGTATCTCTATGAACTGCGTAAGCCACATCATGGTGGAGGCACGCACGGTCGAGCTGATTAACACCGTGATAGCGCTGTGACAGCCGTTTATCGAGTTTTGTGAATGGTCCACAGTAAGAGTACTTTCCCGTGTTCTGAAAAGAACCTCCCGGATTATCTTCCGAAGACATACCGGATGGAAGGCTCATATGCATTTCTGGTAGAGGTAGAGCGTTGAGGGCCCTATTCAGTAGAGAACCTCCATAAGTCTCACGAGACTTATGCTTTCGCACTTTCGAAGGCAAAATTTGGCTCTTCTTTGCACCGCAGACGGCACAGGTTCCCTTCTTGGCTGGCCGACCGTTTCGTAACTCGACGATTGTTTCATTTGAAGTCTCAGTATGTTTCTTACATCGTAGGCAATACATTGTGTTCGTTGAATACAATCATAACTCGTTGTCTCTATATGGAAATAACAAATTTTGACCTCGAAGCCGACGATGGGAAAAAACACCACCATTGGTTGTTGCCATCAAGCATACGATGCATAATCTGTGGGCCTAGCGGATGTGGAAAAACAAACCTACTGCTCAACCTCCTTCTGAAAAAGGGGTATCTGCGTTTTGATCGGCTGTATCTATACTCGAAGTCTCTGGGACAGGAAAAATATCAGTTCCTCAGGGACTGGATAACAGAACTCGAAAAGGTTGCCGGGAAGGAAGTGGCTTCCTTTCACTCTTGCTCAGATGAAATAGTTCCAGTTGAATCATTAAATAAGAATGCCAGAAGCCTTCTAGTTTTCGATGACGTCATGCTTGAAAAACAGTCGCCCATTGAAAGGTATTTCACTATGGGTCGACACGGTGGCGCGGACTGCTTCTACTTAACACAGAATTATTTTCGAATTCCGAAGCAAGCGATCCGTGACAATGCTAATCTTATCGTCCTCTTCAACCAAGACAGCAAAAATTTGCGAGCCATTCACGATACGTTCGTGGGCGGCGACATGTCTTTCGATGAATTCCGTACGTTCTTCAGCGAGTGCGCTGCCCAACCATATGGATTCGCAGTCATAGATTTGACGTCCAAAGTGTACGATGGAAAATATCGCTGCGGGTTCGATCGCTTCTATAAGCCCAAGGCAAGTATTTAAAGACATGATATAGGCAACATATAGTCGACATATAAACGCGATGTGGACAAAAGTTTCGTCTAAACAGGAGCGAGACGCGTTAACTCAGGATTATTTAGCTCGCAGAAATCGATTGAGACAGCGTTTCGTGGATGAGAAGCTCGGTGAAGCCAACCTTCAGTACGATGCGGCAAAGCTTTTTAAACCAATAGCCACAGCCACGGCTGAATCCCAGGTGGCTACGTCTAAGGAGCTGCAGAAAGTTACCAGCGCTTTACAGGATTTGCCGGCGCAGATTTCAGAGTCTGCTAATTTTAACCCGATAGCGGCGTTGTTCGGTGATTCCGTTGGAGCAACTGCTCCTCCAGCCCTTCCGGCGATTGCGGCACACCCCGCCGCAGGAGCATCTGCTCCAGCGGAAGCATTGCTCGTCCACCCAAACAGACATCTCAACGTCGATACAATCAGGCGGCACGGTTTTACCCCTCCGAGCGAGCTCGACCTGAACGACACGGCAGCTGTGAAACAGATAATCGAAGGCGTAAATTATTATAATCGCCACACCCTGGGCAAAGCGAAAAGGAAGGCCAATAAGAACGGAGACGAAGAAAAGGTACATGCGCTGGCCGTAGATATCGGCGTCCTACAGGACTACAGAGATCGAATTCGTTTGCTATTGAAAGGCCACGCCCTCACTAAAAAAGGAAAGGGTTTCAGTGTTCCAGCCGTTCCTCTGAAATTACAAGGTAACGCCTTGGGTGAGCTCTCCGTTGACCCCGTCGCCCTGTCTGCTGGTAGACTGAGAGTGTTTAAAGGTGGCAACCTCGTTCTCGAATCTCCGGCCGATGAGTCGTTGTTCAGCCTGTTAACGAAACGCTTCGTTAAGACTAAGCAATACTCGCCTCAGGCAATTGAAACTTTTAAAAAGCTCGTACAGATGTCTGGTCTGCCCATTCATGGCCGGAAAAGCAAAAAGTTCCAGCTGATTCGAGGCGGCGCGGTGCAGTTCTACAACGACCCAAACGCTCTGGTAGAGAGGTTGCAGCTTTTGGTGGCCTCTAGGGCCGCGGGAAACACTGGTCTCGGCAACGAAATCTCCGCCATTCTCGACGAGTTACTGCGTTCCGGTGCGATCTCCAAAGAGCTGGCACTCGAATTGAATAGAAACATGCTCATAAAATAAAGCACACAAGATGGAACGCTCGGAGAAACTGCTCGAAGAAATTAGAGAACTTTTACAGCCTAAGGAAAATTTTAGTATAGTTGTTTCCTCAGATACTACAGGGTGGACCACGGCTTTCTCACCACCGCTGTACCTGGATCCAAAAAGACGCTTTGAGCTTGCTTTGGTCAATCTTGAAACTTATAATTCGATTCCCAACATCGATAGTACAAATAACAAGTTCGTCTACAGCGCCACCAATTTACAGACGTGGAAGACGATCATTTTGCCCGACGGAAGCTACGAGATCGCACAGATTAATGATGAAATCAGCCGGCAGTTAGAAAAGCAAAATCCGCCGCCGACAGGTGTTGTTCAACTCGGCTTTAATTCTCCCATTACTATAGGAGCTAACGCATCTACCCTACGCGCTTTCATAAAAATTACGAATGCCCTTTATAAGGTGGATATGGCCGCATCTACCATCAGGAAAACGCTCGGTTTTAACCCTCAGAGGCTTGGTCTTGGTTATAAAGAGGGAGAAAATCCAGTCGATATTCTCCGGGTGGACACAATCCTGGTAAATTGTGACATTATCTCTGGATCGTATCGAAATGGTAGCCAGCTGCCAGTAATCTACAGTTTTTTCCCGGATGTGTCGCCCGGCTACAAGGTAATCGAGTCTCCGAAAAATCTGGTGTACCTACCAGTTGCACCGGCTGGCAACGTACAGGGCATTCGTGTGTGGCTGACCGACCAAAATGGTGAACAATTAAACCTCCGCGGTGAGACAGTAACTATAAGGTTTCACATCCGCAGTGCGTAGATTTTCACACTTAAATATTCTCATGTTTGTTCTTGGAATTAAAAAGCGGCGTCGTGTCGTGGGTGGTGGACTTTTCGACTGGATACCCAAAATCGCGGGTTTCCTTGGCCGTGCAGGCTCCTTCATTTCGGCGAATAGAGGCACAATCACAAACGTTGCCAAGGCGGTTGGTAATGTCGCGAAAGCCGGCGCCACAACAGCATCTGCCGTCAGGCAAATTGTTGATGCCGTGAAAGCGAGACGCGCTGCGGCCGTAAATGAAGCTCATTTACGAAATGAAAACTCATCTGCCGCGCCTGTTGTTCCCGCACCTTTGGAGAAGGCGCTCAGCGACAAGAGCATTGAATACTTAAAACAACTGGCTGTGAGTCCGCCACCCGTTGTTCCGACAATGGCCGACATAAACAGCCGCATTGCTGGATCCGGTTTCAAAACTATAAAGCCGAGTCGTTGTGGTAGGGGTCTGTTTCTCGCGAAATAAAATAAAAAAATTTCAGACTAATTCATAAAACGCAAAAAATGTTTAACCCACCACACATGAATTTCATTTCGTAAATGAAATTCATTTACGGCATGATTAATAATTGAAGCTTGAACTTTTTTACTTATAATAATGGCAGCATTTGACGTGCCGAGTGAAATGTTGGACATCGCTTCGGCGGTGCCCGATGACAATAGCATCGAATCGTTTGAATACCGCGAGTATGAATCACAAAACCCTGCGGCTATTAACAATGGCCAGGCCATACAGATCGACATCCAGAACCAAGACATTTTCACGCAGCCTTCTAAGAGCTACCTTCTTGTGGAGGGCAGGCTTACAACAACAGGCGCCGCTTACATCGCAGACACGTTGGTGTCATTCATCAACAACGCCATCCCGTACATGTTTTCTCAAATTCGATACCTGGCTAACAATACCGAGATAGAGAATGTTATGTCACCTGGGCAAGCCACGACGATGAAAGGCATGCTGGTTTACGGCGATGATTTTTCCAAAGGCGAAGGTTTAAACATGTGTTGGCAGAAGGACACGACCGCGGCGGCGGCGGCTGCGAATATCGGCTTCGAGGCCCGTCGACTGATGATCATTGGAAAACCCGTCCCTATTGGAACGTTTTCATTCATCGTTCCCTTAAGACATCTATTCGGTTTTTGCGATGATTATCACAAGGTCGTATACGGGATCAAACACTCTTTACTGCTGAGCCGGCAGGGGGATGCAGACGCGATCTTCAAGGAAGCCGCTGCGGCCAATGGCCAGATCGCGCTGACTAAACTCTCCTGGTTCATGCCGCATATAATACCCGCTTTGGAGTATAAAAGCATGCTTATGAAGCAGATTGAAGCCAAGGTTAAGGTACCTGTGGCATTCCGCGCCATGCAATGCGACAACATTGCGGTGCCACGAGCGACGACTTTTTCCTGGCGTTTGAGTGTTAAGTCGGGCACGGAAAAGCCACGCTGGATTCTTGTTGCTTTTCAAACTGGAAAGAATGCACATCAAGGCCAGAATCCGGCACTGTTTGACCATGTGCAGGTTCGCAACATTTTCGCTATGCTCAACAGCGATCGCTACCCGGTTGTTGACATGAATCTCGACTTCACCAAGAGGACAACCTCTCGCGCTTACAAGGCCCTACGTGACTTCAAGGAAGAATATTGCGGCATAGACGCGCGTGAATCGTCATGCCAACCGACACCAATCGAATTTGTAGATTTGTTTCCGATCTTCGTTCTGGACGTGCGCAGGCAATCTGAACGACTTAAAACCTCTGTACAGGACATACAAATCAAGGTGGACTTTAACGAAGGGGTACCAAATAATACGACAGCATATGCCGTCCTGATCAGCGACCGACTCCTGAATTTTGAATCGGATGGCAGCAAATTCAACGTCGTCTACTAGAAATCGGTTTTTCACATTTAGATACAAGGCCCTCTTTTAGATATATTTTTTCCAAAAATGAAAACTGAATACGTTGCGTTCGGCCTTTCACTGACCGAAGGGCAAAAGCAAACATTAGCTAGAGCTGCGCGCGCCGGCACTGGTGCCACGATCCGACTCGCTCATGGCCAGCTTCGTGGAGACGATAAGCTCGCGCTTACGAAAGTTCAAGCCGCCCGAATCGTGAAGAAGATTTCGGAAGGCGTTGGCATGGAGCTGAGATTCACCAAAACGCAATTGAAAAAGATGACTAAAATGGGTGGATTTCTTCCACTACTGGCTCTCCTCCCGCTGCTTTTTGGTGGGTTATCCGCGGCGGGTGCCGTGGCTGGTGGGACCGCTGGGGTAGTAAAGGCTGTGCAGAGCAAACAGGCCAGCGACGCTGCACTGGCGGAGGCGGCGCGTCACAATCGCGAACTCGAGGCCCAGGTCCGCGGGACTGGTTTATATCTCGGGCGTGAGACTCGTGGTGGTTGTTGCCCAATGTGCAAAGGATCGGGTCTCTACATCGGACAAAAAAACTAAAACCTCTTAGCAACTTCGATATAGAGAAAGTTGCCAGGGCGCTGCCGCATTTCCGCGGTGTTTTCATGCGAGATGGTCTGCATGCCGCGGCTCGTGAGAAGGAGTGTGGAGTTGTTAATTTAGATTCTGGTTCCGGCGATGGTACTCACTGGGTTGCCTATTGGATAGATGGGCCTACAGCCATCTATTTTGACAGTTATGGGCTGGATCCGCCTCTCGAAATTTCTCGATATTTAAACCGTTCCATAAGAACTCAAACGTTCCAGCTACAGGGGCCCGATGATGTGGTATGTGGTCATCTCTGCCTGACCGTGCTAAGAGAGCTCGCTGCCGGAAAGAATTTTGAAGACATCGTGCTTGACCTATGTTAGACTTCCGTCACCTTTTTGTATATAAAAAATGCCGGTTGATAAATTTGGAAGAGACGGTGGAGGTGGGGTGGGAGGGGGGCAGATAAGCGCCGCTGGGCTCGTCCACAAAGCGGGTGATACCATGATGGGAATTCTGTCGGCTGGAGGGTTTCGACTGACAAACGTGGGAACGCCCACGATGGAAACAGACGCCGCGACAAAGGCTTATGCAGACATCATAGATCAGGACAACTTACAAATCACCGGTGGAACGATGTCTGGCGTTCTAAAAATGGGCGGCCATAAATTGACTGGTTTGCCCACGAACACTCCGGGATCTGACAGCGAAGACGAGGGTTGGGACGAATTGGTGGGGGAGTCCGACGCTGCGAGTTGGAAACAAATAACGGAGTACGCGAAAGAGCGGGCGCAGCAAGCTGAGTTGTATGCAGACGGCTTAAGCTCCGAGGTAACTGGTCTCGTTAAACGTTACGCAGAAGATAAGGACACTGTGCTGGACACTGCCGTCAGGCTGTACGCGGACCAGAAAGCGGCCGCGGCCGAGAGCCATGCAGACCAGAAGCTTATCGATGCCAAGCAGTATACGGACGAGAAAAACGAGGTTTTGAGAGATTCCGTTAGGCAGTATGCGGACGAAAAGGATGTTATTGTAAAAAGTTACGTCAACGAGCAAGATGTTATCGTCAAGAACGCGTGTGTGCTAAAATCTGGCAGTGTAATGACTGGAAGTTTAGTCATGGGTGGCCACCGAGTAACTGGACTTCCAACAGAGATTCCAGGATCTGATAGCGACGCAGCGAGTTGGAAACAAGTGTCAACAGCGGTCGCCGGCGCTCTATTGAGCCTCGATAGAGTTCCCACGGAGTCGTTGCACGTGGTTAACAAACAATATGTTGATGTTCAACATATTGCTGCTAGACAGTACGCGGTCGATCAGGACACCGCGATTAATTCGGCCGTGAGGTTGTATACAGATCAAAAGACCGCCGCCGCAAGGGGGTACGCGGACCAGAAAGCCGAAGCTGCAAAAACTTACGCCGAAGAACAAGACGCTATGGTCAGGAGCGCTTGCGTGCTTAAAGTTGGCGACGCAATGACTGGAAATTTAGCTATGGGCGGCAAGAGGGTGACTGGGCTTTACACGGGGGCCTCAACAACTAATACCGACGCGGCGAGTATCGGGCAGGTGACGAGAATCGTTACTAGTAAAATGACAAAATTAAATAAAACACCGACGGAACCTTTGAATGTGGCCAATAAACAATATGTCGATACTCAGGGTGTTGTTATTAAAAGATATACAGATTTAAAAGATATGAATGTGAGATCCTATGTGAACAACATCAAGTTTCTTAACCATTCAGGTCATATTCCACCACTGTCCAGAGACTCTTCCGAAACTGGTTTCATTGCCTCAGCCAACGAATCCATCCCCGCCAACCCGCCTCATATGGCATTCAACTCGGGTGTGAGAGGTGAGTGGAAGACAGCGTCCACATCGAGAGCCAATAGTGGGGTTAGTGGAACTTGGTTACAGATTGAATGCCCGACGCCTGTGAAAGTATGGAAGGTTAGTCTGGCTGGGGGATCTAGTCCTACCGCACCACGTATCACGTCCTGGATATGCTATGGGATTCCACTCGCCGCTCCTGAAGTAGTAATGACACTCTATGCTCTCATTTCCTCCACTGTCACTTTGACTAATTCTGCACAAGAGTTCACCTTCACTGATGACAGAGAATACAAAAAATTCAGGCTGATAATCTTGGCCACCAGCCCACCACAAGCTACTTTTGGAATATCTCACTTTCAGATCTATACATATTTTAAAGTCGGGGAAACATAAGATTTAATAATGGCCGACTCACACTACAAGATTCGGGGTTATCTCCGGCAAAAAGGAGAAACAAATATGCGCAAGTACAACCTCGATGATTTGGTTGGCCTAACCAACTGGGGATATACTATCCCTAAGCCCACCGCAGATATGTTAGACGCGGTTCCCCAAATTCACATCGATTTCGTGTCGGATGATTACCACAGCCGCGATATTTACACAGCGACCAAAACTGTGACTCTAAGTTCGTGGCAAACGCTTCCACTGACCGCGGCGCGCTATCCTTGTATTACGTTGCAAACTAACAATGAGACGGTCTCTTTAGACCGCGGATTCTGGAGGCTTACAATGTTTGGTGTTAGTACCGGTGATGCGTCAGTTCGCATTATTGCAGCCGCGGGTAGCATCGATCGTACAGTTGACATTCAAAGTGGACAATTTGATGCATCTAGGGCAATATTCATTCCAGGACAAACGAGTTTTCGAATTGAAGGAAAAAAGATAGGCGTTTTAAGTACTTCAACTATTGAGTTAAACGTAACGTTACTGATAGAGCAACTATAAAAAAGTATGCCTTTGTACCCAACGCTGATGGAGTCAACAATTTCGTCAGACACGACGTCGCAAACATTTCGCTTGCAGAAGATCGGCGAAATAGAAGCATTCCTGAGGTCTGAGGCGATAAGTCGGGGACAACTGTGCAAAAAGTATAAGAGGGTTGTGGATGTTGCTAATGGGGCCTCGGCCGGCCTTGCTATAGTTAGTCTTGGAACTGGGGTGGGTGGGGCGGCTATGTTGGCCACTGGCATTGGTTTTATTCCTGGTATTGTTCTAGAGAGTTTAGCCATAGCGACGAGTTTTCTGGATATTATCGGGAATGTTGTTAGCCGATCGTTTGTTGCTAAAGCTTCAAAACACGACGAAATTTGTATTTTGGCGGAGAGTAAGCTAAACACTGTTCATGACCACATTTCTAAGGCTTTGGAAGACACAGCTATAAGCGACGATGAATATAAACTTATTCTGGGAGAGGAGGAGAAATATAGAACGATGAAACGTGATATACAAAACAAGAATGGAAAAAAAGAGTTGCCGAGTCAAAGCAAAGACCAGATGGTGGCAGAACTAATAAAGAAACTAACCAGCGCTGGGCCTTCTCCGCGAACCACGATATAAAAATTTTCATCGTAGGTGGTTGGAGTAGTGAGTCTGTAGTTCCTAGCGCACCACCAGCATATTATTAGGAGGGGGTCAACATTTTGCCGACGTTTCGTAGTAGTGTCACATCCATATTAGCTTCTAATAATGCGGAAGGCTTATTTTTTCTAATTTACAACGAAATTTACAGGGGGTCCAAATTTGGCAAACGGTCCCGAAGTCATGCCACACCCTCATTATACCGCAGAATGCTTGATTTTTCTAATTTATAACGAAATATATGGGGGGTCCAAATTTGGCAACCGGTCCCGAAGTCATGCCACACCCTCATTATACCGCGGAATGTTTGATTTTTTCTAATTTATAACGAAATATATGGGGGGTCCAAATTTGGCAACCGGTCCCGAAATGATACCACACCCTCATTATGCCGCAGAATGCTTGATTTTTCTAATTTATAACGAAATATATGGGGGGTCCAAATTTGGCAAACGGTCCCGAAGTCATGCCACACCCTCATTATACCGCGGAATGTTTGATTTTTTCTAATTTATAACGAAATATATGGGGGGTCCAAATTTGGCAACCGGTCCCGAAATGATACCACACCCGCATTATGCTGCAAAAGGCCTAACGAATGTACTATGTTTAGCCTTTTTCTGTTATGTGCTTTAGTAAATATACACCACAGATAAACGAATGATCTTTCTTGCGCGGTAAACATGCTGTTTAACCCATTTTCGCGCTGACTGACCCCTTTTTGAAGTGAATATAGGTTTTCCAGGTCGCTTTAAAAATGTATGTTCGTTTGGCAATGACTATAGACAGTGTGCTAAACCACATGTTTTTATGATATATAGACAATGCAACAGCCACAAGGTTAACGAGCACAGCAAAAACCACGGTAATTCCATACACGCATTTATCTGAACTGGACTGCTTAAAAATAGCAGTGGGCTCAAAAGCCAGACGACCTGGCAACATATTTTCAACCTTTCGATAAACAGACTCATTCGGGCTATTACTTTTTACATAGCAGTCCATATATTGTAGTGCTGCAGACTTTCAAGCAAACGTGTTTAAGCAACGTTTCAAGCAACACAATGGCACCGATGATTACACTCGTTTTTATTAGGCGGAGCCACCGCAACCAGAAACAAGAGAATAAATAACTTGAATACATAACTAGAATAAATAACTAGAACGAGGTGCAATTGAGAGGAAGCTCGAGAGAGTGGCTCTGACACAGATGAAAGTCTTCTGAGCCACTTAAAACCTTGCAATGTTATGTTATGTTATGTTATATAGAGGTTTATATGTTATTAAACAGAAAGCGGTGCACTGCTTCATTATAACGGTTATAAATATATTAATAACCTACTACATATATACAAACATATATACATACATACGAGCACTCTACATCTGATTAACGGCATGATCAATGGTTAATAGTTCTGTTGTGCGCGAGGCCTCATATAGGCTTATAAACACATTCCATGGCTAAAAGCAACGATGAATGGTTGTTACTGACCTAGATTGCGCGAACTAATGCGCGAGAGACTGTAAACAACAGGTGCGGGATCAGGCGGTGTATAGACTACATCAATTACTTGGCACGCACACTTCCCTCCCCTTTTAGTTGATGGTGTTATTGAGCCATTTATCAGCGCCGGCTGCTGGTTCGTGTGCCAGACAAGCCTACGAATCCTTGATTGACATGTCTGAATAGACAACAGGATGGGCTTAAATAATGAGGCGCAGCTTTAAAGCCAATCTGTTTATAAGGGCTAGTTGGTCACGAGAAGGCTTGGATGCACTAGCTTCCCACCCCATAAAATACGCTCTAGTAAATCGAAAAACGTCTCGTAGATATGTCTAGATTTTACACCATAATATGAATTATATAATTCTGGTGGTTTACAGCGCAGTGATCTTAAACGCAAGCCTTGGGAGCTAATTTGGGTGGTTTTATGGGGTGATTGCGCCAGCTGCTGTATTGGACCACTACTCCTGTTATATACCCAGAATGTCTTTGATAACTAAACATCATAATTATGGTTAATAATGTTTCAGCAATAAAGAACGCCTACGATACTCTTACTGACCGAGAGCTGAGGCAACGTTACAACGATTCTGAAGATGAAAGATATGGTAGGCCTAATGACCACAATTCCTATGATGCAGTATTTGCAGATATGTAGCTATACTCAAGTTCTGCACCTTAGCATTCCAGCATGTTCCAGTTGCACATTTTTTGGGATTTGTTAGGTTGCCACGTTTTAGTACATTTGTTAGTTTCTTTAAAAGTACTATATAAATAGTCAGATACATGCATACATCTATACATAGACCCAGTGCTTTTTTCATGGTCTTCCCCCCCCAGTCTTTAACTACATTCACGGCAACTGGCAAATCAGAACTGCAATTAACGATCGGAGCGGCTCAGCTTATATAGCCAGGCGCCCAACGTTTAAGCGGGAGATGCTGCAATTTGGCGGGAACGGCTAAAACTTAGGCGGGAAATAAGGCAGGTTTTTGGCGCGCTATAGGAGTGAGTCATTACACAACTACACCTTCTCTATGTGGCAGAACTCAAATATATGGACGCTATGCAAATTATAACTATTCAACAAAAAGAGCTATTATTGCAAGCTATCTAAATAAATCTACTTGTTGTTCATGAGGAGAGGACTTGTATTACTTCACAGCTCTATCCATTCGCTTCACGTCCTCTGACTATAATAGATTTCGCTTTTTTTGATGTATGTCATAGGCTAAGGAGCACCCAGTGTAATATGTAAAAACGTATAGTTACCAGTTTGGAAGTAGAATTTCCTTTTATGAAGAAGAAAATGTGCAATAAGTAACTAACTAACAAAATTATTAGAAATGAAGTCTGACCACTTTGTTTCCTAATAGGAACTCAGATGCCTCAATCTACAACTCAGATGCCTCAACATGAAACTCGGATGCCTCAACCTACAAATTACAGCCGAACCAGTTCACAATTCTACCACAGGCGTGCAGATGAGGTGTCGCGTTGTCTCTGTTCCCCATATACCTTTATCTTTATATATAGATTAATTAAGTCACAGTCTTATAATTTTTATTTGATAGTAGGTCTGTGAATGTTCGAAGTTAATTAGATGAGAACAATTAACGATTACATTAATATTTAAGCGACCAGTATCTGTAACAAGCTCAATTGAATATAAAATTATAATAGATTCGGGGCTATGTGCAGCGGTTTGAGATTAAAGACAGAGAAGGTGTCGGGTGCTGATTGGAGCAATTAAATTCCAACGGACTATGACTTTCGGTCGTCTGCTACGCATGCGCAATGAACGTTCCTAGAACTACGGAGTGACTGTTGGGATGTTTGACGTTGGTGACGATGGTCGTTCACCTGGGTAAAGTTGACATCAATCTCCTGATCGGGTGAATAGGCCTATTACGAAACGGAGCCTTATAAGGACGATCAGTTGGTTGTGTAGTGAAGATTCTAGAGAAGAGATCTTGTTGAAAACTTCAAGACCTTTGGCGACAGAACGATTGAGTTAAGCGTCGGATGATGAGATCGATGTAAAGCAGGTGTGGGCAAACTTTTCACGCATGGGGCCACATTAAACGTAAAAAAAATTCGGAGGGTCGGATAACAAATTATTAACTTTTAATAACGACTAACACGAAAAGAAGTTTACTTATTTATAATATATTAAATACACTTTGGCTGTTACTAATGAGAAGTATGCGACTGTGAACATGCATGCATTTAATTAACAAGTTTCCCATAATCCCGAGTGATAATCCGGTTGCAATTCACGGTTTGAGTTCAAGTTTAGATCACTTAACTGAGACCTGTGCTTGGATCTTCATTGCTGGAAATCTTTGCTGAGAGATGTAAGTAGATGGGAATAACACAAACATTTTTAAAACAAAAGTTTGTAGATTTGAGAATTTTCCTTTCTGAGTGAAGAAAAGAATGTTAGGCCTATCAAGTCTGATCCTTTGATCTGTTCTTTGAGAACAATGTTACGTTGTGGTTCGGTTAACTCCAGCTGAAGTTCCGTAGGCCTATATGAGCTTATTGTCAATGTCAAATGTGAACGGTAGGCCCCTATTGTAAGCACAGCAAATTCAGTCTGAATTGATTTAAAATCCACAACTTGTCTGGAAAAATCTTCTGTCAAACTTGACAGCCGAAGGGTATATTTTTCCTACCCTGCAGTTTGCAACTGCAGGGTAGGAAAGTTCCCGTAGAATCAGAGTTTTTGGAATATTGATTTGTTGCTAACTGGCTCTTTATTTGTAGAATCCTTTGCTGCTGCTGATTTACTCAGTGGTGACAGTGGCGGCGGCGGTGGTGGGGGTGACGCTGGCGTTGCCTGTTTGGCTTCTGAAATCGTTTCTGGAATGGTATAAGATAAGACAAGCCTACAGTCTGCAGCAAAACTCGTGAGTACAGTTTCTTGAATTATTGAGTGCTGTTGCAGAACTTGAAAAGCGTAGCTATGTGATCACATGCAGCTATGTCCTTATTAAATGGCAAAGCACCGGTCAGGTAGGCTTCGAAGCAAACCCGTAAGCCGCCGCCGTTAGCCGCCGAGCCGAAAGAATGTCTACAAGCCGATAAACCGCCGGAAATTTTGAGGCTTAACCGACAAACCGCCGAGAGTTATTTCACGGGTAGCCGCCGGAAAATTGACAGAACAAGCTGAACTGGTAAGTTAATTGCAGCCATTTGCAGGGCTTTGGAGCGGCAACTGAGGAAGCCGAAAGCTTCATGCGGTTCAGGTGCGGGTACAGCTATAGAGTCACAGTATCCACTGAGTGCAATGCGAATCTGTTTGCTTGAGGTGTAAGCATGGAACACTGATAGGTCGGCTGGTTAAAATGTAGTACTTTGTGAAATTTAAGGAAGATTTTCAAGTAGATTCTTAACTCTACCTGCAGGTAGTGCAGTGAATGCAATATAATGTGCTTATATATGTAAGGGTCTTTATTATGGCTCTGGCAAGAGAATTGTGAGTCATTTGTACTTTGTGCAAAGTGACGCCAATTAGAAGTGAGTTAGGATTGTCGAGTCTGCTGGAAACCGATGCATTACCTAGTGAGATTAAAACAGTTGAAGGTAAAAGAGATCTGATTCTATGAATATCTTGTATAAGGTATTGAGCACCTCCGCGCATAATGCTCATACATAGTTTTTCAACCTGCTTAAACTGCATGTGTTCACTTGTCGTTGATTCTGCATTTGTGGCCAATTCTATGTATTTGTTAAAACAAACCTGCGTTCTACATGTTGACATAATATAACTTCTTTGTCTGAGCTTCTGACGTCCAACAAGAACCTGTCATCACTTGGTAATTTAACCTGATCATCCAGTTCACAACATTGCTGTTTTAAGTTTTGCTTGCTTCAGTCGATTTCTTGACTGTTGGAAAAACGGCATTATATTTATATTCATGCTTTAGTACTCTTAATTGTTTTGCCAGTAGCAAAAATTTGAAAGGTATGGTATTATTGCAGGCAATATGTTACCAGACGCACAACAAAGATATGGTCAGTGCCATATTTCGTCAAGACTGACTTCCTCAGTTACAATGCTGACGACATTGCACAGATCGAAGAGCAGGTTGAAGAAGAATTTCTAAACAGCCAATTGAAGGACTTTTCCACACGCTTTGCACGATAGCAGCATGATGTCTCCCTCGCTGACCTGGCGCCGACACGGATTAGGCAACCTAGCTGGCTCATGCGGGC
Organism: Allolobophora icterica; assembly: GCA_963556255.1. Classification (NCBI taxonomy): domain Eukaryota; kingdom Metazoa; phylum Annelida; class Clitellata; order Crassiclitellata; family Lumbricidae; genus Allolobophora; species Allolobophora icterica. The sequence goes on from OY744610.1 coordinate 48,880,460, forward strand.
TTGATTAGACATGCTGTACACCCCCAGTGTACGGCTGTTCTGTAGCTTTTGTGTCAGGACATGGGCGGCGATCTAGGGGGCCGCGGGGGACATGACCCCCACTTTTAAGAGTGGGGGACACGCCATACATCTGACCCCCAAATTTAGAAGAAAGACTAAAAAAAGGCCAGCAAACGTAATTGCGTGTGAAGGTTTTCACACCTTTTTTGACCAGACGAGGTAAAAATAAAATTTGTCAGCAGAAGTGTCCCCCCCTCCGAAAATTATGAGAAAGGAAGAAGAAATCCCTAAGAAAAGTCATAGAATTTGTCTGGGAGAATTTGGGGGATGACGTTGTGAAAAAGATACTGACATTGTGGCGAGACCCTTAAAAAAGTTGTAAAAGAGGTGAATGACTAAAAAAGGTCATCATCTTTTTTGGGAGATGAAATCGCGAAAAAGTCTTAAACTTTCCTAAAAAAGGAAGAACAGAAATTTTTTTCGGAAATGAATTCCTAAAAAAAGTCATCAACCAGACCACGGCTGACTTGTGCCCCCCACCTCTCAGACAAGATCGCCGCCACTGTGTCAGGATGAGAAATTTTTGATAATTTTATTCCAATTCATTACTCAAGGCTTAAAGATAACATGCTGACAACTCATTTCTATGAGCATCATTTGGTTAGTGTAGGAGACTTGCACTGTACTGTTACTTTGATTAGAGCCTGGAAAGAAAACAGTTTGTTCCTATTTTTAAAAACTATAATGTAGCAGACTTTCATAATCCTTTCATGAAAGCATAAAAGAAATAATGAAATAATATGTCTATCATGATTGTGATGGACTCTAATACATCTTGAATGCTTTCAATAAATTCTGTTAATTTCATTTCGTGTCATCTTTACTTTGTTGCTGAAGAATATCGCCACCGACGACGTTCAAAATGTGACCTTTCATGGCAGATGAATGGATGTGCGACTATACATTGCAATTAAAGCTCTATCACAGCAGTTTTTTTGCTAAAAAAATTATTTAGGTATGTTCTTGACCATTATTTATTTTTAAAGTTGTCACGTGTTCTGCCTCAGATTATCTAACTCCGCCTCAGATTATCTAACTCTGCCTCAGATTATCTAACTGCGCCTCAGATTATCTTCGGATGGTCTGAGCCTGTCCCAAGCCAGGATAAAGGAGGAGGGTTCCACGGTGGGCTTGCAACCCACCCAGGTAAAAACACACTCGCAACAGAAACGACGCAACAAATTCACAAAGCGAAGGAGATGCGTCGCCCGATGTGCAGTCCTGCACCGAAAGGACTAAGTACTAAGTAAGTACACGTGTTCTGTGTTCACGAATACGCAAAAACGTCATTTTGTTCCCCCAACAAAAATTATGCCTACCCTAGAAATTTTTGTCCCCCAGAATAATTTGTGCGGACGCCCATAGGCCTATGTACAATTAGCTAAACAATTATTGTTACTAATTGGATTTTATTTACCCTTGCCTGTTTCTTGCTGTACCTTTACAGATTAATTTATTTTCCGTTTAGGGGCCATCCATATATTACGTACACAAAAATCCGGGAAAATTGGACCCCCTCCCCCCTGTTCGCAAGCGTACTTTCTTCCACCACCCCCCCTGAGTACGTACGTTTGACGCACCCCCCCCCCATGACCAGCTGCAGAAAGTGTCTCCAGGCAGCCTGTCTGCACTTTAGGCCAGATTATTGAAGGGCCAATATTGACAAATTATAGGTGTTGTTCACAGCACAGAATAACTGCACATGGCTTTTATATAATGTAATAAAATGCCATGGGACGACTATAGGATAATACAGAGTTATAAATAGGCTAATGTGGACGTCATAATTAGAAATTTATTTTGGGTACGTACACATTTTGTTACCCCCCCCCCGTTCGCACCCGTACGCAAAATCGCCAAAATCCGACCCCCCTAAGTGCGTACGTAATATGTGGATGGCCCCTTAGTTCTTTATCTTCATAGTAACATAACATAACATAACATAACATAACATAACATAACATAACAAGGTTTTAAGTGGCTCAGTAGACTTGCATCTGTGTCAGAGCCACTCTCTCGAGCCTCCTCGCAATTGCCCCCCCTTCTAATATCCAAATTCACTGAGTTTCTTCTTAAATGCAATAACCGAGTCCGCAGTAACAGTCCCCCTCGTCCAACTTATAATACTTATTCCAATAGTTTACTACTCTGGCACTGAAGAATATTTGCATTATTGTCCCAGATGATTTTTTTAACAATCTTGTAGTAGTAGTAGTAGCCCACGACCATACGCCATAACTTCGAACCCATGTTCTCCGCGTTACAGGCCAAGCGCTGTAACCAATCGGCCACCATGCCCCAATTATCTTTATGACGAGCAATGTTCCTTAATTTCAACCACAGTGGTGCGACTATTTCTACAGTGCTTTATCTTTTAAGATTAGCAATAGGTATATGTCAGCAGTGATAGTGTTACACATTTTTGACCCATTCTTTCATTCAGCCGCGGCAGCCGTTTAATATATATATATATATATATATATATATATATATATATATATATATATATATATATATATATATATATATATATACATATTAATGTATTATTTTATATATTACAGCAGGTTCACAGTAGCCTACTGTTTTGTCCTGTGGCACCCAGATTTGGAAACGCTGGATTAGCCTAATCCACGCATTTAGCATTCAGATGGCATTTTGATCGGTTTAAAAAGTCAAACCGTTCACTACGAATAACTGGACAAATGTAAAAACTAACCGTAACGAAACCAGTTTCAGAGAGCCTAAAGATTTTAACACGCTGCAATGACTTGCTGCTGGTTATATTAATGTAGGCCCTACAGTTTATAGCCTAATTGTCACGATTGCGCGACGTCAAGCAACGTGGCAGACAGATTCTCAGGCAGGTAGTAAGACTGGAGACCGCCTTTCAATAAGGTGGTTTCGACCACTTAGTTTTTGGGACGCTGTTGAATTATTGAGATTAAAATTACTATTGCGAACTGGTGATCTGACATCGACTGGATTGTTAGCTCACCTTATAAGCAAGTGCTGTTGCTGCTGCTGCTGCTGCTGCTGCTGCTGCTGCTGCTGCTGCTGCTGCTGCTGATGCTGCTGCTGCTGCTGCTGCTGCTGCTGCTGGTGTCTTCGTCAAAAATCGAAACTCGGAGAGTCGGAGCCGCAATTAAAATTATAAGCCTATATAAGCAAAATATTAAGTGAATGAAGTCGCTAGCAGTCGATGGCTTAGTTACGAGTTTCGACTTGAGGGCTTAGCGGCGGATGGCCATTATTGCCTTCTTGATACTGACAATATCTAGAAGATGCTGACAATATGTAGAAGGCGACGGCTCCGGGATTATTGTGATACACAAAGGGAAAGTTTTGTTTTCATCTTGAGCAAAATTAGTTAGCGTCGTGTGACTAGTTTGAGGACGATAATCGGGCGTCTAGGAAAATATTGTGTCTTGTTTACATAAGAAATGCAAGGAGTTAATTAGGCCTATATTTAGGAAACAAAAATTGATATGTTTGACAGTTTGCGAATTTAAAAATGCCCATCGAGATTTAAAATATCACATTTAATATTAGGCATAACTGCGGCGTCTGTGAGTAAGGGTATAGCCGGGTATACAATTTCTGTAACGTGTTACCATTCCTCTATATTCTATAACATATCTTGGTTGTCAGGAACCAATCAGATTTAGTTTTCATTTTGCGCGCGATCATATGATACTATGGGCGGGAAGAACCGCTCCGCAGTGGATTGCACCATCGTTGCGCATCGGTGAATTGCATTATAAGTGAATTGCACGCTCGTTGACTTGCACAGAACGACCAAAGATGGCAGGCAACAGAGACGAACGTGAGTATTATTTACACATAGCTTAAGTTTTTCTTTAAAACGGCGAATTGGACCAGGCTATGTCAACAAAACTGAGAGACTTCGTCCTTCGGAGCGAGCTAAAGGGTTTTGCCGTCTAATTTTATACGTCTCTCTGACTTTGTGTGACCTGGCCGATTGGTTTAGGGCGCGCCTCGTAAACACAGTCGTCTGGCATCTAATAATATTGTACTATTATTATATACTCTGGAATGAGCTTCCTCCGTTCGGACGTTCTTCTATTCTCTAAGGTAACGTCTCTTCTTCTTTCACCTTTCTTAAAACTTCCTTTTTCTGTCGGGGTCTCTCGCACTGGGAGCGCTTCTGAATGGCCCTCCCGCTAGAAGCGTTTTATAAATATACGAATACAATACAATACACATTGCTCTTGAACAAGTCATTTACAATCATAGTGTCCTCGATGCTTGACGTCATTTTACGTAAAGCTACTGGTCTAATGTAATAGCAGAGCTGTGCGAAAACTAAAGATAACGCATACTCCAGGAATGGCGTTGTTTAAACTTAGATAATGATATTTCAGAACTGAATGGATTCAGAAGTTCTAAGACGGAAAGTGCTGCCTCTAAAGCTGAAGGTGAGTCCGAAGCCTCGACATCAGCATCCTCCGGTGCGTCACGTGGTTCAAAGCGATCTCCCAACGGTGAGAGTCTGCAAGGAGATGGGAAACGACGCAAGCACACATCGCCGCAGTTGGCATCAAGCAACGCCCCTCCCGAGTATACAAAGGAGCAGCAAGAAGCCGTTGAAACGTAAGCTTTCCATTTTCAAATTAGTTAGAAGGATGCTTCGAAAATGTATGTTGAAGTTCAGCAAATCTTGTTGTGTGTGTATAATAGCGGGCCTATATACACACAAGAAGATTTGCTGAATGTTATTTTGTATAATTATAAACTCCGCCTTTATATTATTTAAGGAATACCTTAAATGTTTTTTGTCTATAGTAGGGGCCTAGAACTGCTTACGCGGTTCTTCAGAGGATTTCTTGGTAAAAACCCAGAGGATTAGCCGAGCATCTAGTGAGTTGCTGTTAAGTTTCCACTTTGAATCATCGATTTGCTAAAATCTGAAGACAATGCTTTTAACGTTGATTGATTGAATGTGCAGTGTAAATATAGTTGCGTTGCACCAACTACTGCATTATCTTATTGATCTGTTTTAATAAGGTAATTGGTTATTTAAGTGCAGATCGATCAGTTGGGTTCCTTTGAATTGGTTGGCCTAAGCCAGTTCTCAATACGATCTCGTTCCTCTTCTGTTGAAGAACAGCAGCTAAGTTTTTAGAATAAAATGCCCACAATGCCCACAGTTTCAATGCTGAAATGCATTAACTGCCTACATAATTTTCCTTGTTGTAAATCAATTTTTCATTTAGTTTCTGCTAAGTCTTGTTTTATTGTTTTCTGAAATGTAGCCCAGTTTTATGGTTTTCTTTACTGATGCAGCATTCTGAAGTGCAAAGACAACTACTATGAAGTTCTTGGTCTCAAAAAATCGTGTACAGGTGATGAAATTGAGAAAGCATACAAGAAATTGGCATTAATAGTTCACACAGATAAAAACCATGCTCCAGAGGCCAAAGTGGCCTTCCAAGGTAAGATCAAGTTGTCTAATTTGGTGCAAAACTAAGTTAGGTCATTACAATTGGTTTTGTCACTTGTGCAGTGCATATATGTCTAATGTTCGTTAATTCCATCAATTTTTAGAATTGGTTTTTGTTTTGAGATTTGTTTTGTACCATTCTGAGAACTTCTCAAAAATGCTGCGCTGAACTGCAGTACATATTGATCATGGGCGGCGAATGCGATCATGGGCGGTCGAGGAGGACAAGACCCCCACCTTCAACAGTGGAGGGTACACATCATGCATCATGCACCCCCCACTTTTTGAAGAAACCCCAAAGGTCATCAAATTTTTTTCTAAATTTACCTTTTTTTTGACCAGATCAGTTCAAAACTCTTTTTTGACCAGATCAGTTAAAAAATGTCCCCTCACCTGTCAAACAAGATCGCCGCCACTGGTATTGATTAATTTTCAAATGTTGTAACAATTGTGGTTACAAATTTTTGTAATAGAAATATTGTAAATGGGAGTAAACTTCTTATGTTAAAGAGAACATATAAGGTATGTACTTTATTTAAAATGTCCTGTTATACACCCACAATGTCTTTAATAACTAAAGATTGTGGTTAATAATGTTTCAGCAATAAAGAAAGCCTACGATACTCTTATTGACCGAGAGCTGAGGCAACGTTACAACGATTCTGAAAATGAAAGATTTGGTAATGACTACAATTCCTATGACACAGTATTTGCAGATATGTAGCTACTCAAGTTCTGCACCCTAGCATTTCAGCATGCTCCAGTTGCATATTTTTTGGATTTGTTAGGTTACTGTGTTTTAGCACCTTTGTTAGTTTCTTTAAAAGTGCTATGAATAGCCAGATATATGTATACATCAATACGGAGTCCTACTACTGAATGAGCCAATTGGAATTTCAGAATGTCCTGTAATTAATAATAATAATAATAATAATAATCTTTATTTATTCAAACTGACAAGTATGCAGTAAGATTACATTGAAACATGACAGTTCAATCAAGATCTTAATTAAACACACTGTTTGGCAGCCATACAAGGCGCCGCCCAAGAGGGGGTTATGGGTATCGAACATCGATCTAATGCTCTCCTGGCCATGAGTGTTACCATTACTCTCGCCCCTTGTCCGAAGTTACATTTTGTCTTAAAACTGGCACCATTGTAATAATGCATAGTGAAGCAGTCAATGGCCGTTATTAAGTGGAGTTCTACATATGGTCCAGTCAGCAGGTGCAAATCAGAGTCAATGGATTTCAGACGCAGCATGCTGCACACTGACAGCCATGCTGTACATGTCATGCTCTGATTGGGTATTTATACTTGTGCAGCTTTATGCTGGTGTTATAGAAGTTACGATTACATTTGTACAGCATCACCTGTCCTTCCATTACGTGCACATGGGCTACTTCAAACAAGCTGATAACCTTAGTTTAAACCCAAAATAATACAGGAACTTTCCAGAGGTCATTGGCTTGCATAAAAAACGCTCCCTTCCTTGGTTTTATGAAACTTCATATTCGATTCCAGATGATGCATTTGTTGATGAACTGTTCCGAATGTTCTTTGGTGGCAATTTTGAGACGTAGTCAAATGTGATCATAATTTGGAAAATGATACTAATCCACTGGCTGTGTATTTAGTATTGAGTTAGTGAGCACATGAAACCTGTAGACTGTTAGTGTTGTGTAATGGTCGAAAATTGAAATTGTTAAGCACCCTAGAAGTAGCTCACTATATATGTATACTTACAATGCAATATAAATTTTACAATGCAATATAAATTGTCGTTTTTACAAATACAGTTGGGTGCTAGATGATATTTTGTATATAGTTTAAGTTTGTGGTGTTCATGGCTCTACTTAGCCTCCACTGCAGTCATTTTTTTCATATTTGTGACCTCTGTGAATAAAAATGTCTGCAGTTTGAAAACAAATTTGTGCAGTTGTTAATGGTAACTCTGCACTAAGACTAAGATGCCTGTGATTTATTCTACATTGTGGTTTACCTAGTAACTACAATGCAACTATATTTGATACTGCCCTCCTTTCAAAGTCAGAGACGCACTCATGACCATACAACAGAACTTTGATGGCATTGAACTCTATCCATTCGGCTACATCTGACTATGTTAGATTTTGCTTTTCTTTGATGTATGTTAAAAGAAGCGGGGCATAGGCCTAGGGGAAATTTCAGTGGTGGGGGCAAGATTTCACTTCTGACCGAAACAAAAATAAATCCCCAATAATTGGCGTCGTGCATTTATAGTCACTCACCCCTACTTGCCAGAAAAACAGGAACGCCCGAAATTTTGGAGGCAACTGCCCCTCTTACCCCCGCCTCCTACGCCTATGACAGCGCCCAATATATATGTAAGGAGTGCATATGTATTACTATGTGAAAACGTAGTTGCCAGTTTGTCAGTAGAATTTGCTTTATAAAGAAGAAAATGTGCAATAAGTAACTAACAAACCATTAAGAATGACGTCTGAACACTTTGTTTCCTAATAGCAACTCAGATGCCTCAACCTACAACTAACAGCGGAACCATTTCACAATCCCACCAGCAGCACCCAGCTCAGAATCGGCAGCAAACAGAGGTCTGTGCTATTTCCTCTGCTGTGTAAATGGGCCTATTTAGTCAATAGAAATTAGTGTCATATTAGCGGGCTGTAGGTAGGACAACTAATTTTGAATTTGGCCTAAATGGTTATAATAACTACAACGAGCAGATCTTTGGACGATCTATTTATTGTGCAGTAATTAATCACTCAGAATAGACTCGAGTCCTAGAGCTCTATTTAAAAAATTTTGACAACACAAATTTTGCTACCACAGTTAACACAATATAATAGTAAATTCTTCCATAGGTAAATGGATGTTACACAGGCACTAGCTTTTTTGCAGGGCATAAACTGATTAGGAATAGGCCCCAGAGGTATCTTCTAGGGGCTGATTTTTAAAGTGCATGCTGTTTTATTTGCCAAGTAAGGGTAATGAAGGTAAGGTCTTGTCAACTGAGGCATACACAAAGAAAATGCAGATACAAATCGGATGTGTGAGAAACTTTAGAATCTGAGTTTTGGGAATGTTGACTTGATGCTAACTGGCTGTTTATTTGTAGAGTCCTTTGCTGCATATGTTCTCAGTGGTGGTTCGGATGGTGAAGGTGGTGGTGGTGTCGACTGCGGTGGTGGTGATGGCTACGGTGGTGGTGGCGGCGGTGGCGTGGGTTCTGAAATGGCTTCTGAATTTTTTTCATAAAACAGATCCAGCCTACAGTCTGCAGCAAAGCTCGTGAGTAGAGTTTCCTGAATTCCTTGGTGCTATCGCAGGACTTGAAAAGCGTAGTTATGTGATCACAGTTATGTCCATATGAAATGCGCAAAGCACCGGTCAGGTATGCGTCGAAGGCAAGTTGCAGTTCCATTCAAAATTTACGCAGTACTGTTTCACTTAACTGAGCTTAGCATATCTAATCTAATCAGTTTGGTAGCATCGTTACAACACCTAAGTGAGTTAAGGTAGTCAAGTCTGCTGGAAACCAATGCATTACATAGTGGGATATTAAACAGTTGAAGGTAAAAGAGATCTGATTCTATGAATATCCTGTATAAGATATTGAGCTGCTCCGCATAAGGCCCATAGGCCCATGTGTACTTTTTCAGCCTACTTAAAATGCATGTGTTCAGTTGTTGATTCTGCTTTCGTTGTCAACTCATTTTGTTCAGTCTAACCTGAATTCGACATTTTGGCATAGGCCCTATGTATAACATCTTTGTAATTGTAATTGTAATTGTAATCGAGGATTTATATAGCGCCACTCATAATCAGAGGCGCTCCCGACCCGTGTCAGTGTCTTCACTGACAAAGAGAAATGTTTTCAGGCGCTTGCGAGACTGGGCAGGAGACAGAGAGAGGAGGACAAGCCTAAAGCCCTGAGGGAGGCTGTTCCAACTGGAAGGGCCCACAACCGCAAAACTACGGGACTGGGCAGTAGCAGTGCGCATCCAAGGGACTAACAAGAGGCCACGGGCAGATGACCGGAGAGAGGCCCGACCAGGCAAACTGGAAACTGGGGTGCAGTAAGCCCTGAGATACAGCGGAGCTGAGCCAACAAGACAGTTACGCATGAGGGAAAGGACCTTAAATTGAATGCGTTGGTGAATGGGAAGCCAGTGAAGGGAGTCCCTTGTCAGTGCTTCTCAGGTTCGACAAGAACTTATCATCACTTTGTAAACCTGCTAATCCAGTTCACAGCAGTTTTTTTTAAGTTTTACTTGCCTGAGTTGCCTCAATGAATTTCTTGATTGTTGGAAGAAGAACGACATTGTATTCATACTTTAGTACTCTAAATGCCTTGCCAGTGGCAAAAAGTTTGAAAGGTGTGTTATTTATTACAGGCAATATGTTACCAGACGCACAACAAAGATATGGTCAGTGCCATATTTCGTCAAGACTGACTTCCTCAGTTACTATGCTGACGACATTGCACAGATCGAACAGCAGGTTGAGAAAGAGTATCAGAAGCAGTGTATGCAGAACTATTCCAGAGGCTTTGCACCGTAGCAGCATGCTGTCTCCCTCATCTGATCCCCAAATGCTGACCTGGCGCCGAAACGGACCAAGCAACCTGCTGTTGAGGGCTTGATTAGATATGCCGTACCTCTGTACGACTGTTTGGCTATTGCAGGTGTGCTAGGATAAGAAATTTAGGATAATTTCATGCCATACATTACTCTTGGCTTAAAGATAGCAAGCTAACAACTGGTGTATTTTGGATAAAGATAACACACTAACATGTCTTGGATAAAGATAACCTGCTAACAACTCGTGTCTTTTGGATAAAGATAACATGCTAACAACTCGTGTCTTTTGGATAAAGATAACATGCTAACAACTTGGGTCTTTTGGAAAAAGATAACATACTAACAACTTGGGTCTTTTGGATAAAGATAACATGCTAACAACTTGGGTCTTTTGGATAAAGATAACATGCTAACAACTTGGGTCTTTTGGATAAAGATAACATACTAACAACTTGGGTCTTTTGGATAAAGATAACATGCTAACAACTTGGGTCTTTTCGATAAAGATAACATGCTAACAACTAGTGTCTTGGATAAAGACAACATGCTAACAATTCATGTCTTTTGGATAAAGATAACATGCTAACAACTCGTGTCTTTTCGATAAAGATAACATGCTAACAACTAATTTCTTTTGGATGAAGATAACATGCTAACAACTCATATCTTAACAACTCGTGTCTTAACAGCTCATCATTTGGGAAGTGTAGGAGACTTGTGTTGTCCTGTTAGTTCAGAACAGCGGAGAAAACCAGTTTCCATTTAAAAACTATAATGCAGCAGACTTTCATAATCCTTTCATGAAAACAAAAGAAATAATGAAATAATGTCTCATGATTGTGATGGACTCTAATACGTCCTGAATGCTTGTAATACATTTCATTTCGTTTCATCTTTGCTTTCTTGGTAAAGAATATTGCCACCGTAGACGTTCAAAATGTGACTTTTCATGGCAGATGAATGGATGTGCGACTACATTGCAACGCTCTATCACAAGACAATTTTCAGAAGGGAGTATCTTACCCTGCTACATAGAAGTACCGGTAGTTACTTTGTAGTATCAGGTGTTAATTTTTAGTATTAGCACCTGATGTTAGTATTTGTGCAGATACTAATTGTTAATTAATCACCAATTAGGTATACTGTCATAGTTCATTTTAAAGTGCTACTTATTTCTCGTCATTACTGTGACATCGCAGTAGTTTCCAGTGTTTAACGAAATCTTTTGGCTGCCAGTCCTGTTGATATCACCCTCTTTTTCCAAGCTTCAGACTGGCACTACATGTATGTGCAGTGGCAATGTTTACTGTGACATCGATTTCAAAACGGTTGTTACTAAATGGATTTTATTCACCTGTTTCTTGTTTTACCTCTGCATTTAGATAACTTTCTGAAATTTGTAGTTAATGCAGGGAATGGGCATCAGTAAGCGTTTAATGCAAAACCATCTTGATTATGCATATACACAGTCTTGCTAATTCATAGTTTTGTCACTTCATTGGCTATCTGTCTAATTTTTGCTTATGATTTTCCACTTATCTTCTTAGGGGTTTTCTCCGTTAATCCTGTTATTAATTTTCTTTATTTTTTCTAATTTTTGCTACTTAAGGCACTGTTTTCCAAATTTTGATAGGCACAGCTATGGCTCTTTCCAAACCGAGTGGAGAGTCATGACCCGTCATCTGTACCAATGACTGATGACATCATGTATCACTGCTATCCATTTGAATGGGCTTCATATAATTTTAGATTAATGTGGTACAAATCTGAAAAATAGTAATGTTTGGTACAAGAACCTGCCTCCTCATTCACAGAGGCATAGTGACATAACACCTTTACCAAACAGCTAACTGGCCATAGTGTACAGTATATATGAAGGCAGTTGGTTCGCCAGTCCATGCGATTTGCCTTTTGATATTCCCACTGCGTGTGCGGTCAATGTCCTCATCGTAGTGATGGTTTTGCTGGAACAGATATCTTTAGGCCTAAATAGTAGCAAATATGCCTGTGCTATGTGTATTTGAGTCAACAGTACTGTGTGCCCCTTCATTTAACCAAATTGAAGTTACACAGAGTATACATTGAATAGGAATAGGGAAAAGGCTATTTTCATTTGATTGAGGAATACTGACAGACCTAATATGTATTCATTTGTAAATGTTCTAACCATGACTAATTGTAATCCTGAACCCTGCCAGCATGCTCGTATGCAGTCCACATCGGACCTATGTCTCCATTATGTCTCATCTAATGCCCACTGAAATGCTGGCATGGAAATTTCTATAAAGTTCTACTGAAACCTAATCGTAGGACATGAACTTATTCACGAGCGATGCCTATACAGTGTGAGAGGGGTTGTCGAAAGACACGAAGTGGCGAGGGTCCGATTCCGAACCGTCCGATGTAGAAATTGCTTCTCTATGCGAAATATGCATAGGCCTATCAGTTATTTAAATCCGCCATCTGCGTATGTGAACACGCTGGTTCCCGCAACTAGCTTTCTTTAGGTGCTTTAGACATTTATTTCACGTTCATGGCAGCTCTTTTAAAAATTGTAGGCCTACTGATTGGCCATAGAACTATAGTTTGGACCAAGAAATAACCTAACGTAGCAGTTGTAATCGTAATCGCAATCTCGAGATTTCTACTGCGCCCACAAAAGCGAATTCGCGGGAACCAGCTTATTCACAGGCGCTTAGTCAAATCAAAATCGATAGGCAGAGGGCGAGATCGGTTCCAGATCAAGATCCAGAGCAGTCGGTCAGACAGACAGTAAAACGTCGACGGCTAAGGTGGGTGGTGTTTAGGGTTGAAACGGCGAGGGAGGAAGAGGAGGGATCGGGATAGGATTTGTGAAAGAGCAGTGTTTTCAGTTGATAGTTGTAGGGGTCGTGTTTTTACCACTCACAGGATATAACCGCCCCCCCCCCATATTCGCCGTACAGTAAGCAGAACGGAAATCTCTGTTATGCGTCTCCACACTAATATGACCAAGACTACTCTGGATAGATACTATAAATGAAGATAGATAATATAAATGAGAACATAACATCACTCGGACTAAAACTATGGGGAGCAATGGACTTGATAAATGACCGAGGACACGAGGTCATATATTCATGCCCATCGCCACCCAATGGCCGGCGTCAGGAGCTGATGATGATAGTTATTATAAAACGCGTAGCGAGCATAACACGCTGACATCTATGCCAATACATACTCCGACTGTTGTCAGCAACCAATCAGATTTTGCTTTCATCGTATGCGGGATGACTTACACAGAACGATCAAAGATGGAAGGCAACAGAGACGAGAGCGAGAAATGTCTACGTAGAGCTGAAACTTTTCTTAAAGATGGCGAATTGGAACAGGCTTTAAAATATGTCAACAAAGCCGAGAGACTTTTTCCTTCGAAGAGAGCTAAAGGTTTGTACTCTAGTTCTCTACGTCTCTGTCTGATTGTATATCTGTGTAACACTGTCGATTGGTTGAGCGCACGTCTTATTAATCCAGTGTTGAGTTCAAGCCTTTAACCCTTTACTCGTTTATTAAAAATGTCAAGTTCTGCATGCACAGTTCAGTTATTTTTGTGTAAGCATGCTATGTTAAGTTTGAACGTCGCTGATGGGTTTTAACTGAAAAAATAAAATGCAAATTTTTGTTGTTGTTATCACTTATTTGTTTATGACATTTTTTTCACTCTAATGGATAAGAAATGTACCTGAAAATAAGTCATCAGTGCTGTTTCTTTTTGTCATTAATTGCTTGACTTACGGAGTGTCCAAAAGCGGCCTTGTGGACCAAAACATTTCTAGTTTGGGTTTCTATACAATACTTTGCAGCAATACTTGTGCAAAAACACTTTCAACTCACCATTGTTTGTTCATGTGAGAAAATCCTGTGAAGATTGATGGCTTTGAAGCCAGTATTGCAACCTGCCCATTAGTTTCTCTGACAATAGTTGAAACCAACTCTTCCGTAAAAAAAGAACTCGGGATACTGAAGTTGATCGCCTGTGTCACCAACATCAACTTTTCTACCAGGACTGCTCGTAAAGTTATAACTGTGACGTAGAATTCTTGGACGAGTTGACCACCCGAGAGTGAGACCATCATCAGGTGCTAAATTGTCATCGTCAGATTCCGAGTCTGAATGGGTGCGGTCTTGACCATCTTCATCTGGGTCCAAAAAGCTGTCCGATAAGTCATCCAAATCTACTAGTTCTGATAAACCTGATTCATCAAGTGAATCGTTGGCTAAAACCTGTTCTAGAACGACGTTGACATCACACATGTGAAAGTTTCGTTTCTTCGAAGAATGTGGCATTTTCAGGGTTTTCAATGAACGCAAATATATTTTTTAAGTTCTAGTCAAATCAATACTAAAACTAGAAGACCATCATTTGTTTCCATAGACGATCTAAATAATAGAGCAACACCATTGAGTAATAATAATAAAATGATTAATTTCATGCTTAACTCTATGGGTAAGATTAGAACTATGGTCAGCGAATTATCTCAGGGTAAACACTGCAGTACCAGATTCCGTCGGCAAGTATTCTCGGGGCAAACGCTTAAAGTGTTAACAAGACAGTACTATATTTATAGAGATCTTGAACAAGTCATTTGCAAAGTTGCTTCATCATTTCACCTAGTCTGACATTCTTGTCTAATAAAACTAATAAAACAGAGTTGTACCGAAATGTTAGATAACTCGTACTTCAGGGATGTTCCTTGTTTAACATTAGATAATTTTGTATTTTAGATCTGTTGTCATTCATCAATTCGTCGAAGGAGAGCGCTGCCTCTGAAGCAGAAGGTGAGCCAGATGCCTCGGCGGCAGCATCCTCCGGTGCTTCAGGTGCTGCAAGGGGATCCCCAGGCGCTGAAGGCATGGAGGGAAATAGGGCACGGCGCAAGTACACATCAGCAGAGTCGGCGTCAAGCAACGCCCCTCCCAAGTACACAAAAGAGCAGCACGAAGCCGTTCAAACGTAAGAGAACAACAAGCTTTCAATTTTTCTAATTAGAAGGATTCTTTGAAGATATAGGTAATGCTTGTGTGTTATTTGAGGGATACCTTAAATCTTATTTAAGGTATCCCTTAAATAAGATTTATCTAGAACCAGAGGCAGACCTACATTTTTATGCCCTGAATCTTGAACTGCTATGAGGACCTTCGCAAATTGACACGGAAAACACTATGAATGTCTACAGTCTGAGTTGAGTCACTGATGGGAGTTGGGCCAGGAGCCCAGAAGCTTCAGCTTCAATAGTTTCATGGTAGATCTGTCTCTGTCTAGAACTGCTTTTACAGTTCTTGAAGAGGCTTTTTTAGTGAAAGCTGGGAAGGAATAGCTAAGCATTTGATGGTTTTCTGTTGAATTTCCACTTTGAGTCATCAGTGTCAAACCCAAACACACCACTTTTAGTTTAACATTGATTGATCGAGTGAATGTTCAGTGTGAAAATGTTGTGTTCCACCAACTGCTGCATTATCTTTTATGTCTCCGTTTTAATAAACTAATGGGTTATTTAATTGCAGCACGATTGGTTTTGTTTTGTTAAATTGTTTGATCTATCAGTAAGCTATCGCTACCTACCTGTGTAGACAATCTCCACATTAACTTGTTTCTTACCTACAAACATAATTTCCTTGCATTTAATAATTTGTGCACTTTGTTGCTGTATAGTCTTTTAGTACTGTCTCAGTGAATGGTAGTTCATAGTTTTGTGGCTTTCTTACTGATGCAGCATTCTGAAATGTAAAGACTACTACGAAGTTCTTAGTCTCACAAAAACGTGTACAGATGACGACCTTCGGAGGGCGTACAAGAAACTGGCATTAAAATTCCACCCAGATAAAAACCATGCTCCAGGCGCTACAGAGGCCTTCAAAGGTAACATCAAGTGATCAAATTGTCTCTAATTTGATGCAAACTTAATATAGGTCAGTCTAATTGGCTTTCTTCATCTCATGCCAGTCTAAGATCACTGAATTAGATGGTTTTGTGGTTTTAATTGTATAATTGCTGTTTTTCTAAAGCTTTAATTGATATCGTTATAAAACATTTTGCTTTCTGGTAAATCTGCTACAGATTTATTGTAAGCCAGCTGAAAGGATATTGGAATGAGTTTTATGATAAATATTTGTAGAGTGCGTAAGTTCCAGCAATTTCTAGAATTTTATGAGTTATGGGATTTGTAAGGTATCATACCAAGAACCTGTCAAATATGCTGCACTGAACTGCAGTATGTATGGATGTTTATCGAACACTGTGATTCTGGTTAACAATTCTTGTAATATAAACCAGAACAACTATTGTAAATGTGATTAAACTACTTATATTAAAGACAACTTAAGCAACTCTATTTATTATCTCCTGTTACATACACATTCTCTGTCTTCAATAACTAAATAATCCTTTTGATAATATTTCAGCAATAAGCAAAGCCTTCAGTATTCTTACTGACCCACAGAAGAGGCATCATTACGACGAAGTTGGGTTTGAAGATGAAAAAACATCTTTACGTCACCGTCGCGGCAGTCGTTATGGTAACGACTATAATGATTACGACACGGGTTTCGAAGGTACTTTGCTGCTTAAGTTCTGCACTTTAGCATTTCACTCCGTCCCAGTTGCGCATTCTTGGAATCTTAGACAGCCATGTTTTAGCACATTTGTGTTTTTCTTAAGAGGTACTGTATAAGTTCCAGCTACATGTATGCATCTATACATACTGTTTAATAGTCTTGACCTTTGAGGCTTGCTTGTATGGGTTCATTGGAATTTTAAGCATGTCCTGTAAGTACTGCTAAGTTACATTTAATCTTGAAACTGCCATGGCTCCATTGTAATAATGCACTGTGAAGCCATCAATTGCCAGTATTAAGTGAGATCAATGAACATGCTAGAAGTCCGGGCTGAAATCTTGTTGGGCCTGACATCCACTGGAGCAAAGAAACAGCATGTGGGAAACTAAACTGGAGAAGGTAGACTTAAACGGAGTGTATTGGCAAATGTCTTTAAGTTAAACCTAAACGAGATAATGCATACCTATATAATTATGTATTTCTTTGCATATATGCGTGGTTACGTAATAAGTACCTCCCAGATGCACTGTGGAAGCCTTTTCATTTTGCTTGTGGACTGTACTTCCTGCACACACGAGTCGGTCAGGGTGAATCCAAGGTATGAGACAAGTTCACTTGTCAAGAGTTCTTCTATGCACCAGTGCTATTGAAACTGGTCCACGGCCCAGTACCGGTCCACAAGTAATTGGTTAATGGGCCGTGGAATGATAAGCATTAAGCTGTATACATTTTAAAATTTAAAAAAAATGAGACCATGACACAGTGTTCATACTTGGTATGCAGTATTAAGCATGCAAAAGTAAACAAAGAATAGGTTTAATAAGCAGTGACAGTTTATTATAAAATCTAAATTTTACTATGTAACATGTCATGTACGTTAACTGCAGGATGTTGAAAAGCACCAGTCCGCAATAAGGCTGGTAAAGCAATTACTGGTCCACAGCATAAGAAAGTTTGAGAGGCACTGCTAGTACACAGTCCAGTCAGCCAGTGCAAACTCATAGTCAATGGATTTTTTAGACCCAGCATGCTACCACACAGATTGCCCCGGTGCACGTGTACTCAGACCCTCTTGCTGTACATGTCATGCTCTGATTCAGCGGTTCTCAACGTTTTTAGTACTGCGACCCCTTTACAATATTTCCAAAGTTGAGGCGACCTCCAGCAATAAAATTTATTGCGTTACTCCCCTTCACCGCAGTTTTGCTACCATTATGATGCATTTCACTTCTCACCATTTGATAATCCATACGCATCATGCATAATAAGATAATAAATCATTAAGAAAACAGACAAGAATGAAACAAAAGAAAACAGAATAGATCTAAATCAACTAAACAATTTGTAATTTATGTTGGTAATAATTTTGAACATTTTAAAAGTAAAATTTAGTAAATGAAATGTTTACTTAAAGTCTAATATTTATTGTGTATTGTACTGTGACTGTAAAATGGAGAGTTACAAATTTCAATGGCAGTTGCTAAATTTAAAGTTTAAAAATTAGGCCTACTTAAGATTTAAAAAAACAAAGCTACAGAACGCCAACAATATTATTTCAATTATAGCTAGAAAAATGATGGAGTTTCGCAATCCAAAGACGAGCGTCAATGAGAGCTGTGCTTGCTTCTTTTTCAACAGATCAGAAATTCTCGGGGCAGTCCTTGCAATCATAATTACATAATATATTAAATATTAAAAAACTACGCTGACAACTTTTTTTTACAAATTTCTGACGGTTCCAGCCGACCCCTGGCAAATCGTAAGGCGACCCCGTGGGGGTCGCGACCCACTGGTTGAGAACCGCTGCTCTGATTGGACATTTATACTGGTGCAGCTTATGCTGGCATGATAGAAGTTAATAATTATGCTTACAATTTTACATTCGTAAATCGTTGTCTGTTGTAAAGTTACATGAACATGGGTTACTTCAAACAGGCTAATAACCATGGATTAGTCCATAATACGAGAACTGTCCAGAGATCATTGGTTTGAATCAATAGCGCTGTCTTCCTTGGTTTTATGACACTGTGTTTTCGATTCCAGATGATGTGTTCGCTGATGAACTGTTCCGAATGTTCTTTGGTGGCAATTTTCAGAGAGGTATTGGATTCTCATCTATTATTTGGAAAATTGTGCTAAGCGACAGGCTACACAGTGGAGTATTGAGATATTGAGCACAAGAAACCTGTAGACTGTCCACGGTGTTTAGTGGCTGAAAATATAGGCTGCTGTGCACCCTAGAAGTCACTCAATACTTGTGATGCTATATAAATTGCCATTTTTTAGCATTACAGGAAGGGTGCCAGATAATATTTTTCATCGGTCAAATTTGTCGTGCTGTTGGTTCTACTCGACCTTCACTGCAGTTGTTTTGGGGGCCCATGTGAATTAAATTTCTGCTGTTTTGTGTGGTTGTTAATGGCAATGCTGCACAAAAAGCCTGTGATCTATTCTACATTTTTGGTTTACCTAGTAGGGTACATACATCTGATTATGTTATCTCAAAGTTTGCTCAAATCTGATCACATCAAAAGGAGTGCCCACTTTGCAAAAACATCGTTACCAGTTTGTAAGTAGAATATGACTTTATCATGAAGAAGAAAAGGAGCACTATGAGTGTCTAGATAAGCAAGTATCTAACGAACCTCTTCCAGAATGAAGTCTGACCATGGGACACCACTTTGTTTCCTTGTAGCAACACAGAGGCCTCGACAAACGGCTAACAGACGAACCAATTCACGATCCCACCAGCAACATACAGCTCAGGAGCAGCAAACAGAGGTGGGTGCCATTATGAAATGAACCCTTGGCATGAAGGGCATTTTTAACCCTTTAATGACGCGAGGGATTAGTTTTCCATACATTATAGTTCACGCTCGTTGATGTGTTAAACGTTCAATGCATTTTTGTGTAGAAGCTCATATCTTATTGCTTCAGTTTATTTCTGTGGTGGTGCGTAGTGGCTACACTTGGATACGACTTAGATTAAGTTTTACGACATCCGGTATAATTGTTTATGCAGAAATGAACTTGACATATATTTGACTCAAGTTTTGATGTCACAGTTATGATGCAGTTTCAGCTTAAAGTGACTGCCTTCTACAACTGAAATGTTCTGTGCTGAGAAAGAAAATCTGTACAATTAATTTCTGTTTTGTAGCCTGTCATTCATCAGGCATCTGGAGCCCTGTGTACGTCCTGTCTTACAGGCTGATCTTCTGGATATTGACCTAATACAAATTAAAAGTGTGAAAAACTAGAATCTGTGTTTTGGGAATGATGACTCGATGCTAATTGGTTCTTTGTTTGCAGAATCCATACACATTACTGCTGCAGATTTCACCTCTGGTGTTCTTGGTTGGGTTGTCTCTACTGAGCACGTTTCTTATAGGAGACGCCGCCTACAGTCTGCAGCAAAACTCGTGAGTGGAGTTTCTTGAATTCTCAGGTTCTGTTGCAGATCTTGAAAAGCGTAGTTTTATGATCACAGCTATTTCCATTATCAAATCGCAAAGCACCAGTCAGGTAGTCATCGAGAGCAGGTTGCAGTTCCATTCAAAATTCAGGCGGTACAGTTTCACTTAGCTTCTTTAGTACCAATATCATAATGCCCATTTTTATTCTAAATTGATGGTTGATTCAAGCGCAGTCAAAAATCCTAATTCATTGGCAAAGCAATTTTTGCAAAAATTGTCTATTCAATAGATTGGAAAAACCAGAACCGTGCTGTGGTGTGTATGTAATACGAAGGAGACGGTTCATAGGTTAGATGTGAATGCAATAATTTATATTCTAGTACTAAAATGCCTGCCAGTAGCAAACAGTTTGAAGGGGCTCTGATGTTTATTGCAGGAAATATGTAACCGAACGCACAACAGAGAAACTGTCGGTGCGGTATTTCGTCAAGGGCGACTTCCTCAGCTACTATGCTGACAGCATTGCACAGGTTGAACGGCAGGTCGAAGAAGAGTATCTGCACAACCTTCAACAGAACTGCTATCGAGAAAAAGCCCATCGTGAGTATTCAGATAGTGAAAGTTCATTCTAAAGGTGCCTTGTTATACTGTGAATCCCTGAACAAGATTTGGTGTGCAGTACTCCAATGGTTAGCATGCTAGACTGTCAACCAAGAGGTTGGGGGTTAAAATTCCCGCCAGGGCAGAAATTTGGTTAGAGATTTCTGCTTCACCTATGCTCCCCTAGCCAACTCGGCTATAATGAGTACACTGACGACACGCTATCAGTGGGAAGATGAAGCAGCAAGAGAGAGGCCACCCGCCTCATATGCCGAAGCTAAGAAAATTAAGTCGTTAACTCTTCCTATTCATGGCTGCCTCTCAGGCTAGCTCAAGGGACTGCTCTTCTTCTTATAGTGTGTATACCAAACAAAAGGGTAGATGTACAAATTTGTTGTGAGGAGTTGGAAGTTGTAATAAGGAAATACTAATTGTTTTGTAGGAAGAAAATTAACATGTTTCTGTCTGTTGTATTTAATCATATTTCCCTTGTGGGTCATTGCGGTGCATTAAGGATAGCTGAAATCACTCTGCTTCTGCTAATATTTTCGACATTATTTCTTTCATTGCCTGATGAGGGTTGGCTTGGAGACCCAAAAAGTACCACCAGAGCAAATTATTGCTAACTTGGAGGTTGCTTTGTTGGCAAACTTCATAACATGTTGCATTTATGCATACTCGCTGGCAAAATCCATAACATGTTGATTTCTGCATACTTGTTGGAAAAATCCAGAGCATGTTGCATTTGTGCATACCGGTACTTGTTGACAAAATCCATAACATGCTGCATTTCTGCTTAACTACTTACTAGTTGCTGGCCTTCTATAATTAAATTATGTCAAAAGTTTTGTTAAACTGTAAAGATCATTATCCTGTATCTCATTTTTTACTTGTAATGTCTGCAATATTGCTCTTCTTAACTTTACCAAAACTATCATGCTCTAAATGTAGTTTGCTGGTAGTTAGCAGACTAAGCACTTTAAAGAAAAATAACCTACAGTAAGTTCCTGTATACACTATACACCACCGTGTTACTGAAAGGCTGATGATAAACAGTATTGTTGTATGGAAATGTTTATTCAGGTGAGAACAATATGTGGCGGGCTCGCATGTACAACAACGAACAATTGTTTCAGCAAGCCAAGAACCTCAAGACTCCTTCGTGCGATAGGCTCATGAAAATCACGGCTGGCAGGTAGCCAAGAAGGAGTCGGCTGTGACATCTTCGACTGACAATGTAAACTGTCATAGTGATGCAAGTGTCACTTTCGTCTTTGTCACGAATGTGGCTGGTCGCCTGTCACGCTTTGTTTAAAATTTGTGCACCCTGTAAATATCTAAACTCGATTCAACTGTGTTAATGTATCGAGCACTGAAAGCTGTTGGAGGCTTGCGTTGTCAAATATTGAAAGAACCAGCTTCGTGGCAGAAAATGTACGCAGCAACGTCGGCACCATTTTGTACATTCTTGCTGAATGTATTTGGAAATGAAAGATGTTTAAGATTGTTTTGTGTCCAAATTCTGAACTTTTGGACTGTTGAATGTATAATTCTGTATCCTTAAATCCTGAAATTAATTACTGACTTCTTCACGTGAGGTCAGGAGGTCATTTGGTTGGATAAAAAATTTGATTATTTTCGTTGAAAATATTTTAGTCTTGTGCATATGAGTAAAGTGGCACAACTTCTGTCAATTTCCAGGTGGGTTGTGGATGTCGTGTTCAGATTGCCAGCAATGTCGAATCACTGATAATCAAAGTTTGACCCCAAGTCAGTTCGTTGTAGTGTTACACAAAGTTTTCCAGCTTTGTGGCCTTGTCCTATCTTGGTTAAAATAACAAAGAAAGCTGTTCCAGATTCAAAGTTTCAGGGTAAAGAATGCGTACAGCGATTGCAGTGATAATTGTGTTTAGAAATAGAGAAACTTCTCCGAAATGTTATGAATGATTCCAAGGAGATGCTCGAACCCTCTTTCTTTTCAAAGCACGAAAATATCGTCTATCTATAGACTCAAGATAAGCGGTAAAGATTTTTTAACAGTGAAAAGAAATATGAAGCGATTGATGGAAAGACTGATGTGCACCAGATGAAGATTTTGTGTATTCTATCCTAATGAATTATATGTACAGACTTCTGGTGTAAGGCAAGGCTCACTTAGTTGATGCATATTTATTGTATTATATTTTGTGGATTCTGAATAATCTGTTAAATTCTGTAAATTGCTGTAAAGTTGCATGAATTTGAGTAAAAACAGGGCCGTGCGGCAGAATATTGGTTTGTGTTTAAATCTGCCCCTGGGCAGATAAGATATGTAGAGATTTCTACTCTGCTTGCATCCCCTACCAAAACTCGACTACCGAGTACACTATCAACGAGAAGGTAGGGTGGTGAATGAGATGTCTGATCACTGCGTCATGTGCTGAGGCTAAGAAAGTGAAGTCGTTAGCCCTTCGTACCATTGGCTACCTGTTGAGGCTAGTCTGTGGGACTGCTCTTCTTAAAGTAAATTGCTGTAAAGTTGTATGGATTTGAGTGAAGTCGACGAGCGGTTGGCCTGTGATGTGTTCTGCTGTTGATCTCCATGCAGTTAGGATTTTTGCTGACTGGAAGCAATGCTAAGAGATATAATTTTGCTTAAACAAATATATAATTATATATACATCTATTATATCGGGGTCTTGCGGCGATCTGCTCTTCGCAGACAGCCATTATGCCGTTCTTTTTCGGTCGCTGGCCCAGCAACCTGAAATGGCCTTCCTGTAGCACTCTGCCTGGTCCCTATGACTCACCCTACCTTGTTTCTTACAAACTTTAAAACTACTCTCTTTAGCTGTGGTTGGACTAGGAGCGCTCCTGAGTAGATCTCCTTGAAGGGGCGCTTTATAAGAGCTCAATAATAATATATATATATAGGTCTCATGTGGATATATGCAATATATATATATGCTGGTGCATTTCAGTTGAATTATGCTACTAGGTAGTATACGTTCCTGAGAACACGAATCACTATATCATGAATTATGATAGAACGTGGTCAAGGAGGCGCAATGATTAAAAGTTTAATTCGGCTTTAAAATGCGACTGAATTATTTTGCGATCTCTCTACAATGCTGGACATCGTATGAATCCCAAATTTAGCATTATTAGGAGGTGCTTTGTTGTGCATTGATAGCCTGTCTAGTGTATCCCATAGAGGTTAACAAAATAATTAATAGGCATTTTGTTATTTGGAGCAATCGAAGACGAGAAAGTTGCAACTGCAAGACCACTTTTTGTGTGGGATGCAGTTCAAACATTTAGGTCTGAAGTATGAGATGTATGTGTGTATATGTTTATGTATAGTGTATATATGTAGACTGATCTTCTTGATATTGACCTGATTATGACTTGGTTTTCGTGTGCCATTAGTTGATGCCTTGTGCATCAGACTACCTATAGACGTTACTACCAGGTAATTGCAATTTGTGCTAGAATATTTTATTAAGAACTTTAAAGGTTCTTTAGTGGTACAGCTTACAATGAATCGGAGGTATAGTTAAAGCCTTGATATCTGGAAGTGACGCTTTGTCACCAATTAATCCAACCATACTCCGTTACACAGTTGATAGAAAACACTGATTTACAGTGTTGAAATTGAAGTGTTGAACAGTTGAAGTAACTGTTTAATGATTTTGATATTCTTGAAATACTTTGTCCTATTTTGTTGTTGTAAATAACGCTCGGTTGAAAGACTCTTTTTCGTGTAAAATTTCTTTTCTGTATTAGAGCAAATGCAACTTCATAAACAGACATCATTTACCATTGTAGATGTGTAAAATTGTTTACACATACACTTGTTCGTATGTACCTTTGTCAGCCACAACAACGGTTATGAACAAGGTTATTGGTCTGATTGTCGGGTGTTGGTGACTAGGTTTAAGTCACTCATTGGAAATTTGCTCTAAAACATTGTTGATGACTAGCTTTAGTCTGAGTTGTCCAGTCCCATTGCATTCCGGCTATGGAAAACTACCACATTCTAAAGAGCCATATTCGCTGGTTCCACAGACTGCTTGCGTGATCCTGTTGACCAGTGTGGCCCCAACGAGTATCGCTATCGGAGACTGGTTTGCAGTATTTTGTTCTGGTCAGTTGAGGATCATTTATTCGTACCCATCGCCGCCATGTGGCTGGCGTCAGGAACTGATGATGAGTTGAAGCTAAGGGTGACCTTGCATCAATGTGCAGTATTGCAATTTCTATGAATCTCCAGCGCCGGATTTAGACTTGGCGGGGCCCTAAGCTATATAAAACTTAACAAATTTTTGGGGAGGGGTGCGGCACAATTTTTGTAGGAGGGAGCAAAATGACGTTTTTGCAGCTATTCATGAACACAGAACATGTGACGACTTTAAAAATAAAGTAATGGTCAAGGATTTAACCTAAATAATTAAGTGTTTTTCGTATTGAAAATCGTGTTGGGACTGTTGTAATAATCATAATAATCAAAAGATTTTATTTTTGTAAAATATTTGGAAAATAAGGGGTGGGGGCAAATGCCCCCCTCCAGACGCCCATGCATATGCCTTTCAATTACTTAATAGCAAAGCATTTAAATTGAAAATTGAACTTAGTTTCAAATGAATTTACTCCAGCAAGGTGGAAGTTGCTACACAAGCCATTTGGAAAGGTTATTTATTATGTGTGTGTGTGTGTGTGTGCGTGCGTGCGTGCGTGCGTGCGCGTGTGTGTGTGTGTGTGCTATTATATAGTACACAAAATGAAAAAGCCCCAAAAAATTCTGAATTTTTTAGGCCCTTGCTAATTGTGAGGCTCTAAACTGTTACCTGTTCTAGCTTATGCCTAAATCCCATAGGCATAATTTCTGGTGGTATGAGGAGTACCCGTACCCCGCTTTTGGACTGGGGGTACCGTACCCCCACTTTTTGAACAATGCCAATCAATATTTTATTATTTTGCCTTCCCACAGATCGCAGTCTCGGCCTTGCTTCGTGTATGTAAGAGATTGGTACCCCCACTTTTAGACCAAAGTTACGCCTCTGCTAAATCCGACACTGCGTCCGGGCCTGCGTTTTCTTCTTTAAAGGCCTACATTATCTTGTTTTATTTTCGTCTTTTTTAGAACTATTTCAATTTCCACCGCATTTTGTGTTTCAGTTCGAATTCTTTTCTGCTTTGGAACTTCTTAGTTTCTATTCTGACTTGTTTTCCAACGTACTGCGACTCCTAATTAACCTCCCAACCAATTTGCTTGTATGCACAGTTACTAAGTTGCTTAACTGTCGCCTGCAAACGAGACAGCGGGGCGCTCTCTGGCGACCAGCATGCCTCTGCTCTTCCTTCGAGAACCGGATATGACGTAACGGCGTTCGTGATCCGTCTCCGTCGACTTCCGGTCGGTCTGATCTTCCGGTTTTGTCCAGGAATTCCGGCAGGCGGCCACTCCCTTGTATCGTATCGGCGGTCCGTCTCGAGTTGTCATGGACGGGGACGGTGGAGGGAGGAGACACGGCGGTTCCCACCTTGAGCAAACAGAGCGTAGACGAAGAGTGGATATCGACTTAATGCAACGGTGCATCAGAGGAAGAAGGGAAAGAGACCTGGAACGTTTGCTCAGTGGACGGAACACGACAGCGGTTGCTGGAGATGGGTCGCCGCGCGGGTCACGTGCGTTTAACCCATCGCTTGTGGCTCTGACCGCCAGAGGCCAACGGGGCATGGCCTACAGCAACGAATAACCGCACCGGGAGCAACGCTACGCGGTTGTGTAGAAACTGCACTAAGTAAGTAAGTAAGCAGCCTTTGAATACTGTAAGTCAAACGCTCACATTTTACTAAATAGACAATTGATGTAAAATGTCACTGTTGTTGGATCAGGGAAAGCCTTACGATACATGTAGGTATGTGTGTAATTGTTTGGCGACTTTATGAATCTCTAGAAAGCGCGTCTACACAGCTGTAAGGTCTATATAGGCCTACAAGAAACAATAGGCCTATTCACATTCGGTAAGAGATACTTCCAAGAGGATTGTCCGATGTATGAGAAAGTCCGGTGTGCCAGACTTGTAGGCGACGAACGGTCAGGATTAAGCTGGTGTTAACCGTTTAGTTTTTCTCAGGCTCCCAGAAAGCAGTTGAGGACTGGCTTATTGACGATCGATAGAGTTGGCCTAATTGAGACGTTGATAATTTGCTTATTTCCCAGTCGACATCTGCAGAGCAGGTTGGAGAATGTAAGCATAACAGTGTAAACCACCGACATTTCTTAGAGCCACATAAAAACCTAAGCCATGTATAGGCCCCACCAGCGTGCAAAGCGGCGCTTACTCAAGACAAATCTGCCGCAATAGCGGCCACATTAGAGGATTTTAGTTAAGTGCTCGATAGTGTAGTGGTTATCGTGCTGCACTGTCAGTCGAGAGGTCGGGAGTTCAATCCCCGCTAGGGCAGAAATTTGGTTCGAGATTTCTGCTGAGCGTGCGCCCCCTAGCAAACTCAGCTGACCGTATACCATGTCGGTGGGAAGATGAGACGTCGAGGGAGAGGACTGGCCAATCGCCCTTATATGCCGAGGCTAAGAAAATAAAGTCGCTAGCACTTCATAGCCATGGCTGCCCTATAGGGCTAGGTTAAGGGACTGCTCTTCTTCTAGTCAATCACCAAACACGTATCGCCATAATAATGGAATAGTGCTAAGGTGATGCATTACTTTAAGCTAGGCACACAGACTTGAGACCCACTGGGTTATGCGTGTGTTCATCAGATTGGGTTAGAGACAGGGCTGTAGTGGTAAAATAAGAGGTGAGTATACGCTACCGGTTAGTTTTCCGAAACAAATTAGAGGTGAGTATACGCTACCGGTTAGTTTTCCGAAACAAATTAGAGGTGAGTATACGCTACAGTATTTTGTGAGAATACGCTACAGTATTTTAATATAAATAAATATAAATATTTTTGAGGTAAGTATACGGTCTCCAGAGGTAAGTACACGCTGTATACCCGCGTATACCCTCGACTACAGCCCTGGTTTGAGAAGCGTTACCTTCACGTTGAAATCTAGGATTGCGAGTTTCGGCCTTGGGTCGACGTCGTAGTTACGCCATGCGGTGCGGTTTAGCCGGTGCTCACCTCGCAGGCCAGGTCGACTGTGTCGAACGCTGGTCTGCCGACTTTGCGCAAACATTAGACAACTTCCTGCTGTGGCGTCTGAGCAAACAGTTTATACTGTTGAAAGATCGATAGATGAACGAAACGAATGAATGAACGAACGAGCGAATGAATGTATTGAACCCAATAAAGTAAGGTTAAGTCCATTCAAAACGAAACGCTTTTTCTCTTTCCTCTTTTGGATCTCTCCACTCTTTTCCTATCTACTGCGTTTGCGACTTCTTCTTTTGCCAAACATCGATTGATACAAACCAACGTTGGCACGCTGCAGTTTCAGGAGTTCTCGGAAAAGGTTCTCGGAAAAGGTACAGAGAGTAAAATATCTGTTGGATGCGATCTTAGCACACACAGTGCATATATATATATATATATATATATATATATATATATATATTAGGGTGGTTCTGACTTTCATGGGAAAAAATTAAAATTGTTTTTTCTTGACTTTCCGCTTTTAGTTGTGTTCCAATGAATATAAAAGAAATTTGTGCAAAGTTATAGAACATTATCTTGTCATTTAGGGGTAGCTCAATAACATTTAAATTTGACATAAAGGTATTCTAAAAGAATTTTTTCCATTATCCATCATTTTTTATATTTTCTTTACCTAATGAAACAACAATGTTTAATTGTTGTTATTATTAAGTGAACAAACTGTTAAAGTAGTAGTTCTAAATAATTTTAATTAATTAGCATGACTTTATGTTATTATGTAATAATAATATATGGCTCACAAATCATTTGCTGAAGTTTATTTTGACTTAAGCATTTCTTTCTTCAATTCTGGAAAGTTGCTTCTGTGATCATTTACTACTTGAAACAGATATTGTTTCTGGTTTTCTTTGTAATTATGGAATTGTACCCTTCAATCAAAGCAACTCCGCTTTCAGCATTGTCATTTACAACTTGTAGAT
>OY744610.1:48914258-48941758 GCA_963556255.1 Allolobophora icterica
GACCGTATACTCACCTCACAAAATATTTATATTTATTTATATTAAAATACTATAGCGTATACTCACAAAATACTGTAGCGTATAGCCTACTCGCCTCTAATTTGTTTCGGAAAACTAACCGGTAGAGTGTAGGCCGTATACCCACCTCTAATTTTACCACTACAGCCCTGGGTGTAGTAGATGCCTACTTATAGCGTGTCATCTTTACACCTCTGCGACCGACGTCTGAATCGTGGGTCATCATGACAAGTCGACAAAACATAGGGGCGCGATTCTGATCTGTCGGTGTAAATGTATATGTAAACATTTTTCTATAGCGGACCCTGCTCATTTTGCAACGAACTGATCGGGTGAGATCCTTCAATAGGGCCTACTGCCGTCCGTTTGAATGGCTGCCACCGTGCCACGCCATACAAGGTACCAGACTTGTTGTCCTTGAGACCAAGGTCTTGGTCTCGAGTGCACTCGAGTTCGTTTTAAAAAGTCTTGGTCTTGGTCTTGAGACCAAAAGTCTTGGTCTTGGTCTTGAGGTTCAAGGTCTTGGTCTTGGTCTTGAGGTTCAAAGTCTTGATCTCGCCTGACCAAGACCATGCAAGACCGGCTGTCAATACGAACAGTCATTTAACAAAACTCAAGAATTAAAAAAATTATCAAGCCTGTTTGCATCATAGCCTATACGTCATAATTTAATACCTACGGACGGATGCAAGTCTTGTTGGTCAGGAAAACCCATCGGCAACAGCAACAACGTTAAGCTGTGTCTGGACGCCCTGCCGAGACTTTTTCTAATAAACCATGGGAAGATTTCAAAAAGGCTCACGATTTGTACATTTACATCCAGTGCTTGAAAAGCTACTGTGTGTGCAAGCGAGTTCAGCACCTATGGAAAGTATTTTTTCACAGGGCGGAATTTTTATGAGGCCCCATAAGGCACGTCTTGGTCAGAAAATTCTGAGCGAATTGTTTTTTTTATAAAATACAAAAGGCACTTGGAATAACATTTTGCAAGAAGGACTTTTGTAAATACGAATTCGGAATTGTCTGCAGTCTGCATTTAAAGTTAATTTTTCTGAATAAAACTCACGTTTTCATTAAAATAGCGGGTAGTCCGACTTGACAATTTTTTTAAAGGTTTTTGGGTCTTGGTCTCGGTCTTGGTCTCGAGGTTCAAAGTCTTGGTCTTGGTCTTGGTTTCGAGGTTCAAGGTCTTGATCTTGGTCTTGGTCTTGAGGTTTGAGGTCTTGACAACAAGACTGCAAGGTACCCACGTACGGACTCTGCTAGCTCGGTGTGGCAGCATGCTTTTTCGAGAGAAAGTTCGCTACGATCAACAGCCTCGGTTCCAGCTTGAGCCTTTCCATGTAAGCCTAATAGGCCTACATAATGCATTTTGAATAGCCTATAGTCATGCGCGTAATTGGCTCTTTTTAAACGCGACATTGTAAAGAACAAAGGTGCCGGGTCAACCAGGACTTCCTTTATAGCTAACTAGAGAATGCTGGTGACTAGCTTCTACCTATCCACTCCTGTCATTTTTTTTATTAATAAGCTTAGGCCTGCTAGGAATTGTTCCAATCCACATGACTGATCGCAGTCGCTCAAACATTTAACGACAAACTATACATGTACAATACATTGGAAATAGGGTCCCTATATTCACGGTGGACTCATCTCGGAAGCCTGCCATTCAGGTAAGCAGTTGGTCTATGTGTATTTAACCAAACAAACGTGGTAGACAAAGAATTGAATGGAAATAAATTAAGAATAAATATGGCACTGCCCTCTTGCATCCTGCGCTGAATGGGGTGGGGGGGGGGGGTGGGGGTGGGGGTGGGGGGGGTGGGGGTGGACCGATGCCTTCATGTGCATCGCTTATTTCCTCTTTCATGTTGGAACCATCCATGAATATCTTGTTTCTGCAACAGTGCTAAATGCAGCGATAAATACTGTAAATACAATATGTACAATACAATACATGAGTCACAAGGTGCTTCCACTTTCCACCGTTTAGGAACGAATGTAATTTAAACACTTGCCAAGCCTCCATATTATAATCGGGTCAAATCGTTTTCCACCCTTGTTGTTGGGAATTAAAGTTGGGATAGAACAAATCTCACATGGCGAAAGATGTAGTGGGATCAGAGTTGGTTTTTTATTTATAACTTCTACTGCGCCGGTGTATAATACACAAGGCACCAACCAGGGGGCGTAACTTTGGTCTAAAACATGGGGGAGGGGATACCAATTTCTTCTCCACTTTCGCTTTTCGCATAAAGACCATTTTGGACATATTACCGTGCCATATTATTCTCATTAATTTTTGTTTCAGTACAAGTAGGCCTACTTTCGTATTTTTGTGGTACATACTCCTCACTCTGTCTACATACACGAAGCAAGGCAAGGCAGAGACTGCGATCTCTGCAGAGACTGCGATCTCTGCAGAGACTGCGATCTCTTGGAAGGCCCATTAATAAAATATTGACTGGCATTGTTTAAAAAGTGGAGTTTCGGTACCCCTCAGTCCAAAAAGTGATGGTACGGGTACCCATCGTACCCCCCCCACAAATTACTCCCATGGCACCAACCGATGGCGCAAAAAGACCAGGCCGCTAATTAGGCCAATGTTCAAAAGATCAGTCCGTTTAGACAGATACACATTGACGTAGGCCTACCATGGACGCCTACAGTTGAGCACTGTTGACTTGAGTCTTCATAACACCAGTAATTATTATTTCACGATTTCACGTTCGTACAGTTTACATAGCAGAGGGGAAATAATTACTATAAGGAGACGCAGACCCAGGGCTGTAGTCGAGGGTATACGCGGGTATACAGCGTATACTTACCTCTAGAGAAATTTGACAGCGTATACTCAGCGCCCGAGACGAGGGTATACGCGGGTATACAGCGTATACTTACCTCTGAGGACGAAATTTTTAGAAAAATAGAGGTTTTTCAAGGTTTTCAGGGCGAATGACTAAAAAAAAAAAAAAAAAAAAAAAAAAAAAAAAAAAAAGGTCATCAACTTTTTCAGAGACGAAATCGTAAAAAGTCTGAAAATTTTCAGAGAATTGGTGAAAAGTCTGAAATTTTTCCTAAAAAAAGGTCTTCAAATTTTTTGGGACGCCGCTGGTCACCGGTAGCGTATACTCACCTCAAATTTTACCACTACAGCCCTGCGCAGACCAAATTAACAGATAAACTCTCAACTGAAACAGACCTAATAATAAAGATTGTCATGACATGCGCATTGCGCATTTGTGGCTAAATTTGAAACTATGTTATAGTTAGATCGCTTTAGTGATGCATGGAGTACTTTGTTTAGCTACAGGTAGGCCTTTCGTCATGGCCAGAGTTCCCTAGCCATCGAGTTGCATGTGTCTGCACGCGATGCATTTTTCCATAGTCATTATGATCATTATGCTTCTCTTTTAAACGTAATGCCTTTTAAACACGTATTAAGTCATCATATCGCTGTCTGTGAGAGTCAGCTACATGCCTATACTGACTCGTCTTACTTACTCATTCTCGGCCAGATTTAGACTTAATAAGACACGGTGCTTGATTGGTTAACGCGGATTCGAGACTCTCCTGTATACGTGACGGTTAGTGTGTAGGGCAGTGCTGTAGTCGAGGTTATACGCGGGTATACAGCGTGTCCCCACACTCTTAAAGGTGGGGGTCTTGTCCCCCTCGATCGACTCCCAGGATTGCCGCCCGTGTTAGGCTACCAAAAAGCACACGAACGCAGGTCAAGTCTAATGTTTTAATATGTCGCACACAAACAACTAATTTATTAATAAAGCCTAATAGGACTTATTTAAAAACATCCATACATTCATATGCCGGAAACTGGTTTGGGTTTGTTTTGACTTTTGAAACTAGTATAAATTTAAATTTCAAATTTTTCTCAAATCAACTGACATTTTGAAACTCATGTTTAGGTCAAGTATAGGCTAGGCTTATATCCATCGACCTGTCAAACCCTTTGATTAGCCTACTTAATACATATAAGAGGTCGTTGATTAAACCACAATTAGGCTAATAAGAATAGGCCTAGGGCCTAATGAAAAAAACAGAAATACGTCACGAGACTATAATATAGATATAGGCCTGTAGAATGAATGAAATATATAAAAAAATAAGCAGAGTCACTCCGAAATTCGTTAAAACAAAAGACAAATGTTAATACGCGCACACGTGTGAACGCATTTTGTAATATAGCCCGCCAAGCAATGTGCTGCCGCTACATAAACACAATGTTATAGCCACGCCCATCAAGAAGTGGCAGACGGTCAGCTGCTGAGGTGGGCGGTGCTTCGGGTGTCAACGCGACACGCCAAAGATGGCGGACGACTATAATAGCGGAGGACGATTTAAAAGTCGGCGATTTATTCAGCTGCGGCCGATCGGAGGAGGATAGGACGACGTCGAGAGGGACGCGAGGAAGCCGGTCGGATGTCATCAGCAGCCGTCGGTAACATTCAGACATTGATTTCTTCGATCATTTGCTGCGATGATGACGAGTCAAATGCATGAGCAGACGATCCATTCATCGTCCGGAGCTACTATTGACGCGCCTGCTTCTGCCCACCAACACCAACACCCCAATCAGGCATCGGACCTCATCAGTGAGTCGGAACTCTCGCCGAGTATCTCGGACCAGGAGGGACTGGCCGATCGAGTGAGCAGGATGATGGAACAGGGCGACTATCAGATGGAGGGCGACCTGCTCGAGTCGCGGTACCTCCAGTACGGAGGCGAGGCAGGCATGAGCCCCGCTGAGGGGATCGGCGTGGGGGCTCGACCCTACTGCGTGCGTTACGAGACACTAACCACACTTCAACCACTGCCGCCGATTTCAACCGTATCGGAAAAGTTTAATGGACATGTTGCGGAGAGTAACATGAACGGGAGCTTCACAGATTACGTGCCACTGGCTGGCCTGGGTTCAACGGGACTCGGCTTACCCCCAAACGCATACGCAGCTTACAAATACGAAAATAGTGGACTGCCGGGCGGCATGAATAGTAACAATTGCTTTCCCCCGCTTGGGGCGAGCGCGCCCTCGATGGACACGGTGACCCATGCCAACTACTCGCACCAAAACCAACACGAAGGACCGTCCATGTACTCGTATTCCAACGCTGGCCTCTTCTCGCTTAAGAACGAGTCCAAGTTGCTGTTCACGAATGGATCAGCAACACCCTACGAGGTCTCGTCAATGCTTCAGATGCAGCAACAACATCAGCATCACCCATCGGATGCGGCCATCGCCGACATTCTGAACGGCTTGCAGCATGCCGTAGCCCCATCCCCGCAGCAGCCACCTCAGCGCCGCCCCGCCGTTCCGTCGCCCCGCATCGATCCCTCGCGGCAGGAGGTGGACGAGATCAACACCCGGGAGGTGGCCCAGAAGATCGGCAGCGAGCTCAAGAGGTACAGCATCCCTCAGGCCGTGTTTGCCCAGCAGGTCCTCTGCAGAAGCCAGGGCACGCTCAGTGACCTTCTGAGAAATCCAAAGCCCTGGAGCAAGCTGAAGTCTGGCCGAGAGACGTTTCGGAGGATGTGGAAGTGGCTCCAGGAACCGGAGTTCCAGAGGATGGCCACGCTGAGGTTGGCAGGACGGATGACAGGTACAGTGCATTACAGTACGTGAAACCAGTCATTACATTACGTTCTATTTCCATTAAATTGCATTACTTAGATGTGTTAAATTTGTTACCTGTAGTTAGTATTCAAATCCAGGTCTTTAAGACACATTGAATTGCATTATTTTACACTACCCATTGTGTAAAAATGTGTTCAGTACATTATCTTACCACATTGTGCTGCCTTAATGGTCATTGTTGTTAGGTCAAGTAATTGCTAGTGTAAGCAATATGTAAACAGTGTAATGTCATTACAGCCTTACTCCTGACCTCCTGACCTGGCTCCCAGCCTTACTCCAAAATTTTGCTGTGACACAGTACCACAAAGGGCTCATATCATGGGTTCCACAAGAGGCTGTTCCTGAATAATAATAATAATTAATAATAATAATAATAATAATAATAATAATAATAATAATAATAATTATAAACAATAATAATAATAATGACAATTTCTGTGGCGCCATAACACAGCCTTGCCATTTACAAGGGCGCCTACACAAAACTATAACAAAGTTACCAAATGGCTCTTTGGAGGTACATGACGAGGTACAACCAGATCATCTTGCTCTGCAAAGCAAACAGATCTGCAGTACAAGTATGTATGTATGTTTGTTAGAAGGAAGGGTCAGGTGTATAAAGCAAGTACCTGATATTTGTGTGAAGAAAGGTTATGGTGTATGAAGTATGTGATATTGTTGGAAGGATCAGGTGTATAAAGCAGTACCTGATATTTGTCCGAAGAAAGGTTCTTTTGTATAAGGTATGTGATATTGTTGGAAGGAAGGGTCAGGTGTATAAAGCAAGTACCTGAGATTTATCAGAAAAAAGGTTCTGGTGTATATAGTATGTGATATTGTTGGAAGGATCAGGTGTATAAAGCAAAGCTCGAGGGTACGTACCATACGTATTCTATTTTTTGAAAGGTACGTACGTTTTTTAACGTACCCTATTTTAGGGTACGTAAACAATACAAAATACGTTAACCACGTCATTTCTCACTATAAGAATGAAAGTACAATTTGCATTAAATTAATTATAACCGAAGAATTTATCGAATTAAATTTACTGCTACACTACCGGAAGTACCGGTTTCAATTACGCATACTGTTGACGTCAGATTATACGTAGGCTATGGGTCGCTGGGAAACTGGGCAGAGGAGTGAGGCAAGGATGCCCCTTATCACCATTGCTTTTCAATATTTATATAGAAGAGCTTTTTAGAGAAGCACTGGAAGACATGGAGGAGGGGATCAAGGTTGGGGGCAGACTGATTAGGGCTCGCAGGTTCGCAGATGACCAGGCGATGATGGCGGGAAGCCAGAGAGGCCTACAGATAATGGTGGACCAACTAAACACCATATCAATTGAATACGGTATGAAAATAAACATCAAAAAGACGAAGGCAATGAAGATAAGTAAAGGAAAAGAAACTAAGATCAGAATAAAAATTGGTGGAGATGAAATAGAGCAAGTAAAAGAATTCTGCTACCTGGGAAGCATGATTACGACAGATGCCAAATGCCATAAGGAAATTAGAAGAAGAATAGCACTGGGTAAATAGGCATTCACAAAACGGAAAGAGCTATTGAGAGGACAAATGAACAGAAATCTGAAGAAAAGAATGGCAAAGACACTGGTGTGGAGTGTGGTGTTGTATGGATCAGAGACGTGGACCATGAGGAAAGAAGACATCAAGAAACTGGAGGCATTCGAGATGTGGATTTGGAGAAGAATGGAGAAGATCAGCTGGACAGAACATAAAACAAATGAAGAAGTGTTGGGAAGGATTGAAAAAGAAAGATCCCTGATACACACATTAAGAATGAGGCAGAGGAAATGGATTGGACACACGCTGAGAGGGGACTCTCTCCTAAGAAATGTCATCGAGGGAAGAATGAAGGGGAGGAGGACAAGGGGAAGACCAAGAAAGATGATGCTGGATTGGATGATGAAGGAAGGATACAAAAGACTCAAGGAAGAGGCTCAAAATCGTGAGAAGTGGCGACGTCAGACGTTCGAACCTGCCTGAAGGCAGAGAACCAGAAGAAGATGGGTCGCTGAGTAAACCATAAATACAATGTTCGTGTATGATACGTACCATACGCGTATTGTATTTTTTTTAAAGGTACGTGCGTATTTTAACGTATTCTATTTTAGGGTACGCGTACCCTCGAGCTTTGGTATAAAGCAAGTACCTGATATTTGTCCGAAGAAAGGTTCTTTTGTATAAGGTATGTGATATTGTTGGAAGGAAGGGTCAGGTGTATAATGCAAGTACTTGATATTTGTGCGAAGAAAGGTTCTGGTGTATGAAGTATGTGGTATTGTTGTAAGGATCAGGTGTATAAAGCAGTACCTGATACTGTCGGAAGGAAGTTTCGGGTGTATAAAGCAAGCGTGCGCTGCTGAGATTCACGTAAGTGAAGGGAGTACGTGATGTGGCTGGAGTTAAGGCTGACCCAGTTTGTTGATGTTGCTGCAAATCTGTGACAGCTTTTGTCAGTATTACGTTGATGAGTGGTTCTGACCATCTTGAGAGTAATATGCCGCCTAGACATAAATTGCGCTGTAATAAAGAACATCCACTGAAGTCCTACCACCAGGTGTTTTTGCCTGACTGACTTAAAACGTCACAATGTCTGGCTTTGATAGCTTTATTGCTGGACAAGGTACATTCATGTGTGTCTCACCAAGTCACATTTGGCTTCCTGTCACTGTAGATGTAACAGGCAGATGAGAAACATAGTCTATACTTATAAATTGGTATTAATTTTTGCAGTCTGATGGCCAAAGTATTTTTTATTATGTTAAGAGTGTACTCATTGGGGCGGACTTCAAAGCCTGTCCTGTAGTCGTGCTAGACCCTCTCTTTGCCACTGCTTCCATTCCAGGTGTCACCTCTAGCAAATGGTATTTAAATCATGTGGTCTTTGTTTTTGTTAAACAAAGACATGTAAAAACACACAATCCAGGAATTACTTCTTCCCATGCATCTGATAGCTCCTGGAATATTGCATGTTGTTATTTCATTTTTGTTATTATTTAAAACACTTACTATGCATGCAAAGTCAGTAGGCATAGTAAGTAAGTAAGTAAGTAAGTAAGTAAGTAAGTAAGTAAGTAAGTAAGTAAATCATAATCTAAGGCATGCTTAAGTGTAATTGTAATAATAGTTTATTACATCGTATGGTATTACATCGTATGGTATTACATGGTATGGTTTACATGGTATGGTATTACATGGTATGGTATTGCATGGTATGGTATATTTATATATTATGTATTTTTGCATCTGAATATGTATACAGAGCATTTTTAGTACCTTTCAAAAAGCAGGGTCCCATTATGAATTAATTTCTCTAGACCTGACGTCATCACAATGCAGTTCCTGATATGGTTCCATTGGCTTTGTATAATTGACAGATTGTGTCACTCATTTATGTAACCTTTTTTGTGGTCATTGCATGCAGTAACCTCTGTTGACCAACAATTGTCCATACACAGCGGCTGAAAGGGGAGTCAAGCATGGATATCTGATCGCCGCTCTTGCTTATCTCTCTGTCTAACAGACTGGCCTTTTGGATGTTGACCTGATTATGGCTTAGTTTTGCTGTGCCATCGGTTGATGCCTTGTGCATTAGATACCAGCGTGCTAGAAGTTATTAATTATTAATAATAATAATAATAATAATTTTCCATGGTCTCACCTTGGAATTTGTCTTGCCTGCTGATCTATAGAGTGTGAGGAAAACACGAAAGCTACGTTACTGTCATCATGCATGGCCTGACATATATTCACGTATGAGTATACATGTATGTATCTAATAATTATATTGTTGCTTTCCTGCCAGCATTTCCATGGGCGTTAGATTTAACCTGTATGGGTTCTATAAGGGTCCCTTATGGGAATATGGGTCCTGTATGGGCTCCATGTTTGGCATACTATCAGAGTTAATACCTAAGCATTATTAAAGTTTGTTAAGGTGGCAATCATGTTGGCAAATGACTATAATTAATGGATGATTGTGATATTATGTATTTAGAATCAATAGGCCTATTTGTTTAATTCAACAGATCCAGTTGACAATAACACAACAGCTTACAGAAGCACGATGATAATAATAGAATGGCTTTAAGAGGAGAGAATAGAGGGATGTGTTAATTAATACGCATCTTTGAGCAAAACACGAGGAATAAAATTGCATTTAGAAACAAGATTAATTTAAACTGTAGTTGGTAAAGTTGTAGGTAGTAAATGGTGCCACAGAAGTGGTTGTATTTGATTCGGAGGCTGGTGCATAGGAGACGTTGGCCCTGATGTCGTTGGCCCTGACGTCGTTGGCCCTGACGTCGTTGGCCCTGGCCTCCATGTCTGACATCGTTGGCCCTGACACTTGGCCTGACATGGTGTCTGCTTCCTGGATTTAATTTGTAGATCTGCGTTCGCACTTGACTGCTTTGTCTTGCCGCCTAATACCCGCGACATCTTCAGTGATTTGCTTTCCGGCAGCATCTGGCTAAAAGACAGCGTTGCTCGGCCGATGGGGGACGGTCCAATCTCGGCTGCTACTGCTGCTGCTGCTGCTTGCACGGCCTGCTGAATAGCCATGGCAGGATCTGGTCCACCGTGACTGACCCCCCTGTGGTCCAGCGCTTGAATGCGGCATCATTAAGAACTCCGAAATCATATTTAGTCTCCGAGGCCCAAGTGGATTATTAGGGTAATAACATTGCGCTGTCGGGCCGTAACTGGATTGGTCAGTGGGCCGGCCGGTCGGTCCGTCGGAAGGGCGGGTAGGGACAGTCGTCTGGCCCTTGCAGTGGCCTTCCTCCGACAATCAGAAACAGTCACAAGTCATTAGGGAGCATGCACGACGTAGGAAGCTGGACGGCCGCACGCCCGCCCGCCCGGCCAAGGATGTCATCACGGCTTCAGATTACAATGCTCGTACCTACCGACTCGGCGTTTTTATGATGGCAGTAAATGGCTTGTAAGCCCTTTGATAAGCACTTGGATGACATTGCAGGCAAAAATTAATGACCGAAGCAGTCTGCAAAGTGGAAGTTTTGGCTTATTTCAAATCTCAGTGGCTTTATGTGACTGGTAGTACAACATCCGGTTTGACTATAAAATCACGTGGCATGCACTTAGGGGTACATGCCTCAATTTCCTAGAAATGACAGAAATTGAAGGAGCTTCATGAATGTCAAAATTTAGGGCAGAAGGAAGTTTCTGTAGTTGTATGCAATGTCAAATACAACTAGTGAACTAGTCACTGAGATAGGCTGAATTTACAGGTCTGTGCGGAAATTCACCACTGGGCCAGCCTGAGGGCCTGTGATGTGTGCAGAAATAGTTTTCGTGGGGGTTACATTTTATGGGGTGGGGCCCTTCAAAACAACAGAGAACAACAGTCCTGTTATGTAGGGGAAAAGAGGAAACTTAAATTCTAAATGTGTGAGTAAGCAAGTAAGTAACCTTCTACCAACTGTTTATAAAACTGACAGCAAGGATTGTTACCGTCAAGGGCTACTGAGTTGGCTAGGGGTGTAGGTGAAGCAGAAATTTTGAAAGCAAATTTCTCTCCTGGCATGGATTTGAACCCCTGATCTTTCAGTTGACAGTCCAGCAAGTTAGTAGGTACATCTGGTACAGTTCTTCTGTTAGATGGTCTCTCACTGTGTAGGGATTTTGAGCTAGCACCTGTTGCAGAATTGTTTGATATCAGTAGATACAGTATTACATACATACATACATACATACATACATACATACATACATACATACATACATAGTTACATACATACATACATACATACATACATACATACGTATATGCATAAATGTATGCATGGGTGTAATTACTTTTGCATAAATGCATTAATCCATGTGCATCTGCATACATACTTACATTGTGACAGACTGTTATCATGTCTGTGCTTCAGTCAAAGGGTTGCATAAACCGTAGATACCTCTGCCTGTGACCACGGTTCGATTAAGAGATAAGAAGTGCAAACCATTTATCTACAGGAGCTAACCTCATGAACCATCCAGCCAGGAACAGTTTCTGAAAACTCTTGGTAGTTGTTTTCATCCGTCTTCTCTGCGACTTGTCTAGCTGAAGGCATGAAGCAGTCGTGTGTTAACGCTTTAACGGCGCGAGTGTACTAAAAGTGACTGGGAAGCCAATGCAGCTCGTCGTTAAAGTGTTAGTTGCTTTGATTTTCTACAGAGCATTGGTTGAACTGTCTTAGGTTAAACTCCAACCTAACCTATAGCCTGTAACATCAATGGAAGAAAAAGAAGAGCAGTCCCTTAAGCTAGCCCTGGGGCTACCATGAGTATGAAGTGTTAGCGACTTCATTTTCTTAGCCTAGGCATATGGGGACGGGTGACCAGTCCTCTCTCTCGCTGTCACATCTTCCCACCAACAGTGTAAGGTCAGTGTACTCATTATAGCTGATTTGGTTATGGGGGTGCAGGTGGTGCAGAAATCTTGAACCAAATTTTTACCCAGGCAGGGATTTGAATCCCGACCTCTCAATTGACCGTCCTGCATGCTAACCACTAGACAATCGATCATGCTCATTTTTGGTATGTGAACACATCTTTGCTGTCATCAAAGTATGGTAAGGATTTACAGGGTTTTGAATGGAGGCGATGGTTGAATTAGGGTAAACCTGATGAACTTTGACTATGCCTGCTCTGACGATTATTATTTTATGTATCATCATGACGTTCCTTTATTATTTATTGCGTATTGGAGGCAAGTGGCCGCATTTCCTTTCAGTATGACCGCCTACCGTAACTGGACACAATTTGAGCATATTCCACGTGTTCAAACGAGAAGGCCATTTGGCAGCAATTCTGCCTCTCTCATCGCACGGCATTCAGTCGCCGGACAAAAGAACTGGGCAATACTGTGTGTTTGTTCTGTGTTCATTTAGCCTGGATTCGTTGCCTGCGTATGGGAACAGTCTGAAAGGATCTGGCACATGAATAGGACTATCAGGCAGCCAATGTCAGGCAGCATTCGTCTCATTCCCATTCGATATAGTCGGTTTTGTGCACTCATTTCTACACGTGGATATGCAGAACCCTGTGCAGTGTGGAAGTGGGACATGGTATCCAGTTGGGTAGAATGATCCTCTTGTAACATGGGGAGTATGGGTTCGAGATGCCTATGAGATCATTACTGTGTAGGAACCTTGAGCAAAAAGTTGTTCACTCACAATTGCTCAATGCCATCTGTGGATGTTTGGTCATTAGATTGTGGCACTTAATAATGATGATGATGATGATGATGATGATAATGGTGATGGTGGTGGTGGCGGTGGTGGTGATGATGATGATGGTGGTGATAATGGTGATGATGATGATGGTGATGACGATGATAACGATGATGATGATAATGACAACAACAATTATCTCTGCCTGTTATAATGAACTATTCATTGGCCTGCATTACGCTGGAACCTGGTCACTAGATGCATTATCCCTAGATTTATAAGATAATTGTTTAAACGAAAAATAATAATAATAATAATCTTATTCTTTAATTAAGTGCCTGCAAACGCACTGCGCTGTACAGTGAACATACGTATAGTAGAAATGGCAGCCATGCATTGCGCCTTACGTACATGTATACAGTAGAAGCACATGTTAACAGTTTTACAGGAGTCGAATATAACTGTTTAAGCGGCAGCCACACGGCGCCAACATTTAACCACTGCAACCTAGCGAGTGGAAGGCTGAAAAAACCTTACGCGGGTCTACTGGGTTCAATCTTGGTACCTTTAGCTCTTCACGCCAGTGTGTTATCCATTACTCTACGGACCCACCTAAATGTATTGAAGTGCAGGTTTAGTTAAGCTTAAAACTAGTTTACAATCATAAGTTCATCTGTCTAGTAAGTTTGCCATGATTAGAGGGTGGTGGGATCATTACAAGAGATAAACTCTGATTAAGAAATGAGAATGCCTGACTTTCACTGGCCCAGTTAGCTACATATGTCTGATGCACATCTGAGCGAAAGGGATCGGGGTTTGCTTCCTGGTGGTGGTTTTTTTCTTCAGAGGTTTGAATCTCTGGCTTGCACGGTCCATACACGTGGACCTTAAATGGCGTGGCGTCCATTCAAACGGGCAGCGTTGGTGAAGGATCTCTCATCTGATAGCTATATTAAAAACGTGAGCATTTGTATATTTCACACAGGTATAAATTACTTCAGTCACTGTTTTAATTAAACATCTCCCAGAGTACGTTCAGTAAAGTGACAGCATGACTTCACTCATCATTCTTGTAATCATGGTGCAGTGTGCCATCCAGTTTTCTTTAATAAACGAATATATATATATATAATATATATATATATATATATATATAATCTCTCAATGTACGCACGTGTGCGTGTCAGATGCAAATAAGCAAAGGCTACTTACTAATTCAACGTGACATGGGTCACAGAGTCACGCTTACCCAACATGACATGGCTCACAGAGTCATGCCTACTCAACATGACATGGCTCACAGTCACGCTTACTTTACGTGACATGGCTCATGGAGTCATGCTTACTCAATGTGACATGGCTCACAAAGTCACGCTTACTCAGCGTGACATAGTTCGTAGAGTCATGCTTACTCAATGTGATATGGCTCATAGTCATGCTTACTCAATGTGACATTGCTCACAGAGTCATGCTTATTCAACGTGACATTGCTCACAGAGTCACGCTTATTCAGCGTGACATGGCTCACAGAGTCACGCTTATTCAACGTGACATGGGTCACAGAGTCACGCTTACTCAACGTGACATGACTCGCACTTTACTCGCACTTTACTCGCACTTTACTCTTTTATAGAAGTCACTTGCCACTCGTTCTGCTCTGTAACAGTAACGATGCATTCCATGTCTGATTGAACTCAATTAAGCAACTGGAGAACCAGTCTACCATTGAATGAACCGGTGCAGTGAGAAACAGGCCACGTGGAAACCCCCCCAGACCCCGGACAACTAATATCCAGCTCTTAAGACGTCCGACCAATTTGGCCTTTGATGCGAATCGCGAGAAATTGTGTAAAAATTCACGTCCTAATGAAGGCGGACGCTGTTCTCCGCCATTAGGCGGACGCTGCCAGTCGAGTAATGAAGTTGACCCGGTCTGGCCCGGGCGCTGGACTTACTGGGCGCCCGGTCGCCTCCGAATGGATTGATGTTTTGGTGGCATGGGATGCGGAGGCTGCCGCATCATCCTCTTCTTCCTCAGCAACCGTCTTCCGGGCAGCCATCGACTGCTCAGGCGGCGATGACAGAAATTGAACAATTGAGCACTATTCTCCAAGTGCACACGAGTCAGCCTGACCGTATCTTGCTCTCGAGAGGTCCCGGTGGTGGAATGACGCTGTATTGCTCAAGATGTATACAGCACAGGATGACGGTGCCTTGCTTGAGATGCTTAGATGATGTGATGAAGTGTTTTATGTGAAATGCAGAGATGACACATATGCATCTTACACAAAAGTGATGGTAGCAAGTTGTGTAAATTGCAGGATGACAGTTAAATGCTCAAGATGACATGATGGAAGTACCTGGTATTAGATGTTTAGATAACAAGAGAGAAATTCTCTGTTCAAGATGACAATATCTTTCTCAAGATGTGTAGGTGACAGGAGGGCAATATCTTGCTCATTAATGTATTGGGCTTAGATTTCAAGATGATGGGGCTTGCTCAAGATGTGTAGGTGGAATATCTTGTATGAAATGCATGGATGATGCACTGATGCAGGTATCTTGCTTGAGATATATATAGATGATGAACTGATATTATATTGTCTTGTCCTGATGAGCAGATGATGGTGCTCTGTCTGATATACATGTACTTGTACTGCTGGAGATTTTGGTGGACAGATGGTAAAGTTTTGGTCTTTTAGTCCTGCCTTCAGGGTTTGGGTCTCAGTGGACCATGGAGAAATATTAGTTACTGTATGACCTTTGAGAAATATTAGTTACTGTATGACCATTGAGAAATATAATGTACTCTATGACTACTGAGAAATATTAGTTACTCTTTGACCATCGAGAAATATTAGTTACTGTATGACCATTGAGAAATATTAGTTACTGATGACCATTGAGAAATATTAGTTACTAGAACCATTGAGAAATAGTAGTTACTGTAGTTCCATTGAGAAATTTTAGCTACTTTATGACCATTGAGAAATATTAGTTACTGTAGTACCATTGAGAAATATTAGTTACTGATGACCATTGACTCAATGGTCATCAGTAACTAATATTTCTCAATGGTACTACAGTAACTAATATTTCTCAGTGGTTCTAGTAACTAATATTTCTCAATGGCATTGAGAAATATTAGTTACTAGAACCATTGAGAAATAGTAGTTTCTTTATGACCATTGAGAAATATTAGTTACTGTATGACCATTGAGAAATTAGTTACTGCATAACTTCGTAATTGCTGAGGAAAGTCGCTCAGTTGTTGATGTTCATCTTTAACTTTAACTTAAATTTATTTT
Organism: Allolobophora icterica; assembly: GCA_963556255.1. NCBI lineage: Eukaryota > Metazoa > Annelida > Clitellata > Crassiclitellata > Lumbricidae > Allolobophora > Allolobophora icterica. Next base: position 48,930,451 of record OY744610.1, read on the forward strand.
GCAGTATTTCCAATATTGTCCCTTAGTAATAATTAATTTGATGGTGGTAATGGTGGCCTTGATTTTGGTCGTGGTGGATGATGGTTGTGGTCATGGTGGTCATGGTAGAAGATGGTGGTGGTGTTGCTGTGACAACTGTGGTGGCTTTGGTGGTGGTAATGGTGGTGAAGTGAGTGTTGTGGTGATGATGGTTGTGTTAGCTGTGGTAATGACGGTGGTTGTTGTGGTGGTAGTGGTGCTGGTAATGATGACGAAGATGAAGCGGTGATGACTTGTGAATTATTCTCAAATTTAGTCTTAATACGCCTGATCCGTTCCTGTCTCGTTTTGTATTGCCGGCAGAGAGGTGGTTGACCGTGGCAATTTTTCTTATGCAAAGAGCCCAGGTGGCTTCAATGTTTGCCGCCCAACGAATGTCAACAGAATATGAAATTTGCCTCTGATTTCAACGCATGCAATCCTTTCGTATTGATTGATTGATTCCGACAAAGCCTAGAATTAGTGCAACCGGAATGTTTTTTCGAAGTGCAAATGGCATCCAGCCTGTGGAAATTAGCCATCCGACGTGTCTAGGTGCATTGAATGTTTTGTTTCAGAAGGAAGATCAGTTTGATTGAAAGGTAAAGTAAAGGTTGGCGTCAACAGTGTAGGAAGGTACATGACATCATTAGAAGAAGGGGCAGAATGAGGAGGAGTAGGAGGAGGGTGAAGAAGAAAAGGAGGAGGAGTAGGAAGAGGAGGAAGAGGAGAACGAAGAAAGAAGGAAGAAGAATAAAAGGAAGAAGAAGAAGAAAAGGAGGAGGAAGAAGAAAAGAAGGCGGAGGAGGAGGAAGAAAGGATGGGAGGAGGAAGGAGAAAATGAGGAGGAAGAGAACGAAGAAAAGGAGGAGGAGGAAGAAGAAAAGGAGGAGGAAGAAGAGGAGGACAAAGAAGTGGAGAAGGAGAAGGAGGAGGAAGAAGAGGAGGAGGACAAAGAAGTGAAGGAGAAGAAGAAGGAGGAAGAGCAGGAGGAAGAGGAGGAAGAAGAAAAGGTGGAGGAGGCAGAGCAAGAGAAGGAAGAAGATGAGGAAGAAGATGAAGTTGAGAAGGAGCAGAGGAGCAGGAGAAGGTGGAGGAATAAAGCAGCCGCTTAAGATAACTATGAAATGCACCAATTGTATGATGTGTTAGTGATATCATTTTCTTAGCTTTGACATCAATGACATGTAGGGGGGGAGGGCGGCGTGTAGCCAGTCCTTCCCTCCATCACCTGATCTTGCAACTGACGGTGTACACTCGTTTTACAGTTGAGCTCACAAGATCTCTGTTAAACCCCGAATCCTTATTCACTTCTGTATCTCTGAAATAAAAACAAAAGACTCTGGTTGTGGGTGTCAAAATTGGGAGGACTTTGTTTGAACCATTGAATGCAGTTGGATCGGCCACTGCTGTTTATATTGGCTCCAATTTTTTTTATCCCTTTAGGCCAGGCATGGGCAACTTCTTTTAACAGAGGGCCACCCTAAGATTTTAAGGGCAGCTCAGGGGCCGCATGCCAATCGCGGCTAATTTTTGCAGATTCATTTGCCCAAGAAAATAAGACAATATTAATTTTATTCAAACTATAACTTTTGCGATATAACCGTTACGGTTAAATTTATGTTAAACTAAATGAAGATTATTTTTATGATGAAAACATAATTATCCTAATTACCTACAGTCCTACACTACAATAAAATATTATGTATGTTATAAGTTTCTTCAGTTTGAAAATACATAAAACTGTTAGTGTACAATGCATCCATTTGCTTGGTATGCTATATTTAACGTTTAATGTGAAATCTGACACGTCTTCTCACGACACAATTTATCCAGTATGGCTTGAGTGTTCGAAGTGGCAATTCAAATTTCATTGGAAAGTTTAATTGTCATTTGATAGTCTGCATCCGCTTCTGCATTATGTTAGTTCCATCTTTGAGAAGAACTGTTCACAAATATAGATGCTTGGAAACAGTGCAACCATTTTCAGGGCATGAAATCTAAGTGAAGATGGCTTCCAAAGTTTCGAACCTACCCACTCTGTGGTATTGTTTCATGCAGAAAGTAATTACATTGATGAATGAGTAGTGAATTAGTTGACTAGAGTAGAGGCCGGATTCTTAATAAATAAGAAACAGATGTTTTAGTGTCGGCCTACGTACAGAGATCCAGACATTCATAGGGCCGGATAAAAGTGTTAGATACAATGCTAATATTAAAGACATGTCAAGGGCCGGTTGAAAAGTCCCCGGGGGCCGGATCCGGCCCGCGGGCCGTAGGATGCCCACCCCTGCTTTAGGCCTAGCTGACTCTTTTCCTGGTATGTGGGAATTCTGAAATCAGAGTGCTGCCTTTGAAACTGGCCATTTAAAGGCAATCCTTTGATGAGTGTTAGCTACCCAAGGCCTTTCAATGGGGTAGCTATCACTCATCAAAGGGGTGCCTTTGAGAGGCCATTGAATTGATGGTTAATGCTCCTTAAAGGTTAATGCTTCGTTGAGAAGCCTTAGAATGAGCAGCTAATACTCTCGAAGGGGGTGTCTTTTGAGGAGCTTTTGAATGAACAGCTGATACTCATCAAAGGAGTGCTTTTGAGGGCCACTGAATTGGCAGTTAATGCTCCTTAAAGGATGCCTTTGAGGAGCCTTTGAATGAACAGCTAACATTCATCAAAGGAGTGCCTTTGAGGACCATTGAACTGGCAGTTAATGCTCCTTAATGGGATGTCTTTGAGGAGCTTTTGAATGAGCAGCTAATGCTCTTGAGAGGGATGCCTTTGGGGAGCTTTTGAGTTGGCACTGACTACGCGTCAGATGGGTGCTTTGGACAGCCTTTAAAGGGGCAATTTCAAAAGACCTTATGCCTCTGTTGTAGGACAGGTCTTGATGACCTTATTCTCAGGTCTTTGTAGAGGGAAAGGTCTTCATAGCCAGATGACCTGAGAAAGAATTTCTAGCCATCGTGTCCTTTCTGTGTCGTAGCACGGGGCTGTATTCTGCCGCCAAGAGGTTCTTTTCTATTTGCCTTTTGAGGTCATTTGGCCTAATTTTCCTTAAATCATATTAGTTGCGAGCAGCTGTTCATACACCGTATTTGCATTTCGCTGCCTCTGCAAGCCCAGATGTTTGCCTTCCGTCGTACACAGGACGTCTGAGTTCCCGGCTGGCCAAAAGGGCATCTGTGCTCCCGCTGCCAGACTGGCTGGCATCCCTTCAGCCACATGCCCTCTAGCACAGTCATGTCAAAGCCCCAATGGCTAAACCATAACCTATTGTGCCCTACCTTGTCCTAATCTAAATTATCTTGTGCCACCCTATGCATCTTGCTTTTTCTAAGTTGCCTTAAAAGTCGCTCTATTTCTGAACCTTTACTTAACTTATTTAACCAGGCCTAGCTTACTTTAACGTATTATGTTCCTTGTATGTTTGCTGTATGCTACATGTCTTTTCTATTCTTTTTGTATTATTATTATTATTATTATTATTATTATTATTATTATTATTATTATTATTATTATTATTATTATTATCAGTGCTTTTTTTCTAGAAAAAACGGTTCCAGAACCGAGCAATTAGTGCCGGAACTGAACAATTATGGAAGGACTAAAATCCCGAAAAAAACGGGATTGAAGGTTGAGAGGGGTCTCAGTAAACACTGAAAACAGTTCACAACCCTGAAATTAAATTAAAATAACTAAACTATTGTTTTTATTATTAAAATAAATAAAGTATTTTTTAGTTGCTGGAAAAAGGTGCTGGAACGCCGTTCCGGCCTTCCGGCTGAAAAAAAGCAATGATTATTATTATTATTATTATTTGTTATTATTATTATTGATCCCTCAGAGGTACTTATGAGAAATCTTCAGAAGTGGATAATGTCTGTCATCTGTTCATCTATGTATTCTCTTATGTTGCTCCTCTTTCTTTTCTAAGTCTCTGCTGTTGAACTATATTCCTCTGAGTAGTTATCTTGGAGAGGCGCTGTATAAATGCTCTGAATGAATGAATAACTGAATGAATGAATGAATGAATGAATGAGTGATTGAATGAACGAATGAATGATAATGTCCGAGACTGCCAGAGATTAATATTCTACTCTTATTTTAACGGCTAAGCTGGCTCATTGGCAGCATATTTAGTTATATTAAGATTATATTATATTGCGCTTTAATATGACTTTTTAAATCATTGTATAGTAATGATAGTAGTCTTGTCATAATCCTGTTGGCAGACGTAGCATCTTTGTTTTACCATAATAATAATAGTAATAGTAATAGTAATAGTAATAGTAATGATGATGATGATGATGATGATGATGATGATGATGATGATGATGATGATGATGATGATGATGATGATGATGATGATGATGATGATGATGATGATGATGATGATGATGATGATGATGATGATGATGATGATTTTTGAAATCCTGATGGATTGCATGTACCTCAGGTAAAGAAAATAATAGCCTGCTGTTGGCGGATTAGCCAAATAAATTATTACCTTTCAGAATCCATGGTTGAGATCTCAGCACAATTGTAATATGTAAATGCACAGTGAGATTCTCCAGCAAGATGAACTCCGTCTTCAAGGAATTTCTTTTGAAGAGGAGGGAGCAGGGGCGTAACTTTGGTCTAGAAAGTGGGGGGTACCAATTTATTTTCCACTTTCATTTTTCACATGGAGGGAAGGCACAATAATAAAATATTGATTGGCATTGCTTGAAAAGTTGGGGGTACGGTACACCCCCAGTCCAAAAAGTGGGGGTACGGGTACCCCTCGTACCCCCCACAAATTACGCCTTTGGGAAGGAGTGCTACTTCAAGAAAAACTCCATAGAAACAGGCACGCCCAAGCAACATAAACCCACGGTCGAAGAGAACGTTTTTGTAGCACTGCCAGAAGGAGAGACAAAGAAAGAAAGACCAAGGACTTCATGTTGTAGTTTTCTAGGTCACCTATTCCAGGTAGCTAGACTGCAGACAGATACACCACATTGAGCTTCTAGGTCCGAGGTCTCAAAGGCCAGCTAGACAATCAGGTGACCTTGCCCAGCAGGGAGAAGGTATTTGCAGCCAGGTGTTGACGATGCTGAGACACAACGCTCTCTAGGATGAGGTGGAGCACAGCCTGGAAAGACAATTTATGCATAAGCGTCAAGACGGAAAAAAACTCAGTGCACTTTTTTTGCACAGGTAACCAGTACAGTTCCTCGGGCATGAAACTTGATATTATATGCCACTGATAAGCTGTGCTGCAGGTTTTAACGCGGACTGCAGCTGGTTCGTATGAAATCGACAATTCATTGTCAGGCCATGGCTCCCATATCATCATGATCATGATCATCATGATCATGATCATCATGATCATGATCATCATCATCATCATCATCATCATCATCATCATCATCATCATCATCATCATCATCATCATCATCATCATCATCATCACCACCACCACCACCATCATCATCATCATCATCATGCATTTATTAAGTGCCACTATCTAGGGACCAAGCATCAATCGATGGTGCTGAGAAATTGTGGGTGAAGGACTTGCTCAGGGTCCCTACAGTAACCGTGTCGGGCGAGGCTCGAACTCCTACTCTCTCGGCATTACAAGGCGAGACGTAAGGAATGGTTGTCAGAATGTGTTGTGTTCGCTGTTCTACACCATGCCTATTAGAACTGCTGTGGAAGAAACAGGCTTATAATTTAACTTTCTCGTACACATTATGTCTGGTGTTAGAGCGGACCAGAGAATGTTGATCAGATGAATGCTACAACTACTGTGCCTTACTATCAGACATTTTATTGTATACATCGAATCCTCCTTGTTGCACTGTCTTTGTGAGGCAATCCATGTTTCTGACCAACGTATATCAGAATTCATGTTGTAAAAATTAAGCATATTATAAGGATGTTCTTGTCTAATTGTAAGAAAAGAAGAAGAAGAAGAAGAAGGAAGAAGAAAAAGAAAAGAAGAAGAGGAAGGAGGAGACGGAGGAGAAGGAGAAGGAGGAGAGGAGGAAGAGGAGGAATAAGGAGCAGGAGGAGGATGAAGAAGAAGAAGAAGAATAAGAGCAGTCGCTCAGTCGCTTCAGCTGGCCCTGAGGCAGCCATGGGTATAGGTGTTAGCAACTTCATTTTCTTAGCCTCGGCGTATGAGGGCAGGTGGCCGGTCCTTGCCCCATGCCATCTGATCTGTCCACTACACTGTACTGTACAGTCAACATATTCCTTATAGCTGGTTGGTTAGAGTTGGTTAAGGCAGTGTTTCTTAAACTTTCGGATGCTGCGGACCGGTGATTGCTTTACCAGCCATTTCGCGGACCGGTGCTTTCAACATCAGCTTACATGTTTGACATGTTATATTAAAACTTAGATTTCATATGACATTGTCACTGTTTATAACACCTATAGGCTACTGTTATTACTGTTGCCAATTTAAACCGTTTATTGTACATTTTCGCCAATAAGTTGAAAAATTAAACAATTATGAATTTTTAAGAACTGTTTCACGGACCGGTGATCAGAGCTTCGCGGACCGGCGCCGGTCCGCGGACCACCACTTTAAGAACCGCTGGGTTAAGGGATACAAAATGGAAGGGATTTGAACCTCTCGGTTGACCATCCAGCTCACTGACCACTGGACGATGGCAGTGTACTGTTATATTTAATGAGTGTAGTGTCCTTTCAAGTCATCCATTGGGAGACATTTCCAGCCCAGCCACGGTAAAACGGGGCAGAGCTGCAGAGGTGCCACTGTCGTCTGTTGAAACTGTGCGGACCTTGTGATTCATTGCATTGTGAGCGCGCTTCTTATTAGGCTAGATTTGCTTTCCATCAGAGTCATTACCCTCTGTTTGTGTTCAACAAGTAAGTCCTTCCGTGTGGCTGGAAGATGGGGTGGGGAGGTGGGGGTGGTGGGTAATCAATTTCATCTATCTGCTTTCCTTCTGTCGGTTTCATGCTTTGATCTGCCTTTGGCTCTGTGTGTCTGTCTCTATCTGTCTGTATATTTATATGTATATCTGTATGTATGTATGTATGAATGTATGACTACCTCCCTATCTGTCTGTCCATGTGTCTGTCTGTATGTATGTATGTATGTATGTATGTATGTATGTATGTATGTATGTATGCATGTGTGTATGTATGTATGTCTGCCTGATTGAATGTCTGGCTGTATGTCTATCTGTCTGTCTGTATGTATGTATGTATGTATGTATGTATGTATGTATGTATGTATGTATGTATGTATGTATGTATGTATGTATGTATGTATGTATGTTTGTATGCATGTATGTATGTATGTGTGCATGTATGCATGTGTGTATGTCTGCCTGCCTGGTTGCCTGTCTGTCAGACTGTCTGTTTGTATGTCTATCTGTCTGTATGTATGCATGTATGTCTGTCTGCCTGTCTGTTGCTGATTGGTCTTCTTTCTTTCCTGGTTGCTATGCAATTTCGAGCCAGAGAAATGATTTAATTGGGAGACGTTAATGTTCGTCCATTATTTCCGATGCGACATGTCAACGTCATTAAGTGTGCCTGATGCATTTAATGGGTTAATGGGATAAGCTTCTAGATTAGACTTCTCTTCGTAGGCTGCTACTGAGTCTCTCTGGTCGGTGCATTTGGCTGATTTCTCGAATCTGTCTCTGATGCTTCGTGCAGTTATCTGGAGTTAATATAAATACGAGAATATTGGATTCCTGAGCCGAGGCAGAAGCGAATTAGTCATTTGCTCTCTGCTTGGCAACTGATTCTGGTGATATTTAGAAATGATCTCGTACACTGCAGAGGAAATGACTATTTGTGTGTATGTATGTGTGTGTGTTTGGACATTTATGAAGCACCTTTTAAGTGCCTGTGAAAAGCACTGAAACGTGGCTAACAGTTCAAAAAAGATGCATCTTAAGTTACTAGAGTGCTAATAGATATGGCATGACCGAATTTAGTAGGCACTCTGGAAAGCGGTGTCTGGTACATGATTCGCTTGGTCGTCTCTTATGCAGTGTGATTTAACTGTCGTAAATAGCTGGCCCTATCACTTAGGCAATTCCGGATGCTCTGATGTAATTGACGCTCTGCTGTGTGATGAAAGCGATAATAGCGGACTGTGTAATTTAACGGATCAGTTTCAAAGTGCAATTCTTCGTTTTCCTGAACATCTTGTGATTCCTTCGGTCTGAGGAATTGTTACTTGGGAGAGAAGGTTTTATTTCATCGTGGTTTGCCAGTCTGTTTCTGATATGTATTTATGTGCCATATAACAAACATTTTATTGATAATACGACGACATAAAATAGCAGTTAAATGGCCAATGGCGTTGTTCGGCTATTCGCGAATGTATCTTCCTGATCGCTACTGCGCGATGCGTTCATTGCCGCACTGCACAGGAGGAAGAGGAGGAGGATGTAGAAGAAGAAGAGGAAGGAGAGGAAGAAGAGAAGGAGAATGATAAAGAGGAGGATGAAGAGGAGGAGAAGGAGGAAGAAGAAGAAGAACAGGAGGAGAAAGAGGAGGAAGAAGAAGATAAAGAGGAATAGGCGAGGAAGAAGAGAGGAGGAAAAGGAGGACGAAGAGGAGGAGGAGGAAGCGCAGGAGAAGGAAGAAGAGAAGGAGGAGGAAGAGGAGGAGGAAGAGGAGGAGGAAGAAGAGGAGGAAGATGAGGAGGAAGAAGAGGAGGAGGAGGAGGAAGAAGAATAGGAGGAGCAAGAGGAGGAGGAGGAGGAGGAGGAGGCACCGTGGTCTGGCTATGACAGCAGAATATGTAGTGCATTGCGTATTTCTTGATTTGCGTCTTGTGATTCGCGATGACCGGGAAAGCGGAGTCGAGCATTAATAACTGCGCTTGCCGGATTGGAGTGGCGCTGGTGGAGGTGCCCAGCGATGCACTACTCCTCCTTTGCGATGTGTGGCCAGGGCTCATTTCCCATTGACCATTAGTCACCGGGAGGGCCAACCGGCGCTTTTAGTCCCGGCGTCAGATGCTAAGTGCTAGGTCTATAGCTGCCGATATCCTGAAAACGCCCATAAATCGCCGCGAAGTCCAACCCGGCCTCTGCCCGGAATCATTCAAATATCCATAAATCCCCGAGAGTTTGATGGGTTTGATCGCTCATCATGAAATATTTGCAATTCAACGTCATCGCGCGTCGGCTCCGGCATCGGCGGCCACCGACAACGACGTGGCTGCGGCTGACGGTTGGCGTTGGGTCTGATGCAGACAAATGTCTGACGGGCTGTCGTAAAAGCTTTCCACTGAAAGACGGAACAAGGCCTGCTGCTGCTGCTGCTTTTAAAGTCTCGCCGGATGATGAGAGGATGTCTCATTATGACGCCGACGATGCCGACACCACGTCTTCGAGACCAATGCATGGGCCGAGGAGGAGGCGGCGGCAGTTCTGCATGCGCAGAGATTGCGCTGCACGGAGGTTAAGGAAACGGACAGCTGTTAATTAATTATTATTAATTGGTTTCTGTTTGTCGTGTTTCGTGTGTGCCTCAAAGGAAATTTCATAAATCTGTTTCAAAAGAAATTCCGTTGACGCTGTTTCGCGTGAAACTCCTCCGCGCTAAGAAGAACACTATACTGGCTGCATTAATTTCTTATGTCCTACCCGTTGAAGATATTCATGCATCTTGGGCATTGTAAAATTTGATTTGCCAGTTAGTTAAATGTGCTCGATAGTGTTGTGATTAGCATGCCTTACTGTCAATCGAGACGTTTGGGGTTCAAATCGCCGCCAGGGCAGAGATTCAGTTTGAGAGTTTTGCTCCATCTGCACTCTCTAACGAACTCAGCTATAATGAATACATGACCGTACACTGTTGGTGGGAAGATGAGACGGTGAGGGAGAGGATTGGCCATCCGCCCTCATTTGCCGAGGCTAAGAAAATGAAGTCGCTTGCACTTCATATTCATGGCTGCCTCATGGTTAGCTTAAGGGACTGCTCTTCTTCTTCTTCTTCTTCTTCTTCTTCTTCTTCTTCTTCTTCTTCTTCTTCTTCTTTCATATGCATCAGGTTCTAAATGTGGTTTCTTTGAAGGGTTGTGCCTTGTTGGGTTGCCACGGACATTTGCACTAAGTTCTAATTGTGGCTTCTTTGGCAGGATGTGCCTTGCTCAATCGGTGCAGACATAAAACTTGCTTCTGTCAAGACTTTCAGGTTATGCGCACTCAAGATTGGAAAGAGCGTGCAAATTAAATTTCCACTGGACGTTTTTATTCAGAAATCTTTTTAATGTAGAGAGATTCAAAAGGGACTAAAAATAGAACCTCTGCTTATCATCTGAGTTCTGTTAAAGATCCAAGATCTAATCGATGATTATTTCCATCACCTTAAGGTCTGCGAGTCTCATCTTTACTATAATAATTTTCATCATCAAAACAACTGCCAGTGCAGGCGAGTTCACAATTATCTCAGTGTTCAAAGATTCTACTATTACTCCAGAAATGTGATCAGAATTATTTCCTAAGAATTATTAAACCGGGTCTGTGCTGTTGATCAGGTTTAAGGTCAAATGCATACATGTTGGACCAGCTTAGTGCAGGTATGAGCATTTATCTTCACAATTAGCATCCAACCAGTCACGTTTTCGTGTCATTTTGTGCATTGCCTATGTTAAAAGTGTTTTTTTTTACTTCAGTTGAGAGATGCTCACAACTCAGGACCGTGCCACTGGGTCACTAATATTGATTAGGGCCATAGGCGTAATTTGTGGTGGTAAGAGGGGTACCCGTACCCCCACTTTTTGAACTGGGGGTACCGTACCCCCACTTTTTGAACAATGCTAATCAATATTTTATTATTGTGCCTTCCCAGAGATCGCAGTCTCCGCCTTGCTTCGTGTATGCAATAAATTGTTACCCCCACTTTTTAGACCAAAGTTACGCCCCTGATTTGGGCGCACATATAATTACCTGACCTTAGGGCCTTACATGACCTTACCTCACCTTACCCTATCCTAATAAGTGGCTCCATAACCGACCCCAGGCACACTGGCCTCCTTTGCAGTATACATTGTACAGCAGATGCTTGGGTAATTTTGCTTTCTAGCACGACCCGTTTAGTCGTGTGATTGACACACCTGTTACGCGGGCTATTGATTATTTCTGTATGAATAATGTAGGCTGGGATAGGCCGCCTTCATTACGGCTTCTACTCCTGTGAGTTGCATACCCTGAGTAAGGCTGTGGCCTTACTCGGTGTAGGCAACACGTACGCCACATGGCACATCAGACGGGGGATACCATGGGTTACACTTGTGTTTTACTA
>OY744610.1:48946758-48951758 GCA_963556255.1 Allolobophora icterica
CCTTATCACTGGAGGCCTACTGGGTATCACCTGGCCAGTTGCTGCAGGTCAGACTGTAGCGTCTTGTAACTTATACAGTGAGAAGTCCTTTTGAAGTTAAGGGAGTAACGTGCTATATCATTGTATGGATACAGATATGCTTACATAAGATTTCTATAGTTGGACTGGATGTATAGTAAGAGGGCAACTCGGTTCGCTGTAGTCTGCCGGATAAGCTGTAGGGTGCCTGGGTGCGTGTCAGTCTTGTTACCTGGATTCATCACCTGCATGTCATCTGATGTCATTTGAAATCACATTATCTGATACCTGCGTCTTATAATGGTAGTCTTAGAGAAGTGGTGATATTAGCTGATTGATTGACTGACCGATTGATTGATTTATTGATTGATTGGTTGACTGAATTGATTCATTGATTGGATGACTGATTGACCGTTTGACTGACCGTTTGATTGATTTGCTGAATGATTGACTGATTGATTGGCTGATTGAATGACTGATTGACTGGTTTACTGACCGATTTCTGGAATGATTGATGGGTTTTTGATTGAATTTATTGATTCATTAACTGATTCACTGGCCGATTGATTGATTGATTGATTGATTGATTGATTGGTTGGTTGGTTGGTTGATTGATTGATTTATTGATTGGTTGGTTGGTTGGTTGGTTGATTGATTGATTGATTGATTGATTGATTGATTGATTGATTGGTTGGTTGGTTGGTTGGTTGGTTGGTTGGTTGGTTGGTTGGTTGGTTGGTTGGTTGGTTGGTTGACTGAATTGATTCATTGATTGGATGACTCATTGACAGTTTGACTGACCATTTGATTGATTGATTGGCTGACTGATTGACCGATTGATTGAATGACTGATTGACTGTTTTACTGACCGATTTCTGGAATGATTGATGGATTTTTAGATTGAATTGATTGAATTGATTGATTCATTAACTGATTGACTGGCCGATTGATTGGTTGATTGAATTGATTGATTGACTGATTGATTGATTCTTTGATGACCGATTGATTGATTGATCGATCGATTGACCAGCTGGTTGGCTGGATGGCTGTCTGATGGAATGGACTGTGCATCTTATTTATGCCTGTGTTAATGTTCATTAGTTGAATCACTTAATTGAAACTCACTGAACACCGGAATAGAAGCCAGCACACCATTAGCTAATTAATAACACCCTCGCGCTGCCATTTGTTGATGCTGTCTTCGCCCCTTACCCTTCCCATAGCTAACGATGCTACAGTTGTTTATTTCTATTATAACTTTTACCTTTGGTAGTTTTCTTAGTCCTTTTAAACGTGACAACTTCAGATGAAGGTAATTGGAGTCATGTAACTTTTGTCTATTTTTAATTCTGGCAGGTTTTCAGGAGTTAATACCAAACCCTACAGCTTCTGGAGACCAATTTTTGTACACATTTGGCCTGTTGACCTCCTCCCTCCAGCAAATCCAACCCTGTCCTTAGAGGTAGCAAAGACTGTCTACAGCGCAATGCAGTTAGGAAAGCCGAAAGCCTAGGTCATCAGGAATAGGCAAATTTCTGTTGGTAAGAGGGAGAATAGAAACGGTCATCAAATTAAAGAAGACTATTCATGCAGAACAAATTGCAGTGTGCATTTGCCAATGCCGAAAGATAAGAACTCGTTTCATTCATAGCGCCACAGCCGTTGTCGTGGCCCCCTGTGATAAGCCAAGCCTTCGGTGGCTATCTCCGATGCTTAATAGCAGCATCCCGGCTTCAGCAGAGTAAGACCCTGGGCTCTTCCGTTCGTTGATAGCTGGGGCAATGAATAACCAGGCCTTCCTCTCTCTGTCTGCCGTGCCACCGGAGTATGTGCCACGGAATAAAACAAGATCAAGCGCGACCGGACTTGCTTCATAAATCACGTCTTATTATCACAGATATGTTAGCCGGGTTATTAGAGATGGGGGAGGAAGTATCTCCCTCCCTGATGACCGCTGTTTAGGTTGTGGTTTTCCAAGTGGTCACGTACACATTTTATGTAATTTAAGGTAACAAAACGCATGTGTAGCACCTTAGAGGGGCACGATGGCAGATTGGTTAGAGCGCATGGCCTGTAACACGGAGAGTAAGGGTTCGAGCCCCCACCAGTGGTGTAGTCCTAAAAAATGAAGTGGGGGAACGCCTGGAAATTGAAGTAGCAACTGTAGCAAAAAGTGCAATCTTGCAAGAATTTTGCATAGTGTGAGCGCTGCTATTTTTGAAACTGTTGAATGTAAAAAAATAACAAAAAAATTAATAAATGTAATTATGTAAATTTATACATTGGAATTTGTTATTTAGTATAAAGCCAACACATATATAAATATATCTGCAAAACTGCGAAAGGCTCCAGTAAGTAAGCAGTTGAAACTGTGAGTCTTGAAGTCTTCTTTGTTCATTTATTTCAGCAGAAATGCTGCAAAATAGTGAGGGATCGCGTTCCCTCCCTGGAAAAAAGTGCGGGAACGGCGTTCCCCCGCGTTCCCGCCCCACTACACCACTGGCCCCCACTCCACTCGGGCGGTCACTATGTAGGAACCTTGATGAGTCCTTCACTCACAGTTGCTTAGCGCCATCGATGTTGAGTCGTATGGTCGTGTGTGCACTTCTGAATTTTGGAAGTATGGTGATATCAAAACAGAGTTGTACTGTTTTGTACCTTTCAAGAATCTTTCAAAAGCGCTGCATGCACAACTATTTAAACAAGTACGATTTTTAGGTAAAACAGAAAGTCTTTGATTGAAACAGTACGCATGTAGTAAAAGGGAAACTGGTCCAGGAGATAGAGCCAGGAGATAGAGCCAATGCGCATGAAAGCCCGATCTCACATCAATGTGAGGAACTTGTAAATTTCCACCGTCAGAAGATCTTGAATTGCAGCCGTTACTCCAGCTCACCTTAAGTCATGGCAATTTCAGTCGTGTCTTAGTCAACAGTGCAGTCCATTTGAGAGGTTGTCTTGTAGTCAACAGTGCAGTCCATTTGAGAGGTTGTCTTGTAGTCAACAGTGCAGTCCATTTGAGAGGTTGTCTTGTAGTCAACAGTGCAGTCCATTTGAGAAGTTGTCTTGTAGTCAACAGTGCAGTCCATTTGAGAGGTTGTCTTGTAGTCAACAGTGCAGTCCATTTGAGAGGTTGTCTTGTTCATTATGAGTTACATGGCGTAACATCGAATTGTCAGTCTCACTTGATGGCTTCTGATTTACATCCTGCCTGACCCCTTTGGGTCTTGACCTGAAACCGATTTTGACCCTACCTGCCTACCGATTTTGTTTTGACTGAGTGCCAGTGAATAAGCTGGTTCCCTTGACTTCAGTTTTTTGGGTGTTGTAGAAATCGCAAGATTACGTTTACGCTACATCCTAGGTATAAAGGTTAGATGCGATATGTTATCATCATGATAAGAAGAAGCGACGAGCCATGTAATAATTAACAGAGAAGCTTACTTGGATTCAGGTACAACTGCTCATTAATTGTGTCTCCTGTATCAACAACTGAGTCATTAGTTCCCAGAAGTGGGATCTTGGGCTTGACGGATCTTCCTGTTGAAACTAACAAGGGGCCAATGACGGGACAGATTCCAACACAGATAAATTCCCACAGCATTTTGTCTATACTTAGTGCAAGAAATGTTGTTTGTGCTGGCGTTCAGCAGAGAGAAGATATGTTCAGACATAAAAGACGGCCTTATTATGTTTATGGATTTCACTGCTGACAAATGTCTTTTGGTCTTTTGTATGTGTTGCGACTTTTGTCCTTTGTCTAGAACGTTTTGAGGACGACTGTACTGTCCGTCTGTCTGTCTTTGTGTGTGTCTGCCTGCCTGTCTTTCTGCCTGTCTGTTTGTCTGCCTTCCTGTCTGTCTATCTATATGTCTGTCTTCCTGCCTGTCTGTCTGTCTGTCTGCCTGTCTGTCTGTCTTCCTACCTGCCTGTCTATCTATCTATCTATCTATCTGCAGGCCTGTCTGCCTGCCTGCCTGCCTGCCTGTCTATCTGTCTGTCTGTCTGTCTGTCTGTCTGTCTGTCTGTCTGTCTGTCTGTCTGTCTGTCTGTCTGTAAACACATGTATCATCTGTGTTGGATTGTGCAGGGACGTGGGGACAAATTGAGACCGATTGAGAGGGGGGTTGGCGAATGGTTTGGGGAGAGGTATTTGCTGTCTCTAAGAAGACCTAATCAGCCGTGTGTTGTCCTATATCAATGCTTGGTTTTGCTGAAGAGTTTGTATTAAGATAGTCCACATCTTTTATCTAAAATCTACTGAACAATGTTGAAATTATAGAACAGGGCCTTGATGTAAATGTCTCCTTGCCCTGACACGGATTTGAACCCAGGACCTCTTTACAGACTAGCACAGCTTGTGTTCTGTAACAGTGAGCCAGACTCTTGGACGAGTTTTAGATAGTTTATGTTGGTTATAGATGTGCTCGACGGTTGCCCGGAGTTAATTAGTTAATTAATTAGAAATTCCACTTGATATTCCACTCACGTCATTCTTAGAAGCGTTTGTGAGGCGTTGGTAACCCCAGAGTGGTGAAAGCAATTCATTTTTGTCGGAAAGATATCTTCGGAAGATTTGATTGCCGTTTGAGGTGATGACCAATCGATAGGCAATTAGACACCAGTCTTATTAGCACGAGTTTCGTAACTTGTAAAATTTAACTGTCGACTTTGTCCTCCGGCTCTGCGATGTATGCGTTCGTTGGAGTCACGAGATGCGACTCTCCACGACGACTCGGAAGTAGTAGATGTCAGTGCGGTGGTTGAGATAAAAAGAGATGGACGGAGGTCAAGTCTCTTATCAGTTGCAGCAATCTGTGCCAAAGATGCCACGGACGACACGCCGTGCTGGTTAGCGCGTCGTGCCTACCATGGCACGTAGAAACTGAATTGCGATGTCGCAAATTTCATCACCAGCACTATCTCTCGTAAGTTGTGCCAACCCTGGGTTCGTGGTTTATGGAGTCGGACGGTGCTGTTGG
>OY744610.1:48954258-48961758 GCA_963556255.1 Allolobophora icterica
TCGCTGTAGTAGTGTGGCTGACTAGTTGAGTTGTAATCGAATTGAGTTCTGTCTGTTTGTTTCTTATTAAACTAAAAGATATTAAACTGTGTTGCTGATTAATTCAGGTTATACTTATACGTAGAATTAGTGTTCAAAAGGTGAACGTTAAATAGGCGTTAAGTAGACAGAGAACAAGGATTGGGTTGACATTATTGGTGGCAGCGTCGGTGTGGATAAATACTCACGGTGGATAAAAACTCACGGTGGAACAGCGTCGGTGTGGATAAATACTCACGGTGGATAAAAACTCACGGTGGAACAGCGTCGGTGTGGATAAGAACTCACGGTGGATAAGAACTCACGGTGGATAAGAACTCACGGTGGATAAATAACTCACGGTGGATAAATACTCACGGTGGAATAATTACTCACGGTGGAATAATTACTCACGGTGGATATAAACTCACGGTGGATTAAAATTCACGTTATCACCTCCTTCGGCGGATAGAAGAATCTACGACGGTGATAAAAGAATTTACGCGTTGTTGCTGTGTGACGTGTCTACGATATCAACGACGGTGGAACACGAGAAACGGTATAAAAATTTCGTTGTTTTCCACGAACAAATACAAAAGAAATCCCGTTTGTTTATCGATTCACACACCAAGAAAAACCGTGACTTCTTTGAAAAGAGAAATCACCAAAGTAAACAAGTAAGATGGAGAAACTAAGTGCTGAAAGACAAGCAGATATTAAGAAGATGTCTACGGAAAGGCTAAAACAGCGTTTGTTGAAAGCCGGTTTCAAAGAAGAACAATTAGAAGGTATGTCACGTGGTGACATGATACAGGAACTCGCTGAAGTGTGGGTTAAAGAAGAAGTCGAAGAAGAAGGTGCAGTTGGCGGTGCCGTAGAAAAGGCTATTGAAAAACCTCCTGCGCCTATGTCTATGGAGATGTTGATGCAGTGGATGATGATGAAAGAAGATAGGGAGGAGAAACGGAGACAAGAAGAGAAAGAGATAAGACAGGAAGAATTGCGCTTGCAGAGAGAGAAAGAAGAGAAAGCGGAACTTGCAAGGCAAGAAGAATTGCGCTTGCAGAGAGAGAAAGAAGAGAAAGCAGAACGTCTGCAGAGAGAGAAAGAAGAGAAAGCAGAACGTTTGCAGAGAGAGAAAGAAGAGAAAGAATTGCGCTTGCAGAGAGAGAAAGAAGAGAAAGCGGAACTTGCAAGGCAAGAGGAATTGCGTCTGCAAAGAGAGAGAGAAGATAAAGCAGAACAAGTGCGTAAGGCAGAACTTGAATTGCAAAAGAATCAGTTTGAGATTCAGTTAGAACAGTTGAAAAGAGATAGAGAAGATGCTGAAAGAAGAAGATTGGAGCAGATGATTGAATTTGAAAAAGCTAGAAAAAGTGATGAAGAGGTACGTCAGCAACAGATTGAAGCAAAGAGAATGCGTGAAGAAGAAAAAGAAAAAGCGCGAACGTTAGAGTTAGAACGCGCAGAACAGATAAGACAAGAAGAACTCAAATTTCAGAAAGAAAGTTTGGAAAAGGCAGAGACAGAAAGACAAGAACGTCTGAAACTGGAGAAATCAAAATTGACATTGAAAGAAACGCAAATGAGAGAAGAACGGGAAGCTGAAAGAAGGAAACAGCAAGAAAGTGAAACTTTGGTGTCAAAAATTAAGAAAATAGGTGATGCAATGAAGCATGTATTGCCTCAAATGCCAACTGATATGATGGAGGTGCCATTATATTTTGAAACAGTCGAGAACGCATTTCGTAGTTTTGCTGTGGAAAAGCCGTTTTGGGTGAAATTATTACTACCATTGATGACGCCAAAAGCTCGAACCGTTCTGAATAGATTGTCATACGATGATCTAGACAATTATGATAGAGTCAAGCAGCACTTACTAAAAGAATTTAAGTTGACTTCGAGAGAATACAGAGCCAGATTTGTGGAGGCTAAGAAGACAACAGAAGAGACTTATACGATGTTTACGGCAAGACTGAAGAACTTGCTAAACTATTACGTGAGAAGTCGAAACGTGAACAAAGAGTATGATACGCTCTTTGATTTGCTGGTAGCGGATAAGCTGAAAGAATGTTTACCGCCAGGTCCACTACAGTTTGTATTGTCGAAGGAAGGAACTGACTGTCTCCAAGCTAGTGCAGTGGCAGACCTAGCAGACATTCATGTAAACAATCGAATTGGGTTTGCGATCCCAAATATAAACAGTTATCCTTCTCAACGTTCCGTAAACCAAAGCCAGAGTGGAAAGTGGAAAAGTAATCCAGAAACAGGGAATCAGTTCAAAGGTAAAGAAGTCAAGGCTAATGTCCCTGTACCCAATGAAACCAGAGAAGTGACGTTTGGTCGTCAGGGATTTAACAAATCGTCAGCGCCGTTTGCCAAGAGGGAAGGCAACACATCGTTTACGCAGTATAAGAGATATGAAGGAAATGAACAACGAGGTATTTCACAACCATACCATACAGTTGTGAAGCGTTGTCACAACTGTGGTTCAGATAAACATTTGGTTAAATTTTGTCCAGTTCCAGTGGCAGCAGCTAGTTCTAGCAGAAATCAAGAACACACAAGGGTGAATTTGATTCAAGTGGTTAGTGATACAGATAATCAAACCGCGAGTCAAGAAAACCAAGAGACTGAAGTAAAGTCAGTAATGAAATGTGGTATTCAAAAAGAAATTCTATTGGATGCTGAAATTCAGAGAGAAGTCATAGGAAAAGATGACAGTCGAATATTGAAGAAATCGTTCTTGCAATATGTCGAGGTTGAAATTCGTGCAGTAGACGGTAAAGAGCCAGTGAAAGTCAAAGCACTGAGCGACTCGGGTGCAGAAATTCCGGTGATTAGTGAAGAATTACTGGAAGGCATGAAGGTGGAACAAATTGGAAAAGTGAATTTGCAATGTGTGGCAGGAGATGCCATTCCTGCGAAGTTAGTGAAAGTCGATGTTAGACTGTGTGATAGTGACGTGAAAGAAGAGGGATTTCCGCGTAAAATCCAGTGTTCACTTACACCTTATGTCACCTTGATGTGTGCTAGTATTGCAAAGATGGGCAGTACAGAAAGATTCTTGTTGCATCCAGAGATAATTGCCGAATTAAAAGCCGTACCACAGATGAAAGTTAAAACGATACAAGGAGATGTGAGTGTACGAGCAAATGTAATGACGAGAGCGCAGAGTCGGAAACAGGAAATGATAGATGTGGATGAGAAGAGTGAAACTGAAAGTTCAAGTGATGAGGAAAACGACAGTAATGAGCAACGAAGCTTATCGCGAGATGGTATAACATCAGAGATGAACGAGCAAGAGATGGCTGCATGCGAGAATGGCACATTAAATGAAACGGAAGAAGACAATGAATGTGATGTGGGGATAGGAGACTTGTATAGAGATGAAGAGATGGACGAAGAACAAAAGGTGCAGATTGCCGATTCGAAGAAGTTCGAAGAGCAACAGAGAAATGATGAATCGTTGAAGCCGTGGTGGAAGTTAGCACAAGAGAAAGAATCTGAATTCTGTGTGATCAACGGTTTATTGCATAAGAAATATCAGATATTAGACCAGACGATATATCAACTAGTGTTACCAAAAGAGAGACGAATTAAAGTGATGGAATTGGCACATGAGTCGGTATTTGGAGGACATCTAGGAGAAGAGAAAACAAGAGAACGAATAAAATTATCTTTTGTATGGCCAAAGATGAGAAGAGACATTGTGAAATTTTGTAAGTCTTGCGAGAAGTGTCAACTAAAGGCAAGGAGTCTGGTGATGGATAGAGTGCCTATCACTCCGGTCTCAAGAGAAGAGGTCGCCTTCAGGAGAATGACAATGGACCTAATAGACAACCCGAGGAAATGGCACAAGATAATTCCTTTTCACGAAAATCATTTGAAAGAACTCAAAGAAAATACGGAGAAAGCATTATTGTTTGCAGAATCTTACTCTCAAGCAAAGCAGTTGCAATACACAAATCAGTATAACAAGAGAGCAAGACACAAAGGAATTTGCAGCATATCGAATTCCTTTGATTTATCGAGCAGAAGTGGAACGTCAGATCAAAGAAATGTTAAAAACAAACATTATCAAACCATCATCGAGCAGAATGGCAAGCCCTTTGGTTATTGTTAAAAAGAAAGACGGATCTTTAAGACTTGCCTGTGACTACAGATACATTAACTCATTCACAGTGGATTGTAAATATCCTATGCCGATTGTCAGAGACGTTTTGAACAAAGTTGGAAAGTCTAATGTGATTTCTATTTTGGACTGTCGAAGTGCTTATTGGACTTGTCCTGTAAAACAATCTGATCAATGGAAGACAGCTTTTGTAACACATAATGGACTGTATGAATTTACTCGTGTTCCTTTTGGAATGATAAATTCTGGACGAACTTTTGTTAAGGCGATAAATTTAGTTTTACAGCCTATAAGTGACTTTGCAGAACCGTATGTTGATGACATTGCTGTGCATTCTGACAGTTGGAAAGTTCACTTGCAGCATCTAGATGCATTTTTGATGCAAATGAGATTGCATAACGTTACTTTGAATTTGAAAAAATGCATATTTGGTAAGAGTGAGGTAAGGTTTATCGGTCATGTGGTTGGGTCTGGTAAGATAAAGATGAATCCAGACAGAATTGAAAGTTTGACTAATTTGAAGATCCCAGAAACTAAGAAGCAAGTTAAGCAACTGCTTGGATTTTTTAATTATTACAGACAGTTTATTAAGGACTTTGCACAGATTGCGAAACCTTTATCTGATTTAACTAGTAAACGTGTTTCTGATAAGATTGATTGGACTGTTGAACATCAGCAAGCATTTGATTTACTTAAAGAGGCTGTGCGATCCAAAGTAGTGTTATATGTTTTTGAAGTGGGAAAACCATTCAATTTGTACTGCGATAGTAGTGACTTTGCAGTCGGTGCTGTTTTAACACAGATGGACGACAAGGGAATAGAACGCCCTGTGTCATTTATCAGTCAGAAATTAACTGATACTCAGAAGAGATGGGCTACTGTGGAAAAGGAAGCCTATGCTATTGTTTGGGCTTTAAACAAGTTAAAAGAAATTATAATTGGATCGAAAATTTTCATTTTTACTGATCACAATCCTCTTACATACTTGACTGAGTCAATGTCTAAGTCTGCTAAACTTGTGCGTTGGGCGTTAGCCTTACAAACTTTTGATGTTGAGGTGAAGTACAAGAAGGGCAGATTGAATATTATTGCTGATTGTTTGTCAAGGTTATAAGTAATCGTAAGACTGTTTATTAATTATTTAGATATATATATATGTTTCATGTATTTTGGTAATTTCGCAAATTTTGAAATTTAATTTGCTCAATTCCAGAAAAAGGAAGGAGGTAATGTGAACTGAGTTTTGTGTACAGTCTTGCAGTGCGAGATGTTAGCGTATATATTTAGTGCGTTTACTTTAGTTTCACGTGTATATGTATATATGATAGATGTATAACGTTTAGTCTTAGTGACACGCGCGGCCGGCCGATCTTGGCAGCGGCGCGCTATATGTATATTATTAGAGTTCGCCTAGGCGCACAGAAGACAGGTGTGTCAAGAGGCGCGAAGAATTATGCTGACTAGAGAAGTTTGAATTCGAGTGTGTTCGCTGTAGTAGTGTGGCTGACTAGTTGAGTTGTAATCGAATTGAGTTCTGTCTGTTTGTTTCTTATTAAACTAAAAGATATTAAACTGTGTTGCTGATTAATTCAGGTTATACTTATACGTAGAATTAGTGTTCAAAAGGTGAACGTTAAATAGGCGTTAAGTAGACAGAGAACAAGGATTGGGTTGACAAGACCTGACAGATATCATTTGAAATTCAAGATTTAATTATTTCAAATTATTGGTCTGTGTTCTTAGAGTGTGGATGCTTGTTTAGGTACTCGATTTAAAAGCAACATTTTATTAGAGTCAATGTCACACATAATTGCACAGGTGGCTTAGAAATTTATGATTATTATAACTATTCATGAAATGTCAACCAGTTATGCAGCTCATGCTAGGCCTGCTCCTAGAAATTGTATGAATCAGGTATATGCCTCCAGCACTAACTTGTGACTGGTAATAACTTTGGCACTAACTTGACTAGTATTAACTCTGGCACTAGACTGTGTCTATGATATTAGCTCAAGCACCGACTTGTGACTCCTATTAACTCTGGCACTAACTTGTGCCCTGGGTCTTAGCTCCAGCACTAAACTCTGTTCCCATAATAACAAGGCCGATAAAACGTTAATAAAAATCAGATAATAATCCTTCCAGATCTGGCAGCTGTTTAAATGCCCTTCTTATCATCTCCATACCTGTGAGTGAAGGACTTACTCAAGGTCAATTTTTACCTGTATATTGTCGGAAAAGCTGTTACCCAAGTAGGCCAGAAGGGCGATTTGATGGCTTAGACTCGGCTGTGAAGAGCAGCTGTTACCCATCAATGGTCATTCACTGAGAGAGCGGCTAGAGCTGTGACCCCTGGTGTCAGATAGCTGCTTCCTACTCCTTCCGCCTCTTTCGCCCTGTATTACTATTGGACACGGTAGCCGATTGGTTGGAGCTATGGAGAGTACTGAGCCTCCCCTGAGACGATTACTACGTAAGGAACTTGAGCAAGTCCTTCATTCACTATTGCTCAGTGGCTTCTATTGATGCCCGGGGCAGGGAGATGGTTGAATGGTTACATGCTGGCACGAAGATCATAAGGACACCGATTCAATACCCGCTGGCCCCATAAAAGTTGACTCAGCCTTTCACTCCCTACACTCCTTAGGGGGCGACTAAAATGAGCAGTAGGACAGATGGGCGCCTTGAAGGCTGCCATACAGTTAAACTCGACTCCTGTTAAACTCGTTATCATCTGTTACTGGGTATATTTCACAACTCGTGACAAATTCAGAAAATTAATTTCAGTGAAAAAAAAGTTATGCAAATTAAATTTTTTTTAAACTCAAATATTTTTATGGGGCTGCCGAAGCAAACTTACCATTGTGCAGAGCTTAAATATGACTGAGTTGGCCTGAGTTTTGATTTTAGTTTTTCTAATATTTTCAAAAAAATACAACACCGTTGCTTTAATTAATAGATATTTACAACTCCGTTATTTTGTTTATAAATACACAGTTAAAAAATACTGCCACTGTTTGTAATTTGTGATTCATTAATATTAAGTATAAATTAAGATGTTATACAGTAACCAAAATTATTCTGACGATAATTATTTATTTACACCATCAAATAATTGCATCTTAATTTTAAAATGGCTGGAGTTGTAAATCCGTCACGGAGTTGTAAATTACAATGAAATATCCACCCTGTCTAATCTTGTAATTCATTATGATTGCATGACATTACATTTCATTTAAGTAACATTCATGTGTATTTTAATAATTTCTGCAATTCACTGTGCAACATTTATTGTGAACTTTGATGTCATTTTTTAAGCAATAAAAGAAACAATAGGTCAAGTTTTA
>OY744610.1:48966758-49161213 GCA_963556255.1 Allolobophora icterica
CTGGTCATCAGCATTATACTGCTTATCATCGTCTTCATCAGCATCATCACCATCATCATCATCATCATCATCATCATCATCATCATCAGTGCCATTGTTAGCAATATCCTTTGTGTGACAGATGTTATCGTTGTTCCTCTTTCTGTTTTGTTCCATTTTGCATTTGTGAATAGAGTCAGAGAATCTTATGGGCATATAACCCCTACACTTACACTCATATTTAGCAAAGAATCTTTTTCAGCATGGAGTTTATGGTTTATAAAATATTAAACTTCAGCCAACCACGTTATTTAAAAAAATCAGTTCTAGGTAATACATGTACTATTATCAGTGTTGTTAAAGGTCACCTGGTTGTTGCCTCTCTCGGGTGATACCTAAAACTAGAACTGTTGTGTTTGGGCCTGCACTCTGTTTTTCAGTATTCTTAAGACATTGTTGCCTGCTATATAAAAACCTATCTTGCATAATTATATTATGATATAATTTAATATAGCAAGGGTTTTAAGTGGATTAGAATATGGGTAAGCTGTGTTAGAACTTAGAACCACTGCAGTTGTTAAATGTTAAATTAATTTTAACTTAATCCGAACCCACTGTTACCGACTGCGGTATGACAGTCAGAATTAGCAATAAATGAATGTTTGTATAGTTTAACACTTTAAAGATGAGAGTGTTCTAACAACGACTGGGAAACCAATGCAGCTCGTTGTTTAAGTGTTAAAGTGGAATGCTTAAAACCCTATATTGTGACGTTTGTTCGTCTAAGGCATTGTTTATTTTATCTGCAGTTTATAGACGTAAAGATGGGTTTTTTCTAAGGCATTGTTTATTTTATCTGCAGCCTGTAAACTTAAAGATGGGGTTTTTCTAAGGCATTGTTCATTTTATCTGCAGCCTGTAAACGTAAAGATTGGGTTTTTCTAAGGCACTGTTTATTTTATCTGCAGCCTGTAAACGTAACTGTAGATGGGGTTCTTCAAAGGCATTGTTTATTTTATCTGCAGCCTGTAAACGGAAGGACCTCGACCTGACCGTCAGGCAAGAGAGCCTAGTGCCACAGAAGAAGCCTCGCCTTGTCTTCACCGACATCCAGCGTCGCACTCTGATGGCCATCTTCAAGGAAACGAAACGCCCGAACAAGGAAATGCAGAACACGATCGCGGAACAACTCGGTCTCAAGTCGTCAACGGTTGCCAACTTTTTCATGAACGCTAGACGTCGCTCGCTCGATAAATACATGGAAGACGTAAGCATACAGGACGAGGGCTCCGTCGCGACATCCCTTTCCTACATCAGCACACCAGGACTCATCCAGAACTGATGTGTGTTGGACGTGCATTGGAGATTTACGTATATGTATAAATATACCGGATGTGTACAGATTCGTGAAGTTACTGACTCCGTTACAATGACTAAGGATTGAACGCAGGGACGCACCTGGACGTTGTTTTGCTCCGGGTTTCACTGTCAGTGACACGAGGGAGAGCGCAATGCCTTAGCAATGGCGCTCCTGATCTGGCCGAGGTTTCGAGGATTCCGTGTCATCAGGTTTGCGGGTTGGTCTGGGTTTGATAATTGGAGAAATTCAACGATGGGGTGAAATCTGACAGTCATGTCTAAAGTGATTGGAGCGAAGACAAAACATCCAGCAGAGGTTCAGGAAGCCAGAGCAGGGAGAAGTTCAGAGGATTTTTGACATGGTGGCTGCATGTGGAGAGGTGCGTGAAGCTTGGTCGTAGTACCTCGCAGCGGGCTGTGACTAGCAGATGCTAGGAAAGTTTGTTATAGTGCAATTTTCGAGGCGCTTTTATAAATCTGTCGAAGTTTGTAATTATCAGAATTGATTTTCAGAATCTGTTAAAGTTTGTAAATTTCGTAATTTAATTTCCAGATTTTGGTAAGATTTGTAATTTTCTATAATGCTCAAGAGTAAAATCTGCATATTACTGCAGTAATTTCGTAAATTACTAATGGCAACAATAATGATAATAATAATAATGGTGATGATGATTATAGTAATAATAATAATAAGAATGAGAATAATGATAATAATAATTCCAGAACAAAGCTCCCCTAATTTTTGCAATCCTGAGGGATCATATGTAGGCCTACCTTAGGGAAAAAGGATAATAATAATAATAATAATAATAATAATAATAATAATAATAATAATAATAATAATAATAATAATAATAATAATAATGATAACAATACTAATAAATTATTAATAAACAAATAATATTTGCTCAAGGAAGGTTGCCCTGGTGGATTTTCCTTGTAAAAGTAAGTATGATGTGTGAGCAGAATATGTACCATGTGCTGCATAATTGCATTGCATTATATGTGAAAAAATTTAAATGATCTTTCTTGCACATCCAGTTGTCATGAACACGTATCTGACCAACAACTTCTTTGACTGGAGAGTTCAAAATTTACGTTGTTTAATTGTACTAATTGTGAAGCCTTTGATGACAGTTACAGTGATGGTCATGTTAATTAATAATCATTGTTATGTGCTAGTTGATCGATGTGACGTTTCAGGTTGTCTAAGGATGTAACTCATTGTGGGTTACTTTAAGTTTTTGCTCAGCGTAAGGGGACCTAGTTTTGATTTCTTGTTTCTTTCTGTGTAGTTGTGCATTGTCTCAGTTCTATTGTTTTACACATTCCATTGTTTCTGCCATTCCTCTCATTTCTTTCTGTATAGTTGTGCATTGTCTCAGTTCTATTGTTTTAAACATTCCATTGTTTCTGCCATTCCTCTGTGTTTAAGCGTTTCAGTGTTGGAACTGTTTCACTGTCATTCTACTGTTTCAGGTATTCAAATATTTAACCTGTTCTGGTGTTTCACCTATTCTAGTATATCAATCATTCCATTGCTTTGTTGACACATTTTGTGACTGTTTCACTGTTTCATTCATATATATATATTCCAGTGTATCAGATATATTTAACCTGTTTCAGGCATTCCAACATTTCAGATTCCAGAGTTTGGTCATTCCTTCATGGCTGACACGGCCCACTTCATTTAGTCGAAGATCTAGTCTTTAGATAATTTATATTGTCTTTTATTTATAAGGAGCTGTTTATTATAATATTTCCGTTTACATGGGAATCTTGTGGAGTCATATTTAGCATTTGTGATCTTAGGTTGTGCGTCTGGTATTTTGTGGTCGTTTTTACATTGGAAGCAGTTTCTTCCCAGTTTCACATTGCTGTTGTGTGATGAAGTCCCATTTCAGTCTATCTAGTCGATTCGTTTTCTTTTTGTTGTTTTGAAACCAGTGTATACTGTGATTGGTGATGGATGGCAATATTTTGATGGGTGATCTGTTAAGAGCTTTATTTACTTACATGGTTTATGAGTCTCTGGGGGAAATTACAATGCACTGGGCGGAATAATATTATGTATAGTTACCCATGCAGGCGTCTGTGTTCATTTAATCATTGTTATTTAATTTTGGAATGAATTCTTGCAGTAAAAAAGAAGCAGTACTGAAACGTTTTATAATGCGGCTAAGTAGCAAGTCTTTGGTGAAATTTTTCTTTCATCTAGTCAGAATACAGAAGTCAAACCATAAGTCATCCTTTGTCAAACAACAATGTGCATGCACAAAGGTTCTTACAGATGTGCAGTAATGCTGTATTTTTTATCAGTTTGCAAGTTTTGTACTTATTGCATTTGGCTCTCCTGCAGGGCTGTCTTTGTGAAGTACTTAAAAACACAATGTGTCTGGTACTTACACGAAAATACACACAAGTGTTTGGTACTTATTGTGGTGCTCAAGAGACGTATCATACATGTTAGGGATGGAAACCCTCTTGACAGGTCACCTTCCAACAACAGACATAACTTACATATAGAAGCTGCGTCATCATGACTTCAGGGGATTTCACAAATGGGAAGCATACGACCAAAATGCATTGGGAGGTTTATACAGCTGTTGGATAAATACCCAGGTGTGTATACAGAAGTAGCTCCCCCTTTTGTGTTGCATCTATCCTGCCTTTACAGTTGACTTTTTGTGCAACAGTAAGATATTGGCAACAGTTTATGCAAGTAAGGAATCGGATTGAAAAACGATAAACCATGCGATTGTCAACCAATTAAATGTCCTAGCTGTCCACTTTTCATAGTTTCAATAACTTAGTGCCTTTGTGAGATCGAAAAGGAGCTATATAAATAACCACTTACATACATGCATACGTGTTTACAACATGCACCACTAGGTAGTCAGGTTTTCATAGCTTTCAATCACGTTGCCTATTGCTTCGAACTATTAACATTGCCAGTGCTGTCTCTTTCACATTTTCCATTTCATCGATTCGCATTTCCCTTGACATGAACCTGCATCTGCCTCGGCTTCTGAACCAGTCACGTTTGTTGTGACTTCACGTTTGCCTTAACTCTCAGCCAGTACCGAGTACCGACTTCCTTAACTGTCAGCTAATCACTGTCAAACCATTTCCGTTTGATGCAGCTATTAAAATGATTCCCAGCCTCTGCATTTCAGCGTAAATGGGAACCTTAAATGGCGTGGCACCAGAGGCGTAATTTTGGCCTAAAAAGTGGGGGGTACCAATACCTTGGTCTAAAAAGTGGGGGTACCAATTTCTTCTCCAATTTCGTTTTTCGCATGATGACCATTTTGAACATATTCCCTGCCAGTATTTTCATATATTTTGGCTCTCGATTTATCTGTGTATCTAATCACTTTCATACTTTTGGCGGAGATTGCGTTCTCTGGGAAGGCACAATAATAAAATATTGATTGGCATTGTTTAAAAAGTGGGGGGTACAGTACCCCCCAGTCCAAAAAGTGGGGGGTACGGGTACCCCTCGTACCCCCCACAAATTACGCCTATGCGTGGCACCCATTCAAACGGGCAGCATTTCTGAAGGATCTCACCCGATCAATTCATTCAAAATTGAGCAGGGTCGAGGCCATACAGTCACTATAGGGAAACGTTTAGGGACTACATTAATTTTACCATGCATTTGCTGTTATCTGAACAGTCTTTTCAAGTACAAAGGTGAATGTCTATGTCTGCAAACTGTCTTCTCATTTGGTTTGTCATTGTAATTCTGTTGGCCCAGTGAAACGCTCTCCGAAGAGGTACAAATTTGTATTGTTTTGTATTTTGTTTTTGAAAACTCGACTAATTCACAAGTTGGCCGCGCATAACAAATGATTTCTGTTTTCAGTCTGCCTTTGCGATTACTGTTTTTGTCTCCTCCATTATGCAGATGTGATCTGATGCAAACGTTGCAGGTGTCGTTAGAAATTGAAAGGATTTTCGTGCAAATATTACTCAAAAAGTGTTTTCTCGCGGTTGTTTTTGTCTTTTAAATTTACTCGCAATTCTGCGTCTATGCAGCAACAGATTGTGTTTTTATCGGTTTGTTGGTGTGTATGTGTGTATGTATGTGTGTGGGTGTATATGTGTGTATGTATGTGTGTGTATGCGTGTGTATGTATGTGTGTGTATGTTTGTGTTTATGTATGTGTTATGTGTGAGTGTATGTATGTGTGTATATGTGTGTGTATGTGTGTGTATACATGTGTGTGTGGGTGTGTGAGAGTGTATGTGTGTGAGTGTATGTGTGCATGTGTGAGTGTATGTATGTGTGTATATGTATGTGTATGTGTGTGTATACATGTGTGTGTGTGGGTGTGTGAGAGTGTATGTGTGTGTGAGAGTGTATGTGTGTGAGTGTATGTGTGTGTGAGTGTATGTATGTGTGTGTATATGTGTGTTTGTGTGTGTGTACATGTGTGTGTGTGTATGTGTGTGTGTGCTCAGTGTATTCTTAAGTGATCTCGCGTTGCACGTCTAAAGCAATAGTATTGTATATGTATGCGCATTTTCATGACAGTATGCAGTAAATCGTAGTTTGCATATCATCAGAAACCAGAGTTCTGAGCAGATGTGGATGGATTAAATTATGCACCAGTTGTGCGGTCTTCTTTTTTTGTTTTTGTCTGTGATGACTCTGAAGGGTTAGCTTTCTTGTGTAAATGTCGTACATGTCTGGTTTTAGATGTTGACTGTGACAGCCGTTTTCAGTCACTTGTGTCCATATCGGCTTTTCCATGGGCATTAGATGGAACCTATATGGGAAAATGGATACTGTAAGGGCTCCATGTGGGTGGGGTGGCAGTGTAGAGCTGCTGGAGGAAACAGTTTAACGGCAAGAGTGAAGGAAGGAGAGACAGAGAGTAACAGAGACATAGAAAGGCAATGACACAGAGACAGACAGATGGAGAGAGAGACAGATATTGAAGAAATCCAAGAAAGGACAGAAACAAGGGAAGCTAAAGGTAAATCTGAGAAAATAGCTGAAGAGGGTGAATAAAAGGCAGACAGACAGACAGATAGACAGACAGATAGACAGGCAGACAGACATACAGACAGACAAACAGATAGCCAGAGAGAGAGACAGATAGGCAGACAGATAGACAGACAGACAGACAGACAGGCAGGCAGGAAGAGACAGAAAGGAGATGGTGATGAGATATAAGTAAAGCAGACGGCAGTGATTAAGAAGAGTATAGGGTAGAGAAAGTGAAAGACGGAATGAAGCTGAGATGGATGGACAGAGGGAGAGACAGACAGACAGACAGACAGACAGACAGAGGGAGGGAAGGAGGGATAGAGGGAGATGTCCTGATAGAGGTGAAACTAGCCAAAGATAAAAGGAAGCGGACAATGACACGGGGAATGAAAGACATACTGTGCATTGCACACAAATATAGACAGACTTGGAAACAGACAGACAGACAGACAGACAGACAGACAGACAGACTAGACACAGACAGGCAGACAGGGAAGAGAGAAATAAGCTTCGAATTAGGGACAGAGAAATGTGAATTGCGTACCAAGTAAGTTCTGCCTTTCAAGTCCTGTCCTGATTTCCAGCGCACTGCGGGGCTACCCCTCACCCACCCACCCCTCCCCCACCCACCCCCCCTCCCTGGCCCACAAAGGGGTGGGCGACCGGGAAGATGGAGACACGGGCAGAGACAATTGTAGAGTCGGTTTTGTGTCAGGGATTGGAATCGATTGCTCAACGTCTTCGAGAGATTATCTTAACCAACCCTTGAGCCAGTTAAGAACAACCAGGACTACTGGGTAAAAACAAGGAAAAACTGGATTCCGTACTCGCACAGAAATGTAGACAGAACTGTTTGTCTTCATTAGGCTCAGCGAATACGACGCTGGCTGATACTCATCTTCAGATCTTTGACAGTTTTTTGGGAAATGCCGTTTATTGAAATGTTTTCACTTTGCACAATGAAGGGTATTTGTAAACTTATAGGTTTTTACTGTGTAAACTGAAACCTTTTTACTTTGCAAACTGGAAGGTCTTTACTTTGTAAACTGAAAGGTCTTTACTTTGTAAATTGAAAGGTTTTAACTTTTGTAAACTGAAAGGTTTTTACTTTGTAATGGAAAAAGAATTACTGCAATTAATTATCATGTATACTACTTTTGTATTGTAATTTTGGCAGAATTAAATTTTTTTCCAAACTGAGGTTGTGAATGCAGATGTCCAGAATTGCTTATCCGAATAAATTATATGACTGACTGACTGACTGACTGACAATGCAGTTGATAAATAACAATCCAGGTGCTTAAGAATAAGTTCTAACTTGAAGTCATGAGAAGTCTCTATTCTGCATTTAGTGCTTCCCATGTAATGCAGTGTGACTCTCTACTGGGATGATCGCAGTTTAGGAAACTGCAAGTTTTAACGGATTCCTGCCGAAAGGCAATAAATGTGCTTACAGTAATTAACGGTCATGACTGGACTGTATTAACGCACAATTGCTTGGCATAGGTGAATGATGTGTTGCTATTAAATGATGCATTGGAGGAAACTAAGTCAAACCAAATATACAGCTTCATTGCTCCTCAGTTGATAGGTGCTCATTTTGCATTGGGTTAAGTTGATACTTATATTCCAGTTGCAGTCATGTGGAAGTTGCTTGGTGTCGTGGTTTGAGTTTAGCTACACTTATGAACGAAGTCAGGGAGTCATGGTTTGAGTTTAACTACACTTTATGAACAAGTTGGGGATTTGTGGTTTGAGGTTAACTACACTTATGAGCCAAGTCGGGAGTCATGGTTTGAGTTTGACTACACTTTATGAACCAAGTTGGGGATTTGTGGTTTGAGTTTAACTACACTTATGAACCAAGTCGGGAGTCATGGTTTGAGATTAACTACACTTATGAACCAAGATTTTGTGGTGCACCAGTTGTTAGTTATCACAACACATTATATCAAGTAGCTGAACCTATCAGAAGCTTTGCTTACGGAGAACCTATCAAAAAGCCTTGCTTACGTAGCTGCCTGGCTGACTAAAAATGTGAAGTGTCGGAAAACTTGATAATCAGGAATTGAAATATCTGCAACTTCAGACGAATAAACCTTTATCATTGAGACAGTGCAAATTATGAAAGAAATATGTAAAGATTGAGAATTGAATCTAATGCACATGCGAAATTGTAAATATATGTATGAATGCTGTGCTGCTTTGAGAAGAACATAAGATCTGTGGTGGAAGTTTATTTGACAGGGCCAGTAATGACTGAAGAAAATTGATCGAAATGTAAAAAGATCAGGGCCAGTAATAACTGAAGCAAGTTGATTTAAATGTAAAGATCAGGGCCAATATTGACTGCAGCAAGTTCATCGAAATGTAAAGATCAGGGCCAGTAATAACTGAAAGACACTGATCGAAATGGAAAGATCAAATCGTCACTTTCCAGATCATGTTTTGTATTGAATCTCAGAGTTTCCTGTCCAGCACAGTAGAATGATTCTCGTTCCCTTTGATTTCAAAGGTTAACATTCTAAAATCCTGAAAAATGTGCTTTTCTATTTCTTAACGACACTCGTAAAACTTTCACAAAATATGCATATTTGCTTATTATATGTATTTTACTTACATTCAAATTTTGTGTGATTTTGAGTACTAGTGCACGAAAATATTGACCTTTTCTGATGCAAATTAATTTTGTTGCATATCATGGGTAACCCAGTTTTGAAGGGAAAACTGTCAAATGGAAATCTTCGTTGTAATCTAGTCTTGCGTAACGCTTGTAGATTAACGACATTGCTTCAATTTCAGCAATATCTTGTGTCTGGGTGTCATGAACCTATTGTTGTTGGTTATCTTAAGATGGCGTAAATGTTTAATGACCAGCTTTATACTCCTATTGTTTTTGGAAATTCATTGTCGACTAATGAAAAGAAAATCTAGTCCTTGACCAAACAGAATACAGTGTTTTGTGGTTCTCCTGTGATAACATTCCATGTTCGGCTCTCATCTGTTTATTTGTCAATTTTTAAACACACTTTATTTGTGGATTGATCTTCTGATTATGGCTTGAGTTTGGTATGCCATTGGTTGATGCCTTGTGCATTAGACACCGGCACAATAGAAGTTACTAATTAATTAATTAATGAATTTTTATTTATTTGCTGTGTTACGTTTTTACAGGATGATCTCGTGTCTTTTGTCAATCAGTGTTTCGAATTGGTTTTCTCTCTAGCAGTCAGTGTAACTTTGTTATTCTCTCGACTCCCTCGTATAATACTCAGTCCCTTTGGTTTTCGTACAGAAGTGATTTAGTGTTTTAAATTTCGTTATTATTCTTTCGCTGCTGTTTCGTGAGGTCAGTTCTTGTAAAAATTCATTTCCAGAAAATTGTCTGATGCACAAGTTTGCGCAAGACTGCCTTTGATGGTTGTAGTGTTACATGAAGACTATTGATTCCATTTTAAAAGTAGGCCCTATATCCTTAGAAAGTGACTCAAGGTCGTTTATGCATTTGCTTTGGAATATTTAAATTTACCTGACTCACAACCAGTACAAGTGTTTGCAAAATTTACTTGATTGTCACGTATAGCAAAGTGCTTGCAACATGTGTGTAGTAGTACATGTAATGCTGGAGAACAACGTGTATTGTGACGGTGTTGTCCAGTGACCGCCACTTTAAAAGCGGCGGTCACACTAACTCCCTCCTCTTTAGCCCTGTGCTGAAGTATTTTTTGCGTTATTTTGGTCTGAAGCAAGTTCAGGTAACGACAATTGACAATTTACGGAGGAGGGATTGGTCAACCTCACTGTTTTGGGGTAACCTTTTAAAGAAGAGGAGATTAGAAATAGACGCCATCAGGTTAAATTGGTTATGTAATTACAAGATTTGTTTTGACGTTGAATTTCTGGCTTTTTTAAATTCCAATTTGTTACAAAGTAGATCTGTACATACACATCTGAAAATGCACGAGTTTATTTCCAATGGTGTTTTGTCTGATGCGATCTGACCAGCATATCATCTGGCTGTAAGTGTAGATTTTGTTCATTTGTTTTCATTTTGTCCTGTTTGCTGTTTGAGTAATTATTTGTACATATCCTTCCGCCTTCGTCATAATCTCTAGTGACAGCAGACATTAAGTAGTCAGAACACGTTTAGACATTTCGCATTTTGGCATTTAAGATGCATATAGCACAGTGTGGCTTTAGGTCATGAGTGGAACAGCATATTGTCTGTGGTTGTACAGGTCACAATGTTGCTTTAGGTCATGGGTAGAACAGTGTGGTGTTACAAGTCACTATGTGGCTTTAGGTTATGTGTAGAACGCCATAAATGTGTGTGTTAAAGGTCACAATGTGGCTTTAGGTCATGGGTGGAACACTATATTGTGTGTGTTAAAGGTCACAGTGTGGCTTTTTTAGGTCATGGGTGGAACACCATATGGTGTGTGTTAAAGGTCACAATGTAGCTTTAGGTCATGAGTGGAACGCCATATTGTGTGTTAAACGTCACAATGTGGCTTTAGGTCATGGCTGGAATATATTGTGTGTGAATGTTAAAGGTCACTATGTGACTTTAAGTCAGGGAGATAGCAAACTATACTTCTGCCGAGTGCAGATTATTATTGTCTGCTGTTACTAGACATTAGATGAAGGCAAACACTTGCAGTCTTGTTTTTCTAGCTGTTTTCATGCGCTGAGATTTTCTATATCCCGCGGTCATTTTAGACATTGGAAAATTAGCATGAAGTTGCTCGACATCAAGTGTGTTGATTAGCGCTGTACCGAATCACCTTCGAGGGTGATTCAACTGTTGCGGCTGATTGTGGGAGAATCAGTGATAAGGAGACAGGTGTAGTAGGCCTAGACACAACAGCTTGACAGGTGATCACTGCATTAACTTTATGTCTGTTCAACGGCTCTCGATTCGTGGATCTGCTCCGTAGCACATTTCACTCATGTTTAATACTTTGGAGCAGGTCTTACGGTCAACATGGCCCGTGTTTTACCTGTCAAAAAAGAGCTTGGGTCGAAAGTTTTACATATTACCGCAGTAGACCTACCCGAACGCTGGTCAAACTCTAATGTTGATATGGTGCACACGAACCGACCCAAACATATTTCGAGTTACATAGCTGCAGGGGCGTCTACTCCATAGAAACCTAGGAGCAAATGCTCCATCCAAAAAATAAGAGGAAGATCTGTCAGTGTATGTACCATCATCATGAAGGGGGGGAGGAGGGATGGGAGGGAAGTTGCTCCAATGACTTTTTAGGGGATAGACGCCCCTGCATAGCTGATGGGGTTAGCAGAAGAGCTATGGGGTTGAGGCCCCCCGACAGCTAAAACCAGGGACGTAACCAGCGTTGGGCTTGGGGGGGCTTAAGCCCCCCCAAACGAAGTTGAAGCCCCCCCAAACGAGTCAAGCCGCTGTATGCTTACGGCTAAAATTCGTATGAACACTGTATAAATGTTGCCATGTTCAAGGTTTAAGCCCCCCCAAACGAAAAATCCGAGTTACGTGCCTGGCTAAAACACTGGCTATACCACGCTGAATTGCGGATAGTAACAGTTCTTGTGGCCGGTAGCACGTTTAATTAATTTCTGCTAATTTCTGTCAGTGAGTTGAGTCTGGTAGCACTTTCTTTGGTGAGTTGATGCATGTAGTTTTTTGCTGGCTCATTTGGGTTTTCTTCCGAGTCGTAGGTACGTTTGAGGGAATCATTTCGAGTGGAAAATTTGGTGGATGACGTTATTATGAACTGATGCAACCATCTGTACAGTAGCCTTAAGATAGAAAAAGCAATATACTGTATACTACGTACGTGTTGAAGGTATATAATACTCCCTATTTTTAAAGGTACTGTTTAATATCGCTCGATCTTTGTCTGTCTTTCCTTTCGTGTGTTTTCCTGTGTTTTCTTGTACTTGTGTTTTTATCTGTATCTCTCTCTCGGTCTCTTTCATATTGTTTCAGTACGTTTCTATTGTGTTGAAATGATGTAGGGTGTCTGTCTGTCTGTCTGTCTGTCTGTCTGTCTGTCTGTCTGTCTGTCTGTCTGTCTGTCTGTCTGTCTGTCTGTCTGTCTGTCTGTCTGTCTGTCTGTCTGTCTGTCTGTCTGTCTGTCTGTCTGTCTGTCTGTCTGTCTGTCTGTCTGTCTGTCTGTCTGTCTGTCTGTCTG
Source organism: Allolobophora icterica (assembly GCA_963556255.1). Classification (NCBI taxonomy): domain Eukaryota; kingdom Metazoa; phylum Annelida; class Clitellata; order Crassiclitellata; family Lumbricidae; genus Allolobophora; species Allolobophora icterica. Next base: position 48,979,269 of record OY744610.1, read on the forward strand.
TCTGTCTGTCTGTCTGTCTGTCTGTCTGTCTGTCTGTCTGTCTGTCTCCGTAGCCTTGAATTTGTTCGTCTGTAGTCTGTGCATGAGCTATATACTGACCACTTTTATATGCTACGACCATTGAAATTACTGAAATTTAACTGTAATTGTTGTGCAGGAGAGAAGCTTCTTATTCATCGCAATTACTGACGGCTTTGTTTTTCTGTTTAATTTAGTCAAGATCAGAGATTCGGTTTATCCGCTAGGCAAGTTCTCACTGGCCTATTGGTGTGTGATGAGTTCAACTCTCAATTGGCTTAATTTCACCTGCGGACTTCTTAACCACCACCACAATTCATCCTTCTCCTACTTCTACTGCCACCACTATTACTACTATTATGCTTTTTTTGCTACTCTCACTACTCTCACTACTTCCTCCTACTGCTACCACCACTTCCACTACTACTACCACGTACTGCTACTGCTATTATTTTCTCTGACCTTTATTGCTATTACATCCTCCTCTCCTTCGCTTCTCATTTTCCTTAATTTTTTTTATTTCTCTTTCTCTTCTAACGACCTTAACTTCCTCTCTTCTGATCCTCCTCTTCCTACTCATCTTCCCAACCTCCTCTGTTCCTTCTCTATCTCTCTGATCCATTATGTTGTTACTTTATAAGATTCTTTCCAAATGCCACCATTCCCTCTCGCCTTATTCAACCTACTCCTCTCTTCTGCGTTTTTTCATCATACGGAGTTAGGTGTATCGGTCTCATCCATTTCTGGCTGAAGATTTCCCACAACCAGAACATCCACAGTACAGCACAGAAGCTTCACTATGGTCGGTCCAACTTTCTGGAATAGGTTACCGAGCATCTTGCGCCATGAACTTCTTGGTCTTTCTTTACCTCTATTCCGTAAGCGATTGAAATCCATTTGCTCGATCCAGGGTTTCCATCGTTAGGTCGAGAGCGCCTCTGTTGAGTTTCTCTTGTAGAGGCGCTATATAAATCCGTTATTATATTACATTCGGACGTTTATAAGGCACTTCTATAGCGGGAGAGCCGATCAGAAGCGCTCCGAGTGCAATCGAGAGACCCCGAGACAAAAAACAAGTTTTAAGAAAAGCAAAGGAGGAAGAGACACTGGCAGAGAGAATGGAAGAACGAACAGATGGAGGAACATCATTCCAAAGAGCAGGGACAATTACATTACATACCGGTACCTCTCTTCCTCCCCTCCTACATGTATACAGATCTTGGAATTTACTCACAACGCCCTTCATGCGCTTCCTATTCACACTCTTTTTTGTAATTCGCACCTGTCTCCGTCCTCGCTGCTCCTTCCACCATTCCTCACTGCTTCCTTCTCTTTCCATCTTACTCTTCTCCAATTCACCCGTCTTCTTGAGAAGTTCTTCTCTTACTCAATTTCCTTCTCTATCCGTCCATCCATCCGACTCTTCCTCCTAATCATCCACTTCTACTCGTCCTTTTCCATGCAGCTATTCGCCATTTTCCTCCCACTCCTAGTTTTCCTTTAACTCCTCCATACAGTGCGTCCATCCTTCCATCAATCAATCTCTTTCTCCTACTCCTCGTCCTCTTAATCCTTCAATCCTCATCTTCTTACGCTTCCTTCTCCTCCTGCGTCTCCCCGCTTCCTTCTCTGCTTCTTCCCATTCCTCCTCTTCTTCCTCCACCTCTTCCGCTTCTACCTCCTCCTCCTCCTCCTCCTACTTGTCTTATACTCGCCTTCTACTGCTCCTGCCCATCATCCTCATCTCCGTCTTTTTCCTCGACTTCATCTTCCCTTTTCTTCCACCGCCTGTTTCATCATCCTACTTTCTCACCCTCTCCCTCCTCTTCGTCCTCCTCCACTCCCTCCTCCTCTCCCTCCTCTTCATTGTCCTCCTCCTCCTCGTCCTCCTCCTCTCCTCGTCCTCTCCCTCCTCCGCCTCCACTCCTTCCTGCTCTCCCTCCTCTTCATTGTCCTCATCCTCGTCGTCGTCGTCCTCCTCTCCCTCCTCCTCGTTTTCCTTCTCCTCTCCCTCCTTCTCCTCCTACTTCTGCTCTTTCTCGTCCTCCTCCTCCTCCTCTTCCTCCTCCTGCTCCTGCTCCCCTTCCTGCTCCTCCTGCTCCTACTTTCCTCCTCCTCCTCCTCCTCCTCCTCCTCCTCCTCCTCCTCCTCCTCCTCCTCCTCCTCCTGGCATTCCCTAACCGTCGCCGTCCGTCATTTGCCTTGGCTGGACGACGCTGTGTTCGTTTCTGGTAGCCGCCGCCGCCGCCGCTCAGCCCACCGACAGACCGACCGACCCTCCGCCCAACAACGGACGGACGGACGACGTGCCAGGGCCTGCTTCGGCCCGTCCTTCCGCCCGTCCTCCCTCCTTTCCCCCTACTCCGGAAGTTAATGTCTGCGTACGACCAGACACTTGCGTCGCTAGATTTTCTCCATCACGTCTTTGACGGGCGTGCCACTTGTGGCCCACGGTCTGCTGAGAACTCTGGTGGCATTCGGGCGACTGTAGACCACACACGTGTACTAGACAATCGTGTGTATGAGCCAGGTTACTTTCCAGGGTCGTTGAAATATCTCTGATGGTGGTCGTACTATTGTGGCACCGTTTGACTGCTAAAAATAGCCACATATCGACGTAATACAATCAATTGAAGCGAAGATACAGGCATGAGTTAAGAAGACTCGGAAACGGACGAGGGAGACGAAAAGGAGGACGAGGAGGAGGACGAGGACGAGGACGAGGACGAGGAGGAGGAGGACGAGGAGGGGATAAAGGTGCAACTGCGGAGGAATGGGACAAGTAGCCTAGGCCTATAGGAGGTTGAAGAGGAGTGGGAGAATGAGAGGATTAAAGCAGATGAAATGAGAACGGAAGCAGAAACAATGAACGAAATATAGGAACAGGGGAACAGAGAACCACAGATGGACGGAAAACATCATCCTCATCACCATCACCATCATCATCATTATCATCGTCACCACCACCACCACCGTCATCATCATCATCATAGGCATGTCCTTCGGAGCGTACGTGTTGACATAGGTTGATACTTACAATTGCCTACTTACCTGATGCTAGTCGTTTCCATGACTGTGCCAACCGTCTCGGTCTTGGGTTTGTCTTCAGGCTGTGTAGCCCAAAGTTCCGTGGTCAGAGTCTGTGCCCGTGTACCCGATGATCGTCCGGCTGATCTCTTCTAGCTCCTTGGAGATAGGGCGCAAGACAGGGTTTTGTAAAGAGGGCATGTTGGGGGAGCTGACAAAGAATCGAAAAGGCGATGGAAATGAGGAAGAAGTTGAAAATGAAAGAGAGAATGCTTGTGAAAACAAGTAGGTTTAGTTTGGCTAGAAAAGGATAATCGTAAGCTTAAACTCAAAATTGTATAGATCGCTAGGCTGCTTTAAAGCTAAGCGCAGGGATCTTCAAAATTAACGATAGAAATTAACTGTTAGCCTACTAGGCCTATTGAATTTAAAGGCGTAGGTATTTGAAGAGAAAGAATCTCAGCTCCTTTAAGCTGAAATAAAGTCGTATTTCCTTTCACACTTTTCATGCTTAGAAAATTACTTAGCTATTTTATTCCTTGTGCTGTTTTTACTATTAAAGTACGCGGTTTCACCCGAAGGAATATCTTTGAAAATGATAACGAATGACGCTGCAGTACTTTAACTGTAGTTTTGTGTTAAGCAACCACTGAAAATATTCATTGCATTCGCTAGGTGGCTGTGCAGTTTTGAAAACGGCCATTGTAATGATGTTGCTTAGGCCTATTGTAGAGAAATTTTAAAGAAATTTCCACTGGTGAGCATATTTTGATAAAGGGCAATTTTCGCGCGTTATTAAAATTTTTAATTATAAATGCACTGAATCAAAGAAATATAAATTATAATAATTTCACGTCTGTTTGAAGACAATCGTAACCATGTAGGCCTATCTACGTATTCCTCTGTTTAAAAACAATCGTAGGCTATATCCATAATCTACGTTTCTCTTTGTTGGAGACAATCGCAACCATATAAATTTACGTATTCTTCTGTTTGAAAATAATCGTAACCATGTAGGCCTATCAACGTATCTATTTTTAAGACAATCGCAACCATGTCTACGTATTCTTCTGTTCGTAGACAATCATAACCAATTATCTACATAAATCACGTTCTCTTTGTTTGAAGACAATCGTAGCCACATGATTTACGTATTTTTCTGGTTGAAGAAAATCTTAAGTTTCGTAACCATATCTACGTAGGCCTATTCTTCTGCCTGAAGACATTTGTAACCATAGCAGCGTATGCTTTCTTGTGTTTAAACGATAATCGAAACTATATCTACGTATTCTCTTTGTTTGAAGACAGTCGTAACCCCATGGCAACTACGTATTCTCTTTGTTTGAAGACAACATAGGCCTACACCATATATTTACGCATTCTTCTGTTTGAAGACAATCTTTCTAGGCTATTTTACGTATTCTTCTGTTTAAATGATAATCGAATCTACACGTAGGCCGATATGTAGGCCTATTCTCTATGCTTGAAGACAATCGATCGTAACCACATCAACGTTTTTTCTTTGTTTAAGACAATCGTAACAATATCGTATTCTTCTGCTTGAAGACCATTGCAACCATAGCCATATATAGCCTAGCTACGTATTCTTGTGTTTAATTTAAATGGTAATCGAAGCTATATCTACGTATACTCTCTTTGTTTGAAAACAATTGTAACCATATCTGCAGGGGATTTTAAAAGAACTCTCCACTGGTGAGAATATTTTGAAAAAGGACATGTTTCGCACATAAGTCTTAATTTTATATAGGACCTAAAAAGCACTGAACCAGAGAAAGAAAAATCTAAAAAATCACGTCTACTGTGGTTTGCATTTACAGTATTTCATAAGATCACACAAATGACAAAAATAATAATAATATGTTAACAATTTTTAAAAAATTGTTAAAAATAAATTAAGAGTGGGTTGTTTTTATGTTTTATAACTTTCATAACATTTTCTATTAGCTTAGACTAAAAGGGCAAGATTCACATGGTGGGGAAAATGGCAAGGACCGGTGGGGGAAATTGAGAGGACTGGTGGGGAAAATTGAGAGGGCTAGTGGGGAATTTCTCCAGCAGTTAACATCTTAAAAAGTCCACTGGCCTATTGTTTTCACAAATTTCAGCAGACTATCATTGCGCAAATTATTCTTCTTATTCCAGAATTCAGATCCAGCGACAGTTACATTTTACATCAGATGTCTATTTGTAAAATTAATGTGAGCGTCAGTTTTGCATTAATAAAAACAAACTACTTACTTACCTACTTACTTAATACCCACGAACACTACAGGAATTAAGAGTCTTTGGAGTGCAGACCGGAAGTTAATGTAATGCAGTTCCATTCACGTCGTTCGAGGAGCATGTTGCATGCTGTTTAAATGACGTTGGGATTATGTGAAGAGAACTGGTTAAAGCTTTAATTTGGCGACTTCCCGTATAAAAATTTAGGGAAATATGATGGAAGAAATGGAGAATAAGCTGGAGATAGAACAATTCAGAGACAGTAATGTTAAGAAACTGTAAGTTTCATGGCAAATGCAGTAATTTGTCGCCCTTAACACGTGAACTAATAAACAAAATGCCCTGGATGTACCGCACACAAATAGCCCCAATAATCCATAAAGAAACCGACTGAAAGCAAATAAAGATTAACTCGTATTTTAACGTGTTTGTTCAGTCGTGTGCGTAAGTTAGCGTGAATAAAAAAGACGCTGTTGGTTTCAACATGGAATAAAATATGCTAAAATACGATTTCACCCTATGACGAAATCCTGTCAACAGTTTGGACATACTGCGAGTATTTGCTGGCCAGACAGTACTAAGCAACTTATTAGAACACCAATTTGGCAACACCTACATTTACGAAAGCTACAGTTCAGGCAAAACAAACCAGCAGTTGTATGCTCTGTTTCTTCAGTGTGCTTCTGAGGACATTTCACAAACAAGCATGTTACATGTGTTGTTACTTTTTGTCGTTACAATTTAGGCAGAAATATGAAAATTTCCTCATGCACCCTAAAAGTGGGTTATATGGAACTCCTTATAGGAATCTTTTGAATGCACTGCGGACCAACCTAAGTGATGTAATCGTGTTGTCAGACTGAAAGTTCATCTGCAGGTGAAAGCCGAGTCTCAATAAACAGGCTGTCGTGCACATATAATGAACCAAATCATTGGAGCTTTTTGAAGTTCAGAGTTCCCAGTCCATTCTCATCCATCCTTTGACACAAATCTTTTACTGTGCTGCATAAGACTGATTGCCCCACCAGCCCAACTTCTGTGGTGCAGCTTAGAAGCTTCACTTCATCTAGCAACATATGACAATCTTCATGGCCTCTCCTTGCCTCTTTTCCACAAGCATTTGAAAACCATTGTGTTTGGATTTGCTTTGTCAGGTTAGACACTTCTGAGAGTTCTGGAAGAAGTACTAGCTAAGTTTGTAGTTACTATTACAGACTACATACTGAGTAGGGCTGGCCCTAGCCCTAATGGCGACCCCAGCAAAGCATACATTTGGTGCCCTTTGCCCCCACTTGAAAAGCTGCAACGAAATTGCTAATTATTTTAAATTTCTCCCATAAGTAAAAGTTTTGAATTCAAAGAAAATAACCATTGTAATTGCTGTTAAAACACTTTTTTTGTGAAAATGGTGCCCCTAGTATTTGGTGCCCCAGGCCACATCAAAATACCGATCACATCCAATTACAACTGATACTCTCTGTATTAATCTAGATATTTGACCCAAAGTAATGTTCAACTGATTTGCAAGTGAAGGCAGCTAGGGTAGCAGTGATATACAGGTGAAAAACAGTTTAGGGTTGAAAATTGTAAAGCAATTCCTAAAATCCTTTTCCATTCTAGTTTTTTAGAGAGGTATTTTGAACTTGAACAGTGCACCATAGACTTTCTCTGTCTCAATGATCTTCAGGGTGTTGACCTGATCATGGCTTGGCTCTGGTGCACCATCAGTTGATGCCTTGTGCATAATAAATGGGAAAATGTTTTGATGACATTACAGATGTTTAACTTGCAATTAAGATGTATCTATTGTTTTCCCCCATTTTTCTTGTTTTAGAAGCCACATAACATTTGGTTTAATGACACCTCTGCAGATGCGAAAGCAGTCTCATCTGCACGTTGTTGCTCCAACTTTATACAATCCAAACACTCGAATACCAACCGCCTATGGAGTACTTGATCGCCGACTGGTTAGTAGCACCTACTGACTCGTATAGTACCACTGTTATAAACTTATAATGCTCAAGCGGGGGGGGGCGTGGTAGCCAAATGGATAGTGTTCATCCGGCAATGCAGAAAGTCCGGGTTTGAGACTCCACCCGGTGGTCATTATGTAAGGACTGCGAGCAGGTCTTTAATGCACAATTGATCATTGCTGTCGATGTTCTGTTGTGTAATTGTGTATACACTGGTGAACTTTGGAAGGAGGACAGTATCAAATGCAGTTGTATTATTTCTAAGTAAAATCGGGATTGAGTATAGTGAAACTGAGTAGCAAGCCACAAAGACCTACTTTTATTAATGCTAATAATACTATTGCTATTGCTAAAACAGTGAAGCTTGTTGACAAGTAACAGGTTTCTGATGTACGGGTTCAACTTCTGTTGCTGTGAGCGAAATGTGAACACAGTGCGGACTTTTAGTTGCACATTCCCAGTTTACATGCCATTCTGTGTGAAGTGGTGTTATGAACTTCAAAGCTATTAACATGCTGTACTGTGTAACATGCTGTGTGAAAACTTAAGTGTTGTGCTAAATATTGACTTTTCAGTATTACTCCATTTACATATGACCTGATTTGCATGTCCCCCAACAACTCTGCATTAATGAGTCCACACTGTTTATTGTTTGTGCAAACAACTCTAATAATGTATCATTCAGGGAGTGCGATTGTCTCTTGTGCATAATGAATGTAAAGTTGGGTTACCTTTCCTCTGAGTGATTGGATATTTCACTGGGTTTTTGGGTGTTTGTGGCGGCTGGTCCAAAGCCTTGGACTTCACTGCATTCTATTAGTTCCTTGATATTATTCAGATCTGAACTTAGGATGCGTTGGTTTCAGCTTGCTTACCTACAGTAGCTGACTTCTGGTTGCTCTCTTTTAGTGGATTGTGACCAAGTTTATGGGTTGTAATTTTGAGTATGGTTTCACCTACTTAGGCAAGCCTCAATCGGTGCCATGTTCATTATGATAACAGCACTTTAGAAATCATTAGAAGGGAATCTCTACAAATCTTCTGTTAAATTGTAAAATGCGTGGAATATGGTAGCTAGTTGGTTAGAGCACGGGTCTCCCAGAAACGGTTGCTGTGTAGGGACCACAAGCAAGTCCTTTACTCCCAACTGCTCAACACCATTGATTGATGCTTGGTCATTGGATAGTGGTGCTTAAGAAATGCATAATAATAATAATAATCGGGGAGGACTTGGCTCAGTGAACCAATTTAATCCTGCACTTTCTTAATCTCTAAGGTAACTCCTCGGACGGCTAAAAAAAATAATAATAATCTGAGGGATGTACCTCGGGGATAAAAAATAATAATAATAACAATAATAAATATGAATAAATAAGCATACACATATGTTAGATGATGCTTTTGTTTGTGCCTCTAGGGACTGGCAACAGGTGCCGCTGACAAATGTTGCGAAACTTGTGGCAAGAATGCTGTTGATTGTGTTGGTCATTTTGGCCATATTGATCTCGAACTGCCGTGCTTTCACATCGGTTTCTTCCGACGCACCATCGACATCCTACAGTGCATCTGCAAAGTACGTTTAACTTTTATCAGTCTGTATAATGATGGGCTTCAAACGTGTGCATGGTCCGTGTTTGTGATGATGAATGCTGGCCCTATGTTATGAGCGGGATGGATGGAAATAAGGCTTGTCTCTGATGGTGAACACTGACACAAAAAAGACTGTATAGGAAAGGTCATATGCTGGGGTGAATTCTGAAATCTAGGACAGTACTCGCCAATATCTTTCGTGGCTTATAGATAATGGGTAGGGGAGCATTTGGGGAATTTCCTCAGATGATCTAGTTGTGGGCTATGGGCTAGTTGTGATGTAAAATGTGTTGTTTTGGATTTTGATAATGTTGATCTTTATGATCTGTGTCATTCTATTTTTTTACATCTTATTGGAACGTTGGTTTTATGATATACTGTGATTGTTATTGTTGTAGGATTGTGGTCGTGTTCTTTTGCATCCTGAAGCCAGACAAATCCAGTTGCGGAAAGTTACACGGCCAAATCTAACCTATTTAGAAAAGAAAGAACTTCGGAAGAAAATGAATGAGATATGCAAAAAAATAAAGGCCTGTCCGTATTGCAAAACTTCCAGTGGTAGGCTACTTTGTGCTTAAATATGTAGCTAAGTGATATTTCAGCGTAGTTGATAGGTTCTTAAGAGGTACATTTCCATTGCATATATGTGCTGTTTCACTTCATTGTGCCTCACATACTTGTCAACCTGTCTTAAAGTATACTTGGATTAGTTCGATAGCCATGTGTGCAGTGCTTTCGAGAGTCTGTATATTCATTCATTCATTGGGAAATTCAATATACCGCCACTTTAAGAAACCTACTCAAGCGCTCCCAGCCACAGTGCTCAATAGAGATTAGACTTGAGCAGCTTATAAAAAGCAGATGTGTTACCCCTGGGGAGTAGGCGAATATCTAACGGAAGACCATTCCAAACGGAGGGCCCAGCAATAGAGAAATTTTTAGGTATTGTTGTTAATATTTCTTTATTTTGTAACCATCCTGTCTGATTACTTCACTTGAGGGCACTGAAGGACTAGCCGTAGAAGTCTATGCAGTAATTGTATTGGGTCAGGCCTTGAATCTAAGCACTGAAAACCAATTGGCCACTGTGAAAAAGCACCCTGTGTCTTGAACTCTTGATTCATGCATGCATGTGGGGCGTGGTGGCTCAGTGGTAAGTTCGGCGCCTTGTGACCGGAGGGTTGCAGGTTCGTATCCCACTCTAGCCGCTGCGTACGGACCTTGGGCAAGTTCTTCACTCGCAATTGCTCGTGGCGCTTCGGCGTCAAAATTCCGGCACAGTATCAAATGCTGGAGTCGGGAGCGCCTCTGAGTAGTAGTTGACTTCGAGAGGCGCTATAGAAATATCTGGAATAAATAAAATAAATAAAGGTCTGTCTTGGCAGATTGATGCCTGGTATTGACTTGATTACGACCTGGAATTGGTGCACTATTGGTTCATCCCTTTTGCATTCGACACTGGTGTGATAGAAGTTACTCCTTCTCGGTTGCTGGCCTCACGTTCTGGAACGGGCGCCCAGTGGTGGTCCACGTGGTTCCTATGGCTTGCTCTGCTACTTTTTATGCTAATTTAAAAACTGCTGTTTTTAGCTGTGGCTGGACTGGAAGCACTTCTGAGTAGACTGCCTTGAAAGGGTGCTATATAAATGTTCAATAATAGTAACAATAATAATAATAATAATAATTACGATCACAACTACTCCTAAGGATTATGATTTTGACTCCAGTTTCACATGAAGTGACCTTTATTTATTTATTCCGGATATTTCTATAGCGCCTCTCGAAGTCAACTACTACTCAGAGGTGCTCCCGACTAAAGCATTTGATACTGTGCCGGAATTTTCACGCCGAAGCGCCACGAGCAATTGCGAGTGAAGAACTTGCCCAAGGTCCGTACGCAGCGGCTAGAGTGGGATACGAACCTGCAACCCTCCGGTCACAAGGCGCCGAACTTACCACTGAGCCACCACGCCCCACGACCTTTAATTGATCCCTTCTGCTCAAAAATAATGGTACTCTAGAAATCATTGGCTTAGAGTAGAAACTTGTCCAAAGCAGTTTGTAATGTGTGACTATATACTTCGTTTTTCCAAAGGCACTGTGAAGAAGGTATCACTACTTAAAATTGTCCATGTGCGAAATAAGGTCGATAAGAAAACAGCGGACCTAATGTCAAGCCAACATCGACATGAATTTGACGATGCTGTCTCAAGAAACAAAGAAATTACATATTTTCTCAATAAGACAAAGGTAAATGTTATCGTGATCATGTTACCTTCATGCAGACTGACTCTTATATGCACTTGCGTCACGAGAACAAGTGTAACTCTTTAGTTTACGGTGTTGCTGTTTGACACTCAGCTTCTCCAATAAATTGATTTCAAGTGATAATTGATTGATGCTTTTATCATTATGATCATAGAAGTCATTAGGTTGGATTTGATAAGATGTAAATTTAATAGAGAGATAGCTTAGTTGTTTTATTTCTTTTTTAAGTATAAGGAAACATTGTGCAATAACAAATACTGCTAAATGTGTGTGTATTGCTACTGTATATCTCTCTGACTGTCTTTGTACTGGAATGACCCCGTGAAACTGTTGGGATTCTGATATGATCTTAAAAGTTCGTTGATAACAAACGTTGATAATGATCCTGCAATCAATTTTAAGAGTATCTACATGTACATGGTTTCCGAAGGTTCTAAAACCTCTTGTGATCTACAGCTTGTTCTGTAACATAGGTACCAACCAATGTTCATCAGCGAAGATATGGAAGTCTGCCAGCAATAATATTAAGACTGTCTAAGTGTTTTTTATAACATGATGAAAACAAAAGATTTTAAGTAAGTAAGTACTTTATTAGAATCCAACTGCTTTACCACACTTTGGAGTACATGATGTGCAGACTTACACACTCATACCAGTATGGAAATTGCTCTGGTGTAATTTTAGCATGGCTGTTATTTTGGTTTGGTTTTGTCAGAACGTTCAGGAGATTCTCAGTCCTCTCGTGGTCTACAACTTGTTCTGTAAGATACCAATGGAGGTTAGAGCTGCATTTCGTGTTTGATCTTTCTTTCTGTTTCTATGAATGTGAATTCAATGTTCTCAGTTCAATGCTGCATTTTTAGATTGTTTTATTTTATTTTATGCATCACATAATTGAGTGTTCCCTGCAAACAAACATTTAGAGTCCACATTTTCTTTGAAACAGGGTATCTATGTGTGTTGTGCATTAAATGTAAATGTGCACATTTTTCTATGCGCAAACGTTTATTGTTAGGATGTTGTGTATACTTTTAACTGTGTGAAGTAAGTAAGTAAGTAAGTATATTCTTTAATGAACCGCCTGCAAACACACTGCGGCTGTTTATTAGATGTCTGTACACCAAAGTGCGATTAGCAATTGGTTAATAAAGCATATACTTACTTACTTATGTGTTTTTGACCCTGCTTGTTTTTCAGTGAGATCCTTCATCACTGCTGACTGTTTGAGTGGGTGCCATGCCATTTAAAGTCCTCATCTAGGACACCGTGCATAATTCAGATCTCTGAAATAAGCCACCATAGGTGTGCACCCTGGTATCCTCATGCCCCAAGGGGATTGATGTACAAGCTACAGGGGTTCTCACAAAGAACCAACTGAAATGCAGTTAAAAGATTGGATTTTCTACTGTTTATGAGCAGTCCTACACATCTTATTACCTTCTGTACATTTCGGCTTTATCTAAAATATTGAGCGTTAAATTGATGTGCTATATTGAAGCAATGTTCGATATAGTTTACGGAAACTTTCAGGACTTGCCTCTATTGCTGATGGATCCAAGCAGTGGACGTCCGGAAGATTTGATTATAACGCGGCTTCAAGTTCCCCCTCTGAACATCCGTCCTTCAGTTATCTCAGACATGAAGGTAGAAAGGTAGGCACCACCTTCAGTGTTCTGTATTTTCAATACATGCATTTGTTTAAAGAATTCCAAATTTGGTAATGAGACATCCCAAAGTCAGTTGTATAATACTACTGCTAACATCATATTGTATCATATTGTTTCTAAGAATTTATAAAGCGCCTCTCACAGAATAACTATTTAGAGGTGCTCTCAGCATGGAAGCCCCGGGAAAACAGATTTTTATGCCTTTACAGAATGATGAGACCGATGAGGAGAAGCCAGACATTAGTTTGGCCCTAAGTGAAAACATTAGTTTGGCCCTAAGTGGGGGACCCTAAGCAGGGGGAAGGTCATTCCAGATGACCACAACAGCAAACGTCAGTGTTGGACCAAAGCAGCCCTAGTCTTAGGAACAAAGATGTCAAGTTGATTAGTAAAAATACTGAATTTAATTTATTTTATATTAAAAATATGTTGTGTACATGTTGAAAAGATGTGGTAATATACATTGTAAATATGTATTGTGAATACAGTTTGTTACAGAATGTGACGTTGAGTTTCTTGTAAGACAGCTTTGCATCTCTCTCCTTAGGATAATTTCTATCTTGCACATATACATTATACATAAACAAATTCGACTTTCTACCTCGTGTAACTAAATAATACGTTACAACTGATTCATATTGCCATAACACTTTAACAACACGTGTAAAAAAAAGCGACCGGGAAGCCAATGGAGCTCGTCATTAAACTGTTAATAATTAATCAAAAGTATTGCATAAGTGGGTATTTTTTTCACTGTTCATGTTAGTCATAGTTGCAAGCGTTGCTGGATTTATAGTGGCCATGTTGGTTTTATTGTGTTCTAGTACGGAAGACGATATTACCACACGTCTGTTAGAAATTGTCCAGCTAAACGTGTCTCTCAACAGAGCAAAAAGTGGAAGTAATATTGTTAAGTTCATGGTATGTAGCCTGGAAGCTTTTTCTAGCGAACATTGTTATGTGTTTATTGTTTATGTATGCATGTGACATTGAGTGGGTGTTTGTGTTTGAGAGTGTGTTTGTGTTTGAGAGTGTGTTTGTGTTTAAGAGTGTGTTTGTGTGTGTGTGTGCATGCTTATGTGATCATGGCTGAGAATACTCTCACAAGGTGTTTGAAAATCATTGTATTGGCATGGAAATGCTGAATAGTTTGCTGAAAACCATATAGTTTCATCTCAAATGGTCCAAACGTTGCAACTATTTTGCATGTATATATTCACGTGAAGAGTTTTAAAAATATCAGGAGTTAAATCTCATATGCGAATAAAGTGAATTGTGAAGAAGTTGCTTTGAAATAGAACCTTATGTTGCCTTATAACGTGATATGTATGCTTGGTAATGCAAGCATATCCAGCATGTATATTATAAAATGATGCTTAGCTTGTGTGAAATGTGTATGTAATGAATTGATGTGAGCCTGTTCTTGCTGATCAAGATGCAGAGTTTGCTGGGAAAGTAAAAGTCATACAGTTGTGGCATAATGGGGCTTAGCAAATGTTTATATGTAGACATGAGATGTCTGAATATTTATGAAGATTTTCAATGATTGTTAAGGAAAATTCCTAATCTTGGATGTTGATTATTTTGTTAGGAATTGTGGGCCTATCTGCAAATTGTTGTCAGTCAGCTTTACAACAGTGAAATTAAAGGAATCCCAGCTAGTTTCAGGGAACAGGTTTGTTGCTTATTAATTACTTAGGTTTCGATTAGTAGTATTAGTAAGTAAGATATTTATTTATTCCGCATATTTCTATAGCGCCTCTCGAAGTCAACTACTACTCAGAGGCGCTCCCGACTACAGCATTTGATACTGTGCCGGAATTTTCACGCCGAAGCGCCATGAGCAATTGCGAGTGAAGGACTTGCCCAAGGTCCGTACGCAGTGGCTAGAGTGGGATTCGAACCTGCAACCCTCCGGTCACAAGGTGCCGAACTTACCACTGAGCCACCACGCCCCACAAGATATGATCTGTTCCATCCTTTTAATGGGTGAAAGAAACCCGTGAGCGAAACTGTTGCTAGTATTTTTAGAACATGAACAGATGGTTTGTGTGCTGAGGCAAATAAAAGAAATCATCTGCATTGGCAAATAACCTTAATTATTTATTTGGTGAAATAATTAGTTATCAGATTATTAATGAATAAAATGTTGGATTGTTGGTAATGAAATTAATTAGTGATAATAATAAATTAAGCTGCACTCTTTTTAGAATTTTTGTGTACTTTAGTCTGCAGAGGAAACGTTCTTATATTGAAGGATTTTTCAGTTGTGCAGTGTTATGTAATTCAGCAACAGAACAAACTTTCCTTAAAGATTAATATGGCTTGGTGATCAGTTTCAGTTTATATGCTGGGATTGAATTGTGGGCAAAGTGGTACATGGCTTAGTACAATGTACTACCATGTTAGTAAAGAATGTCCCACAGTGGAACGTAGGTGAAGCACTCATTTCAGCCAGGATTTGAAACAGATTCCAAGTTCTGGCCATGGGAACAATGCATTTCAGGACTGGTTTACTTCCAAGCTTACCACATTCTCAGAGGCATTCTTGTGCAAACAGTTCATCCACTTTTGTTATGCAGTCCATTTGGAGGGCTTGACCCTATTCTCATTTGATTACAGATCAGGTTGTGGCCAAACAGACTCCCTATTGCATACTATGCAGCATGCCACTCCATGTGGTATCATATCATCATCATATGATATCAGCATATTCACAGCTGATGAATTATTTTAAGAAGAAATTATTACTGACTGAATCAATCCTTCGTTGTTTGTTAATTTAATTCTTCTAGCAAATTGTTTAACTGGGTAATTTGTTGGTTTGACTGGTTTCAGTTTCAGTCTGTTAAACCGATGAGGGGATTTATTCAAAGGCTGAAGGGCAAGCAAGGTCGTTTCCGTGGTAATCTGTCTGGAAAAAGAGTTAATTACTCCGGCCGCACTGTAATCTCACCGGACCCCAATCTCAGAATTGATCAGGTGATTGACTTTTTCCTATTATTGTTATTATTACATATTTATTAATCACCACTTTCAGGTTTCCAGTGACCATGCATAAATTGAGAATTGTGATTGAAGGTCTTTCTCAAGGTTGCTAAACAGTGACCATCTCAGAGGAAGCTTGAACGTACTCTCCGCAATCACCTACCATGGTAAGCAATTGGCTGAGATCAAACTACGTGAATCCGGTTGATCTTGTTTTGGGTTGATGCTACAATTGTCAAAAAGAGAAACGGATAAAACATATTAGGTTAACATTCATTTGAAGAAACTTCTCAAAAGCATGTTTCCAGCATCAAAGAATCTTCTGCAGGAGTCTCATGACAGGACACTTCATGTAACCCTACAACTTGTTCTGATGCTCATTTACCAACTCCAAAAGGATGGAGTGCTGAGTTGGTCCCTTTGGCTCGATATGTGGCACAGTGGCCAGTTGGTTAGAGTGCTCAGCCTGTAATGCGGAGAGTACGGGTTCAAACCTTATACAAAGCAGTTACTGTGTAGGGACCTTGAGCAAGTCCTTCACTCACAATTGCTCTGCTGCAGTATGGTCATGTATGCACTTCTGAAATTTGGAGGGAGGACAATACCCACTGAAGTACAAACTAGATTTATGCTGTAAATCTGTTACTGGTTCACCACATTTACTTACTTTCTAGTTGCTTAAAAAGTACCAAGTCTAAATAAGTGTCTAAGTTTTGCGGAAAGTGTTGAAATTAAGTTGATGTTTGGTAAAAGTGCAATGTGCATTGGTAGTTTCATCAAGAAGGAATTTTACATTGATGCTGTAGTGGAAGGTTGAGTGAAAGATTTGTCATCCAAACTTCCTGGGATAGTTCTTGCTTACCTGTTGACTGGTTTCCCATATAGGTTGGGGTTCCTCTGCATGTGGCGAAAATCCTGACATATCCAGAGCTCGTGACACCAATCAACAAAAAGCTTATGCAAAAAGTCGTCCTCAACGGATGTCACAGGCATCCAGGAGCCAACTCCGTCGTTAAAGCAGATGGCTCACAGTAAGAATCCAATCTCACTTTGCCGGTTAATCAGTA
Source organism: Allolobophora icterica (assembly GCA_963556255.1). Taxonomy (NCBI): domain Eukaryota; kingdom Metazoa; phylum Annelida; class Clitellata; order Crassiclitellata; family Lumbricidae; genus Allolobophora; species Allolobophora icterica. The sequence continues at coordinate 48,996,111 of OY744610.1, forward strand.
CTTTTGCCAATAAGTATTGTATTTTATTGTATTGTATCTAAACATTTACAAAGCACCTCTCACAGTATTCACTAATCAGAGGCGCACCAGTAACCAGTTTCTTGGAATCATTAGTAATTATTTTATGAAACTTTTACTGATCACACAAGCAGATATGTCTTAACCTTGAAATGTGACACGTTTAGACAGCAGTTAGGTATTGTGTTGCTAGTGAGAATTTGTTTCAATTGCCAGAAGTTCCTACTGTTCCAGGGCTTAGGAAGAAGCTAATTATGCTGCCACACAGGATTGGTTACAACTAATTCTCCAATCAAGGTCTTGCCTTGATGTAGTGTAACCACATATTGTAATGTAATCACAGCTTGTAAAGCAATCACAGATTGTAATGTAATCACAGATTGTAATGTAACAACAGATTGTAAAGCAATCACAGATTGTAATGTAGTCACAGATTGTAATATAACAACAGATTGTAAAGTAATCACATATTGTAAAGCAATCACAGATTGTAATGTAATCACAGATTGTAATGTAATCACAGATTGTAATGTAGTCACAGATTGTAATGTAACAACAGATTGTAATGTAACAACAGATTGTAATGTAACAACAGATTGTAATGTAATCACAGATTTATATAGGACCTTTTCAAGAAAAATCATCGTTTATTCATGACCGGAAATTTTGGAAATTTCTGTAAAATTTTAGGTTTGTTCTGAAGGCAGAGGCTGCAAGAAAGAGCAATTCAAGAGATCTCAAAATTGGTGACATCGTTCATCGACATCTTCACGATGGCGACGTTATCCTCTTCAATCGTCAGCCATCCCTTCACAGACTCAGCATTCAGGCGTTCTATGTATGTGCAGTCATACACAGCGATTATATATCGAATTATTTCTTTATATTATGTTATAAACTGTGGGTTTTATTCATTTATTTATTTATTTATTCCAGATATTTCTATAGCGCCTCTCGAAGTCAACTACTACTCAGAGGCGCTCCCGACTACAGCATTGATACTGTGCCGGAATTTTCACGCCGAAGCGCCACGAGAAATTGCGAGTGAAGGACTTGCCCAAGGTCCGTACGCAGTGGCTAGAGTGGAATTCGAACCTGCAACCCTCCGGTCACAAGGCGCCGAACTTACCACTGAGCCACCACGCCCCAATTGATATTCATAGAAGGTGCTGGTGTCATTTTGTTCGCACTTGCAGCTTGCCTGTTTCAAATTACTTTCCCATGAGAACGGTCTTCTCAATACTTAGCTGATTACAGCTTGGTTTTGGTGTGCCAACAGTTAATGCCTTGTGTCTTAGCTTTGCATTTAGTTATAAATATTAACGTGCTTTATAAATCTTCATATTATAAAAATGATACACACTGCTATGATACAATTGCTTGACTGCTAGTTACAATTACATAGAAGATGTATTACAAGATTGGTGGACAAGGGCAGTATTTAGATATTAATATAATTGATGTTTATAAAGTTAAAGTAAAAAGCAGCATACTGTAATGTTTAAGTACTTATAGCAACACATTGAAGTGTTATATTTTTTCCAATCATTTAATGGAAGCCATACAAGTACCAGCCAAATTAAATTGGAATCCATAAGCTTTACTATCTAACATAAGAACTTATGCTATTTAAAACAACCAAAATTAATTCACGTGTGTTAGAATGGTGCTTCTGGCTAGGCGGCTGTGGCAGTGTCAGTGTGAGATGAAATCAAGTATAAGAAATAGACAAAAAGTTAGAAGTATTACCAAGCCCCAGAAGAATGGAATTCAAGGGAAAAGAATAGCTGGGGCTGTGGGCAGGAAATGCATGCAACGCATGGTTGATAACGGTGATTGTTTGAATTTTCAGGCGAAAGTGAAAGAGAGTCGGACGTTTAGCTTTAACGAATGTTGCTGTAACCCTTTTAACGCCGACTTCGATGGAGATGAAATGAACCTTCACCTTCCGCAGACGGAGGAAGCTAAAGCCGAAGCGATGACTCTGATGGGGGTCAGTCTGCTTGGCCTGCACTTGAGATAGAGCAGCTCAATGTTTATAATTATCATTCCTTGTGGTGTGTCTGTAATCGTTACTATAGTGATGTAATGTAGTGAAACTTAAGAATGTCTTTTTACAGAGCTCTGTTTGAGGCACTGTAATCGTAAATTTGTATAGCGCCACTTCAAGAGAAACTCGTGAGAGGCGCTCCCGACCTGACAACACCGAACCACAATCAGAAAAAATGGTTTTCAAACGCTTGTGGAAAAGGGACAAAGAAAGACCACTTCGAAGTTCATTTTGGAGGTTGCTAGGCAACCTATTGTAAAAAATGGTAAGTACTGTGAAAAGGGTATTTTCGATTGTTAGATCTTGTCATGTTTGAGTTGTTGACTATTGAACTCTAAGCATCAAGTGTCTATAATCCAGTGAATTTGATAAAGGCAATGAATTTGGGTGTTATTAACATTTATTGAATAATCTGTTGTTTTGTGATCAGATCATGCTGTAGAAGGTTGGAAATTGATATTAATAATAATAAATAATAATAATCTTTTCTTTATTTAAGCACCTGCTAACCGGACTGTGCTGTACAGTGAACATCCATATAGTCGAAACGGCAGCCACACAGGGCGCCTTACATACATGTATACAGTAGAAGCACATGATAACAGCTTTACAGGAGTCGAATATAACTGTTTATATGGCAGCCAACAGGACGCCAATCACGGCCTACTATTCATTTAACCACCGCTGCCACCTAGCGAGTGGAAGGCTGAATAAACCTTACGGGGTCTACGGGAATCGATCTTGGTACCTACTGCTCTTCACGCCAGTGTGTTGTCCATTAGTCTACGGACCCCAATTGAATGCTGACACACATGGTATCTGTCCGGATATTTGACATAGCGCTTTTTAAATACCTCACAAAAGCGCTGCATACATGGCTCAAGGTTCTTCCTAGCATGTGTCCTCAAGTGATAAATGCCTGTTTGCTGATGGAAATTCTGATTAGTGCTGCTGAAAATCTTGTAGCATAGCTAGTCTGTTGCTGACTTGTTTAGTCAAGGTTACTGACTTGTTATGTTTCTTTACAGTCGAAATCGAACATCGTCACTCCCAGAAATGGTGAGCCTCTGATCGCAGCCATCCAGGACTTCATTACAGGTCAGTGTACCAACTAATCCAGTGGCAGAGTTTCTACTCGTTTGCACGTCTTTGCCAAATGCATGTATCTGTTTATCTTATCTAATTTAATGACACTTGTAAATCCATTTTCAGAATGCCCAAGGCTTCAGTCGATGTTCGCTTCAAGTGAAATTTAAAGACAAGAATTGTAATCTGTTTGAGAAACATGGTTGAAATCCTATTATTCAGGGAAACCGAAGATTCAGGATATGTTGAGGTGAGTCTTAAGTTTAGACCTGAACATCGACAAGCAACCAACAGAATGCAGAGAAGTCTAAGGTGTAGCAAGCATCTGAAAGACTCGGTACAACACGTAACTGGCCTCGTTTGGCTCTCTCACCAACTGGATTTTCAACAGGCGTCCCCAACTTATTTAGACTACAGTTTTGGTTTAGGCAACCAGAAGTTGACTCCTTAACAGGCGTCCCCAACTTATTTAGACTACAGTTTTGGTTTAGGCAACCAGAAGTTGACTCCTTAACAGGCGTCCCCAACTTATTTAGACTACAGTTTTGGTTTAGGCAACCAGAAGTTGACTCCTTAACAGGCGTCCCCAACTTATTTAGACTACAGTTTTGCTTTAGGCAACCAGAAGTTGACTCCTTAACAGGCGTCCCCAACTTATTTAGACTACAGTTTTGCTTTAGGCAACCAGAAGTTGACTCCTTAACAGGCGTCCCCAACTTATTTAGACTACAGTTTTGCTTTAGGCAACCAGAAGTTGACTCCTTAACAGGCGTCCCCAACTTATTTAGACTACAGTTTTGCTTTAGGCAACCAGAAGTTGACTCCTTAACAGGCGTCCCCAACGTATTTAGACTACAGTTTTGCTTTAGGCAACCAGAAGTTGACTCCTTAACAGGCGTCCCCAACTTATTTAGACTACAGTTTTGCTTTAGGCAACCAGAAGTTGACTCCTTAACAGGCGTCCCCAACTTATTTAGACTACAGTTTTGCTTTAAGCAACCAGAAGTTGACTCCTTAAGAGTCCTTATTCTACATGAAATCAGGGCTGTGGATGTCATTAGCAGATAATAGAGTAGGACATATTGACATATTGTCTACATGCTGTATTGGACCATCTTCGTGGAACAGGCTTCCATTGCGTTTACATGCCGTTGCACTCGGCCCTGTGCAGCAAACATTCTCCAACTATCTTAAACAGCACTTGTTTAGATCATTCAGGTAGCCATATGTGCAGCGCTTTTGTGAGGTATTAAAAGGCGCTATATTAAGTATCTTGATGCATACTTACATGCATACTGTTACGAGTTCATCCTAATAAAAGCTCAAACAACTCGTGTCTAGTTTAAACAGGTATAATTCTCCAAACAAAATAACGATACATTACCCAACCGTAGAATGACGGTGGAAAACGGTTCGCTCATCACACACGGAAGAACGCCAAAGAAAACCTGGTCTTCAATGCAGCAACAGGCTGACGACCAGAAAAGTAGACGCGTAGAAAGACGTCAAACACCAAACGTGTAAATCTTCACGAAAGTAACTTAATTACCATGCACAGGAAGTACTCGGACAAGACTACAGCCTGTCGGCAGTATCATCAGAGACTTCTCCACACACCCTATTCTCTGTCCTTATATGGGATATCTTTCCCCGCTAGAGGTCTCTTATTAGCCAAAGAAAACCAGTGAAGCAGGACTGTTACCCATCCTAGAACTAGTCAGTCATGGGATCCTAACAATACATACTGTGTAACGGTTCTGTTAAAACATCTGAAACATTGGGAATCGGTGTCCGGGAAGAGTGGTTTTATCTCTTTCGGGAAAGCTATTGGAAATGATGTTGCCACCCAGAATTCGAAAAAGCTGCAGGTGTTTCTAATTTGGATGTTTTACTTCTGCAGGGGCTTTTCTCTTGACACAGAAGGATGTTTTCTTTTGTCATGAGCAAGCTTGCTTTCTTGCCTCAGCGATTATCACAAGGGATGATCCTAATATTAAGGTCGACCTACCACCACCAGCTATTGTCAAGGTCTGTATAAAGTCAGGTTTGCTTCTCTTTATTGCAGGCTTACCCCAGAATTTCTTATTTTTATAGTTTAAAAATTTTTAAGCTGCACCTCCTAGTTTCTAGTGTCTGGTTCTCTTTTATTAATCTCGCCTGTTAATGTAATGTAACATTAACTGTATCTGCTAAATTAGCAATTCAAAATCAGTTTCTTCAGGAATTTTCTCTTAACCCAGGGATACATGTTGGCTGTTAATGAGTTAGCAAATTTCCTTTCCTTGATGACACTATTAATATTAACAATGTATTCTGGTTGATCGTGCAAAATGAATCATGTATTCTAGTCCTGCTTAATTAGAGATGCCTAACGAAGCGGGAATTTTGACCATTCTGGGTGTACGAATTGTTTCCCATTTAAATGTTCAACATATGTATTATTCTTGACTTGAGATCAATAGAAGAGATGATGATATTATTTACCAATAAGAGATGGAGGGCCGCTGATCGGACCTCCAGTTTGCATGATATTCCATGGATGGTTACCCATCCAAGGACTCGCTGGACTTGAGTGGGGTTAAATTCACTGCACCCCTGCCAGCGTCATGTCGACAAAACCACGTGGCCAAGACAGAGTTCTTATTCTTATTTATTATTCTTATTCTTCGAATGACTTTCTTTCTTCAGCCAGTGGCTCTGTGGACGGGTAAACAGCTCTTCAGCCTCATCATTCGGCCAAATCGTCAGCACCCAGTCAAGGCAAATCTGCGAGCGAAATGCAGTGGCAAGCGCTACGAAGACAAGTCTAAGAAGGAATACCGGTGCCATTCATGTCGTGTTAAACAGGAGGAGGAGCTGAACTCTTCCGTTTCTGTGCTACCCGTTCCGTTGTGTCGAGGCTGCGTTATGTACAACAAGTATGGCAAGAAAGATGAAATGGATCCTAACGATATGTGTATGTACAGATCATGTCTGCTTATCTGTATAATATTTTGAAAAGACTCTGTACTCTGCAACACTACCTTATGAATTAAATGGTAATAAATAGATGATTGGCTGGCTGGAAGTTTAAAAAATGCTGGCACTCTGGGAAAAAATGTACAGGGAGAGGAATGGGAGTGGTGTGCACATGCAAACATCTCTAGGCTTTCTGGTGAATAAGAGGTAGAGGGAGAGACAGGAAGAAGGGATGGAAGGGAAAATGGAAAACAACTGGGGACTTTCCCCAGAAGGGACATTTAACTGAACTAGTGTGTAGGTGCTGTTCTTGGGATAGGCTAGCATTTGATTATTCCTGTTAGATATTATAAGGATGTTAGTAATATAATGATGGGCTAGCATTTAATTATTCCTACTAAATAATATGATGGTAATATAATGATAGGTTATTATTTGCTTATTCGTATTAAATAATATGATAGTAGTATTATAATGATAGGCTATTGTTAAATAATTCCTTTAAAACAATTTAATGCCTGGATATTAGATACACTTTTTTGTAGAAAACTGCTCTAATTAACTGATTTGCTGGCAAATTAACAGTACTGAATTTTTTAAAAATTCTTAGATGTACTAAGTTATACATCAGAAGCAAAAGTTCTACAGAGTGTGTATTTTCAGTGAACTAATTGTTGTCCAGTTGATTTTTTACTGGTAGTTTTATTCGTTGTGTCCCAAAAGATCTTTCATTTTTGGGACCAAGTGTCTGTCTAAGCTCTGTTTGTGAATGTGGTACAATTATTAATTACTGAATGATTACACCACTGTTACATTATTACATTATGTTTACCATTTAACCTGAAGTCATTACTCATTTTCTTCTGCTTCTAGTTGTTGTGATCAACAACAGTGAACTGTTGGCTGGCTACATGGAAAAGGGAAACCTTGGGTCTGGTTCAAAGACAAACATCTTCTACATTATTCTGAGGGACTTCGGAGAACAGTACGCTGCAGATTCCATGCTCCGTCTTTCCAGAATGATCTCTGTTTACATCAGTAAGTCGTCCTGCAGTTTCATGTAAGCTATAAGCAATTGTGATAAAAAAAATGGGTAAATGCAAAAACAGCCACTGTTCTTACAAGTAATTTCTACTATAAGCCATTTCAAATATTTGAAAGCTATCATGGCTCCTGCACTTATTAGTTTGAAGATTTTGCTAACCTAATTATGTCTTCTTTTTAAAATCATAATAGAATAAAGTGGTTTTCATATTACACTGTACTTAATAAATTGCATATTTTATATATTTGTTATTTTATGTAGTTTGATATTTAAAGTGAGGATAAATTATTTTTTTAGTGAACAGAGGCTTTACAATTGGCATAAGAGATGTCAGTCCTGGCATTGGTCTTCTCAATTCAAAGAAAATTCTCCTTAAATCAGGGTAAGAAACAAAAGCAGAATAATGTTGTTTTTCCTCTGGATATTTGTACTATTGTTGATTATGATTATCTTTTTTTACCTGAGATTGGAGTGATCCATCAGGAGTGGGAAATTGCATTGGGTTAGATTTTTTGTATTTGGAAAATCAGACCTCATCCAAAGATCGCCCAGAAAGTATTGTTAAATAATTTTTTCAAACTGTCCTGGGTCCGTAAGTTGTACGTCTATTTATTAGACAATAATGTAGAAAAAGTACCTAACTGGTTTGCCTCAAATCGTAAAATTTCTGAGTGAGGGTGGCAACAACATAATTGAAACTTAGCTACCAACTGATATCATCATTCTTTTATTCCTTATCTTAATTTTATTTATTATTTGAATGAAAATAATGTTTCTTCTGCACCCAGCTGATGGTTTATTAAGGCAGATTTGTTGTATGATGCATACCTATCCGTGAATCCCACTGATGAAGTATAGCTGTTCTTAGTCTTACTATTACATCTGTATTTCATTCATTTAGTCCGAGCAATTATAAGGTGCACCTTCAAGATATCTCTCAGAGGCACCCAGTAAATACACCATATACAGTGTGTATATCCTGTAAATATTGACAGCCAAGTACATTTGCTCAGCCCCATGGGTTGATGCTTAGTCTGTTAGATGGTGGCCCTTAATTAATACACTATAATTATAATTCTTTTGATCAGAGCAATTATAAAGTGCACCTTCAAGATATCTGTCAGAGGCACTCAGTACATATGCCATATTATATATGCTGTGTATTTTAACCACAGACAATTGTGTGTGGCATGGAACACACTTTTGAGAGACGTAATAGATGCTGTCCAGTTGCACAATATTACACGAGATGATGTTGGAGCTAAGTCGCTTTATTCGATTCAGTGAAGGGTTTTGTTTTAGATGCCCCTTGAAAGTCGTCCTTGATAGAGATGATGTGAAGTGTAATGTTGGTTGGTTTGATGTAGATACACAGCCTGTGATGAATACATCAGGCAGTTTCAGAATAAGGAGCTCGAAGCTCAGCCGGGATTTACGGTGGAAGAAACGTTAGAGGTATGTCACCTAACCAGGTTCTTTGTTCCTTTCAAAACTGTACGAGTGATGTTTGATTCGCTACATATGGCACATGGTAGCTAGATGCTGGCCATGGAGATATGCACTTCGTACCCATTGTAGCGATGGGTATGAAGTGCTAGCGACTTCATTTTCTCAGGGCACTGACTGATTTATTACTGTTTCATTGATTAATGCATGACCTGACTTTTTTTTTCCCCTGTAGGCTGTGCTGCTGAAGGAGTTGTCAAACATTCGTGAATCGGCTGCTGAGACCTGTCTGCGTGAACTTCATAAGACAAACAGTCCACTTATTATGGCTCTCTGTGGATCAAAAGGTACTTCTGACGAGTCTGCAATCTGATTTTATTACTTCTCTTGCATGCGCAGTTGTGCACGACTCTAAGCCTTTGGTAAATATAAATGTGTTAATCGAGTTGAGTTTGTGATTTTTCTTTCCTGTAAGCTGCACACAACTGAAGATAATAGTACTGAAATAGACTACCAATGTTTATCCGTTGCTCAAACTCCTTTTCTTCTTTCAAGAAATGCCTGAAAACAATTTCTCATAGGCCTTCAAACATCTGAATATCTAACTGGTGGCTGACTAACCATGCCTCAGATTCGCATTTCTGGGTGCCTTTGCACGCGTTAAAAATGTCTTATAATGATAATGGTCAAACATACTAAGTGAATCGAAAAGCCTTCCTCAGCTGCTTGTTCAGTAACCCATGCACTGGACTTTCAGTTTGGAAGTAACATTGTTTGTGATTATTGTTTTATAGGATCTAACATTAACATCTCACAGATGATCGCTTGTGTTGGGCAACAGTCAGTGAGTGGACATCGCGTTCCCTGTGATTTCACGTCACGAGCTCTTCCGTACTTCGAAAAGAAGTGTAAGTTCGGTTGAGCTCAGCTTCCTAGAGCATTGACTTTGTGTGTGTGAATTGTGTGATTGCTTTGGTCAATACAAGACTTCAAAGTTCAGAAGCAAATTGGGTAGGCCCTAATTTACTTCTGAAGGAACATTTTCATTCTCAAATCCTACTGGCTTGATTTAGAACTGAATGGAGATTTAACATAAAAATCATGCTTTGAAGATTACAAAGAACAGTCCCTTAAGCTAAAGCAAAGGTCAGCCACGTTATGAAGTGCTAGCTGCTGTATTTCTCATAGCTTAGCACTTGAGGGTCGATCCTTACTGTCTGATCTTTCAAGGTACATTTTTGCAGTAATACCTTGCATGAGCATAACCTGAAGAAAAGCTGATTCTCTTGGCCTACAAAAATGCAGGAAAACCTAAGAAAGTGCTGACCCATTGTTATGTTGGTGTCTGCACTTGTGCCTAAAGATCCTAGAAACATGAGCTGTACATATGGCCTGCAAAGTATTGGCATAACTACTCGACGAACACCAAGCACCTTAAGCATTCATCGAATTAAACAAGCAAAAGGAAAGAAATTCAATATACGTTTAATACTTATAAAGCTTAGTTATGGAATTCTGTAAGCGGTTTGATGTAAATATCCAAAGCATTATAATTTATTATAAATTGAGTACCTGTCATTACTTTTTTGTTTATCTGTGAATTGTTTGATTCTTCTGACTTATAGCCAAGGATCCGGCTGCTCGAGGCTTCGTAGGAAACAGCTTCTTTTCTGGATTAACTCCAACAGAGATGTTCTTCCACACGGTCGCTGGTAGAGAAGGTCTCGTTGACACAGCTGTTAAGACGGCTGAAACTGGATACATGCAACGTCGACTGGTCAAAGTGAGATCTTGCTTTGTAGCTGTTACTTGTTGTCTTAAAGTTAACACCTGGTAATATTGAACCACGCTTATTATGTTTATTTCTAAAACATACGTGGCATGTTTCAACACTTCAATGACTTTATACTGTACATATTTTAACAAATGTGTACTAAAATGTATGGAAAACTAATCCTTCTCGTCGTTGAAGGGTTAACTGCAAACATGACCACTCTACTGTTCAAACCGAAAGATGGAATTGACCACACACTTTTTAGAAGAGTAACAACAGTAAATATTTTCTTCTATACTGACGAATACATACATGTACTTCCATGCGTGCAATAAATATATGAGATGTTAAAGGTGCAATATAAATGCTTTGCTATGTACATACATCTAATAATTAAACTGGAATTTCTATAGCACCTACTTGCAACCTGTCAGAATTACTGATTGGCAGTGGGTGAATTGAAATGTTGCTCATGGTTAGGTTTTTGAAGACCTGTCCTGCTGCTATGATGGAACGGTTCGTAACTCAGTAGGCGAAGTGTTGCAGTTTGCATATGGATCGGATGGTCTGGACCCTTGTGCGATGGAAGCCAAATACACCAAGACAAAGAACAAACAGATGACAACCAAAGAAGGGTGGAGGCCTTTTGACTTCAATCGACTCCTGTTCCAAGTTAGCGTAAGTAATTTTAGATCTGTTGCTGTTATTAAGTTCAATAACAATGGAGAAAGTAACTTAAGTGATGGCAGTTTCCTGCAAGCAGTACTTGTACTATTGTGTTTTTAACCAAGGCATTGTAGTGGTATGTTCTGTGCCTTGTAACTGGAGGGTTGCAGGTTTGATCTGAAGCCACTGCGTAGCGACATTGGACAAGTTGCTCACCTGCAGTTGTCTGTGAGGAAGGCAACGGTAACCACCTCATTCATCTCATTCCGGGTGACATAAAGCTAATGGACGGGACGGTCTTTGGGCAGAGAACTCATCGTCATCACATATGATCCCTCAAGATTACTAAAATTTGGGATAGCATTTTTGTGGGATGGCTTGTTTTTGTTGATGTCCTGCTCATTGGAAAAAGTGCTGTGGAAAATAATTGCCTGGAAGGTCATAGATGAGTGCTGGTAGAAAAATGTAGTTTCCTTTTGTCTCCAGTTTTCTGGGCAAGGCAATGAGCATGGCTGTTGAAGGCCAGACCTTCTTGATTTATTTATTATTGTTATTATTACTGAGATATTTCTATTGCATTTATGATTTCATGTCAAAAGCTTGGGCATCTGGAAAGAAGCTGCAATGCCTAAATAAGTATAGTTAATCCAGTAACGGTAGATTTGGTTCTATTCTTGTAGAAGGAGATTCCGTGTCGTACTGAGAAGCCCCTGTCAGGTGAACTGGTGCGAGAAGAGTTCAGCAAGCGACTCGAGCAAAAGGATGGAGTTCACCTGCGTAGGTACAAGCTTCAGCTCAAGGATGCCTACGGTGGCAACATGGCTAGGAGCCACTTGCATTTGTCGTCTATAGATGTTGGTCCGGAGAATGCTGGCACGTACGAGAAGGATAATTTTCCAGAGCGTGCAAAGAACTTTGGCAGACATTTGGAGTGAGTGTCTATTGTATCTGATTTTGTTATTTTAGTCATCTTGCTCACGGGAGTTTGTTTTTGTGACAACTCGTGTAGAGCACATCTGAGAGGTTTTAACGTTTGCTTTACCAGTGATGGATGTCTTGACCTGCTCATAACATGAGAGGAATACCAAGCACGTTATGACTACCTTGGATACGCTTTCAGTCTCTTATTGTGACCTTCTGACCTTCTTGCAGTCAGGGTTGGAAGTCACTGGACCTTTTTGTTTTTTGTACCAGTGTATGTTCAGCTGCCTTCCTTGGCTGCAGAATAGATGCATTTTGAAGCCCTTCAGTGGGTGTAGTCCTATCCGTTCAGTGGGTATAGTTTTTTAAATTTTTTTGTAGTTTTAAAAACTGATTGGAATGTTTTATTCCAATGAAATTTCTAAATGAAAATTCTTTTTAAATTACAACTTTTCGCGGAACCCTTGTGATCAGCCCGCGGAACCCAACGGTTCCGCAGAACCCACTTTGGGAAACGCTGATTTAGATAATTTGATGTTCATCTTGATGTTTCAGTTGGATTTTGTTTGTTTTGCAGCAAGTTCATTACTGGTTTAATCTACAACATCGACAACAAAAATATTCCAGGAAGCGAGAAGTCAGACTGTACGTATTGCCACTTGGTATTACAATAATTACATCAATGTTGTCCAGATCAGTTATTTGAGGTTAAAGTAGAAATTATGAAGAAGCCAGTTCATGTCGGAACATATTTAATACTGGACGATGCTCTAAAACTGTCCAGTTGCAAATATCTTACAAATGCTTTTAGCATTGACACCTTGATGTAGCAGTCGAGTATGGTATTTTTCCAATGGAATTCCCAGTGTTCTGGTTCATCGCTGATTCGTAAGGCATTATTTAATATCTCAGTTTTTCCTTTAAGTGCAGGCATTTTGAGTATCGTGTGGCTGAACTCTGTCACTTCTACAGAAGCTATAGTATGAAAACCTCTAGTTAATTGCTGTCATTTCTTGTGCAGTATTGAGGAGGGAAATCCCTTGACTGTTAAGAATTACTTTACCAGTTAACTTAGATGTTCTGTTAGCAGTCCTAGATCGGTTGTGTACGGTGTTTAATCTAGACGTCTTTGGGGGGAATCTCCCCCCAGGATTGATGATTTCCCCCCAGAGGCCCGCAATATTATAATGTAGAGACCTTTTCGGGAGGGAAATTCCCCCTAGGATACATGGTTCCCCCCGAGAGGTGAGCAATATAGGTTTTGAGGGGTCATCTCCTACAGGAAAAGCGTAAAAAGTTGGACGAATGACTAAAAAAAAGTTGAAAAATTTGTAAAGTCTGGCTGAAAGTTGAGAAAGTCTAAAACTCAAGATGGATGAAATGACCAAAAATTGGTTGGTCCCCCCAGAAACCTTGTTTCCCCTCCCAGAAGAGGGGGACTAGATTAAACACTGGGTTTTGTATAAGTGATTACCTTACGTAGCATGCTGATTGGTTACCCAACATTCAACTGTAAGATTTGTAATGTATGTGTCTGACAAATTTGTTGTAGTCTGTATTTACGATCGTGTGACAGTAACTCAGCTCAATGAATTTCTGGATCGATGTGTCACAAAATTTGCCAGAGCTCAGACGGAGCCCGGTTAGTAATCGATAATAATGCATGCTTCGTCTGGTATTTATATAAGGCAATTAAAATTTTAAAATGTCCTCTTATAATAGATGCATTTTAAAGCCCTGCATCTGTCACATAGAAAGTGGAAAAGGTCAGATTTAGAGCAACGTATGGCTTAGTTACATGAGAGCAGTCAGTGCAAAGAGGTAGAGAATTCCAGATGGTGCAGCCCGCTTTGTGGATAAGCGCTGGTCAAAGTAACGTATAATTATGGGTGACTTAGTTTCCAGAAAGTACTGACCAACACGTGGGACGTGGTGGCTTAGTGGTAAGTTCGGCGCCTTGTGACCGGAGGGTTGCAGGTTCGAATCCCACTCTAGCCGCTGCGTACGGACCTTGGGCAAGTCCTTCACTTGCAATTGCTCGTGGTGCTTCGGCATGAAAATTCCGGCACAGTAGCAAATGCTGTAGTGGGGAGCGCCTCTGAGTAGTAGTAGACTTCGAGAGGCGCTATAGAAATATCCGGAATAAATAAATAAACTTTTGTATAACCTTTCAACAGAGTTTAAACAAGTGCGTCACTGTCACTTTTATGTTAAGAGATTTCGGTTGAATTTAGTAATGTCATTAATAGTGTGCCTGCTGTCGCATGGTGGACATGGCTACACTTTGCTGAGTGAGAGAGAGAAAGAAAGAGAGACAAAAAGAGAGACGGAGAGAGTAACAATAATAATGCAATTTCTTGTTTGTCACGTCTGTATATAGGTACAGCAGTGGGTGCATTGGCTGCTCAGAGCATCGGAGAACCCGGTACACAGATGACCCTGAAGACTTTCCACTTTGCTGGAGTTGCTTCTATGAACATCACTCAGGGAGTGCCAAGGATTCAGGAGATTATCAACGCCTCAAGGAACATCAGTACTCCAATTGTCGTCTGTCCTTTGGTAATCAAGAACGACAAGGACTTCGCTCGCAGAGTGAAAGGACGAATCGAACCAACACTGCTTTCACAGGTATAGCGTTCTGTATTGCCGTTAAAACTGCATTTGAGACAATGGTCAGTATGATACACCCAGTGGTAACTAAAGATCTGGATTGCAAATACTGCAGCTCATGTCTGAGGGTGATAAATTTCCAGTGATAGATGTTATTCGATGAGGAAGATTGACAAATTTTTGCTCACACAAGTAACAACGAATTGCATGTACCGTTACAACCTGGACTCGTTTACATGCTTCCGGTTCATGCGCCATTCTGCTTAACATGAAGTGGTGTTATGTCCCCCAAAGCTACTAACCGAACATGCCACGTTGGTTAATGCACCATACAAAAACTATCGACGTTTCAAGCATTATTCCTTTTAACACGAGTTCTTGGTTTACTTGCCGTATCATGAGTCATGTCCCCGACAACTTTGCATTAGTGAGTCCACGCTGTATGTGTAACCCAGTGACAAGACGTTTACATAGTTAATTAACATTGTCAGTTTCCAGGAAGAGATTCATTGAAGCTTGAATTTTCTTATGGTATCTTGAATTTTTGTATGTTTATGGTATTCTGTTGTGATTTGTTGTTTTTGCTAGTCATCTTTTTCACGTAAATTGCAAAAAGCTTTGTTTGTAATCTGGTCTTTCTTGCATTTTGTTAAGGTGGCTGAGACTATCGAGACAGTTTATCGTCCTGACAATGTTTTTATTCTCATCACCCTTGCCACCGATCGCATCAAACTCCTCTGTCTTGAAATCGACACGGATGTTGTGTGTACTGCTATTCTGAAATCAAAAATGGCATCAACCCTGAAGTTGAAGTCTACAGTAAATATTATTTTCTCTGTGATTAAAGATTGCTGAGTAATCTTTGCATTAGAGTTTGACTCCCAGTTTTTATTATGAAATAATCAAACAATTTGAAAGGTTTTTGATTTGCTGTCTCTGTTTGTCTTTCACTCTCCACACCATACAATCCACCATAGAACAGTCTTCTTCTAAAAATTAGAAGTGTACAGCCAGAACTTGGTCAGAAATGATTTTCAGCTCATCTTGCTTCTGTTAGACAGCCTTGTTGTAGTGCCTCTGAGATGGTCTGTAAAGGCACTATATAAATTTTCAGATACATACTTATATACATACATGTGTGCATGCCAGCATGGGCGTCCACAGGAATTTTTCTCTGGGGGGCAAAATTTTTCGGAGGGGGAACAAAATGACGTTTTTGCATGAATAAGCTATTCATGAACACAGAAAACGAGACAATTATCAACATCGGATGCCCATGCATGCCAGCGTCTTGTGGTATGGTGTTTTGCTTTTCAGTTACTTAGTAATTAGAGATGACACAATGGTCTATCAGCTGTCGTTAAGAGCTAGGCCAAATGACGTCGGCTATAAATCTAAAAGTCAATCCAGGTTTCGTTTGAATTCGATTAGTGTACTTGCATTCATACTGCAGCCGATGTTGTTGTTAAATAGCTGTGGGAAATATTGATATTCTAGGATGTTGTGGTTCATAACAAAAAGCTGATAGAAGTGCGGCCTCCTCGTGGAAACGCCAAACGTAACACGACCTTCATTTTGGCGCAAATGACAAAAGATCTACGCAACATCATTGTCAAGGTAACACTTCGTTTTCATTACAGAAGGTCTCTTCATGGTATAGTGAGGTTTTTCAGCTCAACCGATAGAAGAGAATGATTTACTGAGCAGCCATAGTTTCTCAATTTCAAGTTGTTGATGCATGCAAACTTGTTTTGTTGTATGTAGGTGAGCATATTACAGGGTGTGTAATACAGTGTCTTTTAACCAGTCGGCTACCATAGGACACGCACCTAGCCGATTGGTTACAGAGCTTGCCTTGGTAAGTGAAGAGTATGGGTTAGAGTCTCCTCTGAGCCGGTTACTGTGTAGTGACCTTGAGCAAGTCCTTCACTCACGATTGCTCAACACCATCAATTGATGCTTGTTCAGTAGATATTGGTGTTTAATTGGCTTAACAATAATAATAAATAATAGCTTGAAGTATGAAATTAATTGGCTACTGTGTCACTTGATAGACAATTATAGCAGGAAAATGGTTGAATGGTAACATACTGGCACGAAGATCAGAAGGACATGGGTTCAATACCTTCTAGCCCCATAAAGGTTGACCCAGCCTCTTTACTCCCTCGAGGGCGACTGTAAAATGAGCAGTAGGACAGATGGGCGCCTTGCAGGCTATCATACAATTAAATTCAACTCCTGTTAAACTTGTTATCATCTGTTACTACTATATCGTGTAATCTTGCTGCGTACTTGTCAGTTTGAATTTAATAAACGAATATTATTATTATTATTATATACAATTGATCAGAAAGCATTGTTGTGTTGATGTTTCGACAGGGACTGAGCACAGTGAAAAGAGCCGTGATGCAGCTCCTTGATAAACCAGATGCCGATGGCCAGCAGAATTTTGAGCTTGTGGTCGAGGGAACTGACCTCCTGACGATTTTATCAACCCCAGGTTTATGTCTTACATCTCAGTGCGATGCTTGTCTTTTTACTTATTAAAAGCCTATTTCATTTTTTTCTGTAATAAATTCCTATGTATCAGAATATTTTCCTATGTAAATTTTGGCAGTAACTTGAGAAGAAAGTACGCAGAGTCAGTCACTCTTTTAGAACTACTTGAAAGAAAGACAAAACAGTAGGTGAAAAGTGATTACATTCATGGGCGTGCACAGGAATTTTTCTAAGGGGGCAAAATTTTTCTAGGAGGAGCAAAATGACGTATTTGCATCGAATAGCTATTCATGAACACAGAAAAACGAGACCATTTTCAAAATCAATGGGGGTATATGCTCCCTTGCCCCCTCTGGACACCCATGATAAAATTAAGTAATTAAACAGTTATTCCTGTGCTTTTTACTAAATATGAAGCTGTATTTTTTTATTATGTGTTGTGTTAAGCAATTAATAGATACCAATTGGCAGCATGTTGTTTACCATAAGGTTTTCGCTAATAAATTACCTGTATTTATTTGTAGGTATTGTTGGGGAGAAGGTGATTTCAAATCATATTGCAGAAGTCTATCACACACTGGGAATTGAAGCTGCACGGTATAAATTTATTTATTTACTGTTTTATTAACATTTATGTTAATTTGGCTTAATACTGAGCGTGTCATGTGTTAGATAACAATTAATGACTTTTTAAGGTATCACTGTAATATTGGACAAGGCATCAACAATTCGTTCAAGGAGTATGAATCAATCAACTAAGTTCAGAGTCATGTCTGGTAACTGCTGAAACTAGTGTAGCTGTCTCGTACTTAAAGAACAGTCACTGATTTCATGCCATTACCCCATTTAGTGTAACTGTTTCAATTAATTATTAAAGCACAAGTGCTCTAAACTTGGAGTGCAGGATAACATCTTGCAAGACCCCAACATCACATCTCTGTTTACATAACGTCAGTCATGGATTCTGCTGATGATGACAGTGACAGTGAATATGTAGATATTGAAGAACGTATTATTGGTCTATGGGATTTTTTGCATATTTCGTAGATATTTATCCATTATAGGAGTTTCAGAGATATATATCGGTCAATAGCCGAAACTGCGTTATATATGTTTAGGGTGACGATCATTAACGAAATGCAGAAGACGATGAGTAGCCACGGAATCAGTGTTGACATTCGACATCTGATGCTGTTGGCTGATGTCATGTGCCACCGAGTACGTTTCGTAAAATCTAACCCTAATGTTTCTGTTCTGATAAAAATGCAGATATTACCGGATAATTTTCCAAACTTTAGTCACAATTCCAGTCGATATTTTCATTTTTTAGATCTGTACGTTGACAGAGAAGGTGTTGTATTATGGATAAGCGTTTAGGCAGTCAAGAATTAATTTTTGTGGAACACAGTAGCCAGTTGCTTTGAGCATAAGCTTGTAACGCGGAGAGTATTTTGGGTTCACGCTTACACTCAGACAGTCACTGTGTATGGACTTTGAGCAAAGTCCTTGACTCACAATTGCTCAGCGCCATCAATTGAGGCTTGGTCATTAGATAATGACACTTAATAAATGCATAATACATAAATAAATGAATACTGATTCTGAGTTTTGATTGTCTGGCTGTGTACGCAAAATCTTCCGTGTCATGTAATATGGTGTAGGAGGAGATGTGCTAATTTCTTTTCAGAGGCTTTTATCCCAAGGTCTTTGACTCCTTATCATCTCCTTATCATGGTTTAATTTACATCTAAAGCTTGATAGGAGATAAGGAATTCATGAGGAGAAGGATGGATACAGATGGCTTAGTTGTCTGATGCCAATTCTTTCTGCAACCAACGTCTTATCCAAATCCCTTTTCATTGTCATAGAAATCTTATCCTAACCCATCCAATCTTCCACCTTCCCACTTCTCTAAACCCAAACAAAACCCACCATAGCAGCTGCTGTATCTCCTCTCTCGGTCTCCTAGCAACCATATCACAGGGCAACCCCTCTAACTTGACACAGTGCTCGTGAATGAGCCATTGCCCCATTAAGTACATGTAGAAATTTTCGAGTTGATTTTCTGCCGCTGCTGATGACGTTTACCATTCAGCAGATGAGCTCTTGTGATGCCAAATGCTAACTTGCATGTTCTGTTGTAGGGAGACGTGCTTGGCATCAACCGCGGTGGAATGGCAAAGATGAGGGAAAGTGTGCTAATGCTGGCCTCTGTAAGTTACAAACAAAACCTGATTTATAGAACATTTGTACCGTCAATAGCATTTGTCTTGCATGTATTAAGTAGACATTCCTCTGGCGACTCGTGGGAAATTCCTCAGCTGTGATTTCCTAAGTTGTATAACATTTCAGAACATCATTTGCTTATGAACGAACTGTAATTGAATGGAAAGAACATGTCATGCATTCTACAGCAGTGCTTTTCAGAGTTTATTTCATACAGCGCTTTTACAGTTTTCTCATTGTTCAAGCATAATTTAACTTTTAAGACAAGCTCTTGATTAATTTTCTTTAAAAGAGGTTGATAAAAATCTCTTGTGTTGGTAAGTTAGTTTCACTTGAAAGCTGTCGACTGGTTGGATTTGTTTTAGTTTGAGCAAATGTCAGACCATCTGTACGAAGCTGCCGCTCATGGTCAGAAGGATGCCATTTGTGGTATGGTTTCTCCCTGCATTTTTGCTATGCCCATTATGTTTAGCAGCCTTCATTTGGCCTCTAATTGTCTGCCAAATAATATCTCATAATTAAATTTATTCATTTGATAATGTTTCCTCTCTCGCACCTTTTGTTGAAGATGTACAGAAACATCTTTACTTTCATCCTTGTGCCATCATCCTTGTTTTTATCTGCTGTCATCTGACTGTCTTTACACATGTATGCATTTTGTTATATGGTTGTTGGGTGATTAACCTTGTTCATTCGACTATTTATTCATTCATTTGATCATTCATTCAGAGCACTTGTTTAGCGCCACTCCGAGATACCTACTCAGTTTTACCGTCTTGTTGAATGATAACCGTTTTCAAATGCTTGTGAAACTGTGAAAGGTCTATGCAGAGTCCCCGGTCACAATTTCTTTTCTTTCTGCAGGTGTTACTGAGTCAATTGTCTTGGGAATACCAATGCGCATTGGGACCGGGTGTGTGAAACTCCTTGAAAAGTATGTACAGCTCATAACATCTAACATCTGCTCTGTTAATGTCATATGTCTGCTGCTTTACTTGGCTACTATAGCCAATTCTTAAATGCGGAATCATTTAACTAGGGGCGTAACTTGCTCTAAAAAGTGGGGGTGCCAATTTCTTACATACACGAAGCAAAGCGGACACTGCGATCTCTGGGTAGGCTCAGTAATAAAATATTGATTAGCATTGTTTAAAAAGTGGGGGTATGGTACCCCGGTCAAAAAAGTGGGGGTACGGGTGCCCCTTGTACCCCCACAAATTACGCCTATGCATTTAACAGTTTTAAGTAAAGTATATAAGTTATCCCAGTTGCACGATTGTCATTGGGTTTTTCTCAAAACATATGAAGGCTTATGGTTTTAAAATCTTGCAACTTGTAAGAAAAGTTTTAGTTTTATCCAGCAGCATATTATATGTATTTCAAGGAAGCAATGGAAAATTTACCTTTGATTGTTTCCTATATAATTGGCAAAAATATACACAATTAGATTTTAAAAGATGCGTATGCATGCACACACAATTCTTTTTTTTCTTTGGTATTTTTCAGCCATGTCACTGAGACAGAAAGCCTTGTGCCCTCAACACGGGAGACAGGCTTCGACCTTTAGGATTAGAAAGGACTACTTTTTCTGATCCGTATTGACATTCATTTCCATCGCTCACTTGCTCACTCGTCATCCAATGAAATCGCTCGCTCATTGTCCAGTAGATCAGAGAATCGTGCTTGAAGTTCTGCACTCGACATACACTGGAGAATCCTTATAGCATTCTTCATTATAATTTGAATTCTGTTATGAGGTGGACTAAAACACAGTCTTGTTATAAGGTGGTGTTGTTAGGGCTTCTTAAGACAAGTTATAGCATAACGAGTTTCTGGTGTGTAATATATTAGTTGTGACATGGGACTAGGAAAAAGATCATTCTGTGTTCCATTGGGCTTTCAGCTTATGCATTAAAAGATTACTTTCAGCACATTTCTTGTAGGTTTCAATGTAAATACTAGTTTAGTGTCTGCGCTCGGCATGGCCAAGATATCTTGACAGTTCAGACATTGAGTATTTAAAGCAGTAGGCCTATTTTTGTGTAATGTAAGCGAGGCATTCGGTTCTTTTGTATGATTTCTGTAATGGGGATGAGTTAGTGGTTGTGGAGTTGGTGTTGTTTACTTTGGCTAGCGAGCTTTGCTTTGACAGTATGCCATTTATACAGCAAGAGATCAGACAAAAATGAGCCTTTGCCTATTGAAAATATATGCATTTTATAGCCTATGCTTGGATTGACCTGTTCTCTAACCTGTTAGATTTCGAATCCGAAGGACAAGGATTGTAGACTTTAATTTAACAATAAAGCGACTTGGTTTATTTTGTGACATTTGGGAATGTTACATTAGATTAGCAGACGAAATGGATTACTGTATCCCTATAATTGAAAGCACTGAATTGATTCAGCGTCCTTGTGAGTCTATATCGGGTCGTCTATAAAAGCACATCTGCAAAAATTGTCTTCTTTGGACCCCACCCTTTGTCCACATTTGACCCGCTCCAGCCCCCTCTGTCCGCATTTGGCCTGTCGTTTGCGGACGTCCGCATCAGGACGACTGGCTACAAGACTCCTGTGGTGTGGCAGCGCGGACTGCTACGTGTCCATCACCCTCCCCCTCATTGCGGCTGTCCTTTATGGACGACCTCTATGCGTGCAAGCAATGGGGTCTCGTCCTTCTGAACATTGCTCGGATGTATAGTGTCGATCCCCATTTGGAGTTTTGGTGGATGAAGAGTAGCCAATCAGGTTTGTTCATTTACATATATAGGGGGCATATAGGCCCTATATCCACTGGCGTAAACTTGTACAAAAATATTGGGGGAGCATTTTGGTTATTCATTCTACACTTGTTGCATTGGATGTACAGTCCATCTCAATTATTGGGGGCATGTGCCCCGGCAGCCCCCGATCCTATGCCTATATCGTCAAAATGCCTCAAGATTTCATCAGCAACCATTCTATTGGATTCGTCGCAAATTTTCATACAAACTCAAACTTAGGCCTCCCTGTTTCCGTGACAGTCGGTCAACAGGATATTCGACGTCTCTCCTGGCTCGGTTTGTGTTCCATTGAGTGAAAACATCCATTCTGCCAGACAGAATTTCACGGGCGACACATCCGGTCGTCGCCAATTTTCGTTCTAAAAGAATGTGTCATTGGATTTTGTGCGATGTGCTTGCAAAGGGTTCGATCGTGTATTCTGGGATGTATTGGGGCTGAGTCCGCTCATTTGATGCTTACTGAATCAAACGCGTGGAGTTTATCCTTTCTGAATGATTTTGTTGACGCCTATAAGAGCAGCCTTAATGGGTCCATGCAATCCATCGCTGCCAGGTTCTGGCCCGAAGTCTGCGAAATACAAAACCCGCTACAGAGGCTGACAAAGTAGGCTTAGATGAAAGGATGCAGTGATCCAGTAACAGAAAATTGTAAGAATTTATTATCTAACCTCTGCAGAGTGATTATAATGGACACGTAAAATATGAAAACAATTGGAGTAGGCCCTATTTGTCCGTCATATGACGGTTTGAAAAAATTAAGAAAATTACATGTAATGGATTGATAGGAAGAGAAAGAATTTGTTTATTGAAATGCTTGATTGTATAATTTATAAGTCACGTTGCGAGTGAAAATTCAAGCTTCATTTAGCAAATAACCTTGACGTTCGGTTTTCTTGATGAGTGCTTTGATGTTGTCTCCGGTGATGATGCGCATCAGTCTCACGTCGTCTTTGCGATCGAGTGTTTCTTGGCTTTGTAGGGCCATCCATCTTTGCCGTCGCTCACGATTTAAACGTAATTGTCGCTCTTGGGGACTTTCTTCATTCATGGGACAACGAAATTTTCAAGGACTATTTAGTATTTACAAACACTATAGTAGGCCTATTTGCTCTATATTGTTGTTTTTCGTGTATTGCACGCGACCAATCGATGTTTAGGCTAATCAGTATTCGCCTCGACCCTGTTCCTGCTCCCCTCAACCTCCCATCAGATCGTGTACCGTATTGAGGGAGTGGTGCCGGGGAGGGAGAGGGAGAGCCTTAGGGAGGTCGGCCTCTCAAGCATGGTTAGCAGCGCCCGCGTGCAACCCGATGCAGGCCTTGGTTAGCACCGCCCGTGTGCCGGCATCGAGCTTCGTCCGATGCAGGCCTTAGGTCGGTCGGCCAACGGCTTCTCAAACATGGTTAGCAGCGCCCGTTTAAGCCCGATGCGGAGATCGGCCAACGGCTTCTCAAACATAGTTAGCAGCGCCCGTGTGCTTGCATATGGGGCATGCAGGCCTTAGGGTGGTCGGCCAACGGCCTCTCAGACATGTTTAGCAGAATCAGTTACATTCCATACATTCCACAGCGTTTATCGTACGACACACAGATCTAGAAAACTATATAAGAGATTATCTCATTGAACGGCACAATTAAGAAGTGCGTGTTCAATATTATCAAAAATATGTTACATTTAATTTTCTATTTAATCTACAGTTATTTAACCAAAAACCTATAGTGATTTGCAGTGGCAAACTTTACGCACATTGAAACCCAGTAACACCCATTGAAACCAAAAAATAACTAATGAAACCCAATAATAGCCCATATCTAATTAAACCAATAAGCTATTAATAAATCATATCCAATTAAGCTAAATTAAACCGATGATAATAATCTAATAAATGTCTAATAAAATCTAATAATATATTGTGACTAAAAGTCTTGCTATCTAGTATCAAATTTATCAATTTCTATATACTGTATAAGCATATAGGACCTACATTGTATATATAATACCTCTCTCTCTATGTATGTAGGCTATGTATATTCGTTTACTAGGCAAAACTGGTTGGCACACCGCAACCAGGAACAAGAGAATAGATCATGTAAATAATATAAATAAATAAATAAACAAACAAAGAAATAAAAATAACGATCACGCCTAGCTTACTGCAAGTAGTTCGCTACAAACGAAGCCCAATATACATTTCATTTTCCAATAGAACACAAATTGCAGAACATAATTATTTTGGCTCCCAAAACACCATGATTCAAGACGATTTCATCAGCAACTTACCTACATGTATTTGTTGGATTCGTCGCAAGCCTAATGAAAACTCAAACGTACCTGCTTTCACGAGACTTGGAAGAGACTTGACATTCTGCCAGTCGTTGGCGGCATTCTTCCGTTCGTTGGCGGCATTCTACCATCGTTGGCGGTGCAGATACAGATGCCGTAGACAACTCGAACAGCGTGCCATGTCAGATGTCATTGAGACCGGGGTCAGGAGTGACAGAGTCCCATACCGACACACTGTGAGAACTAGTCGTGCAATGGCTATCGATATCCAGCCTATAGTTCTTACAGTGTCTCAGTACTGACAATGTCAATTCTCTACTGAAACGCCACACGCCATGACTCACCTGCCATGGCGGTCGGATTGGACGGTGCCAAAACTGCCGGAGTGGTCTGACCTGTGTAATTTGTCGACAAGGTGATGTTGTATACATATAGCGCCTTACTTAAGTAGTTTTAAGTAGATTAAACATCGCAAGGATTGTAATGTATAGGTCTAAAAACGCAGACTGGTATTTTATCCAGGTGAAGCAACCTTTATCTGGGTTTCTAAAGCCCAAAATAATCGTCGACCGAAGAGAGCGATCTTCGATATGGGATATTATACTTCAACAAGAAGTGAAGACGGCTTCTGAGGTTTAGTATCTTCAAGGACAGTCACATGTACGGTTTGCTAGTTGTACGAAGTGACAGTGAAAAGAACGTGCGAAATAATCGTCGATCGAAGGCAGCAATCTTTGATTTTGGATATTATACTTCAACAAAGTGAACTTTGAACTGAACTTTCAACCAATTCGAATGTGGAACGCCAAAGTTCTACGAGCAGTGCGAACTGTGTTGAGACATTCTTCTGGGACAATCCAAGTACGAGTCAACGGCAAGAATCAAGTTGGGGGGGGGTAGCATAGGTAAATAGTAACTGTTGATCGCAAGATGCTGGATTGGGAGTGATTATCTACGATTCTGGGTAATCCTGGGTTTTAGCGTCGGAAATTATTTTCATTGAAACGTTCTAATACAATATACAATAAATAATCATCGTTCATCCAACTTCTAGTTTGAGTTATATTTTAATCGATTATCCAGCTTCTAGTTTCGTGAATATTTTCGTCAATCTTCCAACTTCTAGTTCGAGTTTTACTATAAAATGTTTCATCGGTCATACACGGGAATAATATCGGCACTAAAACGATATATTTTTTATCGCAATTCCAACTTCTAGTTTGACTTTAACTATGTAATATTTTAATCGATCATCCGGCTTCTAGTTTCATTGATATTTTCATCTTCCAACTTCTTGTTTGAGTTTAACTGTGAAACGTTTTCATCACTCATGCAATGTAAATAATTTCCGACGCTAAAACCCAGGATTACCCGATTCTGTCAGTTAGCAATTTATATATATAGAACATTGATCACATGATTGTGTAATGATTATGCGTTATTCTCATATAATATTGAATAATTAAACTGAAGAAACTGATCGACATTCATTACTACGTTATGCATTTTGATCGCTAATGCTAAAGATAGGGGCAATTAAACTGAAGTAGGCCTAGCGGGTAATCGTAATCTCCAAACTTATAAAGCGCCACTCGAAAGCCAAGCTCAGGGCACCAACCTATTCACGAGCACTGGGTCTAAGATCAAACACCAGGTTTACGCTACATTCAGTTACAAAGAGTGAACCTCAGAGGCATAATCGTGTATCCACACAATCCAACCCTGCCATATTCTGGCACCAAGTCTGCAAAAGACGGAAGCCGATAGGCCTACAGAGGCTGACAAAGTAGGTTAATACACAGGGACGTAACTAGCGTTGGGCTTGGGGGGGCTTAAGCCCCCCCAAACGAAGTTGAAGCCCCCCCAAACAAGTCAAGCCGTTGTATGCTTACGGCTAAAATTCGTATGAGCACTGTATAAATGTTGCCATGTTCAAGGTTTAAGCCCCCCCAAACGAAAAATCCTAGTTACGTGCCTGTTAATACAAAAGGATTCAGTGATCGAGGAACTGTAAAATTGTCAGAATTTCTTACCTAACCCCTGTAGAGCGGCCATAGGCCTATTGGACAGTGCATATTCAACGTTATAAGAAATATGTTAAATTTAATTTTATTTCAATCTTCAGTGTGCGAATCTCCTAATAGGCCTAAGTAACAGTGACGGTTTTGTTTTGACACACACTGAATTCAATGACACCTGGATCCTGACTCTGATTTAAATTCTAACCCTGACCCAGCTACGTACTCAGTCGGCCCTATATCGTCAACCGCTCTACTGGATTCGAAGCAAATTTTCATACAAACTTTAACTTAAGCCTACCTGCTGCTCGAGAGTCGGTCAACTAGATATTCGGTGTCTCTCCTGGAACGATTTGTGTTCCATCGAGTGAAGACATCAGTTCTGCCAGACAGAATTTCGCGGGTCGTCGCCGATTTTCACAAGTAGTTCGCTACAAAGGAAGCCCAATAGAAATTTCTTTTTACCAATATAACACACATTGGAGAACATATTATTATTTTGGTTCACACATAGGCCTAACCAAACATGTCAAGTGTCAAGACAAATAAAAAATTAGATGTAGACACTAGAGGTATACTCCAGAACGACCAAGCTCTTCGGATAGTCTATAAGAGCGAAGGATTATTTTTACCTCGGGTGTTAAAATAATAATAATAATAATAATAATAATAATAATAATAATAATAATAATAATAATAATAATAATAATAATAATAATAGGCCTACTCTATTATACAGATTCCTAGATCAGTGTGTCCATCGTACGATAAACGCTTCAGGAATGTAGTGTCCCTCCCTTCGTTGCTGCAGGGGAATGTATGGTATGTGCCTGACAGGACGTTGGCCGACCTGCCTAAGGCCGGCAATATGACACGGGCGCCCGAAATTGGCCCGGCCATAGAACACTCGGCACTTGGCAGGTAGGCATACAGACGCATAGCCGGACGGACAGACGGACGGACGGACGGTCAGACGGACGGGCAGGCGAATATCGGGCGAAGCCTGACGCAATATAACACGGGCGTCCGAAAGTGGCCAGGCCAAAGAACACTCTGCACAGACGGATTGGTATACAGACAAACAGCGATTAATAAGTCTGTCTCTGCCTCCCTCCCTCCCTCCCCTCTACCTCCCTCGCTCCTTTTCGCCCTATCTCTGTCCCTCCTCCCTCCTCCCTCCCTCTCTCTCATTGCCTCCATTCCTCCCTCCGGGCATCACTCCCTCAATATGGGGAGGAGGAGCAAGAACGAGGCGAAGACTAATTCCATTAATTTTCTTTTTCAACCCGTCATATGACAGGCAAATACTCTAGTAATAATAATGATAATGAGGAGGAGAAATACGATGACGAAGATGCTGAGGATGAGGATGCCGAAGATGAGGATGAGGATGAGGATGAAGATGCTCAGGATGACGATGCTGATGATGACGATGCTGAGTGTGAGGATGAAGATGCTGAGGATGACGATGCCGATGCTGAGGATGAGGATGTTGAGGATGACGATGATGAGGATGCTAAGGATGAGGATGAGGAAGGTGCGGGTGAGGATGCTTAGGGTGAGGATGCTTGGGATGAGGATGCTGACGATGAGGATCAGGACGAGGATGAGGATGAAGATGAGGGTGAGGTTTATGAGGATGCGGATGCTAAGGATACAGTTGAGGATAAGGAGGTTGAGGAGGATGGTGGTCCTCTCTGTCTCGATGTAGGAGTGGTATCGTAGGCGTCGATGGCTTCTTGGACGCCGAACGTTGCCTCGTTAATCTCGCGGCTGGGGTCGAGTTTGATGCAGTGGAGGAGGTTGACGACGAGACCCGGGCAGACGCAGAAACGATCGCACAGGGCCTGACGCACCTCGTGGGCCAATTCCCACGTGTCTGTTATTGCTGCATAGACAACGGTTGATCGTAAATAGGTCTGTTGTCATGAGCTAACCTACAATTCAGGGACTAAGGTAGAGTGTTTTGTGACATAAAGTGTGTAGTTGACATTGTCTAATGTGCAGTTGACTTGTTTGGAGCGTGCAGCGTGCACTGTGTAGTAAGAATTTATGAGAGAATTAGCTCAAGGTAACTCTACACGATTTCATTCCAATACCTGAAATTTTTCTTACCAGTCCAAGTACAGTTTGAAAGTTTAGGGGAAGGTGCGTAGTTGACATTTCTGAGTATTTTAGACACTGCTACAATTCATAAGAATTGTTTTATATTGTTACTTTAAATCACTGCTTTATCCACAGTAAATAAATCTTAATCGAAGGTACAGAGAAATGTTTGGTGGGTACCAAAATAGCATCGCAAAGGCCTGAATGAAATAGTGGGTCGTGGTAGTTAATACCTGCACATTAGCCACCTCAATTGTCCATTCCGAACTCGACTACTGCAATTCCCTTCTCAAATAAAATTATAAAACGCATACACACAGTCCAGAATGCTCTCGCCCGCGCAGTCACCAAAACTCCCAAATACCTCCGCATAACTTTATTGGCTAAAAGTCCTCAACTCATCCGTAACAAAATGATGAGGGGCATGGTGGCTCAGTGGTAAGTTCGGCGCCTTTGTGACCGGTCCAGGTTCGAATCCCACTCTAGCCGCTGCGTACGGACCTTGGGCAAGTCCCTCACTCGCAATTGCTCGTGGCGCTTCGGCGTGAAAATTCCGGCACAGTATCAAATGCTGTTGTCGGGAGCGCCTCTGAGTAGTAGTTGAATTCGAGAGGCGCTATAGAAATATCCGGAATAAATAAATAAAATAAATAAAATTGTATCTCTTACCTACAACGCCCATCAAACCAGTTCAGCACGCTAACCACTAGACTATCGAGCACCTGAACTCAATTCTACATCAAAGCATGCCTATTTAACAGTATCCCTGTACTTCAGCTGCCTATATCGCAGTCCAATACATTATGGAGCACAAAATAATGCTTAAGTTTGTTCAACACCGCTCATATCCACTGCCATACACTACTAAAGGGAGATCACTGCTTCCCTACCTTCAATACTCAATAGGTGCTGCATAGGCATTAGCAAAATCCAGTGGGTCTGAGTGAAGGGAAAGGCCGCAGTATTTATTGGACCGAACAGAACACCAGAGATGCGCTTGGGAGTCATTTCCCAGATATAGGTCTGCATCAAGGACAACAGAGAACCAGCAAATGGTGGAGACATCCCAAGGAAACCAGCAAATGGTGGAGACGTCAACAGGGTTCCATTGTTGAATGGATCGAAGCAACATAAGTTACATAGCTGTGCCATGCAGGTGAAATTTAATACTAAAGTACAACTTACTTATTCATTCTGTATTATTAATTAATATTAAAATTTTTCATGCACGCAGTCACACAGAATAATTATGAACCTGATGTGTGGTTAGTCAATCGCCAGGTGAAGAACAATGAGAACTTCGGAAGTCCGGATGTTCAAAAGCCAGTGAGAATTCTGGATCCGTGCAATGGATTCTGTTTCTGGACTACAATTTTTACATAGAAGTGACAGACGACTGACGCATCGTGCATTTTGAATAATGGCGCTATAGAAGTTCGCTAGACAGTAGGCCTATACACGCACATGGTAATTCTTCATAGGCCTACTATGTTTAAAAAAAACCTTAGAAGTAGGAGGGCATGTGATACCTGTTTGACTTGTGACGTGTGAGTTCCTGTTGCAGTCTTTAAGACATGATCACCATTGGATGCATAGCACTATCGGAACCAGTCGATATATATACTCAAAGTGGTATCGTGGGTTCGCAGCTGTTAATTAACAGATAATACTAAATTCATCGTCTTCTTCGAGAACATTCTGTCGTCTGCAGCTTTTCTACAGAAATGAATATTATTGAATGTTCACGAAACTCATGAGAGAACAAACGAAAATACGTCGTTTTTTCGATGACGTCATATTTGAGGATTGTGACGTCAGGCGGCTTATGTTAAAAAGGCCATCGCAACGGGTTACAGTCATTGATATGTATAAATAGTACTATGTATATAAATGTATATATATATATATGTAAGAACTTATATAAATAGTACTATGTACTATGTATAAATAGTAACTATTAATACATATCAATGGTTACAGTAATAATCTTAAGTGACAACTTTAGTGTCGCTATTATATTATGTATACTTATAATTATCTAAACTGCGTATTCCAGGTTACCATCAGTTTTTCAATCAATCAATCAATATTCGTTTAATTCAACAAATCCAGTTAACAATAGGCCTAACGCAATAGACTACAGAAACACGATAATAATAGAATAGCTTTAAGAGGAGAATAGAGGGATGTAGGCCTATTAATTAATACGCATCTTTAAACAAAACATATTTATCTTTAGCAGGAGGGGTGAAATTCTTACATCAAACTAAATTTTAATTTTAATAGGCAGCAAGACTTGTGAGCACAGTTTAGCCTCACACTGAAAAATACGAATCGTAAACTGTCGTTTGTACTATCGGTTTATTTCATTTTTTCGAACTGAGTTCCGTTTTAAGTGGCATGACTGTTAAGAAACGGTGTACTTTGACCGAATCAACCCAGGCTATATATTTTCTTATATAACGTCGACTCAATATAGTGGCGCTACGAAAGTTGTGGGTTAGCTTAAACGGGCGAATATCAATCTCATAAGACTCTTTATGTTTAAAGATTTCAATATTTGATCTCTCTCTTTTAGTATCAAAGTCTACTTTGCTGATATATGAAGTTGATTTTCTCCCTCTCCTGTGTTTCTCTGGTAAGCTCGGCTAAACGTCCACAATGTGGCACCACGCTGTTCTGTAAGATCCCTTCTCCCATATAATCTAATCTAATCTAATCTAATCTAATATTGAAATTTCTATGGGTCATTACCATAAACAACAATTAGCGATCTCTATAGCAAACCTACTACTGCTGTTTAATTGTTGTATTGTATATTATATTGTATTGTATTCGGCATGGGCGGAGTTTATCAGGGGCTAGGGGGGCTAAGCCCCCCCCCATGAAGCCACAGACAGAAATTTTTCTGAGACGAATTCCTTAAAAAAAGGTCATCAAATTAATTTTTCGGAGACGAATTCCTAAAAAAAGGTCATAAGGTTTTTGTAAGGTATGTTTTAGCCCCCCCCCATGAACTAAAACCAAACTCCGCCCATGGTATTCGGACATTTATAAAGCGCTTCTAGCGGGAGAGCCATTCAGAAGCGTTCCCAGTGCGAGAGATCCCGAGACAAAAAGCAAGTTTTAAGAAAGGTAAACGAGGAAGAGACGTTAGAAGAACGAACGAACGGAGAAAGCTTATTACAAAGGGCAGTGCCAATAGAGACAAAAGACCTAGAAGGTCCAAACGGTCAGAGGAACGAAGAGGACGGAAATGCAGCAGAGTGAGGGCGATTGATTAAATCAACTCCACTAAAACTGAAGAATGGTGTGGTCAACAAGGTTGAAGGCTGAGGAGACATCATATAGCGCCAGAAGAGTGAGTTGGAACCTACCAATAGCTGAATAGATTTCAGAAAGCAAAGAAATTAAGGAGGGCAGTTTTAGCGGAGTGATGATCCCTAAAACCTGACTGAAAGGGAGGAAGAAGACCAGATTGTTCCAGCTAAGCAAGAATCTGAAGTTGTTTACCGCACAAGGCATCAACCGATGGCGCGCCAGAACCAATCCGGAGACGTCAGTAGGCCTACCAGAAAATCAGCTGTGTGAGAGAGGCAGCCTATGGTGATGAGCCATTTGAAAAAGTAAGTTGTAGGTTGAGACTGAAATGAATGAGATTTGAGCAAAACGAACAGATGCGGAATAGTGTTCCAAAATTAGATCCATCACCTGAAGAAGCTGGTTCAACCAAGTTGGGGATCATCTAAATTTCCCACTTGAGGCGAGCGAGCGATCGCTCTCCTTGGTCGCTTTCCTAGCAAAGGTCCGCGGTAAATCTCTCGAATGTCCCTGTAGGGCTATCTGTTCATGTTAATAGACGCCGGTGAAAACCTGTATTTTCTATTTAAGAGCGGATTTTACTGCAAATAAGCTGCTTCCTACGACTTAGTTTTCACGGCGTTTAAAAATTCAGAGAGTCCGATTACCATTGGGGGGGGGTCCATAGAGTAGTGGTAACATCACTGGCGTGAAGAGCAAGAGGTAGCGGGATCGTTTCCCGCAACCTCCCCAAATTTAGGTCCACTCAGCCTTTCATTCGCGAGATGGCGCGTTGTTAAAATGAGATGTAGGACGTGATGGGCGCCTTGCATGGCTGCCGGGTACAGTTAAATTAGACTCCTGTAATAACTTGTGATCATCCGTTCATACTGATTTGTGATCATACTGCGTTATTGTCAGTTTGAAGATATTAAACGAAGATTATTATTATTATTATTATTATTATTATTATTATTATTATTATTATTATTATTATTATTATTATTATTATTATTATTATTATTATTATTATTATTATTATTATTATTATTATTATTATTATTATTATTATTACAGCCAGAACTGCGCTACCCAATGGATGTTCATGCGCTATAACAAACAGATGGCCGATGACCGGAACCTAAAAGGCTTACACTTCCGGTTAATGTGATTTGTCCAGTGTCAAAGTGGTATGTTTTGTTAAAATGGATAATTACTACGCAAATCAATATAGTTATTTCGACAGTTCTGATGCTTATGGTGGAAACCAAAGCAATCAGAACGCGTATGGAGGAGGCCAGAGTAATCCGAACGCGTATGGAGGCGGCCAAAGCAACCCTGATGCCTACGGAGTAGGCCAAGGCAATCCGAACGCGTACGAAGGCCAGGGCAATCCAAATGCTTATGGTGGAGGCCAAGGCAATTCGAACGCTTACGGTGGAGGCCAGACCAATTCTAACGCGTTCGGTGGAGGCCAAGGGAATCCGAACGCTTATGGAGGAAGCCAAGACAATTCGAACGCTTACGGAGGAGGCCAGGGCAATCCGAACGCTTACGGAGGAGTCCAAAGCAATCCGAACGCGTTTGGAGGAGGCCAAAGCAATCCGAACGCGTATGGAGGAGGCCAAAGCAATCCGAACGCGTATGGAGGAGGCCCAGGCAATTCCAATACGTACGGGGACCAAGGCAGTTCCAGCGCTTATGGAGGAGGCCAAGCCAATAACGGCTCTTACGGAGGAGGCCAAGCTAATTCTGGCGCTTACGGAGGCCAAGCCAATTCTGGCGCTTATGGAGGCCAAGCCAATCCTGGCGCTTACGGAGATGGCCAAGCCAATTCCGGCGCTTACGGAGGAGGAGGCCAAGGCAATTCAAGTGCATATGGAGGAGGCCAGGGAAATTCCACCGCGTACGGAGGAGACCGTGGAAATTCTAGCACATATGGAGGCGGCCAAGGCAATTCGAACTCATACGGAGGAGACCAACACTCGAGCATTGTAGATCAAGGCACCAATCCTCAAGGAGATCAGATCTACGCATCGAGAAATGAAAATGATAGCCGGTTGGTGGTTTAGTCATTTTGAAATTCCTGTTTGATCATTGGTTATGGCTTTCGAGAGGATTTCTATCGAACTAGTTACATGAATCCCCAGGCTTGTGTTGAAATAGAGTGCTGCACCCTTGAGTAAAGTGCATTCAAGAAGTAGGTATATATTGACCAGATAGAGAACTACATGTGTTTTTGAAGTGACATAGGAACTGATCTTAACTGGATTCCTGTTAATCCCAATGTCCTCATTGCTCTGCATTATTGATAAGTGTTCTCCACTTCAACCACTGTAAAATAACCTCAACTGTTGTATATTGCCAAAGTATTAATAGTTAGGCTGCTCGTAATACACCATTACTTAATTTTTTTCTAGCGTCTTCATTGTGTAATAACAATAGGTGCTGTCTGGCAGTCAACTGTGGTAGAAATGTAAAAGAATTTTATACAGCACGAGGATCAAGATGAAATGACTTGTATAGGCATGGTGTATGGAAACAAGACATTGTTCAAAGTAAAGGCAAATAAATGGAAAAATTTATCGTTAGGATGTAAGGCATAACCTAAATCTGGATGGTAAACTGATTTTGCTGATTTTGGACTATCCGGAATGTCTAACCCGCCAATTAATAGTCACCAGTTTTTACATTGAGAAAGTGATGTCCTGTATAAATGGTTTGAATTTCAACTTCTTACTTCAACTGGAAGATTGTGATAAAAGACCTTACTACGTTAACATTGTGTTTTTTTGTAAAAAGTTCATAGTTAATGGTTATGTTATGTTTTTTGTTTGTTTTTTTAGAAAAATCTTTGTTGGTGGTTTAAGTTGGGATGTAACTACAGGTAAGAGAACTTTGTTTTCTTTCATAGAAATTTCAACACATTTTATTGTTATATAATAATTGAGCTAATTATTGGCTAAATTATTTGTGGAAATATGACAGCTGTTCACAAATATTACTATATGCGCAAGGACATCCGATACAGTTCTATATGATACAATTATGATACAATACAATTATACTGTTCAGAACTTATAATGCTACATTTCAGAATCATAATAAGCATTTATTTATCAGAATGCTCTTTTGGAATTTCACCCATTTTTCAAATGTAATGAAAATTGTTCCATATTACTAATTACTTTTATAAAATACATGTTAACACAAATTGTTAGTAGACTAAATTGGATTGTTGTGTGTTTATAAAGCTTAAACTTAAAATGTGTGCTTTTTTATTTTTGGTGATCACAGTTACGATGTTGTGACACTTCAAATTTGTTGGAAAAAGATTACCTGATTGTATTATATTTGTGCAAAAAAGAGTAGCAGCTCATATGACTTTCCTGAACTTGTGGTTCTAACGTTGAGTTGTTTGCTATTTTAAATGTAGATGATTTACATCAGTACTTTCAACAATTTGGTGAAGTAGTCGATGCAAATCTGAAGATTAATCCAGCTACAAACCAATCACGTGGATTTGGATTTATTCTTTTCAAAGACGAGGCTGCAGTTGACAGAGTAAACTTGGACTTTCAACACATTGTTGTTTATCTCTTTGTGTTTTTGTTGTTAGTATGGGGAGGGAATAGTTGAATGGTAATGCTCTTGCTTGAAGAACATAGATCTTGAAGGATGCGTTTTGATACCCGCTAGACCCCCCCTCTAGGTCGGCTCAGCCTTCCACTGCATAAGTGGCAGGTGAAAAGTGAGCAGGCACCTAACAGGCTGCCAAGACTTGTGCTCAATAAGATCTTGATAATTTTACTGTCATGTTTCAATGTAACCTACTACGGTTAATAATATTGGTTGCAGTGTAATCTCATTTTGTAAACCACTGAGGTGAATTAGCTCTATGTAAATATCTGATTGGTAATAAAATAAGCGGTGTGTATATTACCCGCAGTGGAAAATTATATGTCATATTTAAAAGAAATCACTGTTGCAGTTGCAATAATGGCAACATAGCACTTCATCCCCACTTTTGATTTTTATAATTTGTTGCAGTAAAGAAAATGACAGAATCTGTCATGGCTGATAAAGGTGTGTTCTGTGGTTTGCGGTTTCTGCAGTTGTTCGGGTTATTTTTATTGGTGATTTGGTTTCTGTGTTGTTTCAGACTGTGGCCCATTCAGAGCACATCCTTAAGGGCCGAACGATTGACCCGAAGAGGGCGGTGGCCGAGGGCAGCCGAGAACTCAACTCCAAAATATTTGTGGGAGGTATCGACCCCCGCATGGGGAAGGAAGAAATCATGGAGGCTTTCAGCAAATTTGGCATGGTAACCTTTGACATTGTGTTCGCTGTTCAAGTTTAAAGATTCACTGTGATTCAAAAGTTTATCTACAATGTTTTAGCATAGATAAAACCTTTCATCACTTTATTTTAAACTAGATGTCAATTCTCAGCTTGGATATTTATCTCTAGTTTAAGACTTTCCTGTTAAGGGCAGAACGTAACTGACACTGGTGAAGTCTAAACCACTGGTGTGGACTAGTGTGTAAGAATTCAGTAAGCATTATAATTATTGGACGGTCCCAAATTAAAGACAGCTTTGATGGCAGCATGTGATAGTTAATAAATTTGTTGGAAAAATAGCTAACATCCAAAGCAGGCTTGGAATATGCTGATAAAATGGACTTGAACATGACAAATGATTGAACATGTATGACAGGCTCTGCATGCAAATTACTTGAAACTAGAAAATGTATGAACTGGTTGAGAATACATGTTCTTGATTCATTCTGAATGCATGCTCGTGCCAAGTCAAAGGAGGATTTGCTTGAGTTGGAGAGTGAGTATTGCTGTGCACTGTTTCATATGTGTAATTGGCTCTCAGTTGACCCTTTAATGTTTACATTAATCATTTACAGGTGAAGCAGATCGAATTGCCATATGACAAAGTGAAGAATGAAAGAAGGGGCTTTGGATTTATTACTTTTGAGTCAGAAGATATTGCTGAACTTGTGTGTCGTAACGGTAAAGTCGGCCTTGGCAAGCGGAAGGTAAATTTTCTTTCATTTTAAATTCTGTGAATTTTTGTTTGCTCAGAAGTCTAACCTGTAACTAGCGCTTCATACATGTTTTAAAATTCTGTCACTGTAGTAAGATTTGCACTTTACTGAATTCGTTTTTTCCCAAGTTTGCTGAATCTCCAGCTGTTTTCTACGCTATGTTACGATTGGAAGTTGATTTTCTATGTTTGCTCTGTTGAAATGGGTCATATTACTGTAGGTAGTTCTTATGTTGAGAACAGGATTTGTGTTTGACGATGTTTCTTGAGCTGTGTGTGATGAACTCGTTCATATACTTAATGGTTAACTTCTCCAGTATTTTTATACATACCTACATACATACAGTGCTTCTGAATCGTTACATCGATTTCCTTTCGACTGTTTACACACTATGGCACTTAAATCTCTGCTATTATTATTATGATTATACGAACGATGCTGTAGTGGATAGGGAAAATGTCTGCTGGAAGTCTGGTCACTCTAAGTCTGGTGCAAAAACAAAGTCCGACCAACAACTTCCCACCATAATTGACATGTTTTTCTCTAGAAGAATCCTTAGAGTGCTGTTCAGTGTTCACGTAGTCTGATGTTGTGCAACCAGTTGATTTAATACTACCTCACGAGATCCTCTGAAGAGCAGTTGATATGTGTTTGATACGGCTTTCTGTTAGGTGGACGTCAGGAGGCTTAATACAAAAGACAACCGGCCTGTTCCAGATGCCATGGGTCGACCGAGGATTCCCACTGCAAACGTTCCACCAGCTACACAACCTCACAGGTTTCCACATCAGGGCAGAGGTCGAGGAGGTCAGCGGGCTTTTGTGCTTGTCTATATGTGCATTTGTATGTATGCATGTTTGTCTGTATGTGTACATGAATATATGCATGCATGTATGTGCAACACGGTGTTTGAATCAGGGTTTAAACCTGTGTGTCAACCTTGGGCAGATTGTTTGTGCACATACATGCCTCTGTCACTAAGCAGTATAATATTTGGTATGGGCATAAGCTGGGAAGAAACTGGCAAGCCCTGTGATGAGCTGGTCTCGTGTTGGGATTTGCCCAATGTTGGCTGAAGGGTCTGTGAAGGAAATGAATGCCTCTCTTGCATTCCACATGGGATATGAGCTTTCCTTATATTACTGTTTATATTTATGCATACACGTGTACGATTGTATGCATGCACGTATGAACGTACCTATGTGTGTATGGGTTTACATGTGTATGCAGCTATGTCTATATATGTACAAATGTATGGATTGGATATATGCAGGTCTCTGAGCATGGGCAGCCATCCGCAGGAATTTTTCTGATGGGGAAGTTTTCTAGTAGGGAGAAAATGACGTTTTTGCATAGAAAAGCTATTCATGAACACAGAACACATGACAACTTTAAAAATAAATAACAATTTGGTCAAGGACTTACCTAAGTATCTGAGTGTTTTTTGCATTGAAAATCATGTGGGGACTGTTGTAATTGTAATTTTTAGGTTGTAATTTACGCAATGCTGTTTGGTTTCATTGTTTAATAAGCTGATATCTGTCTGTCCATTTATGTTATAGCACCAGCGCGAGGGGCGTTTAGCGACGGTAAAAATTTAAAAATTGTATCTCAATGAAAATTTGTTATTTCATTCGTCTTTATTTGGATTGTCTTGTGGTTCCTCCAGATATTGCCAGTGTATTGGGGAGGGGGTATAGAGTGGTAGCACTCATGGCTAGGAGAGTATTAGGTTTGCGGATCGATTCCCGTAACCCCTCTGTAGGGCAGCACCTTGCGTGGCTGCCAAACCATGTGTTTAATTAAAATCTGGATTGTACTTTCATGTTTCAGTATAATCTTACTGCATCTGTAGGTTTGAAATAATAAAAGAATATTAAAATATTAATAATGTTTACAAAAGGAGGGAATTGCCCGTGTGTCTTTCAGATTTCTACTGGACTTCTCCCACGGATTATGATTTCTGATTAGGATCTCGATCTCGATTAAAGCCACTGTTAGCTGGTAGTGGTGCTCTGGTACTGATTAGCTTAGATTAGACTCCAGTACTGTCTGATGCAGTGTACATTTCCAATGGAATAAAGTGATACAGGTGTATCTATATCCCCAGCCTTGTTCTTATCTAGCCGTGCTTGAGCCGGGAGTGCCTGTGAGTAGGTATCTTGGGGCACTATATCAAGTTTTGATTGATTGATCATTAGCTTAAGTGAACTTGTGTGTTCTAGGTTACGTTGACCCAAATGTTTATCAGAACAATGGCATGTATCGATCTGGCTGCTCTGAAGAAGATGACGAGTTTTCCACCCTACAGACTGCGTACCAAGCTATCGCTGCCATGGCATCAACCGTCAATATGCCCATGTGGGGTGAATGCGGTGGTGGTGGTGGTGGTGGTGGTGGTGGTTACAGAGGAGGATTTGACCAGCCGCCATTCAGAGGTCAACAAAATTCCATTTCTTTTTCTGATATTAATAAGACTTTTGCAATTCATTTTCCAGCTAAATTATAATTTCCACGCATGTGAATACATGTGTTTAATGTGTAAAAATCTTTGTTACTGCATATGCATGAGTTCAGGCACATCTGACTTTAAGTAATTTTCTTCATTGCTTCAAAATCACATTTCAGAATGAAATTGTGCGACGTGCGTAGAAGAGATCATGACTCTCAGTTGAAACCCAATGATGAAGATGATGATTGGGCCTGGGTCGGAAGTGCCTCTGAGTAGATTCCTTAAAGAGGCTTTATATAAATCTGATAGGTAGATAGATAGATAGATAGATAGATAGA
Source organism: Allolobophora icterica (assembly GCA_963556255.1). Classification (NCBI taxonomy): domain Eukaryota; kingdom Metazoa; phylum Annelida; class Clitellata; order Crassiclitellata; family Lumbricidae; genus Allolobophora; species Allolobophora icterica. The sequence goes on from OY744610.1 coordinate 49,035,746, forward strand.
TAGATAGATAGATGATGATGACGATGATGATGACGATGATGATGATGATGATGAAGGGGTCATAGAAGTCTTTAGATTAGATTAGATCTGCTGCTCAGGGTTCCTTCCTCTGTGAAATGCTTGGTTTTTTACACAAGAGCAATGTCAGACCACAAATTAGGATTTTTTTCTACTTCGTGTGTCTGTTTAATGCCATTGTCTACTGTCTAGGTCTCATTATACGGTGCTAGCATTTTCGTGTTACAGTTTGGTACGTCTTTTTTGCTCAGTAACTGTCTTGTGGGCAGTGTCATTTGCGCCATTGTCGACAATGGCTATGCCATCTCAGTTGACAAATCGACATTCTTCTATAGAAAAACTCTACGCAGAGTTTCTGTTGGAAACAAACTCTGAGGCACTGTTCCAATGTAATTTTAATAACAATGATGGCAATGGTTGACATGGAATGTGTTGTTTCTTTAGGACGAGGAGGTTACGACCGTTCGAAAAGGGGAGGTCCATCTCCACGAGGTAGTGCACCTGGACGAGGTGGTGGTCCTGCTAGAGGCGGCGCACCTGGTCGAGGAGGTACTGTAGGTCAGACTGGAGCTGGATTTCATCCGTATAATCGCTGAGGAGGTGAAGCTAAGTCGATGTTTTTTTTCGAACTAACTTGCCTGTCCCATTTTAATTTTTGTACACGTCCTCCAGACTACACTTGAATCAGCCGCAGATTGTGAGGTTCTTAGTGTTCTTAGGTTCTTAAGGCTTGGTTCTTATCCTGTCTGTTCAGCTTAAACACGGCAAGACTCTAAGAGTATTTTAAGCAAACATATTTGTACGCTGGTCGGTAGCCAGTCATGGCAATGCTGGTGCCAGCATGTTACCATTCAACCATCTCCCTGCCCTATTAGCTGTGTTACCAATACATGTATTTGTTAATCTGTATGCCACAAGTCTGCTTAGCAACCGTTTTGTCTGTGTATGTGTGATGACACTTAACCCTGTAATGACGAGCGGGATTAGCTTTCCATACATTTTAGTACACGCTCGTTGTGAAATTGTTAAATAGTGCTTTTTAATTTCTTCTCAAACGCATTGTAATCATTGTATTCGAATATTATAGTAGTTCCTGAGCTAACACTTTATGCTGAAGTATTTTATTCTTTATTCAGGTTTTTCAACCACTCTGCTTTTAGTTTGAAATGACACCTGTTTTACATTTTAGGATGTGTAAAGTGTGTTGACATATACAAGAGACAGACTGGTGGATGTCTGTTATGATGGACTGGTGCCATGTCTTTGGCACGTGAGACTACAGTGAGATGTACTGTTTCTTAGTTTTGCTTTACTGATGAACATTTGTACCTGTCGTCAAGGACAGAGAAACGCTGCAGACTAAGCGTGACAATTTTACCAGTTGTTCGGGTTATTCTTCTGAAACTAAACTATGTGTTGTTTTAGTTGAAAGAGTGCTTGTAAACAAGATTTGTTACACAAAAATTCCAGGCACGTGTATCAGTAAAGCAGGTCTCAAGAATCACTGGTTTATTCGAATCATTACTGTCTTGTGGTAAACAGTATGAGGAAAACGATAATTCAAACAGTTATTTTTCTTTCTTTTATCTCAGTATTTTCAGTATTAGTGTTTAAAATTGTCGAAAAAACATAGAACTACGAAAAGAAGACTTTAATTTGCAAATTTTAAACTTTGATTTGCATCTAACGGCAATGTTTAATTCGTATCTTTATACTCTATGTTGTGGTGAGATGTGCTACTATTTAAATACTAATGTAGTTTAATCCCATCAACATATGACCCTGTTAAATGCAAAACTGTTTAATGCACGGCTTTCCGATGCTACCTATTTAACACACAGGCTTGTTAACACGTGATATGTGAATTCGCATAATGTCACATGTTAGAATTTTGTTAGAAATCAATATGTTCCACTGGTTTGAATGTCATATTTCCATGTGTTGCACTTCGGTGGGAACAAAGGCAATTATCACCCACATGCATATTATTGTTAAGTGTCTTCACTCATGCAGGGACCACACTTAGTAGCAGTAGCAACCAAGATAATTATGGAACTGAAGTCCTCGCATGCCGTTGTCAGCCTAGCTAATGGGCAGGAGCCAAAACATGTTGCCCTGTCGTTCTATAAAGTAGAAATTAAAGTTCATACTTCTTGTTTATTATAGAAAGCAAACAATCATGTTCAAGTCTTTGTACAGCTACAAGCTTACAACATCAATGCACTTGATCAACTCCTGTGTCACAATTAAAACAACCACAAATTTGAACAGGATACATGTATAATTGTATATGAACCATATGGGCACCATAACAGCATTCCATGGGCATTACATGACGATGTGACCCGTATGGGTCTCTGTTGGCATGCTGGCATAGTAATCGCACGTTGGGTTACAGAATGTTGTAACACGAGTACAGGAAACTAAAGTACACAACAATGGTTTAAAAAAACAGGATACACTAAGAAAAGGAAGGGCCTTGACAGATGCAATACAGATGTTCAGATCCATTAGGTCTGTATTTATAAAGTGATACCAATGACTAAACATCAGTCGTTGGTGCCGAGCAGTTGTGCGTAAAAACTTGCCCACCATGCCTAGACAAAGTGTCTGCAAGGAGACTCCACTAGTGCGCTCCAACTGACAAGGAGAGCACCTGAAACCAATCACCCCTTCTGTCGGCCTACATCTTGGAATAGTAGGATAGTAGACCTGTACTGGTGGATCCATACTTGCATAAAGGTGTCGCTGTCACCAGCAATAAATGGCAAACTGCAGGACAGTTTCTCAACGCTCAAAAATATTCTAATTTATGTATAATTGAGACAGCACTTCCTGCCAAGGCACCTGCTTACAAGAACTGGTCGTAGCTATTTTGCATTTATTATACACTTTCGCACTTGAACTTCATAGTGCAGCATTGCGCTTTTGGAATGGTCACAAGGTCGTCGGAATAATTGCTTTATTACCTGTAGGGTAAATCTCCATATTTTCTTACCACTGCATAAAAGCTGCTTCAGATAGACCAGCTTATTCACCACCACTAATCAAATGAGGTCAGTTCGGTGTTAGGTCAGAATTTCGGATAATCAAGCCTGGTGAGTGGTGCAACACTGGAAGCTAAATGATAATGGTGGTCATCGTGGATGACGATGGTGGTCGGTGGTTGATGGTGGTCAGTGGATGGTGCTGGATAGGATAGCTTGAAAACTTAGGTTTAGTTGTGGTCAGATACCAGACAGGAGCGTTGCAACTCACTCCATAAGACAGTCCGTACGAGGCATTAATAAAAAAATGTTAAATACGAGTTTAGTACTTTGTAATTGAAGGGACTGTACACTAAAAACCATTTCAGTTTTAACCAGTATTGAAATTCACAAAAATGCATGTTTTCTTGTGGAATGGTTGTGTGGAATGCAAAACACATTAAACAACAAACAGCATAACTTGCGTTGTCAGTGGTTCTAAAGACATCTCATCTGTGTTAGAACCAACAACAATCCTGCAAATTAATGAGAAGCCAACTCACTAACAAATTTTCCTTCCTGGGACTAACTAGTTGAAATTAACAGCGAATAAACACTTGAAATAAGCACCAAGTCCAACAGATGTTGCCAGTCACACAGCAATTACGGTAGAGGTCATCCATCAAGTACGTCCACAGGGAGGGAGGAGATCACACAGATACGGACAAAGGGAGGTAGGGTTATTCCCAAAGAGGATATCTGCATCTAAATTGGGTTATATCAACACAGCCTGGGCCTTAGAGACCAACTTCAGTCATACAGCATACACTCTATGTTGCAGTGGATCTAATTAGATCTAATTGGATCACTATTTGTGGGCGTGCTTCATGGATGAGCCATCTACTGAAATTAACAAGTAATGTACTTCTGAGCACACAAAGAGTAACAACCAGCATGAATTCTCACAAAACACCATGGCATGCTTCAAAACGGTAAAAAAACAAAAACCAAGCAGATTGAATGAACTGACTACCACTATATTCTGCCCTAGCCCCATACTAAGCCAAAGACTCCTTGAATGGCATTAACCGCTGGAACCAGTAGTGTCCGTATGGTATCATCAATATCGGATTTCTTTAATGCCCAAACAATTGAAGTTGCGGGAACCAGATTATTCAAAGATGCTCGTTAAAAAAACAAATTGGTGAGTCACGTAAGGTCTAGTTTGGTTCAGGTCAAGATACAAAGTTGGACGGTCACAGTAGATGGTAGGCCTATATGGAATTTAAAAGGCACAAGATACAGAAAACAGGCATCAGTATAGGATTTTTGAAACAGTAATTTTGGGCTTACAGGACTTGAAACTGAGAATCTAGGCTCAGATTTACAAAATAAGTGACCCTATCCATATTTGAAAGCCTAGGGATACATAAAGGTCAATTGTACAAACAAATCTATAGGTAATCCTCAATTCACTTAAGGTTACATAAAGGTCATCTGTACACAAAAATCTTCTACAAGTAATCCTCAATTCACTTAAGGTTACTTAAGGGTCATCTGTACAACCAAATCTTCAATTCACTTAAGGTTACATAAAGGTCATCTCTACAACCAAATCTTCCGAGAATAATCCTCAATTCAGACACAACTTTAAATTTGGTCCACTGCACAGAGAAAACTACCACCCTAAACCCAATTACAGCTAAAACAACTTCCACTTGACCAACAAAACTAAAAAAAATCAAAGATGATCATTTTTTATCTGCAAATAGTTTTTTTTCTAAAAGTATGAATTTGATTGTCAACATAATTCTCTCACTCAACTCGGCTTCAAGTTTTACACATAAGCACAGTTTTGTCAGAAAACTAAACATGAAATTATACTGTCGCACGTACAGACACTACTGCACTCTGCTAATAAGCAAATCCATACACAGTCATCTCACAGACATGGTTTTTCCATGAACATTTAAGCGTATTTCTGGCACAGGATGAAGAGAAGTACTTAGTCGGAAGGTTAAAGTACAGTTAACAAACTTTGGAAGCTTCTAGTCGAAAAATACTTGATATCTTCTTGACAGCTAAAATACTTCTTGCAACCGTTGTTCGTTTGCGGGTTCCTTTTTCATCACTGCCCACCCGACATTGAAGCTTGGCCTTGTTCTTGCGACTAAACTTTTCTTGCCAGTTGGATTGATAGTGCCAGTCCACCCAACTAAATAATCAAAATTATGAAGTTAAAAAATAAATTTTCCTGAAGGAAAGAGGAAAAGACTTGAAAAGGGCCTTGTTCGTGCATATCAACAATGTCACGTTGTGCCTGTTTTGAGGTTGGGCCATGAACCTGGAATATCCTCCCTCTGGAATATCCTTCTACCTATGGATGCTACAGGTACCCCAGTACATTTTGCTGATACTTAGAAACTGTCCTCTTTCATCAGGGTTGAATTAGGAGTGCCTCTACTTAGATATCATAGAGGGCCCTACATAAATGTTTTGAATGAATGAACAAGTGCACAAAAAAACTACCGGTACTACACGTACTTTGGCAATCTTCACTCAAGTTTTTCATGCATGTGGACATGCTCGGATATACTTGCCAACCAAAACCCAGTTACAGCTAAAACAACTTCCACTTGACCAACAAAACTAAAAAAATCAAAGGAGATGATCATTTTTGATCTGCAAAGAGTTTTTCCTAAAGCATCACGATTTAGATAGTCACATGTAATTCTCAACTAATAACTATTCCATATGTTGGTTCAATGGTTGGTTTAGGATTTAAAGCAATCAACAGAAATCATTCTTTGGGCAATCTCTCCAAATCACTTTAACACTGGGCTGCAACTGAGCAGCCCTAAAAAATAGTATTCAAGCACTATAGAGAGCTGATCTGTAGGTAGCTTATAAGACAGTATGCCATCACTATTCTAGACGGACAGTTCTGACAGCAAATCTGCTTAGTACTTACCACAAGTATAATCATGGCGATACCAGTACCAATGAGATACCCAGATATTTCGTAAATGACTGATTTTCCAACCTCAAAACAGCCCTACAAAAGTACATTAATAATTTTTAATTACCTCGCATGCTTTATCTTAATCATTCCACCTCCACACGGCATTTGACAGGTTATAAAAGGCACCAAGTAAAATTTAATGTAAGGTACAGACTATTCTGTCCGGTAGTGCACCAATCCAACAATTGTGGGTTCTTGCTTGTTTAGTAAACTCCATAAAATGACCCTGAACAGGTTGTTTGTGTACACCTGTCTTGCACATATGATTAAGATTTTCTGACTGTGTGTGTGTGCAAGAATAAATTAATAAATTTACAATACAATTATGGTAATCACTACATCAGTAATTTTGGGCAACAATTGACAAGGTAATGATTATTATAGGACTGGTATTCACTAAGGTGCTTTGTTGCTTGCCTGAACTGGAATTTGAACTTATAACCTAAATTAGGCACATATGAATGAGGGAAGCCAAAGATGATCTCAAGGTCACTTTGTATGTGTGTATGTATTCAGATAATTTACGATCGTCGTATATGGCTTTGAGGATTTGCAACTGTATGAGGAAAGCACATATAAGTACTTCATTTAGAAAGTCACAGGCTAACCCAAAAGAGTTAGTAAGCCTACAACTCCTACATACATATAGAAAAAGTATATTTCTACAGAAATTTTGTGCTTTTGAACCACAGCATACTCGCGTTTAAAGTGTCACATATTGTTCATGCATTCATTTAGATCGCTAACATCATACCCTTTCATGACATCTACTTACCGACCTTGTCAACCCCTTCATATAAAGGAATGTTAGGAGATAGTCTGAGAACAGCGCTGAACTGGCTGTGTGAATATTAGGACACATCATGTCATGTTAAGAAAACATTCTTGAGCAAAATGTCACGTTATGCAACATGCTTGTGCAACATGTCACGTTATGCAACACGCTTGAGCAACATGTCACGTTATACAACATGCTTGAGCAACATGCTTCTTTTCCTTTATCTCTACCTCTGGTTTGCAGTGGGTTAAGCACATTCTTTCCGATTCAGCTTGGTACTGTCGTGGTTGTCATGTGAGGAGTTTTCTTGACGAGGTGCTATATAAATGAGTTTATGATTACAATGTTAGTAATAGGTAATTCTTACTCTGTAGAAAATTGCCTCGTTTTCTTGGCCAGACTGCTTGCCTGGAGGACCAAGGTTCCATGTCTGACACTTCTGTAGGCTGACGTACTGATCATACTGGTCACGTTTGCAACAGCTCGGTGGCACATAGGGCCTCGTCATATCTACACAGACCCAACACAATCATCTCATGATCATGTTAGAAGCTCATTCATCATATCTAGAAAGATCAAGCCGAATCATAACATGGATTGAGGCATAAAGCTAAAAAAGCTAAAAAAAAAGCTACAGCCTAGGATTTCACTATGTGCGGGGTCCTCAAAAATTCAGTTTGGAGGGCTTTTTTAAATGTTGTGTACTGTATATATATATATATATATATATATATATATATATGTATATATACTGTATATATTATATATATTATATGTAGAACCTTTTAAAACGGCTTGTGAAGCAAATTCCATCTCGCCTGAGTAAATGCATTCATTTGAAAATAATTTGAATTTTTCACTTTCAATGCCTTGCTATAAAGTAATTAAAAGGCATATATGTTCTCAGGTTTTGTGAAATCATATTTTCACCACTGTTCGATTATCATGTTTAAAAAAATCAACCAATGTAAAAGAACTCTTACATATGTAATGTCATGTAATCAGATTTATATAGTGCCTCTACATATGCTCTACATTTATTGACAGATCCACTCCTCAGTTCCTAATATCGACCAACCTTCACCCAGACCCAGTGTTTAATCTAGACGTCTTTTGGGGGGGAAATTTCCCCCCCCAGGATTGAAGTTTCCCCCCCAGAACTCAGCAATATTGTAAGGCAGAGACCTTTTTGGGGGGAAATTCCCCCCGAGAAACCTTGTTTCCCCCCCAGAACAGGGGGACTAGATTACACACTGCCCAGACCATACATGTCAGGTATTTAAGTGCTTAAAGGCATTGTTAGTAAACAGCAGTTAATGTATTATTAATAGCTTAGTGATGTTTCAGTTTTAAGTCAACATCCAAAGGTCCAGCACCTTGATAGGCATATGTCTATGAGGGGAAAATATGTAAGACGGAAAACGTAAGCAGAAGAGGTCAAGTCAGGATAGAATTTTTTAAGTCAGGATAGAATTTCAAAGTCAGGATAGAATTTTTAAAGTCATGATAAAGTTTTTAAAGTCAAGGTAGCATTTTAAATTCAGGATAGAATTTTCAAGTCAGGACAGAATGTTTACAGTATTTATTCAATTTAGTCAGGACAGAATGTTTACAGTATTTATTCAATTTCTAATGATAGACCTGAGGAGAAATTGTAGGATACACAAGATCAATAAACTTGTTGTATAGGTCGCGGAGTAGTCATCATTCTTGGGAAATGCTTGACTTATCAAGCAACTAGCAATCTGTGTGATAATTGATGACAAATGTGAGGCAGTCCCGTTTGGTTGGAAAAAAGCAATCAATCAGGTGATAGCTGCAGTGTGCTGTTACCTGGAACACCTGGCTGGATGCTATACCACTGAGACTGTCGATACACTCCCCAGCTCTGGTCTTCCACTGCACAGCAGTACCACTGAAAACATCACAAGAACAATAAGCCACAAACATCTCAGAGTGACAAAACTGCTATCACCCCAGATACTTTAAATGTAATAGGTCGACATTTTCCACCGCCTTCCTCATCTCTACACATCATTTGCCTCTTAAATGAAAGCCTTTTATATTGTATGCATGCACACATGTATGTACGTATGAATGAATGGATGTATGATTGGGTCAGAGATCGCTTCTATGTTAGGTCTGCTGACCTGTCAGCTACAGCGGATACAGTTGGTGCTTGTCTCTGTTGCCCGTCTAATCTATGGCCGGACACCATCCGATCATGTCACTGATCTGCTGCACGACAACCCAAACTGGATACATGTTCCTCAGCAAATTACGTACATAATTTATGGTCTCTATCCAACACTAACATTGGTTAAATAATACTCACTCACTTATCTGAACACTTGACCGAAATTAAGTCTATCTTTCTGTATGCTATTATTTTTATCAGTTTCTTATGCATCTATTTGTATAACCTGTATTGTTAACCACAGTGCGTTTGCAGGTGGTATAATAAAGAATATACTTACTTACTTACTTACAAATTGCGTTTGAGTGACCTCACAAAGCACTGAGTGACCTCATGCCAGACTATATCTCTGACTTCTGCATTCGGGTAGGAGACAACTGGAACAGATGTCGGCAATGATCCTCTTTAAAAATCTGCTACAAGCTCCCGCAGTCTTCTACGAGGTTTGGTGACTGTTCCTTCTCTGTCGCTGGACCCACTGCATGGAACAGTCTTCCCGAACAAGTGAAGAATGTGTTATCTCTGGAGACATTCAAATCACAGCTCAAAACATATCTTTTCAAACAATCATATGACTGTCATTGAATTTTGAACTCATGTACAGCGCCCTTTACATCGGCCTCAGCTGTGCAACGGCACTATACAAATCGTCTTGTTATTATTATTGTTACACACACACTTACCTTTATCTGTGCTTGATCCCAGCTCGTGGTCACCCACTGGTTCCAGTCGTTCTCGAGGTTAACGCCATAATCATTCTGTAGTGTTCGTCTCATATACTCTCGAATTTGATCTGTCACCTAATCGGTTTAACGAACACACACAAGCAGTTTTAATTAACATAATTACCTGATTTGCCTGCAAACTGCGACATCTGCTGGTTCCGTGCAATCCATTCATTCATTCAGAAAGTTTTATATAATGTATTATGTTTCTAAAGCCTCAACAGTTAGGATTTTTCCACTGTTTCAAGCTAGTTTCAAATTATCAAAAACAGATCATCTAAAAAAATCTAAGATTGAATTTTAAAGCACCTTCCAATTTAATAATAATAGGTTCGCTCCTCTTTTTGATCAGCATCTGTTGGAAAGTAAGTTGTTCTTGGTACACGTCTAGTCTTTGGCCGGAGCTCATTCACAGTTGCTGGTCCCTCCATCTGGAACTCTCTGCCTCCTTATGTTGGTAACTATATTAGCAAGACTGTCTTTTGCTCTAAACTGAAACTCACCTCTTCCAGTTTATTTATGGCTCTTAATGGTTGCACAGCTTCAATGTGCACTTCTGAACTTTGTATGGAGGGCATTATCAAATTACAGTTGTATTGTAATGTACTGTATAGAAATTGTATAGCATTGTAAATATATCAGAAGACCACACGTACATCGCCTCTGAAGACCACTGCGAGAACGAAGCCCACGACGGACAACAAGAAGACAATGCCCAGGGCTGTCGAATACTGAAAGACAAACAATACATCCAGAAACTAAGAGTTACTACACACACTTAGTAATTGAGAAGAATTTCTGGGCCCTCTCCAGGTCCTATGGTCAAATTGGTCATTCAGTGACACAAAACTATGACCGGAAGGCGAGGTCTGATTTGAGGCCGGTAAGTGTTCAGACAAACAGGCAGCATATATGGGGCGTGGTGGCTCAGTGGTAAGTTCGGCGCCTTGTGACCGGAGGGTTGCAGGTTCGAATCCCACTCTAGCCACTGCGTACGGACCTTGGGCAAGTCCTTCACTCGTAATTGCTCGTGGCGCTTCAGCGTGAAAATTCCGGCACAGTATCAAATGCTGTAGTCGGGAGCGCCTCTGAGTAGTAGTTGACTTCGAGAGGCGCTACAGAAATATCCGGAATTTAAAAAAATATATCCATACACAGTCCTAAAGTTTCAATTACTCTATAATAATAATTTTTTTAATTGTAATTTACAATTTCGTTTAAGGAAAGAAATGGATTAATCAAAGATTTATGTAAACGAAAAGTTACAATAGTTCTTAGCATTCCTGCGGAAAGCGGGAAAGTTCGTTCATCGTGCTCTACCAAGTCGAAAGATAAAATTGCTGAAAGTAAATTAAAGTGCTGTAAATTGCCAGAACCTGGAAGCAAACTGAAATGGAGCTTTAATAAAAGTGAAAAGCTAGCAGGCAAGATCGAAAAAAGATCTTGCAAGATAATAACAAAAAACAACGAGAGAAATAAGTCAACTGAGGCCAAAGTGGTAAGTACTGTGAGAATAAAAAGAAAAGCCAAAGAGAAACAACACATTAAAGTATTACTGAACGAAAACAGACATTTTCAAGCAACACTTGACAAAACATTTCAAAGCTAAAGTGAAAAAGCGTCTTACGATGATCAGTAAGAGACGACTTTCGAAGAGCGCCCCGAAACACCCGATGAACGAGATAACGAACATGATGCAACCGGCTGCGAGGATCATGTAGGAAGCTGGTGCCACTAACGTCGTGCCGAACAGAGCCGTGACAAAGTTCACCTTATCGACTACGACGTAGATTCCAAGGCCTATGACTGTACAACTGAGGAACTAAACTCAAAGAACACAGGACAAGTTCAAGGTCACTTTTGTTTAATTTGTTAATCAGTCAACATGAGGAATTCAACATTTTTTTGGTATATGCATGTATTACATGCACATGGTGAATAAATCTGATTCAGAGATGCCAGAAGAGTGCAGGAACAACTTGTCTACGGTCATTAGAAAGAGTCCCCTCAGCAGATGTAAATCCACAAATGTCGAATTATAGACCCAGCATGCTATTGGATAGATCAACAATCCACACAAACTGTTCCAAAGGCATGAAACTAAAAGAAGAAGAAGAGCAGTCCCTTAAGCTAGTCCTGAGGCAGCCATGGGTATGAAGTGTTAGCAACTTCATTTTCTTAGCCTCAGCATATGAGGGCAGGTGGCCAGTCCTCTCCCTCACCATCTCATCTATGTTCAAAAGAGGAAGGTAAACGAGTGCTTTACATTTATTCCAAGCAGATATATAAACATTCATGTTCACTTTATTCTAAACAGCATTGTGAATAAGTGGGTTACTTTATTTTAAACAGCCATGTGAACAGGCCCGCATTAATGGGGGTGCTAAGGGTGCTGCAGCACCCTGGCCCGCAGTTTTGAGGGGCCTGCATTTTCGGAAGTACATTAATTTTTTTTTACTTGTAATTGGGTCCCGCGCTGATGGCTATATAGGTAATCACAGCACCCGGGCCCACACAAGCCTTAATACGGCCCTGCATGTGAATAAGTGTTAACCTTATTCTAAACAGCCATGTGAATAAATGTTTTACCTTATTCAAAACAGCCAAGTAAACAAGTGTCTCCCTGTAAGTATACTTTTTACTGGGCTCAACAACGAATCGTCGGAGTTCTCTCTACGATTCAAGAAGACTCAGATCTCATGCAAAACGGTGAAAGGCTACGTCCTGGCACGTTGTGTGATACAATGATTTAGAAAGAAACAAGGAACTTACAAAGAATATACAGTTGCTGACGACAAGGATGTATCGGACACACATGTTACAGCTGTTAAGATTCTGCGGAGGATGCTTCCTTTTGGAAACTGTTGCCTCTGGATACTTGGCGCTGCCCGCACCATTTCCAGCCCACAGTGCACTCTCCTCCATTGCAACTGTCCAACAAACAAGCAAAAGATTGCATAATCGTGTCAATAAGCAGCAGTATTGTTGAACCAATAACCAATAATAAATTCCATTGACAGCTGAGATTTGCGGGTACTTCTGCTCGAGCCCTTTCTGTTGGATTCTCCTCGTGGAACAGTTTGTCATAGCATCGTATGGTTGCTTGTAGCTGGGTTCGGTAAACGTTTTCAAAATGTCTTATAATGCACCTGTTTAGATCAGTTAAACTCCTGTCAGTGTGAGAATTGTAGAAAAAGACTGGGGTTAGACTTTGATAAGTTTGATCCATATGGAGTTGAATATTTTATCTGTATTTTGCAAACCAAGAAAATTCCAAAATGCAACAGAAAGCTTAAATTCCTTAAAGCGATGACATCACCAAATTTATTAGTATACAAATCACATGGCAGTTCCAAATCTCACAATAAACCAGAGCATTACTTTAATTGTAACCCACACTAGCGCAACTGAGGGGGTTGGAAACGACCCCTGGGGTATGCAATGAAGACTTAACTGGGGATCCTAAGAAAGACTAGGGGCTGAGCTCCCTCAACCCCTCTCACAATTCTCACCGTGGCTCCTGTGAGATACTCATAATGTGCTATATTAAGTGGCATGATATGGACATTTTTAAATTGTGTACTGTCAACTGTATTATACGCAGCTCACGCTTGCCAGGCTATCCTTAATTCAGATGTGTCATTAATCTGACCATGTCAGAGACATGTGTGTCGGGAAAACATAGGCTCTTAGCTGGCCACCAGTGCCACTATATGGGCCCACTGTGGGTTCAAAGAATGTGGCAGTCTAGGATAGAAAGCAAGGTAACAATGAAATAACAATGAAACCCATCCTTAAGTGTTGATGAAACCCATCCATAAGTGCTGAATTATCAATGACGAAATAGAAGTTGCCTGGTCAAAAACACATTCTGGAATCCTCCACCTATACCTCAGTTTTCTTTGACGGATCGAACTAGCCTACAGAGTGACAGATGGCTTTTGTGCGTCGGTTCTTCTTCTAGGGTACAGCTACACAAAAGCCATCTGTCTGCAGTTTACCGAAGTGACAAGGGCTACACCAAATAAGGTCTATCCTATTATCCGGAATTATAACTAAAATGTCTGCAGTTTACCGAAGTGCCAACAGAGGATTCCAGAATGGATGATTATAGAAGAACTTACAACTCTTTACGTCAGAATTATGTAAACAAGCCGCAGCTGTCACAGTCTACGCTTTTTAAAGCACTTTCAAGACCAAACCACTCCAGAACTCCCTGGTTAAGGATTTCCCTTCCAACAGAATACTGTTCTCTGGAAACATCGACGAATTCCGGCAATGAATACTAATGATTTCCAATGACTACTAATAACAATTGACAGAAATTCATAATATATGGCCCACGTACAGATTGTGGCGTTTGCTCAGCGTCTGAATAATCCAACGAACCTTTGAATAGCCAATCGAATAAGAAGAATAAGAAGACGATGACACCTTGTCGTTTTCTTCTACCTGGCTATCGTATACCTGTTAATTAGGAACGACGCGATTGTGATACGTCTGTGATGCTTTCTTATCTATCGGCGGTGATGCTCCTAATCAAGCTCTGCTGATAAGCAATCCACCGGGTCAAGGGTCAAGAAAACCGATCGATAATCCGCAACCAAAGCAACTGTGCGCCGTCGCCAACGACGCACAGTTGCCCGCTATTTCTTTAGTTTTCTTCAGTGGCGAACTCTAGCGAGTGAGAACGCAAGAAAGTGAGATGCAAGAAAATATCTACTGTTAGCGTCTTCTGTAACTTAATCGGATAACCCAGTGGGCAAACTAGGAAATGTTTAGGGGCTCCCAATGTGAGAATTGTAGAAAAAAGACGGGGGGGGGGTTTAGACTTTGAGTTTCATCCATGTGGAGTTGAATATTTTATCAGCATTTTGCAAACTGCGAAAATTAAAAAAATGCATCAGAAAGCTTAAATTCCTTAAAGTGATATGACATCACCAAATTTATTACTATACAATTCACATGGTCACAAATCTCACAATAAACCAAAATATTACATTATTAGTAACCCACAAAGTGAACTGTGAAAGAAAATGATAAAATATATGCACAATAATTATAATCACACTAGACAACAGTGTTGCCATGCATAGTAGGCCTAAAACTTCGAACAGACGTCTACACTACAGCAAATATTGGATATCGGTCGATGTTGCTGTACTGGTCTTGGATCGGCGAAAATGATGCCCAATTGGCGCTGTAACTTTCTATGACGTCACGCAATTGTTGTCATCGAAAATGGCGTCTGTTCGAAGTTTTACTTTGCATGACGTCACGCAATTGTTTTCATCGAAAATGGCGTCTGTTCGAAGTTTTACTTTGCATGACGTCACGCAATTGTTTTCATCGAAAATGGCGTCTGTTCGAAGTTTTACTTTGCATGGCGTCACGCAATTGTTTTCATCGAAAATGGCGTCTGTTCGAAGTTTTACTTTGCATGGCGTCACGCAATTGTTTTCATCGAAAATGGCGTCTGTTCGAAGTTTTACTGTGCATGACGTCACGCAATTGTTTTCATCGAAAATGGCGTCTGTTCGAAGTTTTACTTTGCATGACGTCACGCAATTGTTTTCATCGAAAATGGCGTCTGTTCGAAGTTTTACTTTGCATGGCGTCACGCAATTGTTTTCATCGAAAATGGCGTCTGTTCGAAGTTTTACTTTGCATGGCGTCACGCAATTGTTTTCATCGAAAATGGCGTCTGTTCGAAGTTTTACTGTGCATGACGTCACGCAATTGTTTTCATCGAAAATGGCGTCTGTTCGAAGTTTTCGTAAGGCAAACGTAGCCTTTAAACTACGATGGTTTCAACGTCTACGTCCAGTCGGCTAAGTCAGTCGCTAACTCATTAAGTCAGTCGGTAAATCTCTAGCGACTACGTAGGGCTATCCGTCAGGTAACCATTTGCTATGTAAGGCATACGTAGGGCCAGGGGCGTCTACACCATAGAAACCTTGGAGCAAATGCTCCATCCAAGAAATAGGGAGGGGGAGATCTGTCAGTGTGTGCGCCACCATAAATGGGGGGTGGTGAAGGAAGGGGAGGTGGGAAGAAAAGAGGGGAAACTGGAAGTTGTTCCAATGACTTAGGGGGGATAGACGCCCCTTCGCAGTGCATATTTTAACTATATAACTAGTGGGACAAATGTCCCAGTAGTTTTAAGATTTGTCCCAGTAGTTTGGGTGATTTATCCCAGGTAAAGTGACTAAAACGGGCTCCATTTAGCAGCAAATGCTCTAAAATGCACTGTCGTGGCCAACTTTGTCCCAGTAGTCTAAATCCCTTAAAATATGCCCTGCCCCTTCGTAGGGCCATTCGGAATGTCCCGAGATAGACACTTGTAACAATTTGAACCGTTTTGAATTCCAGGTGCACCCAGGTACGAAATAGTCGTGTAATTACATTCTATTAAACTGAAGTCGACTTGAATCCATTAATCCTTACTAACTACCTTTCCCGTTTCCGCACAATTCTAACTTTTCTGGCCATAATAGCGGTCATATCGGTGAGCCAACAAAATGTCATCAAACTTGGGAACTATCGTTTCAGATACGGATGACTGAAAATGTCTCTCGATCCCACTATGAGAACTGTGCCGACGTCCTTGGCACCAGTTGTTGCTGGTGAAATCGGTTCATTTAACGACGTCTTCGTACATAAGAAACTGGGCGTCAACGATTTTATTATTTTCAGCTGTAGCAGCCCTGTTTTAGACAAAACTGTTTGGCCTATGGCTAACTATAGGTCTACAGGCGTTTCATGTGTTGTGCAAACTTTCACAATGTAGTCATAGGCCACGTATAGTCTGTATAAACCCGTAGTAGGTTAACATGCATCACTGACTACATCAGGGTTACGATATTGATGATACGTTACAGCAAAACCTTACTATAACCTTCGTGAGTTTTGTGTTGCATCAGACCTATATAGCGGCTACTAGGCCTATAATTCGTCCACGTTAATATTTTGTTTATTGTCTTAAACATAGCACATGGCTAAGGGCCTAAGCCCTAAGGTAGGTCCAGAGGCGAGCCTACATTTTTTGGCCCTGAAGCTTTAATTGTTGTAGGCCTACTTTTATGGCGGCAGGTGAGAATTGTTTGAGGTTGGGGGTTCAATCCCCTGGTCTTTCTTAGGACCCCCAGTGAAGCAGAAAAGGAGCAACACTTGCGTAGGCCTATACTGTAGGTTATATACATGTAAGGCAAGAGCCACAGTGCCGTAGACTAACAGTCAGATTTCGATGTCAGACCAGTGAGATCTCCAGTTCTTTACTTATTACTTCAGTGGTGTCCGTTATGTTGCATGATGTCACGCAATCGTTTTCATGTATTGATATTGAACGGAAAGAGGTCAAGCCTTACTCCTCTTAGAGCTAATTGACTCATTCATCCATTATAACATAAATTGTACTTTAATATTACCAGCACCAAGTGAATGCAGCGTGTTGAACTCTCTGGGCCCCATATCATCCCTTATGAAACTGAAATTGGTTTCGTTAGGCCTACTGTTAGTTTTTATTTTTATCCAGTTATTTGCAGTGAACAGTCTAACTGGTTGAGCTGCTCAACGGCTACTGATTGCTGAATGAATCCAGTGTTTCTCAACCTGGGTGTCGCGACACTCAAGGGCGGTGTGAACCTGCTCGAGATCTAAGGGTTGAATGATAGAATGGGTAAAAAGTGACAAACTAGGCCTACTGGTAGAATGGGTGAAAATGTAAAACCTACTGATAGAGTGGGTAAAAATGTGAAAAACTAGGCCTAGGCTACTGATAGAATGGGTAAAATGTGACAAACTACTGACAAAATGGGTAAAAATTATTATTATTATTATTATTACACTGTATTATTATTATTATTATTATTATTATTATTATTATTATTATTATTATTATTATTATTATTATTATTATTATTATTATTATTATTATTATTATTATTATTATTATTATTATTATTATTATTATTATTATTATTATTATTATTATTAAAGCAGTTTTATATAGCGCCCCTTCAAGATTGCCTACTCAGGAACACTCCCAGCCCATCCATAATATTTTAATATTTGAAGAAATTCTCCTCTCGATTTTTGGGGGGGCATTGCCCCGGCTCCTCAATTATTGGGGGGCACGTGCCCCGGCTGACCCCCCAGAGTCTACGCCTATGTACATACCTGATTACCTAAGAAGTCGATAGCAAGTCGTTAAGCCAGTCGACAAGTATAAGCGACTAAGTCAGTTGGTAAGCTTGTGACTTAGTCGACCAAGTTGCTAAGTCAGTCGCTATAGCTTATTAAGTTAGTCGATAATTCCTTATATAGCGACTGACTCCCGGGAATTATGAACGTGACGTGATTGCCCGTGTAGGCCTAGCGTACGCCTACCTACACTTCGATTGATGCTAAACAAAGTTACTAGGCCCTAGTAAAGTCAAGTAGCGTAAATTTCAGCTGAGTTTAAATCGGTAGGGCTTAGCTTAACCAACGGTCTTTGACGTAGGCTCTAATTATGCAGCTGCGGGAGCCGGGCCGAATCGTTAAAAGAGTTTGACAATGAGCGAAGAGGACTAAGAGGGTCACGACATTTAAATTTAAGCTATGCCGCTGGTTTAAATAATCAGATGCATTTCTCAAATTAGGTCCCCTAATTGTCTTTTAATTTCTGCCACTTAGGCAGTTTAGGCCAACAAACGAAGATGTTTCGATGACGAATGGGAAAGATTCACATTATAAGAAATAAAAATGGTTATCTATTGCCCTTGTCGTAATCATCGAGGTTTCATCATCGTCGTCGTCGTCATCATCATAATCATAGATTCATAGTCATCATTATCGTTGTTGTTTCGAACATCGGGCACGTGCTGGCCAGTTTGATGATCCTCTGCAATTGGACATTCGGCGAATTACATAAAATTTACTACTTTTGGCCAGAGTCAAAGACCCCGAATCTCATCCGTCTTATTCGTCGTCGTCGTCATCATCGTCTTCATCATCGAGCCTGCTGAGTTCGTCTTTTATACCGGTCGTTGGGTTAATAAGAGTCCAGCCAATCAGCGCGCGCCTGCTGAATCACGTGACTTTGTAGTGCCATTGAATACAAGATGGCGGCTATTGTTCGGAATGGTGACTCTTAGTGTTCAGGTGTCTGCATTTTCTCTGTAAATATGCCGATATTAAAGACTGTTTAATAATCAAGCAACGGAATTACGGTCTGCTGATGATCTTCGTCGTTTCTAGCGAGGTAGGTTGATCGCAAAAAATTCGCAAGCTGAAAATTTCCTTCGCTAAACAACGTTTTCATCGGTTCTCCCTTGTTTTACTCTGGACTTGGATAGTCGTCCGTAATCCGGACAAATTTCTCCTGCAGGGACCACTTTAAGATTTCGTAAAAGCAGTGGATGGTAACTGTTGAGAAGGACGCGTCGTTTTCAACCTAGTGATAAGTTGGAATTACTAGAAAGTCCAAATTAGCAAAAAATACGCAAAAGTTGTTCTTACTTATTTCACTATGTTTTGTTCTTTTGTCGGATATTTCGAGTTTTCTTTTGCCAGTCGATGGTTTGTTTGGGACAGACCATCGGATCATCAAAAATGGTTTGTCCATGAAATCGCGAGACAATAAAGTTAATTAGTTTGCGGAGTTGGCCTTCATTAGGTTTACTCAGGCGGCACAAAGAAGTTACGTGTATATCGTGTTGTTTGAACGATTAACGTGATTGGCGCCTTAGCTTTAATCCCATGGCGAAATAATCTCCCAGACTAATGGGTTAATGGTGTCATAAAAAGCTTCAAATTTCCTACCCTATTCACTGCTGCTTAATTTGTTTATTGTCATTGCAAGTGGGATATTAGTACATGCATACAGAAGTTCTAGCAGATATTTAAGCCCCAATGCAGCAGGTCATAAACATTTGGTAGTTTGATGTTTTCACCCAATCTCAGGAACCAATCTCGAAGCCTATATTTGGGCAGTGGGATGCAGTCACTTCTGTAACCGAAGTAGTTCTAAAAGCAATGAAAGACCATTATTATTAAAAATGAAACGTAATGATATTCTAAACACTGACAGACTTCTCAACAGTTAATTTACTTAATACCGTGTTCTGATGGTGGCATGGTGACCTACTGTTAATAAGTTGGACTACAAATGGAGGCCATTTGAATCCTAAATGTGCCAGTGAACTTGCCTACTTTTTAAATTCACGTTGCGTAATTGATTATGTAAACTCGAGGGATTGTCAGTTCAAGAGGGCTAAGAAAATAATACATTGTCATACATTGTAATAATGTTGTCCATGTACATGGTGAGTTGTTGGTCATCTTAAAAGCCTGATTCTATCAGGTATCTGCAATATGTTTATACCAGTCTGTTCGGAGGTCAGTGGTGAGATAGATGACCATTATAAAAATTGCCACTCACTGAGGAATGCATTGCCAAAGGGTGTATTCACTGGATGTCTTGTGAAAGTCATAGTAGGTGTTGGCATTGTTATTTACTGAATGTCTGGTCATTGTCTAACAGTTAACATGCGGGAATTTTCAATCAATCAATGAATCAATCGAAATTTATGTAGCACCTCTTCAAGACCCGTGCTCCCGACCTGGGCTAAGTGGAAGAAAGTAGAAAATTTAACCCTTAGATTGGGGTTTAAATTGCAGCCATGGACATATTTCAAATTTTTGTTCTTTTGCTGCCTCAGAGCAAATATGGAGCCTACAAAATAAACATATCAACCGTACATTGTTAGTGGGACGATCAGGTGGCGTGGGAAAGGAATGGCCACCTGCTTTGGTATGGGGGACTTAGAAAATGAAGTTGTTAACACTTCATAGCAACGTACCTGCCTCTTGGAGTAGTTTTAGATTGATGTTCATCTTCAGTTGATGCCACATGTTTTGCTGATAACATGTGTAGGATTCATTCATCAGTGGGCAAAGAAACTGGAAGTGGATGATATTATGCTGATGAAAGAGATCAAGAGTGATGCCAGCCATTACAAGCAAGCAGGTGCCAATTGAATGAAGTTGCTGACAGTGTCTGAAGTTGATTTATTGGAAAACACCTCAATGGCCAACTATACTGGTGTTGATGTGTTAGTGTTGCAATAACTAATTCTAAAATCAGATTAATTGGATGTTTAGGTCATGCCAAGATAAACCAGAGGCACCAGCCAAATGATGTGGAATGTTTTTCAGAACAGGTTGTTCCTTAGTTAGCAGGCAAATGCCGAGATAACTAGACCAGTGTGAGACCAGAGGTTATGATGGCTAAAATGGCTGATGTCTTCGAGCCATTTGCAAGTTGGACTGTGTTCTGTGCTAGGCTGCTAAATAGCCATAAGCATGTCTAGATATGGCTAAAATAAGATGTGTGTTGTTTCTCTCATCTTTCTGATTTTCAATAATTACATATACACTGTACTCAATAGATTGTCTTATCTTGTAACCAGCATTAATTACATAAATGACGTTTCGAAATACCTGCATGTTTGGCAGAGGTTCGAACCCCCAACTTTGTGGATATCAGTAGATGTTGGCTTGTGTTAGCTCTCTGCACAAAGGAAGAGTTGGATGACGCTGTTTTTTTGCTAATTTGCATTACCAAAGAAGTTTTTGGATGAAGCCGGTGAAGTTCTGAATTTAGTACAAAAGATTCGTGAAGTTCATGTCGGGTGGCATACACATGTCTTGCTCCCAGGATTCTAATCTTCCTGCTGATGGTGCAAAGTTGACGTGATCCATATTTAGTTTGGTTCACTACAGCCGGATAAAGAGGGTGGGGTGTTAGTAGACAAATATTTTGTCTGTTCTGGTTGGAATTTTGAAACCTGGGCCTCTGAGTTGACTATTTAGTAAGCTTACCAGTACACTGCCGGGCCATTCCAGAGGCGTAGAACTATGCATTGTTCTGGAAGGCAATATGGAACATCTGGAGCGTGGTGTCTGTTAGCAACTAGTAATATCATGGAATTCCTCTGACTGGTTGCTCTCTGTCTGATGATGAGGTGTGGTTGTGGTATCATGAACATCTGGCAACTGGGAGTGTCATAAATCTAGTGTCTGCTAACAGCAGCCACTAGTGCACCTCTGGGTAGGTCTCTTGAAGAGGCGCTATATAAATTTCCAGAATTAATGAATGAATGCAGCTTTAATACTTGCCAATGTGAACTGTCAGAGCATTCACGTTGCATGCATGTGGCCAGACAGTTTTGTCCAATTCATATGGCTGCAATGTAATATCTGACTGTAGGCCACAGTAACCGTGCAGTATTGCTGGGCATTTGATGTCTTTGAACATGCAGGCTGCATTAGTGACTGGTTTTTGCCAGACATTACATTTAGGAGTTCATAGTTAATACTTTTACGAGGAGGTGGTTACCTGGAAGTTGGTAAAGTTAAAATTCCTGCAGGGTATGTGCTGATTTCATGGCCTGTTGATTGGTCAGTTCATGTGCTACGCAAAGTATCTGTTAGGGTTGGGCTTGTTTTGGGAGGTAATTACATGGACCTGGGCAAGTTCACAAGTTAAATGAACTGATGAGAACTACACTGTAGTTAGAGTAATTGATTTGTTATGATCAGGGTTGCTATGACCTAGCTGGAATGCTTGTGTTAAATGACTCATGATCATATTCTGGTTTACTATTAATAATAATAAGAGGCTGCAGGAAAGGGTGCTACATGAGTTTAAAAAAATCAGTGACAGTTGTATTATACTTTTAAAAGAGGGGTCTTGAGGTGTGATTTGAGTGTCTCCAAAAGATGGCGTATTCTTCACATGGTCTGGAAGACTGTTACGTGCAGTGGGTCTAGCGACAGAGAAAGAACAGTCACCAAACCTGTATTATTGTTTGGTTCACAGCTGAGTGTTAAGGCTTATCGCGTACAGAAAAGGGACAGTCCCTTTTGCTAATCCTGGGGCACAGTAGCCGATTGGTTAGAGCACTCGGCCTCTAACTCAGGTGGTACTCCACTGAGCAAGTTCTACATGGAGAGTTGCTCAGTGCCATCGATGTTCTGTTGTATGGTCATGTGTGCAGTTCTGAACTTTGGAAGGAAGGCCTTATCAAATGCAGTTGTATTGTAATGTTCTGAAGATGCAGCCGTGGGTATAAAACATTAGTACCGTTATATTAAGCTTAATTTTTCTTGGCCTCAGCATATGAGGGCTGGTGGCCAGTCCTCATCCCAGCCACCTGTTTTTCCATCAGTTGGTTTATAACTGAGTTCACAAGGGGTGGAGCAGAAATTCTTCTTTCTGCCTAGCGGGCACTGTAACCTCTGAACATTTGGGTGGTAGTCTAGAGCACTGACTACTAGATCGTTGTGCACTTCTGTTACTGAGGAAAATCACTTCCAATTGGTTTGAATTCTGGTGGGTACGTTATGTGGGCTGTTTGTTATGCAAGTTTTCAGGATGTAATGGATCTAATTGTTAAACTGGTAGATTAGTGAAGCAGTGTTCTTCTGATTCATTATTAGCATGAGAGCCTTGTCTTGGAGAAATGCTGTTGATAGAGGCATGCTATGCCATGCTTACAAGTTACAAATAGCTGATTGGCTAGAGCACTCGCCTTGTATTGCGGAGAGTATAAGTTTGAGCCTCCTCTGAGATGGTTACTGTGTTAACTGCCACTCTCTTATTAGCTTAAATTCACTTCCTTCAAAAAGCGACTCAAAAACATGTCTCATTGGCTTTCAAGCTTTTGGATATCTAACTGCATCTTCTCCTGGCGGCTGACTATTCGCACTTCAGATTCACATTTCGATGTGACCATGTGCGCATTACAGATTTAATTAATTAGTAATACTAATATAATAATTCAGACCTTGGACAAGTCCTTCACTCCTATATGCTTAGCACCGATTGATGCTTGGTCGTTAGATAGTGGCGCTTAATAAATGCACAATAATCATAATAAAATAATAACAGTAATAACATTACTAGATCAAGAGTTACATTACCATGAATATGCATTGTACTGGTGGGAGCACACCTCTGACTTAAAGTACACGGAGCCAGCGCTGAGTGCTGTTACACATTACACTGTACACAACACAGACCTGCGTTTGTGTTAGGAGAAACTGACATCACACGCTGCACAAGCACATTTTGAGTATGAATTAAATGCACGATAAAATAACTAGAAATTGAACAGCTTGTGTAAATATGAATTGGAAGTGCATGTTAAGTATTAACACCCAGAGCAGTGAAAATAGATTTATTCTGACAAGTACCTCTTATGTAGATGGGCACGCGCCTGCTGCACTGACTGGCAAGTACTTTTACTGACTCGGTTGTTATCCAAATGTTCAGGTGGAGACTGACCAGTATTTGGTTATGGTGCTGGTCTTGGCACAGAAACTGGCATTACCAGTAGTCTCGACCAAGTTTTAGTTTCTTCCAGCAATCGAAACATAGCAGTTACTGCCAACCAACATCGTACAGGTGTCTGTTTACCATCTTGTATTGGAATGGGTGTTCATAAACAAACAATTTATTGTAACTAATTATTAGGAGTTACCTCTGATGCAATGATGTTTGCTAACAAGAACATTAGAGGCAGGTTATCATATGGTTTAAAACATTTTGAAAATGACAGACTTTTCTATTGTTATCTGGACATCTCACTGTCTTCCAGGTCGTCTGACTGTCTTTCGTTGCCCAGCGACCTGGAATGGGCTCCCAGCAGCACTGCTCCTGACCTCAGTCATTTGTTGTTCTCTTTTCCACTCTTGCCTTAAGACTGTCCTGTTTGACCAGGGTTGGACTGGGAATGCTCCTGAGTAGATTACCTTGAAGAGGCTATATAAAACCTCTGTAATAATAATAATAATAATAATAATAATAAAAGATAAGTCAGTAATATATTCTTTATTACACCATTAGCAAAAGCAAAATGGGACAGTAGCTAGAAGCATTGATTGTAAAACAGAAGTTATAAATCGAAATAAAAATTAAAAAATAAGTAAGCAAGTGTTGTCTTTTTATCTATGCATTAACCTGGTAAAGATGGCACAAGAACTGTTCATGATGAACGTGCTGTTCAGCTGCTGGACCTGGGTTTTGTGCAGTTGTAATTCTGCTCAGATGGTGCGCCATTCATTCTTCACTGAAGACTTTACCATTTTTCTAATCCATCATAGGCTGCCTTTCTATCGCAATAAACTGATCTTCTGGATATTGACCTGATTATTTTTTATTTTAATGTGCCATCGGTTGCAGCTTTGCGCATCAGATACGGGAATGGTAGAAGTTATTGAATAAAAATTTTAATTAAAAATCCAGAATTTGGCTTCAAGTTGTGGTTATCATGTTGTAGACCAGTGTGCGACCGTACGTACGGAACATACGTTATTTTTTTTGTAGCATACGCTACACCTACGTTATTATGCATTACATTAGCGTACGTTGACATCAGTGCATGATGAAAATAAAATACATAACATTATGCACAACAAAAACCAATAATAGTTGGTGATTAACGGTCGTAACCAATTTTAACAATTACACCAGTCAGCTGTTCAGTGATCTCTACTTTTAAACTTTTAACTTCCAAATTTCTAATATTCTGTGTAATGTATAGTATGAAGAAAATTAAGATTTAATGGCACACTTTATAGGATGGTCAGCGCCAGTGGTCATTTAATTGGTAATACTAAATTTCGATACTGTTCGTAAATAATTAGGCCTGGGTATGGGGAGGCTAATACTGTAGAGCTAAGCTGATCATTTTTAACGTATGCATGCGTATGGTACACGTACATTGTTCTTTTCGATAATGTATGTACAGTACGCTTTTACGTTGTTCCTGTAAGTAACGTACGTTTGCACGTTGTTGTAGACTGATATGAAATGCTCACTTTGGCCAATAGATTATAGATGGTGAGTGTAATTCAGCATTTATGTATACGGTACACGTTTTAACTCCATCAGAGAACAGTTCATGGCAGCACTGTTACCTGACCAAAAGTTGTCATGAAACAAGAAGGTTTCAACTTATGTAGAGCCTTTCCAGATACCGACTCAAAGGACTTCTCACCCTGACCAACCCCGTTACCCCGGCGAAAGTTTTCAAATGCTTGTAAGAGTTGCAAGCAGGATCCCTGGTTAAAGAACACTTGGATGTGAAGGAAGGTTATTCCAGGTGGTCGGCCCAACTACTGAAAAGGCATGATGTTCCATGTTAAAGTGCACGCGAAGGGACTTCAAGTTCCCATTGAGACAGTGAATGAAGATTTTCACAGCTGGCCAGACTGTTGTGTCGAGCTTGGTAGACACTGTATGTAAGACCTGTCCGAGCTACTGCGGCACATGTACTCGAAGTTGTATGGTATGTACTATACAAGTACTCTTGTATGTACTATACAAGTACTTTTGTATGGTACAAGTACTCTTGTATGGTATGTACCATACAAGTACTCTTGTATGATATACATGTTCCAGTGTAGCATGAAGAGGTCAGTTTGCGGGATATAATGTCACGTGATGTCTGTTGTTGGTATACGGACATTTTTTTATTGTCTCGAACATTTTTAACTCGCGCACAGTTGCAGAGAAATATGAATCTGAGACAATCGCAGTGGCATTATGCTTGCTGTCATGCGTTTCGCCAGCTCTTGACTTTTGAATCTAAGTCTCATTAAGAAGAGACTTATCTGAAGTGAATAGATTTTGACCGCCCTCTATTAGTACATTGACTTGAGACAAGTTTCATGCATATATATATATATATGTATGCATATATATGTATGTATGTATATATATGTATATATATGTATATATATGCATGAAACTTGTGCCAAGATATATATATAGGTTACATGCAAATAATAACTTATGTCTCAGATAATAACTCCGATTCAGATCTTTGGTGTGATGTTTACTGAGTCCAGAACCAGTATATGAAAAGGTTATTGAGGTTTTGGTTCTTACTTACTTGCTTACTTGCCTTTCTGCCTGCCTGTTTTCATACCTATCTACTTTCTTTCTTACTTTCTTAATTACTTGGCTGTAAGCGCCTTTGTTGTAGATACCTTCCGAGTAAAGGAACATTTACCTTGCTTTACCTAGTTAGCTGTCGGCCACCAATTTCGAATATCTGGTTAACAATGTTCATTGTTTTGACTGGAAGCTGCTTAACTCTGACCCAGATTTTCAGATGCACATTTACTGATGCACCACACATGTACTTTTGTTATGTCATTTTGTGCCCGGCTGATAGACAGTGCTCTGGGAAATGAAACTGGCCTACGGGCAGTGACGGCATAAATGTCTTTAAAGGAGATCAGAAGGAAAGACTAGGATGATACGGATTAGTGGAGCCAGCCATAAGTGTCATTAGACTTTTTTTAAACAGAGATTTACTCGTGCAAGGCAAGGTAGCCTAAGCTCTGCATTTTTGCAGTGTGTGTGTGTGTGTCTGTCTGTCTGTCTGTCTGTCTGTCTGTCTGTATATCTGTGTTTATTGCAGCGGTTTTCAAACTTTATTTCTGTTGTACCACCAGGTAAAAAAATCGAATGTTGGTGTACCACCGGCAAAGGTCAGATCAAAAACAACAGGCGAGCTCGAAGTCCCCTTGCACTTAGCGTAGAACTGTAGGTAGATGAATTTAAAAATTAATATATGATTTTAAGAATGTAATCTTTTTGAATTTTTTTGTGTACCACTTAGCGACACCTGGTGTATCACTTGTGGTACATGTACCACCGTTTGAAAACCGCTGGCTTATTGTGTTTCAAATCATTCAGTTTCTTTCCTCACCAGTTTTCTGTAGAGTTACTAACTCAGATTGGAAGTTTTTCAGTGTTAGTAAGCTGAACATGGCAGTACTAATAATTAAGTTTAATATTAGTTTAACTGAATAGTGGTGATTGCTGAAGAATGTGTAAAGAGTGGCAGTTGACTGAGCCCCACAAATTGCACTGCATGCAGGACTATGAGGATAGTGATGATGATAACAATGAAGACCAAGGAGTTTTCTTGATGACGGGCTATATAAATATGAAGTTACGATTACGTTGTACTGTATTTATTGACCTGTCTGTTTGCTGTAGGTCATGAGACCGTGTACAGAGAGGGAGGGAGACAGACAGATGGACAGAGAGACAGACAGATAGGGAGACAAAGAGATAGGGAGAGATGCAGAGAGAGACACTCAGAGAGAGAAAGAGAGGTAGCATTTGTTCTTGGGGTTGAAGGATCTGTTCGTTGAAGAACATGCTTTCCAATGTTTGGCTCAGTCCTTGATGTCCTTTTCGATCTGGATCGGAGGCGTACATCTTTCCATGTGGTCTCAGTCTCGCTGGAATGACCGTCCCGCAGAAACCCAACTTTGAATTGCCTTTGATATATCTATGTTATTATTGGGGATGCTCGATAGTGTAGTGGTTAGAGCGCTGGACTGACAGTCGTCAGGTCGGGGGTTAAAATCCCTGAGCAGAAGTATGGTTCGAGATTTCTGCTCCATGCGCGCCCCATAGCAAACTCAGCTATAATGAGTGTGCTGTCGGTAGAGGACTGGCCACCTGCCCTAATATGCCGAGGCTAAGAAAGTGGAGTCACTAACACTTCATACCCATGGCTGCCTCAGGGCGAACTTAAGGAACTGCTCTTCTTCTATGTATGCATCATAGATATCTGTATAATTTCTGCTGGTTAGTAATCCATGGCTGAGTTATCACTTTATGGCATTGGCATGAACTTTGGGGTAGATTTGACGCAAGCAAGCGTCACAACACTCTTAACTGTAATTTATTTGTGGCTACAACCTGGCTGGTTTGTGGCCAATATAAAGACGGTGTGGCTCATTGTCTGAATGTAGACCACAAGAAAAGTGGTTTTTGTGTATGTATGCATGTGAGTTTGCATTCATGTATGTATTCTTGTATGTATGTACACATGTATGAAGGCACTTCAAACAATAGCACCTTTCTGAGTGCCTTGCAAAAGCGCTGCACACATCGCTATCTAACTGATATAAACTTGCAGTTTGAAAGTATAAGAGCTGAGTAGAATCAATCTTTAATGAAGGTGTTGGTGTTTCACTAGAACGTGTTGCTACATTCTAGTGAAACACCAACACCTTCATTAAAGATTGACTCTACTTAGACATTTCTTCTCTCTAGTGTGTGTGTGGGTGTTGCTAGTAGATTTTTCTTCAACGTTGTGCTCTCCGTATGTGTAATTTTATGCCCATAAAACTGCCCTGTGTTTTGGTTGGAAATTTCCTCTGGCTACCAACTGACCCAGGTGGAGCCTTGCAAACTAGGAGAACACACTTGCATTGATCCACTGTTTGTGTTGTTGTGTTTGTTGTTGTGAGCCCACATGTCACTGAGTGTGCGTGTTGTGCATATGTTCCTGTCCGTTCTTTTGAATATGTGATTGCAAATTCCAACAAAAGACTAGATAAACAGAGGAAAAGAAACACATATCCAGTATAACCTACAACAGTAATTTAAAATTTATATAGCACCAATACAAGACATACTGTATATATATATATATATATGTATGTAAACTTGTTATTTTACGTTTATATATACACTCTGTAACCCCAAAGCCTGTCCAGACAATATGCTGCACTCTTGGATGTTATGCGTAGGAAGAAGAGGGCTAAAGCATCTTCAGAGAGGTAACAATTAAAATTTAAGTGGTGCCCCGGACTATGGGACACAGTAATGACTTGATTACCAGTGTGAGAATGTTATTTACCTGTGTGTTATGGCACCTTTGATATGGTCCTAAGTGGTGCCATGCGAATGCAATGACACATACATGCATACCTGTACAGTAGCATACATACTTACGTGCGTGTATGTATAATTATATACATACATGGATTCATGCATGGATTGCATACATGTGTTTGAAACTGAAGTGGTGCTATATAAATGTGCCATTACCATTGGAATCTCCTTTTATTGTAAATTGGCAGAAACTCAGATATGACACTATTAATACCGAGTGTGAAACATGCAAGGGGAAAGGCTGAAGATGAAGAAGAGCAGTTCCTTAAGCTAGCCCTGAGGCAACCATGGGTATAAAGTGTTAGCGATTTCATTTTCTTAGCCTCTGCATATGAGGGCGGGTGGCCAGTCCTCTCCCTCACCGTCTCATCTTCCCACGGTGTACTCATTATAGCTGAGTTGGCTAAAGAGCATACAGGTCATGTAGGGCAGAAATTTCGAAACAGGTTCCTGCCCGGGTGGGGATTTGAACCCCCTACCTATTGATTGACAGTCCAGGACGCTAACCATTTATCGAGATTTCTGCCTCAGTGCTAGCTTAAGGGACTGCTCTGCTTCTTCTTCGTGTAAGATCCCAATCAAAATTCATTCCCTGTTGGACAAGCCAGATTGAAATCCGATAGATCAGAAACCAGGCTATAGGGTGGGATGCAAAGTGAAGGGTATGAGTCTTAAGTTTGGACCTGAATGACTTCAAAAAATAGGCCAGAAGACAGACTCTAAAAGCATAAGCATTCTGAAAGAAATAAGAGTGCCAGTCCCAAGCCTGGATGAAGGAGGAGGGCAACGCTAATGATCTTTGTTATCACGCAGTTTCGTTAAACTGAAAGTACTATAAAAAGATGAGAGGTCAGCTCTGAACGAAATGACACCACAGAGCAGGAATAACATTTTTTTTAAATACTTTAAATGAATTAGTTGTGAGTGACAGAATACTGTCGTAACCCGAAGATGCTTCAGATCATAAACTAGGACTGCACGAATACTGGCTTGAAATCTTAAAGCGCATGCAGTGAAAAACTGGAAATCGTGACTTAAAATTATGCTGGCATTGTTACTAGAATAAAAACTTTCATAAGAGGTCTTCTGGTTTTCCAGGTTGGGCCTTATCTCAACAGAAAAGTTTTTCATTCTATTTCCGTCCGGAGTTTTTACATT
Source organism: Allolobophora icterica (assembly GCA_963556255.1). Taxonomy (NCBI): domain Eukaryota; kingdom Metazoa; phylum Annelida; class Clitellata; order Crassiclitellata; family Lumbricidae; genus Allolobophora; species Allolobophora icterica. The sequence continues at coordinate 49,066,366 of OY744610.1, forward strand.
TTAAACTTAGCTGCAAATTTCAGTTGGCTCTCAAGATATCTGGGTTAGGAGGCACCATAACCAGAAGGCAGATTACTGTGTAGAGATTTGCAACTTACTGTGTAAAGATGTGAAAATTACTGTGTAAAGATTTGCAAATTAGTGAGTAAAGATTTGCAGATTATTGTGTAAAGATTTTGCAGCATTCCTGTGGGGCTTGTACATCATATCATAGTCACACCCAAAGGGATCATAGTCCCCGCATGAAGGCACTGCTCTTCTTCAAGTGGTTTGTGTGCTTGACTGTCAACCCAGAGGTTGAAGGGAGTTCCGATGGCGTGGAAGAGTGAAGTTTGCACTGGGCACCCACCCCCATATGTCGACCCTCAGGAGATGAAATCCTTAACATTTCTTACCCATGGTTGCTGCTCAGGGCTAGCCTAAGGGACTGCTGTTTTTCGTCGTCTATATGTAATATGATGGGCATAATGATTCGTTTGGGTGTGTTAAAGTGCTGTGGGTGCTGGCTGTCAACTGTTTATGCAATATGGGTATTTTTGATTCCACAAGTGGCAGAGAACCTTTTATAGCATTGTTTATCAAGCTGTGCAGTGCAAAGAAGTGGGTTACAGTTTGAACACTGCTTTAAAGTAGCTGTTGTCTGATGTAAATAAAAGCTACTTACTTACTTAATTAGATGTCTGGCCAAGGGGGTTTACCCACTGATTTTGTAAAATCTATTGTATCTGTATACTTAACTTAGGGTCCAACCACAGACAAGGATATCGTAGCAACTCGTGTAGGACGTTTGAGAATAATTAAAAGTGCCATTTCAAGTGCCGTAGTACACACACGCATGCACGCACATAAATACATACATACATACATACATACATACATACATACATACATACATACATACATACATACATACATACACACGCATGCATACATACACACACGCATAATATGTACATTTGGTAAATTGATGTAACGAGATTTGTAGCATTCCTGTGTGACCAGTGAATCCCGTAACGAATCATAGGGCGATTTGGAACACTGGTTTAGAGTAGCTGTCTGGAGGGAGGGAGATCCGGCGTGGCATTGGAACATGACACCTACTCTCACCGACGTTGCCCTGGATAGAATTTATTAACACCGGCGGATCACACCGCTACGATCGTTGGGGCGACAAAGTAAAATCCGATATTAATCCAGGTACCCGCACAGAGAAAGGCTGCTACTTGTTTGACTAGATAAACAGTTTACAACAATTCACGTTGCCACCTGTGCAGGTAAACACTGTCGACTGCCTGTTACCTGTTAATGATCGAAGGCTCCAGTCGTGGTGATTAACCGTACCACAACTCGTACAATCGTTAATAGTGATTATGTAATGAATTACAGGCTCAGGTGTAGTGATTGTTCTTTCACCTGTAAAGTGGCCTCATTTACTTGTGATCATCCATCCAATTACCATCACCTGTAATGATTAAAACTGCCAGACTGGCTGGTAACCTGTGCGCGTGGGGAGTTGGGCAGACCCCAGTTACGGGTCCCTAGGATTTGCTCTCCTCGCTAATGAGCCTAATCCAGTGTGGCTTCGAAGTGAGCATCTGCTGAGGAGCAAGAAAAACAATATCCTGGCGCAAGGTGGCGATGCTGTCTCGACGTGTCTGTCCGGCTGGTTGTCGCCGTGTGTGCCTCTGTCTGTACGGCTGTATGACCGTCTGCGCGTGACTCGCCGTATGCGTCGTTGCCCGCCTTCGAATAATTCTTTCTGTGCAATCTCTCTCCGACCCTCCCTCCGTCCCTCCCTCCGCTGCTGCAAAGCCGAGTGTGACTGTCTGCCGCTCGTTGTATGTCTGCATGGCAGTCTGTGTGTGTGGCTCCGTCTGTGTTTTTGTCCGTCTTCAAATGCATCTTTCCGTGTGCCCTCTCTCCAGCCCTCCCTCCTTCCCGTGCTGCAAAGCTGTGTATGCCTGTCTGTAGTTGTGTCTGCCTCTTCTTGTACGTGTGTGTGGCAGCGTGTGTGTATGCGAGACTCTCTGTGCGTGCCTCTGCCCGTCTTCAAATGATTCTTTCTCTGCGCCCTCTCTCCGACCCTCTCCCTCCTCCCCCTACTGCAAAAGCAGTCTGATATTCGCCGGGCTGTGCTGCCCTTAATCTTATCAGACTGGCTAGGACCACCTAGCTCTATGCCTAGGCAGGCGGCCGGCTGGGCCGCGGCACATTGATGTTAGGCCAGGCTGGAGATTTCGACGTGTCTCATGCCTGTAGGCGCTGCTGCGGAGCGCTGGCGTCTGCGGTGCGGTTTAACAATAGGCCAAGGAAATTGCATGTTCGTTTCAGAACAAGTACGCACTCGGTTGCCTCTTCGTATTGCCAGAGACGTTGCGCCACTTTTCACGTTCCCCCATGAATTATTCATCGTTTCCCATCTGAAATTTTGCAGGAATTTCTCATGTCTGTTGGTTCCATATAGACCAGCCGAGTGGCGTAGTTTTTAGAATAAGTTCACAGTAGTTTTATAGTTGACGAGACCGTGCGTGCTGTGCCACTTGTGTTTAAATGGCCGAGTTTTCTTTTGCCATTGATCCGAAGTGAAGAGGTTAGGGGCAAGGAAGAAGTTGCATATGAGTCTTAAACAGAAAAAGAACCTTGGAAAACAGGCACTTAGCCGCTCGGAAGAGGTGCTGTGATAAGTAAAAATTTAAGAATTCTGTATGTGTGTTACTGCAGGCAAGACTGTAGTTTATAATAATGAAGTAGGTGTCAGAATTCTGATGAATTTGTTTTGATGACGAGTGGTGAGAACCAAAGCTGAGTGGCCCTTATCGGCCGTAATTTTCAGATCAGAAGCTGACATTTAATTTATTCCATTGCTTGGTTTCTTTTGTTTTCCAACAAGCCATAAGTAGACCTATCAACCATAGGGTAATATCTTGCAGATTATGCCATAAGGCTACCTAGGATTGTGGCTTGTTATAGGCAATAGATGTGCAGTTAGCTTTAGAATGATGCAGTTAATAATAATAATTTAATAATAATAATAATAATAATAATAATAATTATTATTATAACAGTGCGGACTTGTTAAGAAAAAGGGAAGATTACAAGAGAGAGGGAAGGCTGCATGAGAAAGGAAAGGGTACCCAAAGACTGGCCGTAGAAGTGGACCAGGGTATGAAAGGGCACTGAAGCCACTAGTGTTTCAATTGTAGAATGAAAGGAGCAGCTGATGTTGATGAGTTTAATGAGGCTTGTGAAGTAGTTCTGCTTTCTGATGGTATTTGGGAGGCCCCTATAATGGATTTATATTACACACTTCTGCACTGTTTTTCACACAAGTGAAGAAAACCACCTTGTTAGCTAAATGGTTTTAGATCATCTGTTTTAAGAGATTTTGAAGGTTATTAAGTGAGGCAGTGATTAATAAGAAAGTAAGCATCACCCTCAGTTCCTCACCCAAGGAAGGGTAAGTGTGAGTGCGTGTACAGAACCGATTCAATGGGTAAAGTAGGTAGTTAACTTTATCCTTGAACCCCACTGTTACTAAATTATTAAGTCTTGGTCTTGGTCACTGGTGTCATGACTTCACTTAGGCAAGTCCAGGCAGAAATGCCACAATGTAAATCCAACAACTGGACTAGCCTCTCTTTCCTAATAGACAGCAGTTTGATACTTTCACTTGGTGTGCATGGATTAAAATTCCAGCTGCCAAGGTGAAAGCCCAGTGTGTTAGTTGTGTGCACCTGGTCATTGTATGGTATATGTGTACTGTGTGTCCACTGTATTAGCTAAGCATCCATTTCTAGTGTGTGGAATGTAAGTACTTAGGCAAAGGTATTTGATCTGATACACCTAGTATGTTAGCTACATGCATAAGCTCTGTGGCGCTATGTAAATTTGCGATTACAATTAGAAGAGAGAATGCTGGTATAGATAGCACTAGTGGGGATGAAACTGGAAAGTGGATTTCTTTTGATCTGTTGTCGTTTCATGGGAATTGAGTAAATGGGGAAATACATGAATTTTAAGCAAGTGTCCGATACACGCAAATTTAAGTTTGTTGATCTTAAATCAGAAAGAGTCACATGGTCGTTAGGTTGTTGTGATGGGGGGGGGGGGTTCTTGATAGTAGAGTGGTTAGCGTGCTGGACTATCAATCAAGTGGCCGCAGCAGAAATTTGGTTTGAGATTTCTTCTATGCCTGACCTGCTAGCCAACTCAGCTAATGAGTACACTGACCATACACTGCGGTGGGAAGATGAGACGGCGAGGTAGAGGACTGGCACTCACCCTCTTATGCTGAGGCTAAGAAAATGAAATCGGTAACACTTCATACCCACGGCTGCTTCAGAGCTAGATAAAGGGACTGTTCTTCTCTTCTGTGGTAGGATGTCTGATATTGACAAACCGTTGAATGCTTTTTTCATCTGTGTACTCCACTGTGCCTTGGTTTGTCATGAGTATTTCTTTTCAGCACATCAGCTCTGAGTTCATATCTTTTCCTGTGGTTTCTAATTGTCCAGTATTGCTGATGTATCTTGTGACAACATGTCCGCATGCCATCGTCAAGGGTTTGAATACAAGTATGTCACGTGATAGTTGGAACAGGCCCTTAGCCAACCACCCGTCCTTTGGACGAGTGAAAATTGTTTTGGACGGGCATAAATTTTGCATGATTCTCCTCCACCACCATCCAACTTCTTCTCTAGAGCCACTGCTGGCGTTCAGATGACAGTTCCTTAAGAGCAGCGGTTGATATTAGGCTCTGTAAACAGCATAGGGGCACTGCAGTCGGACTTGTACGGTGGTGGGACTTTGGGCAGTCGCGACTTCGTACGCTCACGGCGTCGGGCAGTCATGACTTCGAATGCTTTTGGACGGGCAACTCTAAATTTCTGGCTATGTTGGAGTTGGAAATTTCTGAAAATGTAAGCAACACCTAAAGAAAGATTGTTCTGTTGCTGAGTTGATCTGTGAAGTTCGACATCTGGAGCGCACCTGAGATTTAGTGCTGTTAGATACCTAACCCACGAAAGTAATCAGATAGGCCTCTCTGTTATGACCGAAAAGCAACTCAGAACACGAGAATACGCCAACAGGATTGTTTTGGAATGTGTGTTTTGTAAAGATCGGTCGATTCATCTGTTGCTATGTTTATCCCTCTTGACCTAAATATTTGTGGCGTGCTAATGCTGCTTCTGTCTCGGAAAGCATTGTGAAGTATGGGAATCCAAATACTTTGTTTTTCTACGAAACAGAAACGTTCGCCAACAGTACAGGAGTCCTTCAACTTCATGACCACGTTTCGTGATTACTGTTGTCCAATGAGATTCGGAGAGGCAGACAGACAGTTTGGGGGATGCGGTGGTGTAGTGGTATGTTCTGTGCGTAGTAACCGGAGGGTCGCAGGTTCGAATCTACCTCAAGCCACTGTGTAGCAGCCCAGCGCCATCGATGTTCTGTCATATGGTCATGTGCACTTCTGAACTTTGGAAGGAGGGCAATATCAAACTACAGTTGTATTGTATTGTATTGTATAATGAGTAATTATTTCATATGACTTTGTCTTGTGATGCCTTGCTCTCTTTGCCTTGACTTGTCATGGTCTGTTTTCCTGTGCGATACGTTCTCTTAGAATACCTTACGGTTCTGTACCTTACCTTTTCACTGCACTGAAATAACGGTGCTGATCAGGTGCATGTAAATTGGAGAAATGCTGGTATTTCTAGAAATATCAGGCTGTAGGAAAGTGCCATTTCTAATATACATGGAAGAAAGTGAATCCACGTTTGTCAAAGACTGCGTTCATGGGGATATTTCTGGAAGTCGCCGTCAACATTTATTGTGTGGTTTTGTAATTGTTTCAAGCCTGGAAACGGAAGTTTATGCACAGCCACAAGTGAAATAAATGTTATTACTGGTGAAAGATTGTGTCAGTTCAGAAGAATACCTAGATGAAATCTGTTAATTACTATTTGTAGGATTTCTATGGAGTAAGTAGTCAGTGTGAGGTGATTGCTAACAGTTTGTTAACATCTTGTCGGCACAAGTCATTATTGTAGATCATTTTTGCTAATAGCTGTTGCTGTCAGTCTATTTATTGACTGTGTTTGAGGCTTGAGAATTATGTAAGCTGAACTGCAACAGTGTTTAGAATTGGTTATGAACATCAGGCACTGAGTCTTCTGCTGAAAAATGCTTGTAGTTACACTTGCTAACTTAAAGATACTAACAGCCTAATTGAGTCCCAACAATTTACTGAGCGCTATCTTGTTATAGACAAGATATCTGCTGACTGTGCATTAAAACCCGGCTGAATTCGCAATATACCATATCCCATATTATAGCCACGAAGCTATGTTTTAATGCAGCCAAGATTCAGTGTATGGCAAGCTCCTCCAAGCATATTGTCTGCTATTGCTTATGACGCCTGGAAGATCAGATTACGGGAACTCGCGCTCTCTCTCGCTCTCTCTCGCTCTCTCTCTAGAAACTTGCATCCATTGTAGGAGCAGCCTGATGGGCTTGCCTTGCTGGTCTATTTTGATATAAGAATTGCATCCCGCCGCGCCTGCTACCATCATCTCCTGTGCCGGCTTTGACCTTTCTGGCCTCCAACTCCAATTAAAATGGCTTCCTTTGTGTAGGCTGTACTGCTAGCTCGCAAGCGCAGCCAGCGCATTGAGATCATCACATAGTAGGAGTAAGTAGTGGTAGCAGTGGATCCAGCGTAGTCCAGTCCAGTTTAGTGCAGCGTGGATTCTACCGGTCCAGACCCCACTAGCCGTCTCTGGCTGCTATCTCTCCCTCTCTCGTCTTTATCCTGCCCGCCGCGTCCTTCGTTAATGGGTAGAGCGTGGATAATGATGGCCCGGCGGAAAAATTTATAAGCAAATGGCAATAACGCTAATTTCCCGTGGCCAGGTTGCTAATGGTTAGCCCAATGATGTTTCGAAGGGGACATCTTTGGAGTGAAGCTTACTTTCACCTGCAGGAGGAACCAGATTCCACTATTGTTTGACTACCAATCCAAACAGTTGCTGTAACTTTACCCAACAAAGTTTAGAAACATGTATTAGCAGCGTCTTAAATTTCAGACTTAGTAAAGATCGGCTTGAATGAAAGGTTCTAGTCTTTCTCTGGCTGACTGATATTGTGTTTGCCATAGGTCAATGTTAAATGTTTGATTGTAGTACTATTTAAAAGGACATTTATGTTGCACTATCCGAAAACAAATGCCCTGCTTGCACTCCATATATATATATATATATATATATATATATATATATATATATATTCTATCGCACACATGAGAGAGGGAGGAGAGAGGGAAGAGAGAGAGAGAGAGAGAGAGAGAGAGAGAGAGAGAGAGAGAGAGAGAGAGAGAGAGAGAGAGAGAGAGAGAGAGAGAGAGAGAGAGAGAGAGAGAGAGAGAGAGAGAGAGAGAGAGAGAGAGAGTTAGTTCTGTATGACGTATTTGAGAGAGAGACAGAGAGTAGCAAGTTCTGTATGATGTATTTGAGAGAGACAGACATACAGACAGACAAACAGATAGACAGACAGACAGAGAGAGGTAAGTTCTGTATGACTTATTTAACCTGTGCAAGGACTATGTTTCACAAGCTTTTCATGGCATCCTATTTACATTATTCATATATTATTATTGTTGTTGTTATTCAATTGCATTATTCATATATTATTGTTTGTTGTTGTTCAGTATATGCATAATTACTGTTGCTGTTGTTAAAAAATTTCCAACATGCATGAAGTCGCATTAGCAATATTAGTGTGAGTCATGCATATACAGATATGATGCGGTCAAGGACTTGGTTCCCAGACTACCTAGTTCAGCTGGATAAAATGCCTCATCATAAATCATTCATAACTCAGTCTGGTATGCTCGATAGTGTACTGGTTAGCGCGCTGGACTGTCAATAGAGAGGTCGGGAGTTTAAATCCCTGACAGAAATTTGGTTTGAGATTTCTGCTCCACCTGCACCCCAAGAACTGTGAAGAATGATGCAGGAGCTTCTCGGACAGAGAGAGAGAGAGAGAGAGAGAGAGAGAGAGAGGAGAGAGAGAGAGAGAGAGAGAGGAGAGAGAGAGAGAGAGAGAGAGAGAGGAAATCAACCGTGGATGTTTAAGCGAAAAAGAAGTATTCAAATTTTTGAAAGCTGATATGGCAAATGACCCATAACTCAGCTATAATGAGTACACTGACCTTACACTGTCGGAGAGAAGATGAGACGGCGAGGGAGAGGACTTGCCGCCCGCCCTCATATGCTAAGGCTAAGAAAATGAAGTCGCTAACACTTCATACCCAAGGTTGCCTCTGGGCTAGCTTAAGGGACGGCTCTTCTAACTCAGTCTCTTTTAAAGACGGTACTTATAGCTCCCAGAGACAGTGCTGTAACTTGTTTCTAGTGTATACACATACAATCGCATTAAGTATAGGTATTTTCTTATGTTGCTAAATATGATTGCAATATTACTATTGTTCTTTAGCCTGTGTTGCTAGCACACTGTTGCTGGTAATTTGTAAAACTTTTAAAGGTCCATTTGGATCACTTAGTGCAGGCCAGAAAATTCTCTTCTCAGCACGATCATAATCCTACATGTCGCTTTAGTGGAAAATCATTCAGAGTTTGTGGAAAACTTGTCCGACAAAAGATGTATGCGCTTTAATTCTGTTGTGATTCTAACCGAACAGTCTCTCTGATCTGTCGGATATCGACGACCGGGGGGGGGGGGTTTCCAATGGATTCTGATTTTTGACTGCGATTTCACTGATGACCTAGGCATGATGAAAACGGCGCTATAGAAGTCAGATAGATTAGGACGTTTGTGCAGAACCATGCAGGAGCTCTCAGAATGTCAGAGAGGGGAGGAGGGAGGGAGAGAGAGAGGGAGAGGGAGAGGAAGAGAAATAGGAGAGGGAGAGGGAGAGGGAGGGAAAGAGGGAGAGGAGGGGATAGAGAGAGAGAGGAGAGAGAGAGAGAGGAGAGAGAGAGAGAGAGAGAGAGAGAGAGAGAGGAGAGGGAGAGAGGGAGAGGGAGGGAGGGGGAGGGAGGGAGGGAGGGGGAGAGGGAGAGGGAGAGGGAGGGATAGAGGGAGGGATAGAGACAGAGAGAGACAGAGACAGAGAGAGACAGAGACAGAGAGAGAGACAGAGAGATAGAGAGAGACAGAGAGAGAGAAGAGACAGAGAGAGAGACAGAGAGAGAGAGAGGGAGGGAGGGAGGGAGGAGGGGAGGGAGAGAGAGGGAGAGGGAGGGATAGAGACAGAGAGAGACAGAGACAGAGAGAGAGACAGAGAGGGAGACAGAGAGAGACAGAGAGAGACAGAGAGAGAGAGAGGAAATCAACCGCGATGTTTAAGCGAAAAAGAACTATTAAAATTTTTGAAAGCAGATAAGGCAAATGACCCATAATTTTCATAGTAGGATATTCTGGGCCGATCACGTGGCGTATGGAATGTGGCAAGTCCCGGTCTGCAGAGGGAGACAAAGCAACAGAGAGAGGGGAGGGAGAGAGAGACATAGAGAGAGACACAGACAGAGACAGACAGACAGAGAGACAGAGAGAGCAAAGGTATTGCAATGGCCGCGGTCGATTCCAGTGCTCTGAATCACCATGACCTGTGGCCAGTATTGGCCGGCTCTATTATTCTGTAGATACTGGGCATTATTCAGCCAGCCAGAGATAACTGAGGGCAGGATGGGGCAAGATCAGCCGCCCGAGGAGTTACATCCGGGCATTAGAAGTTGCAGAAGGCCTGGAGCATGTTAAGCTATTACTATCCCATCCATGCCTCCAACTACTTTGGGTGACAGACAATGGGGCAGTTAGGGGCTCAAGAATGGTGGTGCTTTGCACATGTTATGTAAGTGGGGTATAGGGGACAGGCAGGAATTGTTCAGAGGCCCTTGTTGACCCCCCCCCGCCCCTTGACAATGACAAGGACACTGCCTGCTGTGCTAGAATAAATTGGGCTTGCTTGACATTCTAAGAACTTGTAGTTTAAAAAATATAATGAATTTTTCAGTTTTGAATACTAACAGCCTAAGTGGAGTGCAGGAATATGAGAGATTTATATTATGAAGATTGAAATTATATATATTTTTATTATTAATCATAAGTGCAAAAGAACACCAGTTTACTATAGATCAGCCTCAAAGGAGGACTGCAACAAGAAGTTTTTTAAAACTTGCTTATCGTCTGCCATATTCTGAACCCACTACCCAATTGCACTTAACCACTCTACTAGTCTAAAAATGTATCCCGATTAAACTAGCATTGGTGTACTTCGTTTCTTTTACTGACCCTTAACTCTGGAATTCTTTTCTGGCAAAACTGCAGAGTCTGGTCTGGCCTTCAGATCTTAATTAAAAAGTCGTTGTCTTTCCGGGCTCATTTCCTTCATTAGCTGTTTCTGTGTCTTCTTGAACTGCCTTTGTGGCCTTCAACCGGACCCACCCTGGAATTTGATTGCACAAGAATTTTGATTAACAATGACCATCAACTGATGCCTGGCCATCATTACTATGGCGTTATAGAAGATTCTTGGGTTAGATTCTTCATGGCTACCTACTCAGGATCGTTTAACAAACGACCTTGTTGAGCTTGTCCTATGTTGGGAATAATAATAAGGTCAGAAGTTAAGACAGGCAACTTTTCTGTAACTGACTGTGGAAGAGACCCCTTAAAATGCATTGCAAGTGTTTTTAGGTATTTTAAAACAGACTTCATATCTGCAATTGGAACCATGTATTTAATGCCACGAGAATGGTTAAAGTTTGAGTGGGTCACTAACACCAACTGTGCTGTGTAGCCGTTCATGGACAGAGTGGCGTTTTGTGCTAATGCCGCAAAAAAGTATCAGACAATTTATGTGTATGGCCAATGGCCATTGGCGCCTCGCGAGTATAAGAGCCATTGTTTTATGTGTTCATCTGTGTAACAAAAGATACTCTTGTGGCTTAACTTGTTTTGAAATATTTTACTGAGGGTTCATGCATTGGTACTTTATGTCATACTACTTATCATTAGGAGCATTGTAGTTAGTTATATTTGATATATATTAATTGATGTTAGTTATGATTGTTTAAAAATTTTATAACCTTCCATAGCGTTGTTCTTTTTGAACAAACTGAATATTTTAGGTTGCACTAAGAAATCCTATGCTATAGTTGGAGTCTTTATGATATTCCTAAAGGTGCTACTCTTTGATTTAGTGCTTCACATAGGCTCGCAAAATATGTCTACTTCTTTGGGTACATTTTTGCCTTGTAGACGGTCAATTGTAGTTCTAGTAATTGTTGTGGTAAATTGTAAAATTTCCTGATTTTGTTGTGTCTTTGGTATTTTGTCATTCTAGTATTTTTTAATTCTATTTTTATTGTAATTGTGATTTGTTATTGTGGCAGTAGGATCATCAGAAATATAGATTTATAATAATGATTATTAGTTCATCATCTGTAAATATGTAAGCAAGTTAGTTAGAGATCGATTTCGATTCGTGTTTGCGAGACCAGAGTCTGAAGAATTTGAACCAGTTGACCTAGGCGAGATATATCACACAAAATGACCTATCAGCCTGATGTATGGTCGGCCAGTGTGACACAGTGGACTGTATGCCAGAGAAGCAATGATCTTTCCTCTGCTTGATTTGACAGACCGCTGACTATACTTTACCTATTCAACGGTTCATCCAAAGTGTCCATTTCTTAAAAGTCTACTGGTCATATTTCCCCTGGGGCAAAGACGGGTTTGATACTTTTTGTCTCGAGCTTGTTTACTTGTGTAGCCTCTTCCTCTGTTGACTGGTTAGCAGGTCATGGACGGTTTTCATTGGTTCCACACGTGCTTACTCATTATCTGGGTGTAGAGGTCTTCCTGGGTTTTTGTATTTTTGCCAAAGAATTATGGACGGTGTATTCGAGCGGGACATTCGATCCTTTGTTTTCTTCTGCTTGGTGCTTGTGTTATTTTTCACATTTTCGTGTTAGTTTGTGTAGTAAATATTTTCTCTATTTTTGTACTTTGCAAGGCTACTACCGTGGCTGTTAGAGATGTTGTCTTTCTCAGTGTATTAATGAGTTTTATGTATGTGTTTGTGTATGTATGTACATGTATTTCTGTGTGTATATGTATATATGTATGTACATATGTATATGTATGTATCTGTATGTATGTATGTATGTATGTATATGTATCTATCTGTATGTATGTATGTATGTACTTGTATGTTGTGTATGAATGTATGTATCTATGTATAAATGTGTCTGTATGTAGTGTATGTATGTATGTAGTGTATGTATGTATGTATGTAGTGTATGTATGTATCTGTATGTATGTATGTGTGTATTATGCTGCATTTCAAGCATCTCACTAAAACTCTTCTCGCTAGCTTTACTGAAGTCAAAGTTCTAAAGAATTAAATGTTCTTGTGCATGCGAATAATGATCATGTAGTTGGAGAAGGTTTCCACTTTCCACTGGCTGTCTCCTGCAGTCTTGTAGAGAATGACCAACAAATTCCCATCGTTGATTACCAGTTCATAGTCAAGGTCCCAGAAGGTTAATATGGGTCTTTTTTGGTCCCTGAACCCTCGATGGCACAGAAGTTCCTCAGTGCAGTTACTTCATCATCATCATCAGTTCCTGACACCAGCCACTTGGCGGTGATGGGTACAAATAAATGATCTCCATTGACCTCAGTTACTTAAAAGGTGCTACATAAATAGCCAGATGCATTCAAGACAAAGAATGACTTCAAGCTGTAACATAATGTGTAGCTATGTTGCATGTTATTCGTACCCATCGCCGTCTTATGTCTGGCGTCAGGAACTGATGATGATAATGATGATGATATTGATGATGATGATCGATGATGATGATGATGATGATGATGATGATGATGATCGATGATCGATGATGATCGATGATGATGATGATCGATGATGAAATTGCATGTTACTGAGATCATTAGGAGCATTGTAATTAGTTATATTTGATAATATGAACTGATGCTGTTATAATTATTTCAAAATGTTTATAACCGGCTGCATCTCAGTGAGTGTGCAGCCTATCTTGGAGTTTTGTGCTGTAGATGGCATTTCCAAATTTGGTATTGCTGTGATGCATTTGTCATTTCTCAGCCTCCTCCAGGGAATGAGATTAGGTTGCCAGACGAGCCATTTCACAAGAACAGGAACAAAATTGATTTTTTTCCACAGATAGTTATTAATTTTTTCTATATTTAAACTGATCCAAAGAGATCGTGTATTGTGTGCATAATAATTAGGCTGCTCAGGATTAAACATGTAAACTAAGGTCCCGTGCTGGCATTCGAAGGATTACAGCCTGCTGTATTGTTCGCTATGGTGAAAGCAAGCTGTAATAATACTGTGTTGAACTGGAAGTTGTTTAAGGATCTTCTGCTTTAAAAAGGTGTGTTGCTGTTACCTTCCGTGATGGTGCTTAGTGTTTACACTTAAGGCTGAAAAATCCTTCAGTTCTGCTTTCAGGCAGGTTCTAAAGAGACATGTATGTGAACAAGTGTGTTATCATTGTGTCCTCTACTTTTACTGAACTTAGAATGGCTTTCTTTTTATGCTGATGTTGTTAGATGGTGACAGAACCGGTGGCTGACTGGTTGAGCACTCCTCTATTGTTGTAGTGTTCAGGTCTATTGTTGTAGTGTTCAGGTGGGTTTGAACAGTTCCTCCACACACTACTGATTCTGTGCCTACAGCTGATGCCTATTCAGTACAAGCAGGTAACTGAGGAAGATAAAAATAGCAGGTAAAAATAGAAAATAAAAATAAGTCAGTTAAAAAGAGTTTAGTCCATAAATGTTTGAAACCTTGGGTGCCCACAGCAAATCATGTGTGCAGGGGCAAAACAGGACATTTTGTCTCGACCTGGTCGGGGCGAAAAATGTCGAGGTGCTAATTCCGGGAGGGGGCAAGCACCTGAAGATATCTGATATTGCATTTGCAAATGTGACTCACTTGTGGCTGCTGGGTGTCTGTCATAACTAGAATTTTGTAAACCATATTTTATAGAAATCAGTTGCTGATATGCTTGTGAAGTTTTCAGGGATCATATCTTCCTCATGGTGTCGATGTCTCTGCCATATTGTTATTACTTTGCACTGGAACCTCGCAACCTGTGTGGTGCAAAGTCTGTCCAGTTGTACTGCAGCTGTTGTGCCGCTGTATTTGTGTGCATGCTTGTATGTATGTACATATGTGTGTGTACATACATAGGAATGCACGTGTATGTATGTTTGTATGCATGCAAGTATGTACCTATACGGTTGTATGTATGGACGTGTACCTACGGTTGTATGTATGGACGTATGTATCTATATATTTAGACACTTAATATAGGGATGTTCCCTCAAGTCCTTGCACTTGCACTTCAGGTAAGGATTGTTCTTTCAAGGCCTGTGGCTGAAGGTTCTCTCAGGGCTACCAGACTTTGCGGTTCTCCGTCATGTAGGACAATCTTGAGCCTGCAGGGATGAATTCCTAAGGTTTGAATAGCAGACCATTGTTTTGCTATGTATGTCATGGCTGAAGCCGCTAGTGCCGAATTCAGCGGCTTGGTGACAGAGGCAACTGTACACAAAGTTCACAAACAGCTTTTCCAAAGCAGTAGTAACTCGAGTGAGTGTAGCAGGTTCACACCTGTAAACATTGAATCAGCTGACTGGCGTGTTGCAGTTTACTAGAGCATATGCAGGTGATGATAGTTCATGAGTATGATTACCTTACCATACATCAGTGCTTTATTCTGCCGGCACGATCCAGAACGGCGTTCCGGCACCTTTATTCCGCTATTGAAAAATAATTAGTTATTTAATAAAAGAATAATTTAGTTATTTTTATTTAATGTGGCGTCAAAAGTTTTCTTGGGAAGGGTCTTACCGAGACCCCTCCCCAAACCACCCCATTTTTCTTGGACTTCGCCCTCCATTTAGCCCTTCCATAATTGTTGAGTTCCTGGAACCTTTTTTTCTAGAAAAAAGCACTGCCTTCCATTTTGTGTTAATGAGTTGACTGGTTTAGGAATGCCAGTCAGCAGAAGAAGAAATTTTGGTTCGTTTTGACGTGCACGAGATCGCTGTGCCATGCTGTATCAGACTCACGATTAACATGATTTTTAGTAATATGAATGGAAATTATTTTATTGATGTCTAGGCTGTTGGATGAGATGGTCTGAACTGGCCAAAGAAAATGCACGCTAAGAAATCAGTCCTGACTAAAATCGAGATGACTCCTGTTGGACTGTTTCAGAATTTGTTAAGATGTCTGCAATATTGTCCGATATGAACTGACAGAGTTCTTATACTGTATGTGCTGAACTTTGCTGCCTTCCATACTCTGTCAATGCATTTCAAGTTCCCAAAATGCATTACTTGCAAATTATTCATTAGCCATGTGATATTCATGCATGTGTGTGTGTGTGTGTGTGTGTGTGCGTGCATAGGTGCGTGCATGTGTGTGTGTATAGGTGCGTGCATGTGTGTGTGTGTGTCTATGGTTGCACAGACATAGATGCAGTAGCTTTGCAGATTTGTCAATGGAGAGTATGAATTTGTGCACAGATTCGTTCTGGGTACGGCTTGTGTTAAGCCCATGTGGTTATAAAACTTTTTTGGCAAAGTCTGTTCATAATAAAGCTGTTGTAAGCAGATTGTTATGCAGAGCAGGAGTCTGCAAAGGACAGTCAGTTTCTGTAGGTAATGTGTTTAGCGGTGTGTTTGCGTTAACACACGTGCAAGTTCGGAGGCTGTTTCTGTTGAAATTGCCATGTGGATGGAACAAGACTTGCATTTCTATTGTGCCTTTTCAATACAGAAAAATATTGCCAATTTGATCCTTGACAGCAGAAAACTACTTCCATTTATTGCTAGATTTAAAAAATTTTGCGAAATTGCCAGAAGATGCAATATATGTACGAGTGTCTTGTGACAGTCTTGGTGCAAGACCTTTTGAGCACCTCTGAAATGCGCTGCAAAATTCTAATAATGGTAACCGTAAACTCCTATTTTTTAAGCCAGCTTTTTTCAAACAGTGGTACGCATGCCACTAGTGGTACGCCAGGTGTCACGACCCCTTTTGGGTCTCCTGTGTAGCCAGATTATGTTAACTGATTAATTGTAAGCATTATATGTTTTTTTTAACCTTCCAATGTTTGGTTACCGAAATAAAATACAATACAATACAAACAGTTTTTGGAATATTATAAAGTTATCATATATCCTTACGTCTGTATCTAGACTAGAAGCGCATTTTAGGGAAGCCGTTAAAAGCGAGCAGGGTATATGGGAATATATTTTAAGTTTAATGTGAATAAGGTAGATATAATAATATTCTTTATAAAAATTACAGCTGAAGACCAGTGACGCATTTCTCGCTGTTTTGCGCTTTTTCTCAGTGTGTGTGTGTGTGTGTCTGTGTATTTGTAGGTGTGCGTGTGTGTGTCTGTGCGTGTGTGTGTTCAGTTTGAGGTTTATCCAATTCTGTACGTGGTGAGACAGTGATTACTTGCGTTGGCTATTAGACAGGCAATGAATGGCCAATTCTAGATACTCCAACACCTGGCACCTGCACGCCCTGGCAGTTGCCTATCTATCTAGGCGTGTGCTCTATGGATTTGCCCGGAAGGCTGAATAACTGCAGCGGAATGTCCTAGATTGTTCATTTCGAACCGGAAGAGAAGGAAACCACCGCCGTTACCTAGCCGACCTCTGACCAGGCCCCCGGGGAAGGGCAGCTATAAACCCACGAGGTAACCGACCCTCGAAAACGTCAGACTGCATGGTGCGCGTCCAGTGAGAAACCGAGAGACATAGCACCTTCAGAAGTTGGCGGTTTTTTTGGACAAGATCATCAAATTTTTATTTGTTCATGTTCTGCGTTTGAAAACTGCAGTAACCCCTTGGACTGACTTTGATCCGCCTCTTTAAGGCTCTTGGCGCGTGGAGGTATTTCCTTTAGTAACAGTATCCGTACAAGCCGTGAAATGAAATTTGGCGCAGTTTTTGTAGTTGGCACGTATGGGCTTCTTGTCTATTTTGATGTTTAGAAATCAGTTTGAACATAAAAAAATGACTAAATGTGCTTCAGAAAATAAAAAAAATGACTAAATGGGCTTAAAATTGTGTGCTAAAAAGTAAAAACTGATAAGAAATTGTCCACCATGCAAAACCTGTGCTATGGTGAATCTGCCCTCTTTCTCAATCTCCGAGTCCGTGCTAAGCATTCATGTTGTTTTTACCATAGCAGTTATTGCATGTGTCTGCAGCGTATAATTAAATCCTGCAGTAACACAGGTCTACCTGTTGTTTGTGGATTGTTTGACACAACCAGACTGAGACACTTGATTTCGATTTGCAGGTGACGGCGACAGACAGACAGACAGATAGAGAGAGACAGAGAGAGAGACAGAGATACAGACAGATACAGACAGAGACAGACAGAGTCAGAGAGACAGACAGTCAGAGAGTGACAGACAGACAGAGAGAGAGAGAGACAGACAGACACAGACAGACAGAAACAGACAGAGTTAGAGAGAGACAGACAGACAGACAGAGATTCAGAGAGAGATAGACAGGCAGAGTCAGAGACAGACAGACAGAGACAGACGGAGCGAGACACAGAAATTGAGTGACAGAGAGTCAGAGAAATTGACAGACAGACAGACAGACAATCAGACAGATTCAGAGAGAGAGACAGACAGACAGAGAGTCAGAGACATACAAAGTGAGACAGACAGACAGAGACAGACGGAGAGAGACAGACAGACACAGAGAGTCAGAGATAGTCAGAAAAATTGAGAGACTGGCAGACCGAGATTCAGAGAGAGAGAGAGACAGACAGAGACAGACGGAAAGAGACAGACAGACACAGAGAGACAGACAGAGTCAGAGAGAGTCAAAGAAATTGAGAGACAGAGAGTCAGAGACAGACAGACAGAGAGACTGACAGAGACAGACAGACAGAGTTATATTTTTAGTGGTATGGAGAGAAAGACGGAGGTGAAAATCCAAATTGCACACGGCCGAAGCGAACGCCTGTCGAGTTTTTTCCTGTTTTTGCGGCGTCGTCCTAAGAATTGCAGATAATTATAAATATTGAAGAACACTGTGTTGAGCTATATTTGTGTAAGCTGCGGAGGATGTTGCACCCAAGGATGGCGGTTGCCTAGCAACGCACGATGCGGTAAAACATTCATAACCGAAGCAAGCTACACGCTGCCGTTGTCTGACTTCTTAAGAATTTCAGTTCGCAAGACCGGGTGGCAGTTTCCGGCTCCTGGGGATGGCCATGGTCGGACGGAGAGTTCCAGTTTTTCCGGAAAGTGTTATGAACAGTAGGGTAGAGTCAGTCTTGCTCAAATCGCCTCCTCTTGTTTTGTCCTGTTCACGACAGTAATAGCCTGCTATCGTGACTGCCCATGCAAAGCATTGCGTTGTATGCTACAGACGCCTCTCCACCACTGTTTGACCTACGCTGGCTTTTTACAAGGAGGACCATGTCAGTGTCAGTGGTCATCTCTGCTGTCACACTCTGTAGTCCCACCACTGACAGTTGTCTGAGGGGCCACTGGACAAGGTGGTGAATGAAACACTTGCTGACAGGTAAGGTAGCCTTACCGCTCACTGACAATGGTCATCCTTTCAACACGGGGTGCAATGGTCCCAGGGCTATGCTTTCAGTGGTCCCATCGACGCACTGTCAATAATCCCAGTGGCAAACTGCAAGTGGTCCTATGGACACACTACACTGTCAGTGGGCCCACACAGGGTCAGGGGTCAGTAGCGCTGGGGTTATAGTGTCCGTGGTGCGATTGTCATGCTTTGAGTGGTCCCACCGCCGCCACACAGTGTCACTGGTCCCATCGCCAGAGCGTCAGTGGTCCTACCGCCACAATCAGTGGTCCCACGGACACACTGTCAGTAGTCCCACCACCTCCGCCGCTGTCAAGCATCGACGCCAATAAATCAGGCGTTCTCATCGACATTTGTTGCTGAGCCCATCCGAAGATCGTCTGGCAGGGCGGCATCCGTCGCCGCCGTGGCGGCCAGCCTCGGCGCCTTCTCCCGCCGCCGCCGACGCCAGGCTCGGCCTCCCCGCCACGGTATTGACTTTTTGCCGGGCAAGCATGTGGCGGCATGCTGAAGGAGAGAGCGAGACAGAGAGAGGGAGAAGGAGGGACAGAAGGAGGAAGGAAGGAGGGGTGGGGGAGAGACCGGCCTCTGCTGCCTATCGGATGGTGCCTATTAGATTAGTCGCCCAGCCAACGGGTGCAATCTGGTCTTTGGGCGCCGTGAGATTCATCATGTCTTCCGAGAAATTCATATTGGCAACAAGGATGTAAAACTGACCGAAACGGTGGACCGGACCGACGCGAGGACGCCCCCTCGCTGCCTCCCTTCTCCTTCCCGCCCTCTTCTACCACTACCACCGCAGAAACTTTTTCTGTGACCATCTTCGGATCTGCTCACCTTTGACCCTCGTCGTATTTCTAGGCTTTACAAGAATTATTGACCAATATATATATAGCAGTTTGCGTATCAAGTCGAGTGTTGCAATTAATGAAGTTTCCCAACTGCATTTTTGGATTCTCTGGTCAACTTTGTTCTCTTGTGCACAGACAGAAAGAAGTCTGTGCACGATGCGAAGCATAGTTTAAAATACCAAAGATGTTCAGCTTACTTCTTTCAGTCTTTTGGTTGTGTGATTCAATGGATCTCAGGTGATCTGAGTGCAAGAACCTTGCAGGAATATAGTATGTTATCAGCACAGGTCTTCTGGTTAGGTACCCTGTCTCTAACTCGCACATTGAGGCACAATTTTAGTTGTCTGCTTAATAGTAGTAGTGGGAGCAGCAGCAAGTAAGTAAGTAAGTAAGTATATCCTTACCAGTGGATAAAGTGGTTTGGGTGAGCAGTGGGAACGCCAAAGAAGAGCTTCATTGGAACGCATGCGTGAGCAGTGGGAACGCAAGCAAAGAATTTCGAGAGCAGTGGGAACGCCGTTCCCACGCATTCCCACCCACTTTAAACCCTGATCCTTACTTACTTACTTACAATACAACAACAACAACAATAATAACAAGAACAACAATGAGAAAAACAATTATATCAACAATGACAACAACAATAACAACAACAATGACAACTAAACACGTTCTCTGCTATCGCTGTTTACAAGGTTTAGTTTTACAGAAAAGTTTAATAGGCTTTGAAAGTAATTCTTTGTTCCTGAGGAATTGTATCTACTTTGTGTAAAATTATAACGTGTATCAAGATACATAATGCATCCTAATCACCTCAAAGAGGTGCACCAATGGTCATGATGATGATGATGATGATGATGATGATGATGATGATGATGATATGATGAGGTGCTCTACTCAGCTTCTGCAGCTTGATGCAGAATCCCCATTCAGTAACTAGAGTAAGCTGTTTCTTTCTAGAGTCTTATATTGAGTTTTGCATGCTGATGAGTTCCCTGAAACAGAACAACATTTATGTCTGATTACTGTATACATGGCAGAACAACATAAATGTCTGATTACTATATACATGCACCTCAGATTCAGACTGTCTGACTTTGCACGTGTGTAATAATGCTTTAGATAAGTAAATAAATAAAATGAATGAGGTTGTATCACATACGGCGTGGTGAAAGGCAGTTCTACATCAACAGGTATGCTGCCCAAATGTTGGATGTAATGGGCAGACTAGTTAATTCCTGACCAATGAATGGGAAAGCTGCAGTTGTGACGTTTGTTGCACTGAACTTTACCTTCAGTATGTAAGACAAGTGAATAGTTGTGTATCATTCTCTGTTTGTTTTACATAACGATCACTGATGCTATATAAGATATCCATTTGAAAACGGATCCTTGTGACCTGCAGGTCATCAGCTGAAAGAGCAATGCTCAGGCAAGGTGTTTGATACAGAATAAATTTTCAACAGAAATCATTTGCCGTAAGTTTTGTCTTCACGCGTGTAACGGTTAATTGAGTTTGAATTTGTTTGTGCTTAAAGTCCGTTGCTTTTCAGACTCCTGCTTTTTCACGTCACTGATGAGTTTAGCATTGAAGTTATTGCTGTTGACTGTAGGTGAATTTCAATGTCCAATTTGAATTTCTACGTGGTAAAATGCAGAACTCTGCACATTTATTGTCTCTCTCCTCTTCAGAGGGGGAGTTCATCATTGTCTGCATCATCTCTGTGGTGTTCCTCTCTCTGGAGCATTGCCATGTCCACAACATGCTGCTAGCCGTATCTACTTGGGCTCGTGTACAGGCTCTGTGTAGTTTGAAATTCAGTGGGCATATGTGGTGGCAGTGGTGCAGGCATCCAGTTGGTCTTTTCCAACCTCTTAGAAGGCTGTAAATCATACTTGTAGAGGACTAGCATGGTACTGTTTGCAGTATCAATGCACAGTGTTTCAAAATAACCAGAGCTTCCTTTTTTTGGATCACATCTGACAATGGAGTGTATAATTTTGCATCAGTGGACCTCTGCTCTCATGATGTGAGCTGGGTAGGCAAGGTCCAGTATTCTTATTAGGCAGGCACCATTGTTGAAAGGGATAGATGACGACGACGACGACGACGACGACGATGATGATGATGATGATGATGATGATGATGACGGTGACGACGAACGCGACGACGATGATGATAGGAGTGATTATAATGATGTTCACTGATTTTGAAATTCACTATGATTATGATAGTGATGTGTTCCAGGAAGTTGGCATAGCTCCTGTGTTAGTTGGCAGTACTTTGCTTAGGTGAATATTTGGTTCGAGATTTCTGCTCCACCTGCAAACCCTTAGCCAACTCGGCTATAATGAGTACACTGACTGTACACTGTCGGTGGGAAGATGAGATGGCAAGGGAGAGGACTGACCACCCGCCCTCATATGCCGTGGCTAAGAAAATGAAGTCGCTAACACTTCATACCCATGGCTGCCTCATTGTTAGTTTAAGGGACTGCTCTTCTTCGTCTATTGGCTTTTGCGATACAGTTCTATAGCTCTGCATGAATGCTTATTTTTTGGATGAGATGGTTAGGTGTGTTTGGTTGCAAATAGACTGCATGCTCTCTGTGGTAATTAACCTTGGGTTAAAATTGGGTAGTGCTGATGAACTAAATGGGTGTTTGGGATAGGTGAGGATTCTTTGATTCAAGGCTAGTTGTGTACTGGCACAAGGTGAGATGTAAATATGAACAAGTTGTGCTATGGCTTGAGAGATGCATGTCCCTTATAAAGCGCTCAAACCCTTTGATCAGTGCTTGCGCCAGTTACATGGTACAGGAAGTCAAGTCTTCAACATGCCACAGAGCATATTGGACACCCGACTTACTCTGCTGTGTTTTGGAGATGTTTTCTTGCTTTTATGGGGGGTGCTCGATAGTGAGGGCGCTCAGTAGTGTAGTGGTTAGCGTGCTGGACTGTCAACTGAGAGGTTGGGGTTCAAATCCCCGCCAGGGCATAAATTTGGTTCGAGATTTCTATACCATCTGCGCCTCAGGCAACTCATCTGTTATGAGTATACTGACCAATGGTACGATGTCAGTGGGAAGATAAGACGAAGAGGGAGAAGACTGGCCACCCGCCCTTATATGCTGAGACTAAGAAAATGTTCAAAGTCACTAAAATTTCATACCAATGGCTGCCTTAGGGCTAGGTTAAAGGACTGCTCTTCTTTCTTCTTTTTGCTGATTTTGTGTCTAAGTCAGAAGAAAGGCCTTGAGGTCTGTAAGTACAGAGAGAGAGAGAGAGAGAGAGAGAGACAGAGACAGAGAGAGAGAGAGAGAGAGAGAGAGAGAGAGAGAGAGAGAGAGAGAGAGAGAGAGAGAGAGAGAGAGAGAGAGAGAGAGAGAGAGAGAGAGAGAGAGAGAGAGAGAGAGAGATGAGTGTGGCTACACTTACCTGCTGGACAACCCATTCATGTCTGGATCAGTCAGACACAGTGATCGATGTTCAGTTGAATTCGTTTCGACCTTCTCCCACCAACACCTTGTTAATGAGCTGCGTCTCATCCTATTCTTCATTGCTTGTGTCTGTGGCTCAAAGACCAACCATATTCCGGTCATCATGCAAGAAGCTTTCTTTGGCAGATCTAGTTTTAAATAGATGTTGTAATAATAATAATAATAATAAATAATGATAATAATAATACCAAATAATAATAATAATAGTAGTAATAATGTTACCAGCGTCTATCGCTAACAATACAGCGTTATAACGCGGTAGCTTTTAGGGGCACTTTTGCCAGCCAGGAAACAGACAAATAGGGCTATTCCGGACACTTTTTTCTGCATTAGTCAATATTCAAGTCCCTGAGGGATCCTGTATCCCCCAAGGCAAACAAAATAATAATCTGTCATTTGTAATGCGCCTAAACAAAATGAGACCTTGCACGAAAGTGTGTAACAAAAAATAGACTAATTATATGCATCTTAAATAGATAAGTTTTAAGGTCCTCGTCTGGATTGAATAACCGACCGTTATGATACTAGACATAGATCTGTCAGCTACATAAACTCCGGAAGGTATCTTTGATATGATGATGAGCAACCGTTGTCATTGATATGATGATGAGCAACCGTTGTCATTGATGTGATGATGAGCAACCGTTGTCATTGATGTGGTGATGAGCAAGCGTTGTCATTGATATGATGATGAGCAACCGTTGTCATTGATATATGATGGTGAGCAACCGTTGTCATTGATGTGATGAGCAACTGTTGTCATTGATGTGATGATGAGCAACAGTTGTCATTGATGTGATGATGAGCAAGCGTTGTCATTGATGTGATGATGAGCAACCGTTGTCATTGATATGATGAGCAACCATTGTCATTGATGTGATGATGAGCAACCGTTGTCATTGATATGATGATGAGCAACCGTTGTCATTGATATGATGATGAGCAACCGTTGTCATTACATTTTATGTGGTGACTCAAGTCAAACAGCAAAACGTACCAATGAATACTAAACATCCCATAACCTGCAGTTTAAGCAAGTGTTAATGATGTAGGCTTTCCCTGAGCGCCATGCCTCTGCAGTTTCAAAATCCCGTATATTGCGAGGAGATGGTGGTTTATGACTGATCCAAGCAGCTCATGGGGACAGGTTGTTGAGGTTATTTGCTTTTCTTCTTCAGCCTGGTTATTGAATCCCAGGTCATTGACTGGGGAGACCAATGGTGGTGAAAGAAGGTATTACTGTAAATGCTTAATTACATTGCGTGATTACACCTGCATGTTGTGGAGATATGCAGGTGCCCTGTTGCTGCACTTAGGCTAAAGCCCGCCATAAATTGTTGTAATTGCATCATGGACCATCTTTTTGGATCAGCCTTCCACTGCACATATGTATTATTGCATTTTACTGTTCAGCAAACAGTTTCAAACGGTCTAAAATCCACTTGTTTTAGATCTATTTATGTGTGCAGCATCTTTGTGAGGTGCTACAATGTGGTATACTATATACGCTGTTACATATGTAAAGTAACTAAGTAGTCAGATAACTTACTGGTATGTATGTATGTATGTACGTATGTAAAGTAACTAAGTAGTCAGGTAACGAACTGGTATGTATGTATGTACGTATGTAAAGTAACTAAGTAGTCAGGTAACGAACTGGTATGTATGTATGTATGTATGTATGTATGTATGTATGTATGTATGTATGTATGTATGTATGTATGTATGTATGTATGTATGTATCAATCAATCAATCAATCAATCAATCAATCAGTTTATTGACTCATCAAACATTACATAAACAAACACATTAGGTTAAACAAAATAGTACAAACTCTTTGTAGCAAAGTGCATTTATAACCTGAGCTTACAGTACGAGACAATGAGTCAGCCGAAAAGGATCAATAGACCCGCTAACAACTCGGCTGGCTCATTTACCAGTCTATTTTGTGTTAACTCAACGCAGTCACAGAAGCAGTTTATCTCATCACATGGAATAGAAACATAAGGCAGAACAATAAGCATGAGGCAGCAGCTGCCAAAATACTTTTCACTGTGTCAGTAATAAAAACATCTTCAATCTAGATTTGAACTGATTTAGAGTTACAACAATTTTTAAGTTTTCTGGGAGCGAGTTCCATGTTCGCGGACCTGAGCATTTAATAGAAAACTGTCTTAATCTAGTTCTCGCATAATCACCTCTATAACAAACCGAGGTTCTAGTATTGTGATCATGTATATCCTTACCCATAAGGAAGAAATTTTTAAAATTTGAGGGTAATAAATGTCTGTGGAACCTAAACATAAACAAGCTTATTTGAAGTTTATTTATACTACCTAGATGCATAATCCTATATTTATTGAAAATATGCTTGGTGCTAGATAACCAATGAAGCCGAAAGATTACCCTAACAGCTCGTTTCTGGAGAATTTCTATAGGTTTTAAGTACGATGGATAATTAGAGCCCCATGAGATATTACAATAGGATAAATATGGGAAAATAAGAGTATAATATAAACTAAGTAATGTAGTGCTTGATAAGCAATGTCGTACACGGGATATAATACCAATACTTTTGGCTATCTTCTTAGCTATATGATTTATATGATCCTTCCATGTTAAATATTGATCCAAGTAGACTCCGAGGAATTTACATGAATTCACAAGGTTAATATTTACACCATCTAAAGTAACTTTTAAATCAGAAACATTGATTATCTTCCGCTTTGGACGAAAGATAATGAAATTAGTCTTGTCAATGTTCAAGGATAATCCATTGGCCTTGAACCATAGGCCAATTACATCAAGCTCGGAATTGACTTTGTTAAACAGAGATTGCAATGACCTGTCAGAGGAAAATGCATTTGTATCGTCCGCAAATAATACAAATTTGAAGACCTTAGATGTATTGGGTAAGTCATTCACGTAAATTAAAAAAAGTAATGGTCCCAATATGGAGCCCTGAGGGACTCCACATGTAATAGTGTGCAATGGAGATAGTACGCCATTAAAACTCACACATTGCAACCTGTTTTCAAGATAGTCTGTAAACCAATTAAGCATATTGCCTCTGATACCATAGTGCTCAAGCTTATTTATTAGAATACGATGGTCCACGGTATCAAAGGCTTTAGACAGATCGAAGAAAACACCCATTGAAAATTCATTCTTATCCAGTGATTCTGTGATCCTATTTTGCATATCTAATAGTGCCATAAAGGTCGAGTGTTCCTTACGAAAGCCATATTGATTAGATGATAATAAATTAAACTTATTGAAATAATCCATGAGTTTATTATAAACAGTTTTCTCAAAGTATTTTGAAAAATAAGGAAGGATTGAAATTGGCCTATAGTTATTAAAACTGGACTTATCCCCAGTCTTAAAGAGAGGAATGACTTTGGCTATTTTTATATCATTGGGGACCTGACCTGAGGAAATCGAGGAGTCAATAATATATGCCAAAGGTTTAGCAATAGTTTCAATAGTGGCCCTGGCGACTGAAGGGTCAATACCATCCATTCCACAGCTTGATGTTATCCGTATTTGATTAGCCACTTCGATAACATCATTCTGCGTAACTGGCAGCATACCCATTGAAGATACACGTGAGTCTTTGAGAAATTTATCAAATGATGGGCAGTTTTCTGGGATATCAATTTTCGAGGCCAAGGCAGGTCCTATGTTTACAAAATAGTCATTGAATTTTTTTGCAATTTCAAATTTGTCAGAGATACTCGAATTTCCTGTGGTGAAGACTTCAGGGAAATTGAACCTACTACCACAGTTAAGCAAAGTTTTAATATTTTTCCAGATTTTTTTAAAGTCATTCCCACATTCCATAAACTTATTAGCATAGTATCTTTTTTCTGCAGCTATTTTAGTCTTTTTAAATATATTACGAAATTTGGTAAATGATTCTTTGTTAGAGTTGGTTGGATTTTTCAAATATTTTTTATATAATTTAGATTTTTTCTTACATGATCTCAATAACCCACTAGTCATCCATGGTTGTTTATACTGAGGTGTGCCTTTATTCTTAAGTGAATGCTCTCTAAGGGGAAAGGATGTATTATATAATTGCTTGTATATTTCCATGAATTTAGTGTATGCAACACAAGGCTCTTTCGCATCACAAAGTGACATAACCTGCGACCAATCAACTTCAGATAACAAATATCTGAATTTATCAATGGCGGAACTGTTAATTATTCTCTCATTAGGAGGACTAGGACACGTTTTGTTAAGACGAAAGGGAGTACTAAATACTATAGGTAGGTGATCAGAGATATCATAAGTCAATATGTGTGAATCCTGAGAATCATCCAAGAAATTTACAAAAATGTTGTCAATTAATGTAGCGGTGTATGTATGTATGTATGTATGTATGTATGTATGTATGTATGTATGTATGTATGTATGTATGTATGTATGTATGCAGTGTATGTATATATTAATGAATGTAGGTATTCATGCATGCATGTACAGTTAAGTTACCTTATTAGCTGATGTTATGTGGTGCCAGCACCAGTCGATGATGCAAACCAGCAACACCGCTTGCGCCATAAAATGGAAACACCTCGCAACTCTAGATTTTATGTAGTGCCAAAGATCCGCAAATCACGCAGGCCGACAATACGACGCACTTTAAAAACGACAGGTCTTTCAGTGCCACAGGCCCCTCGCTCTGCCCTGCCACAGCGAGCCAAGACCATGCGTGGCCAGTACTCCCCCAGAGACTAGATAGAGCCGTCCACGTAGCAGGTCTGGAAATTTATTTCCAGTCTTGAGATTCATGAACTCCGAAAAGGTAAAACGGGAGCATTACCGCCTGCGAGGTCTTTGACTCCGCCAGCTTGCCCACTTTTGTAGGTTGCCAGCGGCCTAGAATGAAATGGTCTAGACAGCTATTCTGCGTTTGAGGTTTTATGCGCATGCGTAAATGCTCTTGACGAACCAGAAGTGGTTGTTTTCTTCATCTCAAAGGTTGTTGAATGTGACTCTGAAGACCATAGTTGATGAAAACATATATTGTCCGTCTGCCTAACAAGCTGTTATTATTTTGTTCACCTATCTTCCCTGCTAGCTACAATTATATTAACTGGTTAACCACAGAACTTTGGTTTACTTATTGTCCTACTTTAATGAGTTTAATATTAAGTTTAAGATTCTTTTGCTGGTGGTAGGCTGCATCGCGGGTTCTCCATCTTACCTAAGTAGAAAGCCATGTTTTCCAGTATCACAGGGTAATCTGGTTGGCCCCCCTCCCCCCGTCGCTTACTTCCATAATGCAACACAAAAGATTTTCAGTGGTCAACCCCTCATTCTGAAACACGCTTACGTGCAGTCTATGACATGAGCTTCCTCTGCTTTCTGTGCCTCTATTTCGCAAGCGGTTGAGAGAGATTTGGGATCACCTCTGATGAGTTTTCTAGAAGAGGCGCTAAGCACTTATAACGGCAATTACAATTACTGACTATAGAGTTATCTTACCTTTCCAACAGTTTAACTTACCTTCGTGTGTGAAATACTGCACTGGTTGCCCTTTCCAAGGAGACCTTCCATCTTGGTGGGCTGATCTTCAGAATATTGACCTGATAACGACATGGTTTCATATGCCATCAGTTGATGCCATGTGCATTGGAGACTGGTGCAGCAGAAGTTGCTCTTAGTTTAAAATCGTTATGTTCGTGCTTTACTATGTGGCTGGTTGCTCTCTGTCTTACCTGTGGGAGCTATTCACAGATCATGGTCATATTTGTACATGGCTGCATTTAATCTTTGTTCCAATATTCCCTCTGTCCTGCTCTTTCACAAAATGCAGTACAAAAGTTTGACGGTCATTCTTGAACTGGCTGCTGAGTGACCTGCAGCATGAGCTTCTTAGCCTTTCTCAGCATGCAAGCAAGCATTCCACGTCTTGTAAGATCATGTTGCATTGTGAAAAAGCAAGCTCTAGATCAGATTGTTTTTGTGCAAGGTTCCTCTGAGATGGTTACAGTACAAGAACATTGAGCAAGTCCTTCACTCACAATTGCTCAGCACCATCGATTGATGCTTGGTCACTGGATAGTGGCGCTTAATAAATGCATAACAATTGCTGCTGTTTCAGTTGCATTGTCTAAATGCTGTGCTATTCTTCTGTTGTAGCTTACTTGCTGCATTGTAATTGTTTACAATCTGTAATCTCTTGACAAAGGTCACTAGTGCCATTATTTCTCGAGTATCTCAAGTCGTACAGTTTCACATGTACCAACTGTGCCTTCAAGAGGCTGTGCAAATGTTCACTTACACACACGTGCATGTATGCATACATGTACTTATGCATGCATTGGTTAATGCTTTGTTGATGTCTTGAGTGCCTGAGCCTGATTACAAAAAATCTGTTGATGACACATACTGCAATCAAGTAATGTAGAATGAATTCCTGCAAAACAAGATTTTCGCTTGGGGTATACGAAGTTTACCCAAAATGTTTTCTTGAAAGGTATCCCTCATAATGAGCTATTTGGAGAATTAATTTGACAGTACCACTTTTAATTGTTTTAGTGAAGTAGGCATCACTAAACATTTAAATTTGACAGCGAAATGGTTTAATTTTTTTCTACTTATGGTGTATTCTTGTTGTAATATTTTCTCTGAAAATTGTTTTTTAGAACTGAGTTTACATGATTTGATCCGCCTGCTATGTGGATTTGCCATCGGCTCTTCTGCATGACTAAAAAATCTGCAACAAGGCTGATAATTTAGATAGGACAGCGTGACATCTACAATTCAAAATGGTGAGTGAGCACGTTTGCTTGTGAACAGATAGTGTTGCAACGAGATATTTAATTACACAAATTGTGTAGTATCATAATCTTTCAACCTCTTAAGCTTGGAATAGTTCAGCTGGAATTGTACTCTGTTCTCATGGTAGGGCTTTAAGTCGTGGTTTTTCAGGCCATGGACGTTTCCAGGGTACAACCTTTCAGCTAACTTCCAGGTTGTATGCATGTCCAGACTAATGTAAAACAAGCTGAGGACAGCTACACCTTAACCCTTTGACGACGAGAGGGATTAGTTTTTCATGCATTTTAGTACATGCTCATCGTTAAAGTGTTGAGCTTCATCACTCAGTTTTTAATGCATTTAACATGGTTGCCAATGGTACGTGGTTGGCTGGATCTCTCTCTGGTAATTGCCTTTTGGTACAACTTCTACAGTGGAGGCACAAGTTCACAACATTTCTTAGTATAAGGTAAGGAAAGGTAAGCTCATCACTTAATTATTAATGCATTTAACATGGTTGGAAAAGGTACACGGTTGTCAGGGATCTCTCTTTGGCAATCATGGTTTTTAACAACTAAGTAGAGGCAAAACATTGCATAATATAAGAGAAGGAAAGGTAAGCTCAACACTCAGTTATTAATGTGCAGTTAAGATGTACATGAAAGGTGTATGTGAAAGAGGTCTTTTCTTTGGCAACTACATATATGCCATCTTGCGTCAGCTTCCGCAGTGCAGGCACAACACAGTGTAATAAGTGTACGGAAAGGTAAGCTCATCACTCAGATATTAATGAAGATTACACCTGTATGGCTGGCAGAGCTCTGTCATTGGCAACCGTGGTGGAGTTCTATTTAAG
Organism: Allolobophora icterica; assembly: GCA_963556255.1. NCBI lineage: Eukaryota > Metazoa > Annelida > Clitellata > Crassiclitellata > Lumbricidae > Allolobophora > Allolobophora icterica. Next base: position 49,097,020 of record OY744610.1, read on the forward strand.
CAGCCGAGCTTTTCTAGCTTTTCAAGAAATGATGCTGTTTTCTATTGCATAAATTTGAAAGCAACAGATCTACAGTTTCCCAAGTAGTCTGAATGACTGCTTTATAAAACTTTGCTGAAGGCGCTACAAAAATATCCAGGTATATATATATATATCAAGCATCGTTGGATACAAGAGAAGCAATACAAGAAACTTTCTTCATAAGACTGATGTCTAAGGCAGAGTTAACCAAAGTGGGTCGCAAAACTCTGGCAAGTGGGTCGCCAAATTTGCCGAGAAACATTTATATTTTCAGGGCAACGACATTTGGCTATGATTGGGCTATAACTAGCTGTCGTAGTTGTGCATGTGTATATGAAGAGAAGGCAATAACCACCACATTTAGCAATGCGAGATCATTAAAAACTTCTGCTACTAAAATAAACTATGTTAATTTAAATATATAACAAGTTTATCAATGCGTAATTTTACACAGTGAGTACCGGGACTGCCAAGGTATTTGCAAATGGGTCCTGATGCAGAGAAGTTTGGGAACTGCTGGTCTAATGCATAACCTTGGAATTGACCGGGTTACACTTGGAATCGACCAGGTTACACTTGGAATCGACCAGATTGCAATTCTGTTTAGGAGTCATTGTAATTATGATTGTATTCGCAAATTTATAAAGCACCACTTGGAGTGCCATTGATTAATAATGCCTGGTGTATTACTATTATTGTGCTATAGAAGTTCTAAGATTAGATTATGTGCATGGTTCTTACGAGCAAAATGGTTGTGTTTGCCTGATGCACTGGGAGTGAAACTCTGGATGTTATAGTGGAAGGAAGATGCATGAACAATCAGACAGGCAGTGACAATGCAGGGTGCAAGAGTCCCAGATGAAGTGTTTTATATTCATAGAAGAAGAAGAAGAGCAGTCCTTTAAGCTAGCCCCGAGGCAGCCATGGGTATGAGGTGTAACTAGCGACTTTATTTTCTGAGCCTCGGCATATGAAGGCAGGTGGCCCTTCCTCTCCCTCGCCGTCTTGTCTTTCCACCGACAGTGTAGGGTCAGCGTACATACTCATTATAGCTGAGTTGGCTAGGGGTGCAAGAGGAGCAGAAATTTCAAACCAAATTTCTGTCCTGGCGGCGATTTAAACCCCCGACCTCTTGATTGACAGTCCAGCATGCTAACTACTACACTATTGAGCACCCCCACCTGATGAGACCAGGTAATAAATGCCTTTTTTTACCTTGGCAGATTAATTGCACAGATTTTTGTCAAAGACATTGCCTCTGTTGCTGGCTTATGTTAAGCCAAGGGATGAGGTTTCATGAAACTGTTTACTTTTTCATTTCATATAAATAAAATCATTGTTTTTCAGTGCAGCTGTTGACGTTGCAATTTCGTTTTCTGGTCGTCTGTGTTAATTGTGTTATTCGCATTTCTAAGGTAGTTATGGCTGTGTTGCCACAACAAAAAGAACGGCCAAACATACTGAGAAGAGTAATGATTTCGAAGAGACGGCGGTTATTCTCGTGTGGCTATTTTTCAGACAATTTAGTTGTTGATTTAGTCTTTTAAAAAGTGGTTTTTTTTGGCTGAAGATGGTGATGCAGAAGTAACAGAGAAAATTATTCGCAGTTGTCGCAGATTCGGTGAGACTTGGTGGACAGACTTTACTTCTCTGCGCTGAATCCATTTCTGTCTTTTATTTGCAATCCCTTTTTCCATGCCTTTGTTCCAGCTCTCTCACTTTTATTGTGTAGGGAAAGATTTCTGAACGGTGCTGCAGTGCATTTCCTATGGCCCCAGTTTTTCTGTGTAATGGAATTTTCTCTTTTTGTCTGTTTATACAAAAACCATGATGGTGTTTAAGGCAGGATAGGTCAGGGCATGTATTCTTTGTAGGCTTTCTCGTTGTTTGAACACACAATACCATGTTTATTCATGTTTTCTGTGAAGTAGAAGTTTAATCTATTGCTTCCAAAGACGGCTTGAATGTAAGATAGCCAAACATGTAGTGCCAAGATGCATGATGATGTGCTATAGGTACACCCATTAACTGTCCCTCTTGGAAAATTCCTTACCAGTAAGGCTATCGGTCATTGCCTTACTGACCATTTTAAATAGTAGCTAAGTATGTCCACTAGTTATGTATGGTCGTATTTAAATAATCCTGAGATCACATGACATACTTGCCATATGGTATGGCATATTACGTTTCTCGAGGACATTGCCACCATTCTTCAATCTTGTTGAAAACTTTCATTGGTTGCTGCTTAGGAACTGCGCTGCAGACAGTGACTGTGTTATAATCCTGAGTTGATGTGGCTGAGGTAAATCTAGATCAGTGGCCATTGAAACGGATTATCTTCTGGTGGACTTAAGCCTCTTCAGATCAACCGAATCTAGGGCAGTGCAAGACTGACTGACAGTTCCTTGACTGTACTTAATGACATTCCTAGTTCAATCAGAGTCTGTAGAACCTCAGGTCTGGCCTCTGTTCGCACTTCTATGCTGGGATTCAAATCTATGCTAAATCTGAAAGCTGTCTATCCCACTTGGCAATTAAAGAAATTTACTTTATGGTCTTGAAGTTTCACGTTTTTATACGTAAATTTCAGTAAATACCGGTACTGCAATTAAATGAATAATTAATTTGAATAATTAAATTAATTCTGACAATTAAATGAAATATTGTATCGTATCGTATCTAGTAATTTATAAGGCACCTCTCGCAGTATAAACTATTCAGAGGCGCCCTCAGTGTATGAGCCCCGTGGAAACAGAAACGTCTTGAGCAAGCAGATGCACCTTATGGTCTTGAAGTTTCACGTGTTTATACGTAAATTTCAGTAAATACCGGTACTTGCAATTAAATGAATAATTAAATTAATTCTGGCAATTAAATGAATTTACCTTATGGTCTTGAAGTTTCACGTGTTTATACGTAAATTTCAGTAAATACCGGTACTTGCAATTAAATGAATAATTAAATTAATTCTGGCAATTAAATGAATTTATCTTATGGTCTTGAAGTTTCACGTGTTTATACGTAAATTTCAGTAAATACCGGTACTGCAATTAAATGAATAATTAAATTAATTCTGGCAATTAAATGAATTTATCTTATGGTCTTGAAGTTTCACGTGTTTATACGTAAATTTCAGTAAATACCGGTACTGCAATTAAATGAATAATTAAATTAATTCTGGCAATTAAATGAATTTATCTTATGGTCTTGAAGTTTCACGTGTTTATACGTAAATTTCAGTAAATACCGGTACTGCAATTAAGTGAATAATTAAATTAATTCTGGCAATTAAATGAATTTATCTTATGGTCTTGAAGTTTCACGTGTTTATACGTAAATTTCAGTAAATACCGGTACTGCAATTAAGTGAATAATTAAATTAATTCTGGCAATTAAATGAATTTATCTTATGGTCTTGAAGTTTCACGTGTTTATACGTAAATTTCAGTAAATACCGGTACTGCAATTAAATGAATAATTAAATTAATTCTGGCAATTAAATGAATTTATCTTATGGTCTTGAAGTTCACGTGTTTATGCGTAAATTTCAGTGAATGCCGGTACTGCTTTGCATACTAGAGAATATTTCTATGAAATCTGCATTCACGTAAGTGTACAGTGTGCTGATGCAACAACATGTAATATAATCCCTGCCTTTGGAATGGAATTCCTCCCCCTATCCACTCCTCCATTCTCTCTTTTAGTGTATCTTCCTCCTTTTTCCTGTCTTAAAACCTGCTTCTTCTCTCAGGGTCTCTCGCACTGGGAGCGCTTCTGAATGTTTCGTGCTGTGAGAAGGGCTTTAGAAATTTCCAAATACAGTTTAATGTAATGTTAGATAAAGCTCTGGAATTTCTCGGCATAAAACAAAAGCTGCATCTGGGAGACCAGCCTACTCATGGATGATATGCAAACCTGCCGTTTAATCCAATGTGAAAATTTGAAATTTCATTATGTATAATGGACAGGCCTAAACCTAAACCGAAAACTGTAACTTGCAAACTGCTAATTTACATGTAATGTCATGTAATGTACACCAGACTGTGTTTTGTCAACTTGTTAAAATAAAGAATATACTTACTTACTTAATGTTCATCCTGTGCAGCACCAAGTTTTAAATTTACAGAACTTAAAACATAATTAAATAATACAATACAACTGTATTTGATATTACCCTCCTTCCAAAGCTCAGGAGTGCACACGACTGTATGACAGAACATCGATGGTACAGAGCAAGTGTGCGAGAAGGACTTGCTCAAGGTCCCTACACAGTAGTTGCCTTGGTCTGGGCTAGAACCCCATACTCTCCACGTTATAGGCGGAGCGCTCTAACCAGTCAGTAACCGTGCCACATTTTCGCAGAATCAGATTATTTTGACACTGTTTAAACCTGTTTTTCGGTGAAATCAAAATAATATTAGGTCTGAATATTGGATCTGTCTGTTGCCGTTGTCGTGCTGTAAAAATATTAATATAAGTTTAAATTGCATTTCGTATTTAATTTATCAACATTTAATTAAATTTAATTAATTAATTAAAATCTCAATATTTGCGTGCATGCGTGCGTGTGTGTGTGCATCCAGTGAATTCGGCATAAAAGTGTTCAATATCTTGAACATAAGTTCCTGATTGCTGACCACACAGAGATGACAACAAATGTGGTAGTATTGTCTTCTTCATATTAGGCTGAATACAACAATTTTGTAGCATTTCTACTATGTATTATGTGTGCAAAACTTTAGATCTATGTAAAAAGTGCACTTTATTTTTCACAGTTATATGATTTCAGGCTTTCCAACAATACTTACTTTTCTTAATAACTGCCGTAAGGAGAAACTAACCTTGACACAAATGTTGAATGCTGGTGTGCGTCTCCAATAGTAAACTAGACTTATTCTGATTGTCTTGTAATATGTCTTAGCATATTACATTTAAACTCATATTTATCCCTATTAATGCATAAAAAGGTTCTACACAAGTATTGGTTCTGTATAAAAATTTCCTTTTCTGAATATTTTCACCAAAATTGTTTTAATCTGTTGAAATGGATCTCTGTAACTGTTCTTCATATGGTACATGCTGAGATTCGGGGTTGCATTGTTTGTATGAGTTGTAATAAAATTAAAAAAATCGTTGCCATAGGATATTTTTGCATAGCATGGATGCTAATGATTGCGCGGTGGTATCATCTGGTCACAGAGTGTCCATGCTGATGCATAATTCCACTTATCTGTGCGCGCTTGTCGGTATTGACGCACACGTTAGCCAAACACGGTCGTAATTTGTTTGTTGGTGCACGCAGTTCACTGCATTTGCGACGAACGTGTCTCCGTCACTCTGCGACGCTTACAGACTCTAAGCAAGTGCCTAACACGTAGGGTCTGAGTACACCCGGGTCAGTCACCCACTTGTCTCCTTCAAGCAGAGTATCTGGGTGTAATAGTAGCAATACCTTTGCGGGTGTTGGTGGCAGGAACAGTTAAACAGCGTCCTGGCCCCTCTACGTCGAATGGGCTCCCACCTGCTTTGCGCTTATTTCCGTGTGGCAGTTCATCTGCTTTCTACCGCCTCTTTAAGTCTTCTCTGTTTAACCATGGCTGGACTGAGTAGGTTTCTTGAAGAGGTGCTATATAAATTATCAAAATAAATGAATGAATGAATGAAAGAGTACACAAGCAGAAAAGGAAGATTATTGTTATTTCGGTATTTTGTTTAGAGTACATGTACAGAAATGCTGAAAAAATAATGATTATAATATAAAAACCTTGGTAAGCTGAAATTTCATGCTATAATATTGATGGTACTTTTAAGTGCCATACATAATCAATCAATCAATTTCGTTTATTCTGAAAAGTAAGTTGACAAAATCGCAGCTTGTAACATAGTAGGCCTACAACTAATTATCATAAATAATAGTTCATAAGTAGTTAGTAAATTGTGACTGTAAGCGTTATAATATAATTTTAGCTTTGAGGTAAATCTAGAACAGGAATTATAGGTTCGTCATTCAGTATATGTTTTTAAATAATATTCGAGATATGAAATTTTTTATCATCTTTAATGGGGGGGGGGAGGAAACCATGTGGTCTTGGACTTAGCTCATGATATGCTTGAAGTTCCCCTTGAACCAGTGAAAATGCCTCTAGTTGGATACTTTGCTGTTTGAGAAACAACTTAAAGCAATTCTCCTTCAATCTGATAACTTCCGTAGTACTATCAGTATCTTTTACTGTGTACGACGATGGAACTTGAGGAACTCAGAAACTTGTGTATGGTTCCACTTGAAAACCAAAAGCAACAATCAGTATTTTTATAGTTGCCTGTTTTCTGGAAGTCTCTTGTGTTGAACTACGGGGCATTTTGATAAGATGGCCAAGAATGCCTAGCATTTGGGCACACTTGGCAAGATCTCGGAAGTCATCTTGCTCTATAGTCGATAAGAAATGGTCGTCTTATGTTTAGGCCATCACTGTTGTTCCATTAATTTCTGCTCTGCAGCACAGTTTAAGTTTTTTGTGGATGCTTTTTCTCAATCTGTTTTGCTTACAGGCGGTTTTCATGCATCTTGGCATTACTGTGCTTCTGTAGTTGCCAGACCAAATAACTATATGCACTATCTGATATGTTGTCCTTCATCTGCTTGTGGCCTGGGATGCTTTATTCATGAATGCTTCTGAATATTTGAAATCTGTCTACTTTTAACACTTTAACGACGAGTGTGCACTAAAATGTCTGGAAAACTAATCCCTCTCGTCGTTAAAGGGTTGAAGGGAATTTAGATAACCTTGATGGAATGGCTTGAAGGGGCCTCACCTGTTGATTGGTACTGTAAATTGGTGTTTTTTTGTGAGCATTTCTTGATGCTACTTAGGTTTTTTCGTGACATTGGACCTACGAACGTGCCTAGGAAGGCAGAGAACCCAAAGAAGACTTAGGTTTTTAATGTTTGGGATGTTGGGTCAGTGTTGGTGATGATGATGATGCCGTCTGTATTTCAGTGCATCAGGGAAGGCAAGGTTATTTTCAGGATAGAAGCGACATGTTGTCATCATCATCATTATCATCAGCATTATCATTAGTATTACCAATCTACAACCACCACCGCCTTTTAAATATTGCTGACATAAGGAGCTGCACTGGGGTTAACTGTTAACTTTGGATGGGAATTTGTTGGTTGGCATATATGTATGTGCCAGTGGTGACTTTCCAGTAGTGAAGTTTTAGTTGTCTGTTTAGTTTTAGTTTCAGTTATTATATTTTTCTTAAATTAAGAGTTTTAGTTATAATTAGTTATCCCCCTGTTATCTCTTTAGCTTAAATAGTTTTAGTTATAGTTAATAATACCGAAAACGTTTGCCTTTCAGTTATTATATTCCAAGTTTTAGTTATAGTTATAGTTTTTCTGCCTAAAATTTCTTTTCCAGCCATTTACGATAGAAAGCTAGTTAAAATCTAAAGCAATACCAGATGTTGGAAAGACATAGATATAGATACATAGAATGTACCGCTATTAGAATCATCAGAAATAAGGACATCTGTGTGTAATGCCTAACAGTAACACGGTAATGTCAAGCAAGTGTTTATTCAGTTTTTATTATAAGTTTTCTTTTGCCTTTCGTTATTTGTTTTTATTCGTTATTATTAGTATGCAGAGTTTTAGTATTAGTTCTAGTTATAGTTACAAAGCCCTAGTTTTTGTGTTTATTCGTTATCGTTATTGTCCATGTTTTAGTTATCGTTAACTAAAAAACTTCACTACTTTCCAAGTTACCTAAACATTATTTGCCTAAAAGCAAACTTGTTCTGCTTATGAACTTGAAGACCATGTAGTCTAGCAAGAGAGGTATTTAAAAGGCACTATTAAATGTCATGATGCATCCACACATACATAAACATACAAGCAGACGTATATAAATGCATATATACATGCATTATACATGCATGTGTATATGCACGAATATATATGACTGGTCTCTTCACGAAGCTATTCGGTTGTTTTGGAAGCTCCGAGAAATCTGAATATGAGCGGTCGGTGTATTTGTGTTTGGTTTTCTGTATAAATAAGCTGTTGCTTGAGAATTATGTGGCTTTTGGGCAAATCTGTAATCAGTTTCCACGGGACAGCATTTGGGCCCAGCGCATGCCTTAGAAAGGCACGAATTCCTGCGGCTGCTTTTTGCACTGAGACCAATTTATATGGAGCCTCTAGCATTTGGATGAGCCGAGTCAGCCGACGTTTAAACATAACCCCAAGATGCAGCCATTATTATACAGTGCTAGCAACTTCGTTTTCTTAGCCTCGGTATATGAGGGCAAGTGACCAGTCTGCTTCCTCTTGCTGTGCACTTGATCTTCCCGCTCATTGTGTAGTCATAGTGCCAAGTAAGTAAGTAAGTAAGTATATTCTTTATTAAGAAGCGCTAGGAAACGCACAGCGCTGTACAAGAAAGATAATACAGCATACTATTTCGTATTACATATTACAATCAAATGAATCTGAAATCTGGAGGTATATTCTTGCCCCTGTGGGGATTTGAACGCCCAACCTCTAGGTTGATAGTCCAGTATGTTAACCATTAGAATTTTGTTCGCCCACTTTCAGTATTAAATTACAGTCAACGTGCTGAAGACTCAGCTTTTTCCAGCAACGCCCACGCTGTTTCATAGAAAGTTGTTAATGTCTGAAAATAGCAATATAATTGTGCAGCTGGAGGATGAAAATGATTCAGTGGGTGTGTGGCTTTCCCCAAGTAAAACGACGGGCAACAGACGGACAGACATGTGACACCGTTAGAGATCGTGTAATAGTCTTGCTTCTGTGCTAACGTAAATTAGACACTGTTAAGAGTTCGTGTAATAGTCTTGCTTATGTGCTAACGTAAACTAGACACTGTTATGAGTTCGTGTAATAGTCTTGCTTATGTGCTAACGTAAACTAGGCACTGTTACAGCTCTTATGTGCTAACATTAAACTAGACACTATTAGAGTTTGTGTAATAGTCTCGCTTATGTGCTAATGTAAACTAGACACCGCTAGAGTTCGTGTAATAGTCTTGTTTACTAGACACTGTTGCAGCTCATGTAATAGTCTTGCTTATGTGTTAACGTAAGCTAGACACTATTACAGCTCATGTAATAGTCTCGCTTATGTGCTAACATAAACAAGACACCGTTACAGCACGTATACTAGTCTCACGTATGTGCTAATATAAACTAGACACCATTACAGCGCATATACTAGTCTCACTTGTGTGCTGACATAACTAGACACTATTACAGTGCATATGCTAGTCTGGCTTATGTGCCAACATAAACTAGACACCGTTACAGTGCGTATACTAGTCTCGCATATGTGCTAACATAAACTAGACAGCGTTACAGCTCATATGTGATAGCCTGGCTTATGTTACCGCTGCAGTACATTCAAACACCAGGCGACCACTTGTTGCTTGGCCAACCACTTGTTGGATATCTGCAATGCTCCGTGGTGCCCACGAGCCCTCCACCCTTTCGGCAGCGTAAACGAGTACCAGGTTGAGTTGGAACGGTAAAGACGTGCCCTGTCAGTGGCCTGCTCTGGTCATGTTAGCACCTCAGCGTTTTTGCCTCGACAGATTCCCAGACCTGTCGACCAAGCTGCTCAAGAGTTTCTACTGAGGAATGTGAACACAAGTGTGCTACCTTTACGCTTTTCAGCACGTCGTACGTTAATGACATATTGCTAAAATGGTAATTAGTTACACACCCTTGTTTACATGCCACTGAAGAAACTCTCTGGCAGAGACATTGTCTCATGGTGGAAGGATCGTCCCAGACATGACCACGGGAAAATCCAACTATTGGAAGCATTGCAAACCTCTCCACAATGTTAATTCGGTTTTAGGCAGATCGACCAGCAGAAATGCCAAAATCATATAAACAGTCATTCCTTGAGGGGTTTATGGAGTGTTATATACACCTGGGAGAGCTATGCAAGAGTTCCGACACATGCACACACACACGCACATACACCTACACACACAAAAACACACGCACACGCGCACACACTCGATATACATGCATGCATGCTTGCCTACATACATACTGTTGTACACAGAGCCAATTTTTGTAATATTAGGCGTATTACCTATGTATATATCCTGTCGTCGCACAGGTTGTATTCCAAATGACATTTTTAGTGGAAGACTTTTGAACCTTTATTTGCACAATAGCATCCATTAGTGGCAGAAAACCATCTTGGTAGTTGGTGGTTCTGTTTTAGGTTAAGAGAACACATGGGGAGCATCCTTGACATCACATGCTGTATCCATATGTCCACCTACTTGCGCTATGCTACACTTCCATTATATGTCACATTAGGCTACACTGCACTGTGTCACGATGCATTGTGCTACATTATGCTACACTTACATTATATGTCACATTAGACTACACTGCACTGTGTCACGATGCATTGTGCTACATTATGCTACACTTCCATTATATGTCACATTAGACTACACTGCACTGTGTCACGATGCATTGTGCTACATTATGCTACACTTCCATTATATGTCACATTAGACTACACTGCACTGTGTCACGGTGCATTGTGCTACATTATGCTACACTTCCATTATATGTCACATTAGAGTACACTGCACTGTGTCACGATGCATTGTGCTACATTATGCTACACTTACATTATATGTCACATTAGACTACACTGCACTGTGTCACGATGCATTGTGCTACATTATGCTACACTTCCATTATATGTCACATTAGACTACACTGCACTGTGTCACGATGCATTGTGCTACATTATGCTACACTTCCATTATATGTCACATTAGACTACACTGCACTGTGTCACGGTGCATTGTGCTACATTATGCTACACTTCCATTATATGTCACATTAGAGTACACTGCACTGTGTCACGATGCATTGTGCTACTTTATGCTACACTTCCATTATATGTCACATTAGATTACACTGCACTGTGTCACAATACATTGTGCTACATTATGCTACACTTCCATTATATGTCACATTAGACTGCACTGTGTCACGATGCATTGTCCTACATTATGCTACACTTCCATTATATGTCACATTAGACTACACTGCACTGTGTCACGATGCATTGTGCTACATTATGCTACACTTCCATTATATGTCACATTAGACTGCACTGTGTCACGATGCATTGTCCTACATTATGCTACACTTCCATTATATGTCACATTAGACTACACTGCACTGTGTCACGATGCATTGTGCTACATTATGCTACACTTCCATTATATGTCACATTAGACTACACTGCACTGTGTCACGATGCATTGTGCTACATTATGCTACACTTACATTATATGTCACATTAGACTACACTGCACTGTGTCACGATGCATTGTGCTACATTATGCTACACTTACATTATATGTCACATTAGACTACACTGCACTGTGTCACGATGCATTGTGCTACATTATGCTACACTTCCATTATATGTCACATTAGACTACACTGCACTGTGTCACGATGCATTGTGCTACATTACGCTACACTTCCATTATATGTCACATTAGACTACACTGCACTGTGTCACGATGCATTGTGCTACTTTATGCTACATTTCCATTATATGTCACATTAGACTACACTGCACTGTGTCACGATGCATTGTGCTACATTATGCTACACTTCCATTATATGTCACATTAGACTACACTGCACTGTTTCACGATGCATTGTGCTACATTATGCTGCACTTCCATTATATGTCACATTAGACTACACTGCACTATGTCACGATGCATTGTCCTACATTACAATACACTGCACAGGACTTGGAGCTTCGTAGGGAGCTCTGTACTTAAACGAATAGTTAGCGCATGGAATCTATTGTTTATCCTGTGTTCAGTTTCTCTTCTTAACGGAAATTGGCCACCGTTTGTAAATAGAACCGGGCATTCTTTTCTGTTTGATAGGAGAGCGCCAGTTTTGCAAAAGCCGAGAAACGTCGTCCGAAAAGCACGAAACGCAAGAAACCGGGAGAGCAGGATGCGGCTGGAAATTCGATTGTTCGCGAGACGGGCATCAAATCCGAGGTGACGATGAGCGGAGTTAAAAACGAAACGGATTCGGCCGACAACTGGAATGTCTGGCCGCCTCCGCCACGCAATGGCCACGTCGTCGACCTCGCTCCTTCAGGTAGAATTTCCGGATTGGCGAAAAATCTGCGGCGTTGGAATTTTCTGCTTGGTGGTGTTTTGCGGGTGTTGATACGTCGGTGTCTTGGTTGCTGCGTGTAATATGTGCTCTCTCTCTCTCTCTGTGTCCTGCTGCCTGTTTGTTTCCTGGATTTCTATGGATGTCGTTGTGTCTCGGTATCTCGTTGCAGAGTCGGTGTGCCTTGCCCGTGTGTTTGAGTGTTTGTGTGTCGTTTTAGATATCTGTTTGTGGGAGTACTTGTGTGTGTATGTGTGTGTGTGTGTTTGAGTGTTTGTAAGTCGTTTTAGATATCTGTTTGTCGGAGCACTTGTGTGAGTATGTGTGTGTGTGTGTGTCTGTGTGTGTGTGTGTGTCTGTGTGTGTCTGTGTGTGTGTGTCAGTGCGTGTGTGTGTGTGTGTGTCAGTGCGTGTGTGTGTTTGTCTTTGGCTGCATGCTTCTCTCTCTGCTTTCTTACCTGGTATCCGCCTGAAATGGCCTCCATCCAGTCTGTATGCTTGTCTGTCTGTCTGTCTGCCTGGATGTCTGTCTGTCTGTCTGTCTGTCTGTTTGTCTGTCTGTGTTTTCATTGGCTGCATGCTTCTCTTCCTTCTTTCTTACCTGGCGTCCGCCTGAAATGGCCTTCATCCTGTGTGTATGCTTGTCTGGGTGTCTGCCTGCCTGGATGTCTGCCTGGATGTCTGTTTGTGTGCTTTCCTTCGTGTTTGCGTGCCTGTCTGCCGTCCGTCCTTCGGTGCAGCACATGATTCACGAAGTAGGCTTTTTTTATGCAATAGTTTATTTAGAGGAGGAGGCACTGTGCACGTATTCAGTGTAGGTGTGTGGTTGAGCTAACCTGCAAATTTCGCAGAGCTCAAGCTACTGTAATCTAATGATTTCTGTTGAGCAGTGATCATAATGTACAGGGCTTCCATCGATGGTCGCTCCAAGTGGACACTAGTAAGAAAATCTGGAGAAACCTGTTGGAAATCCAGCTGGTTAGGAACACCAGAACAGTGCCGGCTTTAGGAGCGTGCAAACCTTGCGAAAGGCCCGAAAACGTCTTAAGAAATTGACATGAACGAGACACCCTAATAATAATATTATGGTTTCGATTAAATCTTCTCTTTTGTCAATAAAATGAAAGTCAACTTCCTCTATATCCCAGAATTCTAGTGTTAAAAGATTAGCAGTGAAACACAATTTTACTTTTGTCATGGGGGGCCATACAGTATACTCTGCTCAGGGCCCGAAATATCCTAAGGCCGGCACTGACCAGAAGTTATGGTATTGTGATAAGCAACATGAAACATGTGGATCTCAGTTTATACCTGAATACATTAAAATCTGAAATAATGTGTACCATCTGTGCGAACTAAGAATGCGCAAGAACTGGGGAGTGAAATCCAGCCAGCGAAAAAATACCCATTAGCCGCAGACTGTCCTGGTGCGACGCGCATCAAGAGTTGGAAGTACTCATTGTTGTGAGCAGGGGAGCAGAGGATGGAGCAAGAATAGCCTACTGATTTCTGAAACAAACAATTTCTGACAGATGTCAATAAGGCTGACTTAAATTGTGATGCCTTGTGAGTTATGAACTGGATTCCATGCTCATTGCAATTCATTTGTTGTACTGATGTGGGATCTAATGGTTAGATTGCAGACTGTAGTTGAGTAGTTAGCGTGCGGGACTGTCAACACAGAACTCGGGGTTCAGAACTTCAGATGTCCACAAGGGTGCAAAGATGATTTATGATCCACTTGTGTCCCCAGAAAGTTAATCAATAAATTTAGTACAGAGAATCTAAATGGATAAGGCGACCAGGGAGAGGAGTGGCCACGTGCCTCATTTCTGAATCTAACTCATAATAACCATTGGGGTGAGCAACAGCAGCTGTTGAAATACTAGTAGAATTTCTCATTGTCTTTTAACTAGGGCTGTACCGAATAGTGATTATCACTATTCGGCCGAATACGAATAATTGGACCAACTATTCGGCCGAATACGAATACGAATAGTGTACAAAATAGGTCTACCGACAACATTCAAAATTTCAAATGTAGCAAAAGTTTCAGTTCAGTAAATTTAATGCATAAACTAAAAGTAAACAGTTAACTACATGTAATTTTTGAATCCTTCTGCCAGTCTGTGTAAACTAGGAATGTAACTAATTTAACTAAACTTAGAAATTGTCACTTACTTAACGATCACTCCACTTGCTATGCATATGCAGAAACAGATTTCACGTGACCACTATTCGTATTCGGTCCGACCGCTACTATTCGGCCGAATACCGAATAGTTATTTGGCCCACTATTCGGCCCCGAAGCGAATACGAAGCGAATATTCGGTACAGCCCTACTTTTAACACTCTCATTGTCTCGTTCAATGTACTTGCTGTCAGTGAGGAAAAACCAACATCAAAAACCTAGTAGCATTTTATGTGCTACCTGGAGTACTTTTGGCATTGACTCGATATTAATGGAGTTCAGGAAGAATTTCTTTATGTTTGCTATTGGTTTAAAATTCACCATGTGCTGGGTTAATTAAGCGCCGGCTTATACAGGTTTGGTTTATGGGCCACCTATCACTGAATAAGTTTGAGATCCATCCGGCATTGGACTGGTTTATAAAAGTACAGATGCATACTGCTCCTTACAAAGTACCCCTTAATTTCCAGTATAGGCTACTTGAACTATATACTTAGTATACAGAGTATACTACTCCAGTGAGTCAATCTCCGACTGTTAAACGAAGTAAAGTAAGTAAGTAAGTAACTAGGTATATTCTTTATTACACCATTAATATCTGATAGTAGCATACACTACTATGGCCAGAGAAACTCGTGTGCAGGTTAAAGCACAGTCATTGCAGCCATCTGACATACACTTTTGTCTGAGTACCGTAGAGGAGGGAGGGAGGGCCATGGCGCATATGACAGAATGGCTATAAGGTCATGCCACGATTGGTGTGCTTTATTACACGGCAGACTGAGTGCTGTGGCGACATTGGTGTTTGCCAGTTGCAGACATTACGTGTACGAGTGCAGGTCCTGACTGGGCAATTGTCGGATGCAGTCGGCTTTGACTCCATCACGTCTGACCGACTGACCAACAGTCGGTTGCAGATGGGTAGAACCGGTGAGGAGGAGAAGTATTATCCGGTGGCGTTGCTAGGCACCCGTTGCTAGGATGGGTGGAACCAGTGAGAAGGAGAAGTATTACTGGGCGCAGTTGCTAGGCACCTGTTGCTAGGCAGTTGGAAGTGTGATTGCCTTAATGGTAATTTCGCAGCCTGGCATCTCAGAATTTCTGTAAGAAATTTAAACAAGAGGTTCCGGCTGAAGAATGTGTTCGATTAGAGCACCCTCGGCTTTTCCTAAGGTCATGGCCATTATTTCAGAAGTCGATGAACGCACGTTTGTGTTGCATCGGCTTGCATACTGTTTCTGGTAGTGACTGAGCGGATGTTGGAAACCAGTGCTGTCATATTTAGGCAGGCAACAAAACAAAATTTCTGGAAGCATTTAATGAGTAATGGATAATTCAGCTATTCGTGGAATACTGGCGTCAACTCTCTACTCTTGCCTTCTCTCTGTGACTATTTCATTCCCACGTCTGTCTGTCTGTCTGTCTGTCTGTCTGTCTCTGTCTCTGTCTCTGTCTGTCTGTCTGTCTGTCTGTCTGTCTGTCTGTCTGTCTGTCTGTCTGTCTGTCTGTCTGTCTGCACACAAATGTGTGTAGCACATAATTCACCCATGCCTGTCTGCATGTATGTATGTTTGTATGTATGTATGTATGTATGTATGTATGTATGTATGTATGTATGTCTGTTGTATGTAAAATGGACATTTATATAGCACCTCGTCCGAACGTCACAAAGGCGCTAGCTGTTGTCTTGTGTTTCTTTGTTGTGCTGAAGGACCCTTGCACCTGCACTGTTTATTCCTTGTGACGTATTGATGTATGGCGTCTGTTCGAATGATTATTTGCATCTGAATTTATGCACGATTTTATTGTACAGTTGCCTTCATTTCGTCTGTATTTGATGTAATTTCAGATGTCAAACCCGGGCAGGAGGAGCTGAATTCGTCTAGCGCTGTACCAGGTAACCCAGCCTTTAGGACTGGTTCAACTTATCCCGCCAGCCTATCTGTCTATCTATCTATCTATCTATCTATCTATTTATCTGTAAGGCAGCACATTTGTGTGTGTGTGTCTGTCTGTCTATCTGTCTGTCTGTTTGTCTGCCATCCATCTGTTAGAGTCACACTGTCTGTTAGTGTCTGTCTGTCCGTCCTTCCGTCTGTGTGTCCTTCTGTCTTTCCATCTGTGTGTATATCTATCAATCTGTAAGAGTCTGTTAGTTTATGTCTGTATGAGTGGCTGTCTGTCTGTGTGTCCTTCCGTCTGTCTGTCCGTCTGTCTCTCCATCTGTCTGTCTATCCATCCATCTGTAAGAGTCACACTGTCTGTTAGTGTGTCAGTGTGAGTGGCTGTCTGTCTCTTTCTGTCTTTCAGTCTGTCTATCCCTTTATCTTTCTATCCATCCATCTGTAAGTCACACTGTCTGTCAGTGTGTGTCTGTCTGAGTGTCTGTTGGTTCTTCTTTGTATGTTTAGTGTCTGCCTTTGTGTGTCTTCTGTTCTTGTTGCTTTTTAATTACTATATATGTTTTGTAAGTCTTCCTGCGCCTGATAGAAGATGCCTTTTTTATCCTGAAAAGAAACAGAAGCACTGCTTGCAGTTCTTTGCTGCCTGACGGGTGTTTCAGATGAGGCATTGTTGGCCGTAGATTCTCATTTAATAGCGGAGGCCGGACTGTGAGGTTGGTGGACTGATATCGGTCGAGAAACCCATTTCGTGCAGATGGTACTTTTCTCGGATTCTTGTTGAGATGTTTCATCGGAATTTTTAGTCGGTCACACAGACCGAGCAAGGATTCTTTGAATTGAATCCCATCCCTCAGTGGGCTTTTGAGGATGGAGGGGCTGGGAGATGGGGTGGCCAGACGTTGGAATCAGAGACATTATTGTTTTGCAGCAGATGTTGCTGTGACTAATCTTTGTTATTCCAACAACATCGCTGGATTGATGGCCTCTGCTCATACAGCTAGCGTATGCCAACAGGAAACACTGGCTGTCTGGTATCATTGCACATTTAGTTCACATATTGCCAGACATTTTTCTCCAGTTCTACATCAGTGATGTTTGGCTCAATGATTGTGTATGCTTCCTGGACTATGACCAGGTTGACCTCAAGTTCTGATTTTCCCTATCGGCTTTGACCCTGGTGTCGGCTCGGTGGTTTTGCTACAATGCTGGCAAGCGCAGTGAAGTTAAATAGTTAAATAGTGCTAAGCGTGGTATTTAGTTAGATGAGGAATATCATCTTGGCAAACTCAGCCCACAATCCCTCCGGGGTCAGTGAATGAGCTGGTGCAAAGCGTGGGGTTGAAAAGGACTAATTATGGTCACATTTGCACTTCACCTGATTGTTGAAGGCTTCTGAAGTCTTTACGGGGAGGCAGGAAATATTTGAACTTTACAGCCAGGAATGGCTCGAGAAATAGTTTCAGCTTATCTTAAGTCACACCTATTTATATTGGCAACCATGTTGGAGCACCTTTGGGGGTTATGGGGCACTTTATAACTATCCAATTACATACATAATTACACACATACATGCATACATACACACAAACATACATACATACACACATCATGTACACTCTTACATACTTGTCTACGTACGTACGTACATACATACATACACACATATCATGTGCACTTGTACATACTTATCTGCATACATACATACATACATAGATACACATGTACACACACACACACACACACACACACACACACACACACACACACACACACACATATACATACATATTGTACATACATACCTACAAAATTGCATAATTACACACATACATACATACATACATAATGTGCATAATTACTAGCATACATACATATGTACAAGTGCATTTCCTGTACAATTGCTACTTTTCTTGCATTTCGTTTTCTTGCTTGTCTGGTGAGACCGTGTGGTCGAGGTTTTGAAAGTCTGCGTAATAGTTTTGCGTAGACACAAAGACTGGTGACTGATGCCTTTAGAAGTGCCTTATTGCAGTGAAGCATATAGCAGTTAATGGTTAGCTTTAAAGGGCACTTCTACCTGTTATGATAGCAGTTACTAGAGATTAGATCTATATTATTTATCTAAGAACTTACCTAACAGTTCTTGTTCACCCATGCTGGCCTCTCACCAGTTATTTACATACATTTATCTTTCAAAATATTTTAGTTTTTAATATATATGTATACATATATGCTTACGTGTACCATATGTATATTATGTATGTATATATCACAATACAAAAAACTGCAAATCAGGCAACAGGTGGGTAAGCAAGCTGAAACAGGCGAGTCCTAATGTTAGACATCATTTGTTGGCTGTACTGTAACCTATTTGCTGCACACTAGTGTCTATTATTAGTGCAGACATTATTTTCAGTGTCCTGTATTGTATGTGTATACAAAGGTATATGGTAGCCGATTGGGTAGAGAATGTTCTTTATTCGCAATTGCCCAGCACCAACAATTGGTCATCAGATAGTGACACTTAATTAGTGATTAGTAGTAGTAGTGGTGGTGGTGGTTGTAGTAGTAGTAATAGTAGTAGTGGTAGTAGTAGTAGTAGTAGCAATGATAATAATAATAATAATAATAATAATAATAATAATAATAATTAATAATAATAATAATAATAATAATAATAATAATTAATAATAATAATAATAATAATAATAATAATAATAATAATTATTAATAATAATAATAATAATAATAATAATAATAATAATAATAATAATAATAATAATAATAATAATAATAATAATAATAATAATAATAATAATAATAATAATAATAATAATAATAATAGACCCTTGGGCGTATCAATATCAATGGACTGGATTTCATCAAGGACTTAGGGTGCTGCCTAACCCAAGTTTCTGGAGATCCTAAAGAAAGTTGTTACCTCTTCCAACAACATAGAGCAATTGCCATTCAGAGCTTCAATGCCATTGTCTTCCATGGCACTTTTGCACAGCCAGAACTTGCCGAGTTATAAGCCGTTCCAGACGTTCGTTGTATTGTCTCTGAGCATTGTTTTAAGGGCCTGAGGGATCATAACTACTTCAGGATAAATAATAATAATAAAATAATAATAATTGCCTTTCGAGGAACCTTTGCCCAACAGAATCTTGATGAGGGAGAAGCTGTTCCAGAATTACACCATATCTCCGGAATAGTTTTGACCACCTGACGGATCATAAATACCTCTGATAAAAAATAATAATAATAGTAATAGTAGTAGTAGTAATAATAATAATAATATGTTTGTGAGTGTATAGGTGTTTGATGCTAGCCAGTACTTCCTTTTACATTAGAATCAGGTGCAAGATATAAACGTATAAGGAGTAAGTGTGTATGTGTGTGTGTGTGTGTGTTGTATGTTTATTATTATGGTCGAGGGGGGTTGCCGTGTAGGGGGTGCCGTGCGTGATGCTTTGCAGTCTGTAGCAGTTGCTATGAATGGTCAGTGGGTCGGTTGGAGTAGATATACCTGTAGGTTTCTGTCAAGGTTTTGTTCTATCAGTGTTGACTGTTATTTTTACTCGTCCGCCCGCGTGTGCCTGTGCTTGGCTATCCCCTCCCATCCATCGGCCATTGTTGGTTGAGGTGGCTCCGAGTTCCGGCCGAATGTGTAATGTAACGCAGAGCGAATTCACCGACCGGAGAAGCGGAGAACCAGCGTCGTATTGACCAGAGAACCAGTCTGTATTGAGCGGCACATTGGGACAGGTGAGGCAAAGGAGTTGTCACAGGTTCTAGTTTGTTTAGCCTCTCTGTTGCTTGTTTTACCTGCACTTGTGCAAGCGACCGCAGATGCTAACGTGGCCAGATCGCTCCAAGACGAATATATACTGTCTGGTAATAAAGTAATACAACGGTATTATAATTATTGTTGTTGTTGTTGTTGTTGTTGTTGTTGTTGTTGTTGTTGTTGTTGTTGTTGTTGTTGTTGTTGTTGTTGTTGTTGTTGTTGTTGTTGTTGTTGTTGTTGTTGTTGTTGTTGTTGTTGTTGTTGTTGTTGTTGTTGTTGTTGTTGTTGTTGTTGTTGTTGTTGTTGTTGTTGTTGTTGTTGTTGTTGTTGTTGTTGTTGTTGTTGTTGTTGTTGTTGTTGTTGTTGTTGTTGTTGTTGTTGTTGTTGTTGTTGTTGTTGTTGTTGTTGTTGTTGTTGTTGTTGTTGTTGTTGTTGTTGTTGTTGTTGTTGTTGTTGTTGTTGTTGTTGTGCATTTATTAAGCACCACTATATAGTGACCAAGCTTCAATTGATAGCACCGAGCAATTCAGTGAAGGACTTGCTTAAGGTCTCGAACCTATACTCATGGCATTGCAAGGCGAGCGAGCTAACCAAGTGGCTGCCGTATTCCACCTAGGTCCATAACACACAAACTCCAACACCAAACACTGCCTGTTAGACATTGTAGTCTATAACTAGACAGGCATTCCTAGTAGCTGGTCCAAAGCTTTTGCAATTCATAATTAACAGTAATTGATGCCTTGTCGCGGACTTGAGCGCAAACTTCAAACTTGTTTGTTTTCATCTTGCTTATCCAGTGCAGTGTGACTTCTGGTTTCTCGAACTTGTTGGATTTCGACAGAGCTACTCCAGAGATGATGATTCTTACTAGGGTGTAGCATGGCTTTTGCATTATAATAACAGCACTGTTGAAGTAATTAAATTAAAGTTGATTAGACCGTTAATGATGTTGTGTACTTGGCAGTTGCTGTGTGCGTTAGGTTGTTCCTGCAAACGTGGCCAAGATTGCCGCATGTTTATCTGGTATGTCGTATTAATCGATGAGCATGGCACCTGTGGATTTTGCTTGATGATTTTTGTTTGGACTCCTGATGTGACGACCTAGTCTGCGTTCGTGGAGTTATTTCTCTCATCGTTTTGAACGGTGTTCAGCTGCTTGTTATGTCAACTCGGCTGCAGTCAGAGGTTTCGGATTCATTGCAGAACAGTGTCGAGTCCCTGTCGGAAATGGCCGAGTCCATGATGCTGATTGTCCTACTCCAGAGGTGCTCAGCAGTGCCGGCCTTAAGATACTTCGGGCCCCGTGCAGAGCATGCTATACGGGCCCCCTATGACACAAGTCAAATTGTTTTTCATTGCTAATCATTTTATTTTGGTAGATTGTTAACAAGTACAGCAAGTTGACTTTAACTATACATTTGCGCAGGACTGTAGGTAGACAAATTTAAAAATTATTATATAATTTTAAGAATGTAATCATATCAACAAAAAGGAAAACTACAGTCACTATTAGAAAGTGTTAATGTGAGCTGTGGCCTTGTTTCAACAAGCACAGATTTAAAATATCTGGTTTAATATTTGTTAATTTCAAACGCAAATCTGGTTTGAGTTCAAGCTCTGTTCTGTATTTGTTTTTGATCGCAAGCATAGCAGAAAAACCAGCTTCACACAGATACTCATAGAAAATGTAATTTATTTTTTATTTTTTCGATTACCACTTAGCAACATCTGGCGTACAACTAGTCGTACGTGTACCACCGTTTGGAAACCGCTGGTCTAGATACGTGCATGTATGCTTGTGTGGATTCAGTTGTCTGTTGGTAATGAAATAGATTCTGCTTTGATACCAGGTGTCTGTGAGTGTCCGAGTTAAACTACTGCAGTGCGTGCTGCTAGCAAATAATAATTTTAAGGTGCAGACACCGTTTCTGGTAAGAAAATGCATCGACTGTGACCAGTAGACAATTTGTGTCTGATTTTACTGGCCACGGTCTAATTGCTGCAATTCAGCCGATTGACTGTACAACAAAGTTTATCAATAGCAGACTGTTATCTGGCTAGAACGCGGAAGACATAAATTGTCTGCTTTCAAAGCATGGCCATTCTGGCCACATTAGGCCACGTCAGTGTCTGTTGTTTCCAGACCTTACTTGTAAAATCTAGCCGATGGGTGTTGCTGTCTTGGGCCTATCCAGAAGTCGAAGTTTGAAGTTCCCCACCCCCCACCCCCACCCCCCATAATCGGTCAACGACCGTTGAAGTGATAAGCTAAGGTAGTCCTTGAGGCTTTTGTCTCGGACCGCCTTGGGCCTGTTGAGTGGCCCCGATGCTTAATCCTCTGCTTGGAATAACTCAACCCTGAAAGTGCTGTTAATTAGGTCAACTGCTGTTACATCAGTGTTTGACGCTTCTCTTTGTGCCGTTTGACAGGGTGCAGCTCTGTTGGACATTGGGCTAGGCCTTGTAAGTTCAGCTGGGAGAATTTGCCTATAGAGTGTGCTGTGACACACACGCAGGGACCGCATGCATACAGACAGACAGACAGACAGACAGACAGACAGACAGACAGACAGACAGACAGACACACACACACACAGACATACATACATACATACATACATACATACATACAGGCAGACAGACAGACAGACAGACAGACAGACAGAAAGACTGACAGACATACATACATACAGACAGACAGACTGACAGACATACATACAGACAGACAGACTGACTGACAGACATACATACAGACAGCTAGACAGACGGCCAAACAGACAGACAGACAGACAGACAGAGAACATTAGGTTTGTTTGTGTGTGTAGTCTTCTAGCACTTGGTTTAATGAAAGCCTGGGCATAGGTCTGAACCTGTTTGTGTATCAAGGCTATAGACACCCAGGGACAGACTGATGGAGGAACAGACAGAAGGAGGGCCAGACATGCAGTTGCAGGTAGGGAGGGGGTTGGATTTGAAGCGCCATCTAGTTAATTTATTCTTTAGCATGAGACACTGGCATTAGTGGTTTGAAACAAGTTAGTTGTTCTGCTTTTGCCGCTACTTGGATCGTTCATATTGTCTGTTCTTGGTAGCACGCAGTGTAAAAATATAATGTAAAACATGACTTAGTGTTGTTGAATAACCACTAGCTCAGTGGCAGACTTAGGAATACATTTGGCTTCAATGTCTGAAGTTTTAATTACCCTCAAAACGGTGTTATGAGTTTAATTACTGAGATTAACTATGGCCAGTATTCAGGCCGTAATACCCAGAAGGAAGGGCTGTCTTGTTGCCGGTTTGTTTCTGTCACATTTGTGCTTCAGCTGTTTATTCTACAGCTGTTTGCAATGCAGATGTTTGCGATGCAGATGTTTGTGCTACAGCTGTTTGTACTAAGATGGTTGTGCTACATTTTTTTTATGCTTTAGCTATATGTGCTACAGTTGTCTGTGCTTTAACTGTGTGTGCTTCAGCTGTTTGTGCTACAGCTGTTTTTTTTACTAAGCTGGTTGTGCTACATTTGTTTGTGCTTTAACTGTGTGTGCTACAGCTGCTTGTATTACAACTGTTTGTGCTACAAATGCTTGTGTTACTTCTGTTTGTACTACAGTTGTTTGTGCTACACCTGTTTGTGCTTTAACTGTGTGTGCTACAGCAGTTTTTGCTGAAGTTTTTTGTGCTGCAGCTATTTGTGTTTCAGTTTCACATAGTTGAGACAAATGAGGATAAGTTGATGATATTGCCCTACCCTACCTTTCAATTAATTAGTAGCTGGCTTCTTTTGTAAACAATTTCGAGTTTGATCCTACTGAACGGCTCTGTGCGGACAAACCCTGGGCCTCTGTAACCAAGCAGTACAATTGGTAGGGGGGCATAAGCTACAAAGTAAATGGCAAGTCCTGTGTTTCATTGGCCCCGCGACCAGCACCTTGGGATTTATCAGGAGCCTAGCAGTAGGCAGTCAATGCCCCCCGGATATTTTGATATGGGACATGGGGACTGTACTAAATGCCGATTGAATGAAATTCCTCTGTGGTTGAAGTTGTCTGTGAGGTTTGAGGTGTCATACATGTCAGGAAGGCTCGTGTAGATTTGAATTGTTTAATTATCCTGGAAATTTTAAATCACCGGGGAACAAATGAGAGACTGCTCCACTGCTGCATTAGGCATTGAATGAACATTGTCAATGATCGCTGTAAGTTTAAACAATTAATGTGAATTAGTACTTTGCTGATGTGTGGATGTTATGTCAGGACTCAGGAGCACCACCAGGTTCTGAAGGTTGAACATCACTACCCAGTAAAATGTCATGTGAACCACTTTGTCCACATCTTTGGGGTGCAATATTTAGTTTAGGGGTTAGCTATTTTGGGAGTTAAAATCACAACAGAAATTTGTTTCGGCTCCACTTGCGCCCCTAGCCAACTCAGCTATAAAGAGTACACTGACCATACACTGTCAGTTGGACCATGAAGCAGCGAGGGTGAGGATGGTCTCATATGCCGAGGCTAAGAAAATGAAGTCGCTACACTTCGTGGCTGTCTCTTTGGGGGCTTCCTTACGGGACTGTTGCTTCTTTGTTGAGCTGATATTCCTACAGTAATGTGGCTGTTTGTAACCAAGTGTGAACAATGTGGAGCCGAAGTCCATACTTTTAAACCCATTTTTCAATACAGAGAGTATAAATGTTCCATGACTGTACATTATGTTAGACAGCACAGTAACTTATGTGCTGCCACTAGATGTCGCCTGATAGGACAGACATGAGGTGGAAATGGCAGACACACTGTTCATTCATGCTGTAGTGTTACTGTTAGGAAATTTTTAAGGTCATGTTTATCAGTGGCAAATTATGGCTTTGCATCTTAAATAATTTATCAGTTATCTCTGCTAGCATCCAGTGAGCGAGTGTGTCTAGCCAGCGCCTGATGAATAATGTAGTAGGTGCCAAGGCAAGCACCTTATGTAGCAGCAGTAGTTTAGGCTAGCATGCAATGAATAATTTAGTGGCATGGATAATACATTATTCATTAGATGCTATAGCCTAAAGTTAGTTCAAGTTGAATAATAAATATTATAGGTCTTGTACATAGGTTAGTGAATTATAAATGCGCATTGCACTTGCACTATATAAATTGACTTACACAGTAATATAACATAATAATCATCTCAAATCAGGCAAATATTACAGAATTTTTGAGCAACATGTTAGGAACAGTATACAATTAGATCATTACGTGTAAATTAGCATCGGGTTAAAGTAAGAAATAGTTTCTAAGCCATCACTTAATGATCAAGGGGCTTAGTGTTGTGGATGGGATGCTGGTAAGTACAGTGAAATTAAACAACATTGAACATGGTTAGTACTTTAGGTGGATAATTGTAATCGTGGTCCACAGAACACCAGGCATCCGGGTTGACCAACCCAGCACGTTAGCCTTCAGAAGCCAGTACCAACATAAAGTTGGAAGGTTAAAAGTGTGTCGTGGAATTGGATTGCTCCGGTCGACTTTGTGCCTCAGTTGAAAGACCTGTCAAACGTAGTATCTTGCTTGTAAGGTATGTCTATGGAGGCATATTATTGTGCTACCTTTACCTTTGAGGACGGTAACAACCTTGTCCATTTGTCAGTGGTTTCAATTATGTTCATACTAGCACTAGTAATGCCTAGCATGCCTATGATGATAACATGCCTATGACGGTAACTTGCCTATGACGATAACATGCCTAAGACGATAACACGCCTAAGAATAGAACATTTCTAAGATGATAGCTTGCCCAAGATGATATCAGTTAAATCTTATCTGTTGTCTGGACTAGCATCTATGGAATAATTTAGGGATCCTCTAGATTGATGTACATGTGCTCAAAGTGTGCAGGAGGCTGCAGCAGCCTACTAAGTTACTAACGCTATGCTGGCTTCTCATGGTTGGCCTGACCCAGATGGGCTAGGCAGGGTTATACTCTAAGCAATGCTTGACAACAGCAGATATTACCGTGGAGATGTAAATCAATAGATGGGACAGTCACTGTGGCCTGCTGCCAGACAACGATGTTGAATTTAATGATAATTACTCAGACAAAACTGTCTGGCATTGTCCTACAGTGAATAAGCTCTGATACAAAACATTTTTTGTCTGGGAGCTTTCCGACCACATTCATATCTTCCAATTTTCAGAGAGAAAGAGAGAGTTTATCTGTGTTGGGCAAAATTTCCACTTTGTGGGATACACAGAGTGACAGAGGTCTTGCTTTGGGAAAATATTCCAGGGTACCATCATGTGATGTTGCGTTTCTGAATTAGGCGAGCAACGGTTGTCTGGTTGTTGCTTTGTTGTTTTCTCATTGCCAAACTGTCAAATGAAGCAAAACCTCAACTTAATTTACTCATAAAAGCCGGACTTCTGATTTCATTGACTTCTAATTTTGTTGTCAGGCTTCTCCATTGGATTACGATTTTTACTATGATTTCACTTGAGGCGAATATCAATTGATGTCTTGTGCTTTACGATAACGGCGCTACAGAAGTCATTAGATTAGATTAATGGTCATTAGATTTGATTAGAAGCCATTCATTAGATTTGATTAGAAGCCATTAGATTTGATTAGAAGCCATTCATTAGATTTGATTAGAAGCCATTAGATTTGATTAGAAGCCATTCATTAGATTTGATTAGAAGCCATTAGATTTGATTAGAAGCCATTAGATTTGATTAGAAGCCATTAGATTTATTGGAATCCATTAGATTTGATTAGAAGCCATTAGATTTGATTATATGCCATTAGATTTATTAGAAGCCATTAGATTTGATTAGAAGCCATTAGATTTGATTATATGCCATTAGATTTATTAGAAGCCATTAGATTTGATTAGAAGCCATTAGATTTGATTATATGCCATTAGATTTATTAGAAGCCATTAGATTTGATTAGAAGCCATTAGATTTGATTATATGCCATTAGATTTATTAGAAGCCATTAGATTTGATTAGAAGCCATTAGATTTGATTAGAAGCCATTAGATTTGATTAGAAGCCATTAGATTTGATTAGAAGCCATTAGATTTGATTAGAAGCCATTAGATTTGATTAGAAGCCATTAGATTTGATTAGAAGACATTATATTTGATTAGAAGCCATTAGATTTGATTATATGCCATTAGATTTATTAGAAGCCATTAGATTTGATTAGAAGCCGTTAGATTTGATTAGAAGCCATTAGATTTGATTAGAAGCCATTAGATTTGATTAGAAGCCATTAGATTTGATTAGAAGACATTATATTTGATTAGACGCCATTAGATTAGGTGAGCTTAGAACATACTTCAAATCAGGAATGTGCATGTGAGAGGTATGAAGCAAAACTAGTGCTAGAGTGTACATTGGTATGGTGCAGTAGTACCATAGCTGTTCATATGGGTCATAATTGTAATTGTCCAGTAGCACCATATCTGTTCATATGGGTCATAATTGTAATTGTTCAGTAGCACCATATCTGTTCATATGGGTCATAATTGTAATTGCTCAGTAGCACCATATCTGTTCGTATGGGTCATAATTGCAATTGTGCAGTAGCACCATAGCTGTTCATATGGGTCATAATTGTAATTGTTCAGTAGCACCATATCTGTTCATATGGGTCATAATTGTAATTGCTCAGTAGCACCATATCTGTTCGTATGGGTCATAATTGCAATTGTGCAGTAGCACCATAGCTGTTCGTAATTGTAATTGTGTAAGTGTATGGTGCCTTTCTTAATGCTCATGACCAGACAACAGGCGACTACCGTTATATCAAACAGACCTTGGGTGCTGGTGAGCAGAACAAAGGCCAGTAATACTTCTAATAATAAGACGACTATTTATATAACACCGTAGCACAGCCTATGCCGAATAGCAGGGCGTTGTACATGAGTTAAAAACTAAATGACAGCCATTATACATGATAGTTCAAAAAGGTAGGTCTTGAGCTGTGAGTCGAATGTCTCCAGCGATGGCGCGTTCTTCACATGGTCGGAAGACTGTTCCGCGCTGTGAGTTCAGCGATAGCGATGGAACAGTCAGGAACCGGATGTTTCAGAACAAAGTCAAATGAATGAGTTAATGACAGTCATATACATATCCATTACTGTCCTTTTAAAAACTTCTGTTATGCCTAGTCGTTTTTGATGCTATTGGTCAGTGACATTTGCATCTGTGGGGAGCGTATTATAGTCCTAGCAGAGTTCAAAGGGCATTGCCTAAAGTAGTGATTAACCCAACGTTATCTGTATTCTATTTGTATAGCACCACATCACAGGCGGTCCTCATCGGCACTGATAACTGTGTGGTAAGTGGTTCGAGACAGACAGACAGGTAGCCAGAAAGAGAGAAAGAGACAGGGACAGAGATACACACAGATACATAAGGACAGACTCTGACAGACAGATAGCTTTGCTGATGTACTTAAGACATGGCCCTATATGCCCAGATTCATACTTATATACATATGCATATGTGCACACATGTGCAATGCATGCAGACATACATATGCCTATATACATATGTATATAAGTACATACATGTATACATAAACTGAATTGAATAAAACTGTATGATTACCAACATGTAAAAGATAATACAAGCAAATAACATGAGCCTAACATGGGAAACTCAGAGGTAACAAAGTTGGTCTCGCTATGCAGATGTGTGTGTGTGTGTGTGTGTGTGTGTGTGTGTGTGTGTGTGTGTGTGTGTGTGTGTGTGTGGGTGTGTGTGTAGGTGTGTGTGTGTGTAGGTGTAGAGGTATAGGTGTGTGAGTGTGTGGGTGTATTATATAAAAACTTTGCATGTACGTGTGTACTGATGAGCTGATGTTAGAGTACATATTTACATATTATATCCCAATGCACAGTGTGCTGTATTATTAACTAGCACCCAAATTATGTGCAGAGTTCAGGCACTTGCGACGATGTCCCTGCCTAGGTTGTAGTAGAGGATTCTTTTCATTTTCATCTTGGTCTTTGGGACGTGGAATTGAGAAGTCTTCAAGAGGCACCGTTACATTAAAACTTCACTGCAACTTACTACTAGCGTTTGAGGTGAGTGCTGCTGTTGTATGCGATCAGGTATCTCTTTTCACGGTCTACCTTGGACAGATGTTGACCACACAAATTACTTTGGGAAGGCGTGGTTTTTTGGTGTGGGATGGTTATATTGGGGAGCTGAGGGGGCTGCAATCAACCTCCCTCGGATCCTCTTGGGATGCGATTGCTTCAAGAGAACTTGTCAACTGTGCACAGAAAGGTACAGCAGCTGCCGCAGCCACAGCAGCAGATCGGCAGCTGATGGTAATGGTGATGCTATTGGTGATGCTGCTGGCCAGCACTTTAATAAGCAGGAACGAGAAAACAGCGTTGATGCGGTTTATTCCCCGTGAGAAACCTTCCCCTAAGTACCAATAGGACGAATGCAGATCTTGTAGTGTACGCAAGTAAGATATTGGAAATTGATGTGTATAATGACCTGGCGGGGGGAGTAGACTCGTTATAGTTCGTAATCAGTTGATGTTAAGGAGCTGAACATTGAGGAACATAGAATCAAATAATAAGGTATGTCATTTTTATAGTGATGGGCGTCTGCTCATGGGAACAAGGGGGAGCAGCTTCCCTCTGGATTTTGCTCATATTTTAAAAAAATAAAATCTTTTGATTATTATGGTTACTACAACAGTCCCAACACGATATTCAATGCGAAAAAACAATTATTTAGGTACAGCCCTTGACCATTATTTATTTTTAAAGTTGTCACGTATACTGTGTTCATGAATGGCTATTCAATGCAAAAACGTCATTTTGCCCTGCCCTACAGAAATTGTTTGCTTTAGAGATTTAGACTTTCACTTTAGACTGATTTTCTCTTGTTTGGAAGAACTTTTGCCGCAACTACTGATTTTTGATGTCGTGATTTGTGAGGTCTGCTAGATCTTGAATACTTCATTCATAAATCTGGTATCTTTTTCTTAGTGATCACTGTGAAAATTGACCATATTAATGAGAAGAGCATCTTCCTACTGTCTGGAATCACAGTGTAGGTTGCATTGTTTGGAACTTTTGCCACAACTACTGATTCCTTTGTGTCGTGATTTGTGACATGTATCTAATATCTAGAATACTTCCGTCATAAACTTGGTCTTCTTTCTGACTGTTAAATGTTTAAACTTACCATATTTCTGCGAAGAATGTTTTCGTGCTCTCCCAAATCACGGTGTAGGCTGCAGTGTTTAACAGCAGTGGTGCAGCCTAGGGCCTCGTGTTATTATTTGTTTATGCTGTAAAGTGCAAAGCACCCTCAGGGCCATACTGCCAGGGATAGAGTTAAATCTGGAACAGATAAATTTGCCAGGTTTCTGCGGGGCAAAATAATAATATTTTTTTATCAGAGGTGAGAAGTTTCTGTGAAGAATAAGAACATGATGGAGTGAGTGAGAAATCTCTAAAGGTCATTCCTCTTCCTAAAGGCATTGTATGATTGTGTTGTTTTGTTTGCTTGCTTTTCTGCTTCTTGTCTTTGCTCAAAAAGGTCCCGATATCGTTGTTAGGATGGTACCAAGTTGATTCCTGCATCACCAAGCCAATGTTTGTGTATTAATTTTCTGTATTATCTTTATTATAAATAATATTGTAATAATATACATTTAATTTTCATTGCCAGTTTGGAGCTTGGAACGCATTTGGAGGCATTGTTTTAATAACAAATTTTCCCGGGTATTGTAATAATATACATTTAATTTTCATTGCCAGTTTGGAGCTTGGAACGCATTTGGAGGCATTGTTAGGCACACGATAAAATCAGTGGCATGCAATCCTAGTAGGTTTGGTGTGTGTGTGTCCCAGAAAAGCATAAGATGTTATAACTTTTTAAATACAAAATGACGATATCCTAAATTATACTTCATGTCCCAAAGGTGAAGTAAAAAACTGCGTTAGGAAGGCTTATAAGCATTACTAGCAGTATTGGTATTACGGGGATGGTTAAACTGTTATTTTTATCTCTAAGCATGCTGGTAAACTTTGTTTTTGAGAAGGATTTTTTTTAACGAGAACAAGGTCTTCGATTGGAGGCGTGTTTGCCAATGTCGTATCCTTCCGGCCTTTGGACTTGGGCAAATTTTCCCGGGTATTGTTTTAACCCCCTTTCTTACCTTTTCTTCCCTCTCTCTCTCGCCCACCCACCCCCAACCTCTGCCACCGCGGAAGGCATGGCTATTGATTTCTACAGGGTGCGCATTAAAAATGACGGCATTGTTCTATTGGGAGGGGGACGATATTTTACGGCGGCATTATTCTCGGGTGCCTTTATTCATCTCGGGCGGCGGCGCAGGAAAAATCGATCCAGTTGACCACAGTTAATCATTAAGGTTCGGCCGGGCGCGGAGTGCTCGCAGTCTGGGCTAGCAAATGTCACTGGAATATCAGCTGCCGCCCATGCCGCTCCCAGCCTACCACCGCCACCGGCAGCAGTGGCGGAGGCCGGGGGAAGGGAGGAATAGAAGGGGGAGGACCGTCTTCATAAAACAACCGGCGCTAGTATCGATAATCTCCTGCTGCAACCGCTGGCAACGACCGTCCATCCATCCATCCATATATCCATCCGTACATCTATCCATCCGTCCATCTATTCATCCATCAATCCGGCCTCGTCCATCTAGTCATCCACTCGTGGGCCTGCAGCTGCCTGGCTGCTGCTGCTGCTGCTGTTCTACTGGAGCAGCAGCAGCAACAGCTGTTGCCGTGTTGCTGGGATGATGTCACTAGCTGCTGCTGCTGGCTCAGTCTGTCTGTGCGTGTATGTGTGTCTGCGTGTGTACGTGTGTTGTTCTGTGTTGCTGATGTACGTGTTTGTATTGCTGGCCGTCACCGCAGTCGTCTCCGTGCTCCTTTCTTTCCCTGCTCGTGTTCCACTACGTTTCTGACTCCTCTCCCTCACGGCCTCTCATTCTATCAAATTTCTGTCTGTCTGTCTGTCTGTCTGTCTGTCTGCCTTTCTCTGTCTCTCTCTGTCTGTCTTTCTGTCTCTCTGTCTCTGTCTCTCTCACACACTCTCTCTCGCTGTCTCTTTCTCTCTGTTTCTGTCTCTCTGTATGTCTGTCTTTCTCTCTGTCACACACACACACACACACACGCACGCACGCACGCACGCACGCACGCACTCTCTCTCTCTCTCTCTCTCTCTCTCTCTCTCTCTCTCTCTCTCTCTCTCTCTCTCTCTCTCTCTCTGACTATCTCTTGCGCCGTGACCCTCTCCTCCGCCTACTCTTTCAGACTCTCTCACTCTCTGTATGTGTGTATCTTTCCGTCCCTTCTGCTTCCTGTACGTGTCGTTGCTTATCCGTTTTATCATTCTCTTGTGTCTGTCTGCTTTTTTTCTCTCGCCATCTGTCTGCATCTCTCTCTCTCTCTCTCTCTCTCTCTCTCTCTCTCTCTCTCTCTCTCTCTCTCTCTCTCTCTCTCTCTCTCTCTCTCTCTCTCTCTCTCTCTCTCTCTCTCTCTCTCTCTCTGTCGTCCTCTCTGTCGTCTTCTCTCGCTCTTTTTCTTTCTTTCTTTCTTTCTCTCTGTCTGTCTGTCTGTCTCTCTCTCTGCGCCGTTCCCCTGTCCTACGCCTACTCTGTCTCACTCTCTGTATTTGTGTTTCTCTCCGTCCCTTCTGCTTCCTGTGCGTGTCTGTGCCTATCCGTTTTATCATCCTCTTGTGTCTGTCTGCTTCTGTCTGTCTGTCTGTCTGTCTGTCTGTCTGTCTGTCTCTCTCCCGCCTGTTTGCTCGGCTTCAGTGCCATGCTTCATATTGTCGTCTCTGTTTAATTGTCATCTTTTTCTGTCTGTCTCTGTCCCTCTGTATGTCGTCTTCTGTCACGCTCTGCGGCTGTCTGTCTCTTCCGGTTCTTCCATCTCCGGCTGCCTGGAGCTGCAGCTGACGTCTTCGGTGGTCCTTGTTTTCGTCCGAGGGTGGTAAGGCCAGCGCTATATCAGACTGTCGGGCATGGCAGGCGCCGAGCGACACCGTGTCTGTTCCTCTGCTGGTGTCTGTCAGTGTCACTGGGTGTCCCTCTTGCAGCCTTTCCCTATCATCGTGTCTGTCTCTCTCTGCTTGCAAGCTGCACACGATGCCATCCGTGGGTGTCCCCTCTTTCTTTGTCAGCCATTATAATATACTGCGCTACCTCCCATCCCTTCCATATTTCTCTCCCTTCCTCCCTCCCTCCCTCCCTCCATATTGTCTGCTTTGTTGTATCTCTTCCTATCTCTCTGGAGTCCCGACTGGCAGACGGACGGACATGGAGGCAGTGAACCCGGGATGGCGAGGTACATCATCACGTCTGCTGTTTGTATCTGTTGAGACCTGTGCTTCTGTCTGTTTGTCTGTCTGTCTGTATGTATGTATGTATGTATGTATGTATGTATGTATGTATGTATGTATGTATGTACGTATGTATGTATGTATGTATTTATTTATTTATTTATTTATTTATTTATTTATGTATATATGTATGTTGGTATGTATGTATGTGTGTGTCTGACTGTATGTCTGCGTCCGTATGTGTTGTGTTTGAACTGGGGAATGGACCCGTGAGAGGCAAACATATTCCGGTATGTAACCCCAGCCAAATACCAAAGTTGAGTGAGTAATCAACCCCTCCAAGCAGATCCACACTCTTCCTTACCCAACTACCCTCTAGCTCGGGTTCGCCATCGCTCCCTTAACCATGGATTTCTGTGCTCTTGCAAATACTATGTTCTGGAACAGTAACCAGAATATACTCCATCATCATCATCATCATCATCATCATCATCATCATCATCATCATCATCATCATCATCATCATCATCATCATCATCATCATCATCATCATCATCATCATCATCATCATCATCATCATCATCATCATCATCATCATCATCATCATCATCATCATCATCATCATCATCATCATCCTCAGTTCCTGACGCCAGCCATTTGGGGGTGATGGGTACGAATAAATTTACTTACTACTCCGTAAGTGTTGGGTAACTTGTAGCATTCTTAGAATCGGTGCATGCCGTTCCAGCTTCCTCGTTTTAAGATGAAGAGTAAAGAGCTACAAGGGCAACACAACCTTATCTAGACATTTCTTAAGAAGCAGCTTCGCAGAAGCATTGTCCCCGGGTAGAAGGATAGTTTGGCTGAAGTGCTATGACAACACGCAGTCCAACAGCGGAACTCCTGTCGAGTTGCTTTCGTTCTCGTTTACCAACTCCACAAGGGATGCCAGGCTGAGTTGGCATGGTATTCTATAAGCTCAACAATACACTTGACAATACTTAACTTTACTGTGCCCACCAGTGTCGTATCACTTGCACCAAGCTGTTGAGCTATAACAATCTACTGGCTTAAGCTGCACACACATATGTATATGTATATATATATATATATGTACATATGTATGTATATATATATATATATATATATTTGTATATAGCACTAGTTCAGCAGAATGTTCCTTCTGGGATAGATCCTCTGTTGTTCTTCATTAACCGTGGACCATAAAAGCTATTGCTAAACACTGTCCGGATTTTGAGAAATTTACCCCAGTTTACTGCCTTTTCTATACGGCCTCATTTGTTTTTGTATTATATGCAAGATGACATTCGCTCCTCATATTATTCGCCAGGTAGCACCAACCGTCACGTGCATACAGTTGGACAATTTGGACACACGTACCTACTTAAGGCTAAGATTATGTAGCTACAGGAAAACCTAATAACTTTGTGCTGTTTCAGAAAACAAACCGAAGCACAATTCCTGTCTCACTGGAAGATTGGACTGGACTGTGTCCGTTATGTGTTGTGTTTGAACCGGGGAATGGACCTGTGAGAGACAAACATATTTATTCCATTGTATCTTTTCATAAAGGTTGCATAACTAGGCAGTGAGTTTTCAGTTATGTTGAGGGCGCACAGTGATTCAAACCCAAGACCTAGACGTGAAAGGCAAACGTGTTTGCAGTTGCCACTGTGCCACCGGTTGTTGATGTTACTTGTTTCTGTGTCTGTCACTCTGTGTGTGTGTGTGTGCGTGTGCGTGTGCGTGTGTGTGTGTGTGTGTGTTTGTTTTGCTTCAGTAGAATTTTTTACCCCTGAGTCAGTTAATTTAAGTCCATTCGTCTGTTTGTCTGTGTCAGTACTGTTGTCTGTGCCTGGCTTTGCGTTGCTCTTGACGTAATGGTGTATTGTCCCATGGGTGAAATAGTATTTGTGCTTGGCTGGGTGGGTGGGTGGGTGGCTGGTCAGTGGGTGGATGGGTGACGAGGAGCGAGGACTTCTTAGTTCTCCCCAGTGTCGTCGGAAATTCTTGACCAGATGGCACCTTGTTTATATTTGACCAGTCCTAATCATTAATTTTTTCTATGGCCAGCCGGCCTTGGTCATTGTCTTTCGACAATGGGTATTATGCAGTGGACAGCTGGCCCAGCGTACAATGGCTTCGATATTCCTTCACCCAGTTCCTCTGTAGGGTCCGCTGTGGTCATTAATTTTTTTGGTCGTCTTCAGGTGGCTGGTATGCAGTCTACGTGGAGTGTGTTTGCGTGGAGTTTGTGTTTGCACATGCCACGGATTTCTTTGGGCGTTGTTGTGGCTTGGATGAAATGCAAGTCTGTTTAGTCGGAGCTTGACCCACATCTATTGTGCCTATTTGTGATGCAACCAACCAGCTAACCTTAGCGCCTTTGTGGTGTTTTTTAAACCCAAGATGCAACCACCTAACCAAGCAACCAGCCGCAGTCTTGCTTGCGTGAGTGAAACTTGTCTGCAAGGCATTGTAATGGGAAATGTTCATACATTTTTATTATTATTATTGTTATTGCTACTACTACTACTACTACCACCACCACCACCACCACCACCACCACCACCACCACTACTACTATTTCACAGAAAAATTGTATAACAGCAAAATATATGTGTGAGCTTACAGGATTATATCGTTTCATTATACTATATTGACATTTGAAAATTACCTTAATGATAGGGTTAAACCTTTCAAAAATAGCCATATAGGATAATAGGTGAAACATTTGAAAATAAGTATAATAACAGGATTAAAACATTTGAAAATAACCTTAATGATTGAGTGAAAATAATCAAAATAAGTATAATACTGGTAATGGGTTGACAACATGTTAAAATAACCATAATGATAGGGTGCAAGCATTTGAAAATATCTATGTTTTGGTTAGTTTCACTTTTTGTTTAATAGGTTATTTCCATTGTTAAGATTTTTACTACTTGTGTAATTAAAAGTAGAAACTGTTCAACGTTGTCAGCGGTACTTCTTGTAAATTGGTTAATTTAAGCAGGACTTTGGTCCCTTTTGGGTCCATCGTTTGTTCCCCAATACCCTGCTCATATTTCATGTCAACTGTATTTTCTTTTGTCATTGTTTGAATGGATGGCATTGTGAAAGCTTATATCAGAGTAATTATGATGACATAAATTACAAGATGAAGAGACTTGAGAATACTAACATTATAGTGCACTCACATAAAAATTATGTAACATTATAGTGATATATGGATGACATTGTGATACACACACAATGTCATCCCACAATGTGTACAGATGATACAAAGCCTGCTAATGCGTAACATGCAGAAAGTCGCAGGATTTGAATTATCTCAAGGCTAGATTTAGTTGAAACAGTCGTAAAGATGCCAAACTGTTGAGAAAGAGCACAAAAAGACAACTGCTTGTGTGATTTTTGCAACGGGCACTGATTAAAACCAGCTGATTGCTATAGTTTTATGATTTTTAGAACGTTTCCAATCTCAGGGTATACACATTCTCAATATCAGTTCAGCTACTTAACAGTACTATTATTATTATTATTATTATTATTATTATTATTATTATTATTATTATTATTATTATTACAAACATTTTTAACGCGCATAAAGTATACTTGTACTTTTGTTTGCTTGGTCAGCTATCATCCGTGTATAGAATTTCATCAACTGGCTAGTGCATGGGTAACCTTAGTGGCCTATCAATTTCGAACCCTCCAGAAGATAACACGATTGTACTTGACTGAGCACTGGGTTGATGTAACTGTTTAGAATGGCACACTTGAGATTTTCTGAATAGGTAAAGTTTGGTAAGAAGTCATGCCAAGGAGGTACTCACGTGTTGCACGCCGTTGTCTTCAACAATATGATCAGAGATTGGGCCTCTGGGTATTTCACTGAAGTGCTAATAGTACAACGTGTGGACACACAAAAGATGCTGTATTAGAATATTACATGTTGAAATGTTTTCACTCTCTTTTTGTAAGATTCACTTGTAATATAGATGTCCAGTAAATGAGCTTGTGTGTCTTGAATATTATCAGACTAGACTGTGTGTGCGCCCACATGCATGCACACTCTTGCGTATGTGTGTGTAATTCTGGAAGAATATGTATAATGTATCGTTTATGTGTATATGTAATGATATAATGATCTACAGTGTCGCGATTAGCATGCTGGACTGTCAATCGTGAGGTTATGCATTCAAATTTGGTTCGAGATTTCTGCTCCACATGCACTCCCTAGCCAACTCAGCTAAAATAAGTACACTTTCGGTGGGAAGATTAGATGGCGAAGAAGAGAACTGGCCACCCGCCCTCATATGCTGATGCTAAGAAAATGAAGTTGCTAACACTTTCTACCCGATGGCTACCTCTCAGGGTAGCTTAAAGGACTGCTCCTCTTCTTTTACCACAAGTAAGCAAAGGCATTTATATCTTTGTAAGCCTGTCATCGGATGACCGGGTGTTTTTCTCTTCCCTCCAGGGTGTTTTCTGTTGTTTTGTCTTTGTTTCTTTCTGGCTCTTTCCGTTGAATTTACTTAGCTTATTTGCCTCGCTTGTGCTGAAATAGTCTCAAGCGAGTCGACAACACCTTGCGTCCAGGATTTGCTAATATCCGGCTCAGCAGAGGTGCGAGACGGTGGCATTGGTGCACCGCCAGTCCATTGGAGACCGACTTCCGTCTTCCTAATGATCTGGTGATCTGGTTATTTCTGAGGCACAGCAGTCCGGGTCTTCTCCTGGTCACCGCATCACTAATTATCAGCTAACCATGCTTCGTTTGCGACTGTTATATCAATAAGTAATACTGCAGGTGCTTTGTTTCCGTACTGGTTCTGTGGGTCAGGTGTGGAAAGTTGGCTGAAGATGGTTTGGGTCAGGTGTGGAAAGTTGGCTGAAGATGGTTTGGATACAGATGTGCGTGGACTGCGGCTGAAGTTTACTTTGATACGGCTGAAGTTTACTTTGATGCGGCTGAACTTTACTTTGATGCGGCTGAAGTTTACTTTGATGCGACTGAAGCTTACTTTGATGCGGCTGAAGTTTACTTTGATAGGGCTGAAGTTTACTTTGATACGGCTGAAGTTTACTTTGATGCGGCTGAAATTTACTTTGATATGGCTGAAGTTTTACTTTGATACGGCTGAAGTTTTACTTTTATATGGCTGAAGTTTACTTTGATATGGCTGAAGTTTACTTTGATAGGGCTGAAGTTTACTTTGATACGGCTGAAGTTTACTTTGATACGGCTGAAGTTTACTTTGATACGGCTGAAGTTTACTTTTATACGGCTGAAGTTTACTTTGATACGGCTGCAGTTTGCTTTGATACGGCTGAGGTTTACTATTATGCGGCTTAAGTTTACTTTGATACGGCTGAAGTTTACTTTGATTCGGCAATTGATGTTACTGTGGGATATGGCCTTTTTCGGGTTTCTCTGTCAAAACTGAATTAGTTGTGGTTACACAAACAAATATAGTCCTTCTGCAGTTCTTGGTAGGATAGATAGATGACTTCAAGACTTTGTTGCTTGATGATGCTGGTTGTAGCATCAGTTGTGTGTGATCTTGCATTCTACAAAATTTTCCATCTGTGTGAATGTTTCTTTTTTCATAATGGGTAAAAGCAGTTTTTAAACTGGTTAATGCTGTTTGCCTTTCTTGGTCATGCTTGTTTTTTTCTCTGTTGAGCTACTGACTAGGAATTTATGAAACCTTTTCGGTTTGTTATGATACCCGCTTTCCTCGAAAAGTTATTATGACTGTAAGTTTGCCCACATATCTGCCTTCATTCAGGACACCTTCCACTGGCTTCCTGTGCAACTGTTTGATTGGGGTAGCTCCTTCATACTTCCAGACCTTCATTCCCTGATCGCTCCACTTGGCTGCCAGAGGTCTTGTGGTTGGTCCGCTCATGCGCTGGGCTAATCAGTCTAGAAGTTTTGCTTATGTTGGCCCCTTTAGTTGAAACCGTCTGCCGCAGGAATTGCGGCTCGAGCTCCTCAGCCTTTCTCTTCCCTTGTTCCGGAAATGCCTGAATACCATTTTATTTTTTAGTGGTAGCACTGACTTTGGTTGGGAGCGCCTCTGAATTGTTGAGTGGTGCTTTTATAAATATTCGATTACGATTACGATTTACGGAGCCCTTCGACATTTCAACTCCGTTCAACTGTTGGTGGGAAGATGAGACGGCGAGGGAGAGGACTGGCCACCCGCCCTCATATGCCGAGGCCAAGAAAATGAAGTCGCTAACACTTCATACCCATGGCTGCCTGAGGGCTAGTTTATGGGACTGCTCTGCTTCTTCTTCAACATTTTAATTACTCACCTTCTGCCCAAACTACTGGATTTTGATTCAGATTGCCTTGGTCTGCTAGAACCAAGTGAGACAAATTATCATGAATCAGCTACTGCAGCTACTGCTGCTGATGCCAATTGATGCCAATTGATGCCAGTGAGTTTAGATGATTCAGTTGCTTGTGAAGTCCAGTGCTTTCATCGTGTTTAGTCTGCGGCTTGTCGTGTCTTCCTTTGCATTGTCTGTTGAGCATAGCCAACGTCTTTCTTTACTGCTTCGTAAAAACTTTACACGTTGAACCCTGATTATGACCTCATCAACCCTGATTATGACCTCATCAACCCTGATTATGACCTCATCAACCCTGATTATGACCTCATCAACCCTGATTATGACCTCATCAACCCTGATTATGACCTCATCAACCCTGATTATGATGTCATCAACCCTGATTATGACCTCATCAACGGGCGTTCTTCTAAAAGGCCAAACTGTTCAAGCCTTCGTTCAATTAAATGGATTTTCTGACAGAGTTGTTCGAATTTCTGAGGGCGGTAATCTGTAGTCTTGAGATTCTTGCAATTTTGCTTAGTAGGTTTATGTTGATTGTACGGATTCTCTTTTCATCCTGCTTTTGCAGTGTCCCACATTTTGATGCAAATCTAAAACGATGTTTGAAATATGTTATCGGTTACTTTGTATTAGGGTGAGCTAATGTTTGTTGTTTTGTATCTGTTGGTAGTCTTCTTTCTAGCTATTTTCCCTCCTTTTCTCTTTTTATTGAACGAGTTGAGATGAAAGTGAGTCATAAGAACTGTGCTTTCTGATGAAGAATTTGCGTTTTCTGAATATGTACATTCACTGATAAGACGGACTAAAATCTGATTAGTATTCGTAGGCTATGGTTGGAATGAATGAAGCTTCAAAATGGAAATGCATTTGTCATGTATTTTAAGATTTTATGAGCATTTCAGTCTGGAAATGTGCTGTGATGCATTTGGAAAGTGAAAAGATGTTTAGAGACATATATTTGTCTGTTGATCAAAACGGAACTTGTGCAGTTAGAGGTAGCCATTGTCTGCACAATTAGTCAAGGGCAGTGAGCAAGTCATACCCCTAACTCATCCACAACATGGAAGTAAACTTGAATTTTCAAACTGTGTATGCAATGCGATATCAAATATGTCTATTGTAATAAAATATCAAATGAATGGCCTTCCTTCTGCAACTCACTCTATGATTCTCACTGGGGTCCTGCTACAGCCCTGTGCGTTTTTGCTAGCGCTTCTTAATAAAGAATATACTTACTTACTTACAATGCCTTACATCCATCCGTTGCCTAAGATCTTTTCTCTTTCCTTGTCGGTTCTTGCACTGGGAGCACCTCTGATTAGGCTGTACTGAGAGTGGCACTTTAGAAATTTATAAATACAATACAATACAGGTGTACCTATGCAGTAGGATATCAAATGGCACTTTACCATTAACGACAAAGTTCATTTTAAAATTTTCCTGTCTTTCAGGTAATGACGGCATTGTCAGCGCCTTACCAAGCATGGCCTCGTCCATGTCGGAGTCAATGGGCGAACAGGGGCTGGGAGCCAACAGCAGGCCG
The DNA here is from genome assembly GCA_963556255.1 of Allolobophora icterica. Classification (NCBI taxonomy): domain Eukaryota; kingdom Metazoa; phylum Annelida; class Clitellata; order Crassiclitellata; family Lumbricidae; genus Allolobophora; species Allolobophora icterica. Next base: position 49,138,412 of record OY744610.1, read on the forward strand.
GTTGGAGTACCAGGGCCATCCAACTGCATCCTTCCTGGGCCACGTATGTCGATGCCGAACCGTGGCTTCTCACACCGGCCACCCATGGCCAACTTAGACAGCCATTTTGTGCCACAACAGAGCCAGATATTTGTCTTCTCGACGAGCCTTGCAAACGAGGCTGCGGAGGCGGTGCAGAGCGGACGCTGTAGGTCTATCGTTGATTTTCACTTGGATCAACCGGCCACAAAACAGTTCCTACAGGTGTGTTTGGGAAAAACATGTTTCATTGTTCAGAAAATCCATGTTTTATTGTTCACGAAATCCATGTTTCATTGTTCGCGAAATCCATGTTTCATTGTTCACGGAATCCATGTTTCACGATTAAATAATGCCTGGCATTGGTAATGCTTGCTTCTGCCATTGATATCTTAATGCAACGTGGCAACAGAGTTTATAGAAGAGCTTGCCTGCGAGCGCAGTGAATGTACTGACTCTGTTGATATCTAGTCTTCTTTCATTTTGATGGTACAATAACAGAGCACTGCATACTGATTTATGCACAAATTAGCATCCATTGCATACTGCATTGTCATCTTTGCATACTGATTAATGCATTTTGCGTTAGCATTCACTGCGACTGACAGATACGTTTTCATTCATTGAGGCTGATTGATACATTAGAGCGCGATTCGATACCCGTAACCCCGCTCTAGAGCTTGCGCCTTGTATGGCTGCTAAAACGTGTGTTTGATTAAGATCTTCATTGTACTGTCATGATGAAATGTAATCTTACTGCGTACTTGTCAGTTTGAATTAATAAAGAAGATTATTTTTATCATTATTCTATATTATTAGCTTTCATTGCAGCAATTTTCAATCAATTTAGCATCCACTGCGCTCTGATGAAACTGGTTCAGTGTTTTCTGTTTTATTATGAGCTTTGATTAGAATAAGTTCACATGTCTTCATTGAGCTGTCAACCTTCTCTGTTCTGGTGCCATACAGTGAATGTATACAGTTGTATTTAGAAGCTGTCAACCATGTTCTTCTGCTAAAATTGGTTAAACTTTTTCAGAGTTACAGCTAAAGTTTGAATTCTTTATGGCAGATCTTTGTAGGCTGTTAAAAGTGTTTTACAAAAGTCTTGTTCTGTTGCAGGCTTTTCCCGTTGATCCGCTGATGTTTCCAGGCGGACAGATGCCTCCGTACAGCGATGGAAACAAGTTAGTTCAGAAGGATCCTCTGCCGTTCATGGAGTCAGACAGTGCGTTGGCGAACGTTGAGCTCTGGGTCCAGCAGCAGAATGCCAGTCTCCAGGAGGGACCATTCTCTCCGAGCTTCGGACCACCTGGAAAACAGGCCCGCAGCAAAAGTGGCAGTGGAGGCCAGCAAAGGTGGATGCCAAGTCCAAATCGCGGCCCTATGGTGTCTTCTATTGGGGACTTCATGGGACCTGGAGGGGAGCAGATGCTGATACCCTCTGGGTACCTAAACGATGGTCAGATGCCTCGCGGTATGCCTCCCGGACAGAACCTTGATGAGAATCTTACTCCAGAACAGCTGCAAAGACGGGAAGAACAGCTGGCACAACTGCAGAAGATCAAAAACATGCTGTTTCCGGAAAAGCGAAACGAATTCGACCCAAGACGGCCTCAGGGTATGTTCCCCGGGCCACCTCGACCTGGACCAGACAACGTAGGTATGATGGGATTCCCACGATTTCCACATCCGAACATGATGCCGATGCAAGCTCCTCCGGGAATGATGGAACCTCCGGATGGCATGATGGGAATGCCTATGGATCCTGGCTTTTTTGGTCAGCAAGCTCTGCCGCCTAACTGGGAGAACATGACTCCGGAGGAGCGCGAGTGGTTCAAACTGCAGCACGAATACTACCTGGAAAGACAAAAGTCGCAGATGCAGATGGGTGGCGGTCCAGGGTTTTTCAACGAGCTACCGCCACGTATGCCTGGACCAATGTCTCCGATGTCTCCATCGTTTAATGGATCCGGTCCACCCAACGCCCAGGGCTTCTTTTACCAAGGACCGCCTGGAATGAATTTTCCTCCAAACGGCCATGGGCCAGAATTTCACCCGGATTTCATGCCTGGAATGGGAGAAGGGGTATTTCCGTTTGACAATGGTGGTCCTGTACGGATAAACCAAGGCGGTCATGACCCTGGGGGCCCTGTCGGAATGGGACCGTTTCCACCAGGTGCTCGATTTCCAAACGTTTGCAAACAAAAACGAAGACGCCCAATAGGAGACAAGACGGACGATATATATCGCCACTTGCAACCGGCGCCTTCACCCCAGCAGTTCTGTTCACTGAATCTGTTCGAGGGCCAGGAACTGACCATAACTCGTCAGCTGAACCTGGCCTACCAGGAGCCGGGATATCCATCGCCTTCACAGTCCACCCCAACGCAACCGAGGAAGAAGAAGAAGGGCGATTCTAGCAGCAAGCAGAAGATCGACGAACAGAAGTCGAACAAGGGCGACCTGCCGTTGACGCCAGAACTTTTCAGCAGCACGTCGTCACTTCTGTCGCCACTGCCACAAACGAACGTCAGCACGCCAAACACGAACACTACTACGCCGAAGTTGACGCTTAGCCCCGCAGCTGTAGAGCAGAGTGTTGGCAGCATCAGCATGGATGCCATGACCGCGTCAGCTTCAGTGTCAGGCACAAACACGTCAACTGCCATGGATATCAAGCGTCAGCTGCAGGCTGATCATGTCGCCGGTTGTTCAACGTCCTCGTCAACACCAAGCACTTCGTCAACGAACTCTTCTGTTCCACGAAATCCTAGCGTCCTCAACAATATAACATCTGCGACGCTGGCCAGCCTTGCGAAAGGCGTGGAGAGCCTGTCGGATCGAATGCAGATGGATATGAAACAGGGTGGTCCGTTTCGGACTGTTCAGATGCCGGAGAATGAGCTGGAGCTCTCTGGAGATTCATCCTCAGGTGGAAATCTTGTTTCCCTGCCTGGAAGTGCCGCCAGTGTAAAGCTTGAGAACACGGGCGCGAAAACACCGCAACTTTCCCTTGACGGTTGCCTGCAGTCCGCACGCACAAACAGCGAAAGATCGTCTGGTAGTAACCCCGATGGGCTGAGCGGCTCTGATGGAAACTGCGGCGGTGGAAATGACGAGACAAAGGAAAGACTGGTCTCGGATGGCCCAGTACAGTCTATGTCAGCGGAGGGTTTGGAAGTGCCGCCGAGCAATAAGGTGAACATGTTGGATGGTAGCGGTATCCCTGTCTGTAACCCAAAACGCAGTTCTCCTTGCTCGGTTCAGAACATAACACCTGTTACAAGCATGCTTTCACCAAACATCATTGGCAATGCCAACGTCCAGATTGAAGCCCGAGCACCCAACACCATTCAATATCTACCAGCTGTTCCATGTGGTCAGGGTCCGGAAGCTGCGGACGATCCTGCCAATGCTTGTGTTACCATGCCTTTTGATTCGGCTCAGCTGATGCGGGATGGAGCTATGCAGCAAGGTCCTGGTCCTTCGAACCCGCCTGGCTCTGGACCGGGTTATGGGGGTCCCATGCATGGGTATGATGGTGGCCCACCTCCTGGGTCTGGTGGCATGATTCATGGTTATGATGGCCCGATGCATGGTCCTTCAGGTCCAATGCCTGGATTTGATGGACCTATGCTGGTGCGTAATGGTCTTATACCTGGATTTGATATACCTATGCATGGACAGGGTGGATTTGGTCCAGGTTTTGATGGTCCTGTCCATGGGCCAGGTGGTCCTGGTTCACTTCCGCCATATAGCGAAGGTTCTATGCATGGCCCAGGTGTGTCAATGTCTGGATTTGACGGTCCCATGCAGGGCCAGATTGGTCCAATGCCTGGCTTCAACGGCAATGGAGGCCCCATGCCAGGTTTCAGTGGACCGCCAATGCATGGTCCCGTATGTTCAATGCCTGGTTTTGAGGGTCAGTGTGGTCCCATGTCTGAATTTGACATGCCCATGCATGCCCATGGTGGTCCAATGGGTCCTGGTGGCCCTCACATGCCTGGCTACTCTGGTCCAGTGCCTGGCTTTAGTGGGTCTCATCCACGACACGGTGGGCCTATGCCAAACCATTGTGGTGGCCCGATGCCTGGATGTCATGGTGGTCCACCAATGATGAACATGCCCCCCAATCAGCAAATGTTTCTGCCGGGTCGTGGGGGTCCGTTGATGACATCCACGGGTGAACCTGGAATGCCTATTACCACAGAGGGTCAACGAGTAAAACCTGAGACGACAAGGAAGGAGAAGGACAGGAAGAGACGCTCCGAAGCAGCAAAGAAGAACGCAGGGTCGGTGGGCTTCATGGAGGCTGCAGCCCGAGAGGGCCGAAGAATGAATCCTGATGCAATGGGTGCTTTGGGGCCTGGAGGTGGAAGGATAAGGTCTGGTCCAGGGGGGATGTTACGGATGGGGCCGGTGGAGGGTGGAATGGGTCCAGGATTTGTGGGAATGAGTAACATGGATGGCAGGCTTAGACCAGGAATGATGGCAATGGGACTTGTTGAAGGAGGTATGAGACCTGGAATGATGGGCATGGGACCAGATGGTGGTATTCGACCGGGAATGATGGGAATGGTGCCGATGGAAGGAGGAATGGGTCCTGGAATGATGGGACTAGTTCATGAGGAGGCTGCAATGAGATCAGGCATGATGGGCATGGAATGTGAGGGTGGAATGAGGCCTGGAATGATGGGGATAGGGCCAATGGAAGGTGGAATGAGACCTGGAATGATGGGAATGGGTCCCATGGAAGGTGGTTCAAGGCCTGGAATGATGGGAATGGGACCCATGGATGGAAGACCTGGAATGATGGGAATGGAAGGTGGGATGCGACCGGAAATGATGTCGTTACATCCAGGAGATGGTAGCATGCTGTCAGAGCATGGGATGATGGGAATGGGGCCACGGGAGCCAGGGATGAGCCTTGGTCCACAAGAACCTGGAATGCCGTCCTCATCGAGAATGATGAGCATGCCAGAAGGGTCAGTCCGGCCAGGATCAAATACAATGGTAATGAGCCCTGGAGGCAATAGCATGAGGCCATCATCTCGGGCAATCATGAACTCTGACGGTCGGCCAAGACAAGGCAGTGCGCCGACATTCTCTGGAGAACCTGGAGGCATCAGTCGCTCTGTTGAAGGGAATCTTATTGTCCAGAGTCCAAGAATGGAGGACAGTCGACCGGAAATGATGATGATGATGGGTTCAGCGGGAGACGGTACAAAGAGAATGATCTCTTCGGCCGGATCGGCAGAGGCTGCAATGAGACCGGGATCGGGACTGATGACGTCCTTGGACCATGGAGATCCGTCCAGTTTACGGCCAGGATCACGACCACTTTCGGAACGCATGATAATGGGAGTCCCTGGTGAAAGCGGGATGAGGCCGGGATCAGCAATGATGATGGGTATGGTTGATGGTGGTGTACGGCCTGGTTCTGCTTTGATGATGGGAATGCATGGAGGAGATCCGGGAGGGATGAGACCGGGGTCGGCCATGATGATGGCCATTAGCAATCCAGGGGAGGGTGGAATGAGGCCTGGTTCAGCGATTATGATGGGGATTGGTCCAGAAGGTATGAGACCAGGCCCTGGGATGATGCCTGGAATGGGTCCTGGAGAGAATGCTATGAGACAAAATGCAGAGATGATCGGGATGGGTCCAGGTGGAGGCATGAGGCCTGGATCAAGCTTGATGATGAGTATGGGAGGTGGGCCTGGAGACGACCTGATGAGAATGGGATCAGAAATGATGTCGCTTGGTCCCGGAGAGGGACGGTTACGCATGGGACCAGAGATGATTGGCATGGGTCACCGGATAGGAATTGGAGGGAGGATGATGGACATTGGGTTTTGCGATCCGAGGATTGGGCCTGACGGTGGTGGTGGGGGTAGGGATGGTATGATGGGGATGCAGCAAAGAGTGGGAAGAATGGATCCTGGCATGCCAATGATGGACATGAGGAACGGCGGCATCTTTCCCAACTCTTCTAACGCCGATCCAAATCGGAGACCTCCGCCCGGCCTTGATTCGGAGAGATTCGGTATGGCCCCAACAAGTATGGGTGAGGAACCATTCAATTCGGCACAATTCCAACAATTTCAACAGCAGCTGTATGCCAAAAACCACAGCCAGCAACAGCCGAGCCCTACGATGGAGATGAGAGGCCTGCCACCGGGCAGCATGGGCTTCGACATGATGCGAAACGGGCCCAACTTCGGCCCGCACGGAGGAAGTCTCGTCCACGGTGGACCTCCGATGGGAATGGGTAGGTAACGTGCTCGGAATTCTTTGCCAAAAAAGTAAAAAGTTCGGTCCACAGATTACGAGACTTGCAGTCGCTGACTGAGGAAGGAGAGGATCAATTGTAAAGCATTATTTGTCTGAAGTCACTGCATCTGACCTTCATACTGCAGACGGACGGACGGACGAACCGACGCAACCGCGTCAGCGACAGACAACAAGACTCGAGAGGCTAGTCAACGGTCGTGCGAAGCTTCCTCCGAAGGAGCTGCGTCAACCGCCACAGTCGACGGGCGCGAGCGAGCAAACGACCAGGAACCGCTCGACCAGACTGTGGCTAAACTTGAAGGTCTTCGAAGGGAGTAGTAGCGCGCTTTCCTCTCCCGTGCAGAGCAGCGAACGTGTCGCCGGCGGCGGAGAGACAGACGGTCAACTGCTAAGCGTGCCTGCCTGCATCCCACTGTTTGTGTAAAAAGTGACTAGTTGACTCTCCGAGCAACGCATGTCTTGGCCGAGAACTCTGCGAGCACACCAGGTCCTGCCTGGCCGCGTTGACTGGAAGGCTCAACCGATTCGGATAGTTGCCAATCCCTGCTGTGTGGTTGTGGCGCAAACCCAAGCGGCGCGTCTGGCGACACGGAATGACCGACACGGCCCGGCCCGTGCCGCCGCACACCCCGGCGCCGCGTCGCGTGCCGAGCAACTGGGCTGTAGCTTTAGTTGGATCATTTTGTCGAGTTGTGATTTTGCGTTTTGCCGTCGTCTCCGTCATTGGTAGATTGTTACTGAATGATACTCGATGTCTATTGTAAATTATTATCATTATTATTATTATTATTATTTTAGCTACCGATGTTTTTCTCTGCAAACTTAATTATCTAAAGAGATTAAGATAATGAAAAATATACCGAAAAATATATTTAGGCGTGTATGCACGTGTCTGTATTGGGTATCTCAACCTTATGGTGCATGCAGTGCATGTGTGTAGCCATGTTCATGATCGTGATTGTGCGAGTGTTGAATGAGTAGTTGTTGCATGTTTATTGGTTAAGCGATCGAGGATGAATTACTGTTGGGAGAGTGAAATTTTGCCAACGAAAGTCGGCAGAAAACGGAATTACGCTAAATGAAAATGTCACAGAGCACCGAATGCCTGGAATTGGATGCTGAATTGAGTAGGCCCTAATTGGTTGACCGCGCGTATTTCAATGGGAAGAAAATAACAGAAGGGGGAACTCCTCGGGCTACGAGAATGATCCGGAAGAAAGGTTGCGGACGACGAGCACTTTTTAAAAAAGAGGTTGCATGATTGTACATATCATACATATGTACCATGCATACTATAACAGTGAAGTAAATAGAACATGTTTTTCAGAGGTTCTTTTAGTTCTGAGAACAGTGTAAAATCACGAATTCACCATTCCTCGTCTGCTGAACCAAATTTCATATATGTAATTTCTGTGCATGTATATTAAACTATATATGTGTGCAGCTGCTTAAATAATGCATGTATGACGTAGACGACAGTACAGTAGTACATATAGAACATACATAATTATATATACCGTATACACGTTGATGTGTATGTACAGTTGCGCGTAACGGATATTAATTTATTTGCAGTTATAAACTATAGCCAGATATAACTTCTTGTGCGTGCATAACGAACTATTTTACAGAGCATAGCATGAAATCTACGTGAACGGTTTGATGTTTGTTTGTTGATCCCATCGTTTTCGGTTCGGCATACAGAGTTCGAAAAATAAGATAACGACGCTGAGGGGAAGGATTATTACTAAGCCCTTCATGCTAACGGCGTGAGGGGGCATAGGCTAATTATAAAGGACGTCCGCAATGAGGGCGAAGGGAGGGGTCATCCAAGTGGGGACAAGGGAGAGGGGATTGTAACCAGTGCGAACGTCCGCATCTAAATTTTTTTAATTTGATAGTTTTTTAAACACCACCTTGTTTCAACCTTCCTCGAAAGACGAACAGGTCAGTGAGGTGATTGCCTGACACCTCAAGCACGGTATAAACTTTACTGCGACTTTAAAGAGGCTTTTCAAAAGTGTCACTTAAACGTGCACAGGACCAGTGGAATAATTGTAAAAATAATGATGATGACATTAAAAATTGGCTTTGTCGTTCGGACGTCCGCAAAGGGGAGGGAGGGGTAAGGTCAGATGCGGACAAATACAGACGGAGGGGAGTGAGGGGCCCAAAGTTGGTCTTATTTTGTGGACGTCCTTTATGGCTGACCCCTGAGACAGACCCCTTTGCAAGAAATTGCTACATGTAGTCATTTTGTTTTCTTAACTGCGCCATGAAGTCCCGGACTTATCCAGAGCATGTGTATGAGCGCCCCTGCCGTTTTGCATCTCGCCGTTGACTGCACAGGCGTTGTACTCATTTGGTAGCCGAGTCCGCCAGTGGAACAGACATCGTGGATCATTCCCTGGTCACTGATTTGACCTTGGCGTGCAGTTGGATAGTCCAGTACGGGTAGTTGCTGCCGACGATAAGCTACTGCCACTCGTCCATATTAACGAGGTTTCAGTGTTTTACCGTTTGACACTACACTACACGAGAAACTTGTTATAGGCCCTACGCACTTTTGCAGCCACATCGAGAACCGCCTTATAACGAGACGGCAATACAAGGAAATAATTGTCTACAGTGGAGTCTAATTTGAGATCCATGTCTAGGAATTCGTGTTTTAATGAGGCTTTGGAGACTATACATAGCCTAACTATAACCTCCAGGCTGTGCTTCCCTCTCGTGCCACTTCTTCCATCTCTACGCATCGCCTATAGTCACGTGTTGTGGGCGTGGCCCTAGGCCCTGTATTGTTTCGGAGCACGTGATGGGGAGCGTGCTTCTACCATCTGCATCGGGGATCTTCTGAAAACGCCACTCCTGCGTGACTATAATTTTCATGCAGGCATTCGTATGCGTTGGGATTGAATGCATTCTGCGCAGGTCTCACTGAGGTTCACCCAGCGCTGCATTGGCGTCTAAAGGGTGTGGCTCGTTGCGATTGGTTGAATTTCTAGGTTCAGGGATAGTGGTTGGTTTTCGTAATATAGTGAACCCATTTAAGTCGAATGAGAGAATAGGGAATATAAAGAAAGGACAAGTAGTGTTCTTGTCCCGCAGTGATAAGTTCACGCCAGTGGACAGGGCGTTCCTGAGATTCTGTCGCAACTTAGACTCTGTCTGTGTCTCTCTCTGTGTCTATCTATCTACCTGTCTGTCTGTCTGTCTGTCTGTCTGTCTGTCTGTCTGTCTGTCTGTCTGTCTGTCTGTCTGTCTGTCTGCCTATCTAATATATATTTATCGTTGAAAACCATTGTGCAGCTTGACGGTCAATCAATCAATCAATTTTCGTTTTATTAGTAATACAAGCTGTCAGAACGCAACTTGAATACACAATAAATGGATGCAGCACGAGTTATTAAAAGATTAGGTGAGTTATTTAAAGGTAGTTGACATAAGTAATCAATATATGTATATTTTTTTATAAAACTCTAGGTATAAAGTTAGTCGTCCTTGCAAGGGAGTGAAAAGTGTGGTCTTGTAGGCTAAGGGTCATCCATGAAGGACGTCCGCAATGAGGAGAAGGGAGGGTCATTGAAATGCGGACAAGGGGAAGGGGTTATGCCAGTGCGGAAGTCCGCATCTAAATTTTTAAATTTGATAGTTTTTTAAGCACCGCCTCTTTTCAACCTTCCCTGAAAGACGAAAAGGTCAGAGAAGTGGTTGCCTAGAACCTCGTGCGTGGTATAACCTTTACTGCGACTTTAAAGAGGCTTTTATTACTGCACATCCTGCGGTATGAAAACTCAAACTGTCACTGTCTGTGACAGTTTGAGTTAGGAAGTAGGAAATTAGGAATTTAGGAAACTTGCAGGTTTAGGCTAATTATATCGATGTTAACTCTATATGTTACAAGTGGCGTCACTACGGGGACGAGGGTGCGGGCCGCATCGGGAGACACTTTCAGAGAGGTGACACCAAAATGACAAAATGACTGTCTGAAAAACTTTTGTGCAGAAATTTTTTATTTTAAAATTAACAATAACAGATAACAACAAAAACACTTTTCGTAAGCCCAGCTTGCATGTAGCCTACACGTACTGTATCAGTAGGCCTAATAGTTTACCTAAAGCTGAAATTACAATAACGCTTCAATTGAAAGTGAGTTGCCGAAAGACAAGTTCGGAGCTTTGAAAGCCAGGAAAGGAAAGTTCTGATTTAGTCGAGATGTTAGTGTTGAAATGCATGCGTATTTGTTCCTGTTTTTTGGTATTTCATTTATGAGTAGGCCCTACATTTCCATAAATTTTAATTTTTAATTGCTAACTTGATTTTAATTGACATTATTACTAGGCCTATATTACAATGTTTTAAGAAATAATCAGCCAAAATTCCAATTATTTTCCTCATTACATTAAAATTTGCCAATTGACATTACTGCAGTTATAGGCCTATATATTTTTTATTCTTTTAACATTAATTTATTATGAGGCCTGTAGGGCTTTTAAGCTGCAGGTACCTTCATTGCCCTCAATAGTTCAAGCAGTACATTAAGGGGCCATCCATATATTACGTACGCAAAAATCCGGGAAAATTGGACCCCCTCCCCCCCCCTGTTCGCAAGCGTACTTTCTTCCACACCCCCACCCCCCGCGTACGTACACTTGACGCACCCCTCCCCCGAAGACCAGCTGCAGAAAGTGTCTCGAAAGTCTGCACTTTAGGCCAGATTGAAGGATGAGCGAGGGCCAATATAGACAAATTATAGGTGTCTCGTTCACAGCACAGAATAACTGCACATGGCTTTTATATAATGTAATAAAATTCCATCAGACGACTATAGGACAATACAGAGGTATAAATAGGCTAATGTGGACGTCATAATTAGAAATTTATTTTGCGTACGTACACTTTTGTCCCCCCCCTCCCCCCGTTCGCACCCGTACGCAAAATCGCCAAAATCCGACCCCCTCCCCCCTCAGTGCGTACGTAATATGTGGACGGCCCCTAATATTTGCTCATTTGATTTTTAATTATGTAACTGCTGATCTGAGATGGTAAATGATTAAAATAAAAAATAAAATAAAAATATGCATTTGTAATTTTAATTCTGCTAGTTGTTTATGTCACTGTCTATTACCATTACATTCAGTGATATTCAGGATCATTACGACTTACGAGTAACATTAGTCCAAAAACATTACTAAGTAGACCTAAGGATACTGTATGGTCTGGTAAGGGACTAAGGGAGGTCCATGGGGTGACACCATGACTTACCGCACTGGGTAACACCAGCCCTAGTGACGCCACTGCGCGTGCAGAATGGATACCATTCGGATAGTTGATACAAGTCGCTGTGGGAGATAGACTTCGATGGGCAGTGAGCCAACACACGGACTCAAAGGAGGGAACGAAGAATTTCTCTTGATACGACGCCGATCACACGAACCAAAACTTGATTCGGAATCGGTTACTACCGCTGATCTTAGATTTCGGTCGCTAGGGTTCGTGGTTACCTACTCACCACTGACTCGTCGTTTGCATTTATCTCGTACATTTTGTTCCCGTTTTTCCAATAAGGTTGTTGCCAACCACGAACTCCACCCATTCAATCTAGTCTCCCATTATCATTAACTCTTTACATTTACAAGAAACGACTGAAACTTAGTGCGTCAAGATTTCTGTTGGGCCCAGTGTTGATAATTCTCTCGAAGGCACCTAAAAGCTTACTGCTTCAGTGGTTGAGCTTAATGCTGATCATGCACTCTGTAAATCAGTCAAGCATCCTAAAAGCTGCTGATTAAATATACGGATCTGCGGCCTATAAATTGTCGTAGTTCAACAGTTCTTGTCAGTTACAGTTAGGGATCGTCCATAAAGGACGTCCGCAAAATATGACCTACTTTGGACTCCTCCCTCCCCCTGTCCGCATTTGACCTTACCCTCTCATTCTGTGGGGACGTCCGCACACCTAAGCCAAGTTTTTAATGTCATCATTATTTTTACAATTATTTCACAGTTCCTGTGCACGTTTAAGTGACAATAGCTACATGCAAGTCTCGACGGTGGACTTCTTCCTTCAGTTTCCTGTATCCATCCATCGAGTTTTTTTTCTTCACATCTTATCTTACAAAATGCCAGTAAAGATGAGAGCAAAATTTATTAAAATTTAATGCATGAAGCAAATAAGAACGAAATTATTTATTAAATGACATAGATTATGTAAACGAATTCTCACTGTATAGGCCTATCTAAAAAGTAGGTATTTCAACACAGTTCTTTGAAACTATAAGTAATAGTAGCTAGGATACAAATAAGAACGAAATTACTTCTTAAACGACATAGATTTGGCCCTATGTAAACGAATTCTCAATGTATATCTATAAAAAAGTAGGTATTTCAACACAGTTCTTTGAAACTATAAGTAATAGTAGCTAGGATACGACCATTAACAAAAAATATCGAGGCTATTTAATACAGATTGTCCCCTTCCTTAAACAGCCTTTCCAGTAGTTTATTCTTCTGTAATTTGGAAGAATGTTATTATATAACCCTGTAGAGCACGATAATTTATAGCTACTACCTCATTCCTTTCGCTATTGCAATAAGTTGTGCTAGGAAAAGTGTAGGAGCCTTCATCCGGCTGTGGACCAGCAAAGTCCAGGAGGTTAAATTCCGAATCTAAAAGCTCCATTTTGTTTAACCGTTCGGCAATCATAATGCGCCCATACATGTCTACTTGACAAAGACCCTGAAATGCGTCAAGTGACGACACGTATTGGCGTATAATAGTGCCATCCATGTCGATCTTCGTTAATTTCGCTTTACCGCATTCGACAAATGTAACCAAAACAAGGTTTCCATTCGATGTTGGAATTATGCGGAGGAATTTAGAAATATCCGCGGTCAACCTCACTTGATGCAGAAGAGAACCATTCGAATCATATTTGCTTATTACGGAGAGTTCACCTGGTTTATACGTTGAAAGGATTAAGCTACCATCGGAAGTTACGTTAAGAGTAGGACCTGGCAACAACAGGTCACTAATCAATGGTGAAATCTTAAACTGGTGATCATCACCTTTCGCAATGCGCAAGATTGAAACGCCATAAAACGATGTATGAATTAGTATATACAGGCAGTTTGACAGGCTGCAAGATGCTATGTGCGACGGGAATATTCCTGGTAGCGGGATGACCTCTTTCACCTCTGCCATATTGGTGCGGTCGTAAACATTGATGACACAGTCTTTATTCTCTAGGTTGCACAGCACAAATAGTTCATCTCCCATGGTAGTCATTTCTTCGAAGTAGTAACACTGGAGTGGAAACTGATGCAACATTTCCAAGCGAATCGGTTTCTGGGCTAAAACATAATTAGGCCTACTCTGTTGCATAAATAGCCCAAAATAATAACATCTGTAAAACACATTTCTCAAAAGACGAAAACAATTATCAAGTACTACATGCATGCATTTAAGTGTGAAAAAAAACTAGTGAGAAAATCGATTCTAGTACGAAGTAGAATGTACAATAAACTTGAAACTTAGAGTAGGCCCTAAACCTGAAATGTGGGCGCGGAATTAGTGGAGACCGTGTTACCGTGTGTACACTATTTATCCGCGTTCAACGAGGAAATGCATTACTGTGGTTGCTCAAAATCAGGCTGAGCAACATCAGTGCGTGTGCTATATAATACCACTCTGCACAAGTCTAATATGTTGTAAGATTTCAGCTCTTTAGCAGTTGCAGCCAAGACTGTAATTCTAAATTCAAGCCTTCGTTTGTGCCACTCATCAAAAATAATAATAGGCCTAATCTTTTCTTAATTTAAGCTCCTGCTAACCGCACTGCGCTTTACAGTGAACATACATATAGTTGAAACGGCAGCCACACAGGGCGCCTTACATAGGCCTACATGTATGCAGTAGAAGCACATGACAAAAGTTTTACAGGAGTCGAATATAACTGTTTTTATACGGCAGCCAACCGGGCCGCAAATACGGCCTACTATTCATTTAACAACCGCCGCCACCTAGCGAGTGGAAGGCTGAATAAACCTGACGGGGTCTACGGAATTTGATATTGATACCTCTTCACGCCAGTGTGTCATCCATTACTCTACGACAGGGGTGGCGAACCTTTTTTAAGGTGCGTGCCAAAATACTGCTAAATCGTTTTAAAAAATAACGTCGCGTGCCCTTCGGAATATTGCACAGTATATAATTATTTTTTCCCATATAGGTTTTAGCTAACAAATCGTAAAAAAATGAATTAAAGACATTATTTCAAAGATTGTTTTTGAATGGTGTTAAAATAACGTCCTTCAAACAAGAAAATGTGGATTCCAACAAAGATTTTGTATTTGTACGTTTGAAATTTTGGGGGACGCTCTGAATTCCGCGTGCCCAAAAAATTTGAACGCGTGCCACTTTGGGCACGCGTGCCATAGGTTCGCCATCCCTGCTCTACGAAATGAGGCCTATATGAAGCTACTGAAGCTAATGAAGCTACGTTATCTATTTCATGAACTAACCAGGACCGTCTAGAGTTCTCTGAAGTTCGTTTCGAAAGAAGTTTGTCGTAAGGATGCTGCTCCATTGCGAACAGACAGTTCCAAGTCTGCTTATCACAAGATCAGCTTTTTCTTTCCACACACCTTTGGCCAGCTTCATACCCTTCACTTCCATAGCTACGGCTTTAACGAGGATACACTCAATTACCTCCATCGGTAAATGTTGCAGCTACAAGTGAAAGTTAAAAGGAATCACCTCTGCTTAACAGTTTAGAACACCTCCGCATAAAATCAACAAATTGGAAGGACCATTTAAGCCGAGCCGAAGCGTTGCAGCAATCCAAATAGATGACACTTTACTTTTAGGCAGAGGCGTAACTGTGGTCTAAAAAGTGGGTGGTATCAATTTCTTTTCCAGTTTCGTTTTCACATGAAGACCATCTCTGGGAAAGCATAATAATAAAATATTGATTGGCACTGTTCAAAAAGTGGGGCGTACGGTACACCCAGTCCAAAAAGTGGGGCACGTGTACCCCTCAACCCCCCCCCCCACACACACAATCAAATTACGCCTATGCTTTTAGGCATCAAAATACGTTGACAGGTTAGGCTCACTTTAAACAAGAGGACGAAATGGACGAAGCATTACAAGACCTTCTTCACAGCTTATGTTAGTTGAACGGCAATAGCCAGAAGTTTACCAGAGTGGGCTATACTAAGGAAGGTCGTTTCTATTTACTGTGGTTTCCTGTAAGCTACGGGTGCAGAATCACGTGACGAACGCAACATTGATCGCTAAAATAGCCTAGTACGATCGGTTAGGCTAGACGTCTGTAGAGCGTTAAGTCAACTTTATCTTAGGACATGAAGCATTTTCTAAATAAGTAGTTGCTGCCTTTGTGTAAAGTAAGACTAGTTTTAAGTGCTAATGAAACCAATTGACTAGACCAAAAAGCATGGGAAATTGGTCCCAAACCACAATATTCAAGCAATTCACAAAGTTTGGATCAAAAAATATTTGTGATTTGCGTTTTTAATGTAATTTAGCATACCGTTGTGTCACTCAACGAGTCGAGTTTTGCACGTTTAGCATTGTTGTCTTTCTGGAATACTGCTACAAAAGAAAGATGCAATTATTTCCAAATACATATAGGGGTCTACTTGCCATTTTAATATTATGAGGTTATAATATTGCTATGCAAAGAGCTGGTCGTCGGCCCATTTGCTTGCGTGTACTTTACTGAACGTACGGAAACAAAGAGCCACTGTGCTGGGGATTCGATACGTATTTCTGGCTAGCATCACTAAGTGTTGTGTTCAGAGGTAAAGGGAAAAGGCGCTATAAAAAGAGCGAACGATAAGTGGCGCCAGCGTACCGGAAAGGACAGATAGAAAACAGTGAAGCGTAGAAGGACGTGTTTGATTAAGATAACTAATAAAATGTTTAAACATTACAACTAAGTATTCTGATAAAAACTGACCGAGTCAGTGAAACAACCTACAATTATTATTATAGAGCATAATAATAAAAAGTTCCTGCATTGACTTACAAGCTGGGCCTTCTTCATTTGCTTGCTCGTCATTACTGGTTTCAGTTGCTGTTCGTTTCTTCGACATGGCATAAGAGAAGTAGCAGGTTCTGCAAAAGAACAAACGTCGCTTCTTGCCGCAATCAATATCAATACTGTAAGAAATACATCGATTTTCGGTATACCCTAAATGCTGACCAAATCAAACGAGAGTCATAAACTCAAGTGCGATCGCAAACGTAAACCGCCTGAGACAAAAAATTGAAACGACGCTGGAAAAGACAGTTAAAAAGCAACCGAAGCTTTAACACAAGTAATACCGTCTTGAAACGATATATTATTGTGACGTCATACAATGCTTCTTATTCTGTAATGAACGCAATTATGACGCCAAAGAGGCAGACCAGTCACAAAGTACGAATGCAACCTATTGTTTTGGCAAAACAAAGAGAAACAGCCTAAACAGTTAATTAAAGATATGAGCAGTCCAGCTCAACCTTATTATGTCATTTAACGTGTATTATAGTTGTGTAATATTATTTAATCATATTGGGTAATACTAATAAATAAAACATGTTTGAGACTTAAGTTATTATATTCGTGCTGGCAAATCTTCACCTATGTTGACATGAAGTGACGTGCAAAGCAATTACACTGAAGCGCTGGATGAATACAGAAAGACGTTGAAACAGAAAGCTAGTATTTCTTATGTCTCCGATCAAATTGATTTAGCGATGGGTTTTAGTGGCCACTGCAACAAAGCCGTTTGTATAGTATACCCAGTTATCGGCAATAGTTAACTATCCAGTTGCTAAATTTTAGTTTAACTAAAAAATTTTAGTTAAGGAAGAAGTTTAACTTAAAAAAAATAGCTTAGTTAAAACCATAGTTTAACTAAAAAAATTTTGGTTGATAACTAAAAAGTTTGACTAAAAAAATCAGCAATATGCAACTATTTTTCCACAGTGAACATTGAACATTGTCAGCAAAAAACATTTTAACACTGCATAGTTTTAGTTAGCATTAACAGCCTGTGTTTTCAAATTCATACACTACTTACAGTACACATGTAACTGTATGCCAGAACAGTACACTTTGCATAGTTTGAAGGTGAAATTGTCATTAACGCTTTGCATTATTACAGTTCACTTAACGTCTTTAATTGTGAAAATGTTTGTCGTAAAAAATTGGAAAAAAGTTGGAAAAAGTTTAACTACTTTTTTTACTTTAGTTAACTAATTTCCAAAATCAGTTGCCAACTTTAGTTAAACTATTTTTTAGTTGGAAAATAGTTTTAGTTTAACTAAAGAAATAGTTTAGTGCCCATCACTGAGTATACCTAGAACGTCAGCATATCGTCACTGTGCTGAGGTCTCAGCAGTGGCAGTTCTTGAACAGACCTCAGCGTGTTGTTTGCTTTTATATTCCAGTTCAGACATAAACCTCACGTTCCAATAAATTATGGTTGGGCGTTGAGAACATCACCATTGGATCTGACCAACTCAGATGATTTCTTACTTGATGGGAAGCCAGTGTTCGCGAGGCAAGAGATTATCGTGTCATTAATTAAAGCACGTCTTACCGTTCTGCCAGCACGATGATCCTGTATAGGCTAAGAGCCTGAGGGATTCTTTTTACCTCAGGCGAGAAAAAAAATAATTTTCACTTATTCAGTATCTGATTCCTGAGGGATTATTTGCACCTAAGGAAAAAATAATAATTATTATAAGCTTAATAATAAATATCATAACAATAGCAATAATAATTATGCAATAATATTGAAAATAAAAATTACCTGTATCATTATTGAAGTGATGTAACAATATTCTCTAAGTCTAAAATTACTAATTATTGACGTGTGTCGATCATAACTGAAGTGACGTAACAATAGGCCTTTATTTTCTAAATGTAAACTTAATAACAATAGACTTTCACAACTGAAGTGACGTGACAAAAGCCTTTGTTCTCTTAATCTAAAATTACTAATAATTGACGTGCTTCACAATTGAAATGACGTAACAATAAGCTTTTATTCTCTAAATGTAAACTTAATAACATTAATAGAAATTTTCAAAATTGAAGTGATGTAACAAAGGCTTTATTCTCAATCTAAAATTGACCAAAGTGTAGGCCTAGGCCTATAGATAATAGACGTGTTCTATACAGTGATATTTCAGTTCTAAGAATAATTCCCAATTTTACTTCTAAATCAGTTCAGAAGACTCAATTTCAATTCTAATTCTATTCTCGTTCTGAAAATAATTCCTATTTCAGTTCTAATTCAAGTTCTGAAATAATTTCAGTTCTAATTTCAGTTCTGAAATAATTTCAGTTCTAATTCCAGTTCTGAAATAATTTCAGTTATAATTCCAGTTAGTAGGCCTAGTAGTAGGGCCCATTCTGACAGAAGGTCATCTATTATTACAGAAGTAATCTTGCTGTAGGATTCGTGTCTGATTACAGATTATGCATCCCAAAGAAACCACAGCCGAAGATTACCGATCTTAATGGCTCACGGTCGTGTGACGGATCCCACTTGTACAAATCGCATACTGCAAAAATTATTATGTAATAATTTCCGTTCGGAAAATAATTCCTATTTCTATTCCTATTTCCGTTCTCTGTAGCGTATTTCAGTTCTCGTTCTATTCTCGTTCTCAAAATAATTCCCAATTTTCGTTCTTATTCTCGTTAACGGAAATTGATAATTTTACTTCTAATTCCTATTTCCGTTAACGAAAATATCACTGGTTCTATAATCGAAATAACATACGTATGACAATAGTCTTTTACGCTGTAACTTTAAACTTAATAACAATAAATTTTTACATAATTTCAGTAGAGCCTAACGTCATAAAACCCTTTATTCTCAAAATCTGAAATTAAAAATAATAGACGTTTTAATAATTGAAATGACGTAACAATAAGCCTTTATTTCTAAATTTAAACTTATAATAATAGGGGTAGACTTTTTCGTAGCTGAAGTGGCGCAACAAAGGCTCTTGTAAACTTATAATGACACTAAACTTTTTCATAATTCAAGTGACGTAACAAAGGCCTTTATTCTCTAACTCTAAAAATTACTAATAATAGATGCGTTTCACACTTGAAGTGACGTAATAATAGGCCTTCGTTCTTAAAATTTAAATATACTAATAAAACGCGTTTTGCAATTGAAATGACGTAACAATAGGCCTTTATTCTCTAGATTTAAACTTACAAATAATACAAGTGTTTCGTAATTGATACGACGAGACAATGTGTTTTTTCTTAAAATTTTAAAATTGAAATGACGTAACAATCTATAGGTCTTTATTCTCTAAATTGAACTGTTTTAATAATGGAAGTGTTTCATAACTGAAATGATTCAACAATGGGCCTTAGGTCCTATTCTTTAAATTTTAAATTATTAATAAACGTGTCTGATGATTTAATTATTAATAAAAGACGTCTGTGATTCAGTTCGCCTGGCTGTCGGTTTACCTGTGTATCTACATGTAAGTACGTTCTTACTTTTGTGGTACAGGCTCCTCACTTTGTCGGCATACACGAAGCAAGGCGGAGACTGCTATCTCTGGGAAGGCACAATAATAAAATATCGATTGGCATTGTTTTAAAAGTGGGGGCACGGTATCCCCCAGTTCAAAAAGTGGGGGTACGGGTATCCTTCGTACCCCCACCTATTACGCCTACGTTTCTACTGATCTTCGTGGAGTGGCTTGTAGTAGACAAAAGTGTCATTGAGGCATAATCTGTCTTACCCACAAATCCTTCTAGCGAACTCAGTCGTGTCATTTTCAGAGATTGCAAGTTTTCAACTCTTCCGTATTGCATTGCTTCATGTATGTGTCTCACTCGTATCATAAACCCTTACGCGTTTACCAGTCTACAATGACAGATATGTATTCCAATGCCTATTCTACTAGTGCCCCTAGCGAACTGCAATGAACGAGAACATACACCATTCTCCAGTCACTGTTTTGGTACGCAGTATTACCAGCAACAGTGACTGCGCAGCAGAGTGATTGCTAATTACGCGGCTGGCTCAACGCAACAACGCTGTGTTCAATGATGCGTTTATGGACTCATCGATTATTAGGCTACCTGGGCTTGCCGAAACATTCAGAGCGACCGCAAATATTATAATTATATAAAATTATATATAATAATATAAAATATTATTCACAATCCAACCACTTCGCTCAACCCGCTCCCCTTTTGTCCTTACGCTTCTCGGCCCTTCCGTATCCTCATCACAAAAAGTTGCAAATCGCTCCATAGCCGTAGCTGTTTCGCCTCTCTGGAAAAAACTTCCACCAGAATTATGAAAAAATATCTGATCCATCCAACGAACTCGCCCAAACCTCAATTCTTGCTCTCTCCACAGGTCTTTCACTTAAACTGAAACCACTGCTCTTTCACAACTCCTATCCTCAGTACTTCTATTCCTCTTACCTCACCGCTTCAATTTTAAACACCATCCACTGCGACCGTCTGCCTGCTTAACCCTTTTGGGTCTTGCCCCGAAACCGATTTTACCCTACCTGCCTGGCGATTTTGTTTTGACTGAGCGCCTGTGAGAATAAGCTGGTTCACCGCGACTTCGTTTCTGAGCGCTGTAGAAATCTCGGGACTACGATTATGATTACGATAAAAAAAATTGTAGTGGAAATGCACCACGTGACATAAAATATGATTTCATTGCAAACAAAAGTTTAAAGAAAACATTTCAAAAAGACGAAAAGGAACAAAATCTTTTTTTTAAATGTCTAAATCCGCCAGTGGTTGTAAGATCGCAAAATATTCCTTCGTCTAACTAAGAGGGAATGCGTCATTAATTGACCTCGACAGGGAGTGCCTCATTGGCCTTGACAGGGAATGCCTCATTGAGGGAATGCGTCTTTGGCATCAAGAGGGAATGCTTCATTGGCCTCAACAAGGAATGCCTCATTGGTCTCAACAAGGAATGCCTCATTGGCCTCAACAAGGAATGCCTCATTGGCCGCAACAGGGAATGCCTCATTGGCCTCAACAGGGAATGCCTCATTGACCTCGACAGGGAATGCCTCATTGGCTTCGAGAGGCATTGCTTCTTTATCCTCTGACGGGGAAAGAAATACCTGCATATAACTCTGTCATCGAAACCAAGTTTAGTCGAACGTAGACAAGGTGCGATTTGCATTGATAGATGAAGAGTGAAAACAGAAATCCGACCTCAATAACTCGGGCTTTTCCTCCACTGAAGTGCAGCACACCGTTCATCACAGCCACCAATTCCAGCCGCACATCGCACCTTCCACGCGGAAATGAATCCAGGCAGATATGAGGTACTGAGCGGAGAAATTACTACCATAAACACCTCACTGTTGGACGTTGTCAATGCGACTCACAGACGGATATTTATACTTTAATATCAAAATGATCCGCGTTAACTGGCAGACGTGGGTTGTATTCAGGCTACGCCTTATTTCCCGGAACTTCTGTTCACTGATCTCCCAGCGAGCGTTATTTTTAACGAGGTCAACCTGGCGCGCTATAACGGCCATTGCAGCGGGTGTTGTAACAGGGCGTCGACGTCCTTGGGCGCGGACCGTTGAGCCTCAGGGTGTGGGGATTGGCCGGCGTTTCTTTCGAGATGGGTGGAAGTTAACGCGTTCGACGTTTACGGCTCGAAAGAGCGACGTCAACGGGGGCGCCACAGTACATAAATCACGCGTCAATTTCCGTTTAATAGATAGGTCTCGACATCTTACTGTCGCGCGCAGTCGCTCGGCCGCGCAGTCATTTAGCGATATGTTCCAACCGTCGGCAAGACGGTCTATTGTAAGTGATTGTCCGTTAACACATGGTATTAAGACCTGGCACATGCGCATACCGGGAATTCGTATCTCGCAAAAGTAGAAACGTTCGTCGTTAGAACGTTCATGTAGTAGGTAAATTGTCTGGTGGTGAAGTAATGGTTTGGCTTCCGGTGGTTAATTGATATTTAGGATTTTGATTGGGTCGCTCGATACAAAGGATCTTGATTTTCGCCGTGGTTTATACGAAGCGTCCATCGATTATGTGTATCATGATAAAGCGCTATAGAAGTCTTTTGAGATTAGACTGGTGATTGCGACCAACAGGTTGAGAAAGAGTTTGAGAGAGAGTGAGAGACAGAGTGAGTGAGCGAGAGAGTGAGTGAGTGGGAGATAATGAGAGAGAGTGATTGAATGAGATGTAGAGTGAGTGAGTGTGTTTGTGTGTGTGAGAGAGAGTGAGAGAGAACTCTCGAGTGAGAGAGAAAGAGAGTGAGTGAATAAGTGAGAGTGAGAGAGCGTGTGAGTGAGAGAAAGAGTGAGTGGGAGAGAGTGAGCGAGAGAGAGTGAGAGAGAGCGAGTGAGAGAGTTTGTGTGTGTGTGTGAGAGAGAGAGTGAATGAGTGAGTAAGAGTGAGTGTGTGAGTTTGTGTGTGTGA
>OY744610.1:49161413-49246413 GCA_963556255.1 Allolobophora icterica
GATTGAGGACTTGATCCGATGACACCCAGGCGACAAGAAATTTACGACACCCGCGTCCATTTGGCGGGACAAGCTTTGTGAACAGGGTTGACCTTTTTTCTAATAAAGATTCGCGGTGTATCTGAAAACAATTGACGGCTTTCATCATGTATGGTGACTGCCAAACACTACAAGTGAGAATAGCGTAGAACGGAAAGCAAAGAATAACAGCGCAAGTAAATCTTTCATAATTAGGATGATTTTCACCGGAATATAGGCCTTAGTACTTTAACCTGGACGTGATATACATGTGTAAACCAAAATGCGGTTAGCAGTTGGATTAATAAAGGATATACTTACTTACTTACTTACTTACTTAAGAGCATTGTCTTCTTAATACGGTCGTTGGCAAAGGATCTGTAGCGTTTTCTCTTCTGGGTGTAGCTGTATATGCTTTTTGTATTCCCACATCCTGGAAAAGAAGCACAAAGACAAACAGAAACAATTAGGTTTGAGAGTTGTTTGCACTGATGATGGGAAACCTGTTTCAGATAAAGATAGTTTAAGTTGAAAGTTTCAACTTCTGCGCACTGTCTTTTTCGCTCTGTCTTTTGTCCTCACCGTGTAGCGACATTGAGCAAGTTCCTCACGCGTAAAATACTATCTTGCATACTCACCTATACATTATACAAACATATCTACACACAAACACACACACACATCAATGCCAGTGTAACCGGTGTGTTGTCTGTCGACACACACAGAGACAAAACACACAGACATACACACAAATATACAGACAGACACACTGGTACACAGACAAACAGACAGACAGACAGACAGACTGACTGACTGACTGTCTGACTGACTGACTGACTGACTTACTTACTCACTGACTGACTGACTGACTGACTGACTGACTGACTGACTGACTGACTGTCTGACTGACTGACTGACTGACTGACTGACTGACTGACTGACTGACTGACTGACTGACTGACTGACTGTCTGACTGCCTGACTGACTTACTGACTGACTGGGTGGCTGGCTGACTGACTGACTGATTGACTGCCTGACTGACTGACTGACTGACTGACCGACCGACCGACCGACCGACCGACCGACTGACTGACTGACTGACTGACAACGGATAGGTGGACATGTCTCTATGTCAAACGACCAAATCCTTATCTGAGCTTCAGTGGTTTCATCGTCCAGTTATCTCTTTCTGGGTTCTCTCCCTTGCAACCGGAGTTCTTCAGTTCAAATTAGATGGACGGTTCGAAGATTTGCTGCACTCGTTGCCTCCATAATCCTCTTTTTCTAATCACAAGGACCCCACGCAGATTTCACGAAGTTTATCTATATATCCTATGACACATTAAAGCGCACAATACCCACGGATATTGAAATCGTAATCTCGAAATTTCTAAACCGCTACTTAACAGCTAAGTGCAGGACACCAGCTTATTCACGCGCGCTGCGTCGTATGAGAGGGATCGTTTAGGGTTACCAAGTGTAGGTCCAAATCTGGTTACCAGGAGATGAGAGAGAGACAGAGACAGAGACAGAGACAGAGAGACAGACAGAGACAGAGACAGAGACAGACAGAGACAGAGACAGAGACAGAGAGAGAGAGAGAGAGAGAGAGAGAGAGAGAGAGAGAGAGAGAGAGAGAGAGAGAGAGAGAGAGAGAGAGAGAGAGAGAGAGAGAGAGAGAGAGAGAGAGAGAGAGAAGAGAGAAAGAGTGATCAAAGAGAGATAAGGAGGCAGAAGTGATAGAAGGAGTCAGAGGAGAGAGAGAAAGCTGA
Source organism: Allolobophora icterica (assembly GCA_963556255.1). NCBI lineage: Eukaryota > Metazoa > Annelida > Clitellata > Crassiclitellata > Lumbricidae > Allolobophora > Allolobophora icterica. The sequence goes on from OY744610.1 coordinate 49,163,204, forward strand.
GCAGAGAGAAGGAGGCAGAAGAGTGAGAAAGAGGAGGAGCAGAATGGGAACTATAGAAAAAAGAGTGGGGGGGTTGAACATTTTATCCGTATTTTACAAACTGATGTCAACGAAATTTGAAAGCAGCAGATTTCAAAGCTAGCAGTTTGCAAGTCAGACGCGAATCAAAATCAATTCATTTGTCGAGTAAATTCAAAAAGGCATACATGATGCACCATGGAAATTTGTTCTTTTTGTCATAGACTCAGAGTCAAATAATGCTAAATCACATTAGCACAACTGAGAGAGTTGGAAACGACCCTTGGGGTGTGCAATGAAGACGCAACCGGGTTCCTCTGAGATAGACTATGTGGTTGACCCCCAACCCCAACCCACAATTCCCACCCTGGGTCAAAGTCCGATTGCCAGGAGATCAGAGGGAGAACGAAGGAGGCAGAGGCGAGAGAAGGATGTAGAGGGGCGAGAAGCAGGCAGAGGAGACTTATGAACCGATGCCTTTAACGTTATGCGCTTTTCGTCTTCCATTATCCATGAGATATACTGCTGAACGGTGAGGTTATCGGGCATTGCAGACTTCACCGTCCGTCGGCTGTCCTCACCCAACGTACTGCGGTCCAGGAACTCTGAAAATTGCGTCAAATGTCAATTATGAATGGAAATTCTTTGAGATATAAGGAGCCACGCAGGGATCTACGTGTATGAGGGAACTCGCCAACGGTGACTCGTCGTTAGCTTTCTGAGCATTGTAGGCCTAGAAGAAGAAGAAGAAGAAGAAGAAGAAGAAGAAGAAGAAGAAGAAGAAGAAGAAGAAGAAGAAGAAGAAGAAGAAGAAGAAGAAGAAGAAGAAGAAGAGAAGAGGAAGAGGAAGAGGAAGAGGAAGAGGAAGAGGAAGAGGAAGAGGAAAGAGGAAGAGGAAGAGGAAGAGGAAGAGGAAGAGGAAGAGGAAGAAGAAGAAGAAGAAGACGAAGAAGAAGAAGAAGAAGAAGAAGAAGAAGAAGAAGAAGAAGAAGAAGAAGAAGGGAAGAGTAGTCCCTTAAGCTAGCCCTTAGGCAGTCGTGGGTATGAAGTGTTAGCGACTTCATTTTCCTGGCCTCGGCATATACGAAGGCGGGTGGCCATATCTCTCCCTCGCCGTCTCATCTTCCCACCGACAGTGTACGGTCAGTGTACTCATCATAGCTGAGTTGGCTAGGGGGCGCAGGTGGAACAGAAATCTCGAACCAAATAATAATTTTCTGCCCTGGTCTAACTTAATGAACGACATGGACTTAACATCACTGAAGGCAGCGTTTTTGTGAGGGATTAGAAGCGCTATATCAAGTGACTACATAAGCAACAGTCTGAATGTATTATGTATGTATATATATATTACGTATATATATATTATGTATGTATATATATGGTATGTATGTATATATATTATGTATGTATATATATATATTATGTATGTATATGTATATATAGAGTGCGTGGGGGTCATCGTCGAAGCCAATATACGTGAGCAGAAGTCATTTTACGATGCTTTGTTTACGCAATTATGCCGTGCAGCTGGGACAGATTATAGGTTCAATCATCTCGAACATCGACCTATACGCGAGTATCTCCGAATATAAATAAATATATATTAACATAATACAGTTATGCATATACAAATAAGCTCATGTGTGTAATATTCATACATATTTATATAAAAATTATAAAACTGCGTCGCCGTCTCTTCCTGTATTTTCAGCAGCATGCCCGTATATACGTGAAACTATTCTGCACACGGCTGGTATAGAATATGGTACAGGGCATATTTTAACTGTATAACTAGTGGGACAAATGCCCAGTAGTCTTAGGATTTGTCCCAGTAGTCAGACTGATTTGTCCCAGGCAATGTATGTATAAAGTACAACTAGTGGGACAAATGTTGGAATAATTTAAAGATTTGTCCCAGTAGTAAAATGAGAAAGGTATGACATTACTGTTGAATGACCCCTTGTTATTGGCGCTGGGAGACCCCAGAGAAGTTGTAAAAGAAGGTGATGACTAAAAAAAGGTCATCAACTTTTTTGGGAGATGAATTTGTTTGTAGAAAAAGTCTACAAGTTTTAAGTCTTTGGAGATTTTGTCCCAGTAGTCAAAATTCCTTAAAATATGCACTGATATGGTATGTCACCTAATGAAACTCTTCGTATCTCATACTCGTGTAAAAAACAGATATACGTAGGCATAAAAGTTTTTGCGGGGTTGAAACGGGAGACGTCATAAGCTCGTATTGTCTCTGGTTCGAAGTGTGGTGTGTAATTTAGTATTGAAAATTTTACCCGACAGATACTATAGTAGGGACTACAGTTAACGAAATATTCCTCTCCGATATTCACTCTTCTTTGTCTTCGCGTTTTCTTTGTTTCTTCTATCTCACTCTCTATCTGTATCTCTATATCACGTCTCTCTATGCTTCTCTGTCTTTCTGTCTCTCTGTTTCTGTCTCTTGTAATTGTAATCGTAATTACGACAGAGTTATATCGTCACCAGCAAGCTAGTAGCTATACCTCTATAGGATGCTTTACACTGTCAGTTACTGTCAGCGCAAGTGCTAAGAGTAACATAGTAAGTACATTTTAACTGTTTAGAAGCATGAAGGCTTCTGTCTGTCTGTCTGCCTGCCTGTCTGCCTGTCTGTCTGTCTGTCTCTTTCTCTGCACATCTTATTATACTTGACATAACAACAAGGATTGTCTCTAGCGAAGTGTATCAACAGGAATAGCACAAATAACAAATATGCCTAACAACAATGAATATTCAAATATTCATGACTTTGGCGCTGTTATGAGATACGCCCACAATCATTATCACGTGTTACAGTCACAAGCCCAGACTTACTGACCTCAACACGTGCCTATCTTGATATATATGTATATATACACATATTATATATATATATATATACGATAAATATCTACATAATACATTTCATTATATATATAATACATTCCTTAAAGCTTGTGACAAGCTCGTAGGCCTATATAATTAAGCACAGAGGATTCTTAATAACGGGATTCGAAGAGAATAACTCTCAGTTTAAGACGGAGCCATGGCGTTGATTCGTTCATTAATGCTCCAGTTAATAATTGTCTTTAGGGTCGTTGGATTTGGATCGAAATCGTTGTTTTCCTGTTCTGTCGACTGTTTTTGTTTCCTGTACAATTTTAACGAGCGAAAGCCGTGATTTATTAATTGGAAGACCACTTTCGCCGCCGCTTTCATCCGAATATATCGCTCTTGCAACGATTTTTACGACTGAATAATTTTCTTGCGACATATTAGGTCTGAAATTATTGCCGGCTAATGATAACTATATGTAGGTCTATACGTGTCGACATGTTTGTGCGCAACTTCCAATTCCTCTTTTCTTGTACATCGTAAATATTTTGCGGGTTTGAACAGGGATCACGATGCTAGGGATGTAAGCAGCACAACAATTATGCTCATCGACTGATGCTCTAATATTGCTCTATGTGCTTGCAGATGGTATACTATAGAATGCAGAGCGTCCAGTACACTCTTAGACACGACCCGGATTATTGCGGTGGAATTTAGGTCATAAAAATTGACCCAATAATAGCCTACCCTAACACCCAGAGCTTCCCATTTGAGGCGATCGATCGATCGCTCTCCTTGGTCGTTCGCCTTGCAAAGGTCCGCGCGTCGATGAGTTTTGAGTAGTAATACTGTTATTGTAGTAGGCCTAATTAATTATAGCCAAGTAGCACGCTAAAACTTATTACAACTATGAAGCGGGACGGATAACGGAACTGAATTGAGGTAGACCTACTAGGTGAGTAGGCCCTACTATATGCAGCTATACGAATACGATACACAAAATGCGCTTTACACAAAAGCTCCCGAAGTCGATCGCGCATCGCCCGCCTACTCAATCGAGAGCGATCGATTTTCAAACCGCCTACTATTTTCAAATGGGAAGCTCTGCCAACATAAGGTCTGTAGCTATGTACGGCTTAATATTGCTCTATAATAGTAAGGTCAATATTGCGATCAACGGTTAAGTTTTATTAACTGATTGAAACAGTTGTTTGAATCACCAACAAATAAATCACCTATGGCAGTTACACCTACAGCAATCCAAGTGCGTATACTTATCTTGACCACCGCAGATCAAGTATACTTCTTGTTCTTCCTACATATTCTCTATTCTCTAACTCGACAAAAAAAGGAAGGTTCACTATATTACGAAACCAGCCACTGTGTTTAAACCAGTTCCGGATTTAAGCATGAGCTAACAAAGTTACAGCTTACGGCTTCACCAAGTCTAAATCCGGCACTGGTTCAACCCTAGAAATTTCCCAAATTGCACCAGTATTCATTTTCCTCAAAGATGTCGTTTATGTTCTCATATACTTTCCCCAACCCGCACAGAATATTCAATCAGTCAATCAAAATGCTTTTATTGTTCACCATAAACATATCGGCATGAAAATAACAAGTACATGTTACATGCAATGACAATGGGAGTACCCAAAGGAACGAACCGTTCCGCTAATATTGTAAACTTACAGAGAAGAGCAGCACAACTAAAATTAGAACGAGCGCATAAACGACAATCGCAGGCAGCATATAATACTGCATTATGAAAATCAGAAGAAGATAAACAAGTCATTGCACTAACGCAGGTCTGACCATAAGTGGATTTGTTTTCACGGGAAGTCGAAGTTTCTGTAACTTCTTTTGACCCACAGTTTCGACGGCCGTTAATCGCAATAATCGGTGCAATGTTGATGCGCGGATTTTTGCAATTCATTTTCGCAAGACCGAAGGCTATGGCTGGCGAATGGTCATGTTTATGAGAAAGCCACAGGTGAGCTGTTTACAGCCACATAAATCCTGATAAAGTTTATGACGAGTTGTGCGACCTGCCCTCTTGTCTGCCAGCCTATATTCACAGCGCGTCATCAAGCGAGATATGCCGTTACATATTTCCGCGTAAAACTCCCGACGAATCAACCATAATGAGCAACCGTTGATCTCCGTGCGCGTTGCCGAGTGGTTCGTAAATGAACCTCGAACGCCCTGCTTTACACTCAAATAAGTCTCACGAACCGACCTGATTTAGGACGCATCCGATTCAGGGTGTAATAAAGGCATGCGCTGACGTCAAGACTTTCTGCACGGGTCACCGACCGATATCACATTCAGTTTCAGAACACTGCAGGCTGTGTGTTTTATCCTTTCAGAACCACGTTCGCTGACTAACATTGGGCCCGTATTTGGACTCCAGCTGTCAGCAGTATGTATTTGTGTAGATAAGCAGTGACTAGTATTTAAAATACTAAAAATTTAAATACTACTTAAGTACTTTGTACTTGTATTTAAAATAAAATGCAATGGAAGTGTATTTATACGTTTACTTAAACACTTATTTCGAATATTTTGTATGTTAAACTATAATGATGAATAACATTTTGAAAATACTTTAGTGTAAAATTAATTACAATTTATACGTTTACTTAAACACTCATTTCGAATATTTTGTATTTTAAGCTCTAATGATGAATAACATTCTAAAAATACTTTAGTGTAAAATTAATTACAAAGCTATATTGCACGAATTGAAGCCTGTGGCGCAGGGTTAGTGCGTTCAATATCGCTTTGTAATTAATTGTAATAATCATATCAGTCAGCTGCCTCTGTAGCGAGTTCAAATGACTCGATGACCAGCACCTCTTCATTTAGAACTGATGATAATCTTACAGCTGCAGCGGACATCTTATCACGGTTACTTAATGGAGAAAAGACGAGGATTATGCCCTATACTAATGATAGGCACCAACTGAGAAACCACTGGCGCGCGTCATTCCAACGCTCCCAATGCGTATATATAATCAGGGCAGTCTTGTAGTAAAGGGGAGTCCTATAATAGGTAATCCCGCGTATAGATGGAAGAGCAATGGTCAAGTCGGCTTAGGACGAATACTGCTGTAATAAAAGTCAGCGACCGCGAGTCGACCCGGAGTTGGCGGAGCTGATAAAAGCAGGAATACGGCTAACCAAATAATCCGCATAGACTGATAGATGATGACACGTCGAAACGCGACTATCTTAGAGCACAGTGATGCAATAATAATTTGAACTGTAACCGAGTGCACGGTTGGTGCAGTAGATAATAATAATAATAATAATAATAATAATAATAATAATAATAATAATAATAATAATAATAATAATAATAATAATAATAATAATAATAATAATAATAATAATAACGCAGTCGTGCTAAATAAATTGGTTCAATAAGCTGAAAAAAAAAATAATAATAATAATAATAATACTGATAATAATAATAATAATAATAATGATGATAATAATAATAATAATAATAATAATAATAATAATAATAATAATAATAATAATAATAATAATAATAATAATAACATGGGACGCTACCAGCATCCATACTTGTGCGGCATCGTACGTACAAATGTCGTCGACGACCCCTGGAAGCGCTGCGGAACTTGCTGCCTCGCGGAAAATCACTAAATACGCAGACCTTCCGGCAACGCACAACTTCGTCCCCATAGCCTTAGAATCACTGGGTCCCATAAATAGAGAAGGCTGTGAATTCCTAACAGAACTGGGGCGTAGGATGACCACCGCCACCGGCGACCCTCGCGAGACCGCACATTTATTCCAGCGCCTTTCAATCTGCACACAACGTTACAATGCAATTGCATTCAGAGGCACATTCACGCACAACACCGGGGACGAGGACCACGAGCCCCAGTAGCACAGTATTTCTTCAGAATTACTTCTAGACGCCTGAGGGATTATCCTACCTCGGGCAAAAAAAAAATAATAATAATAATCTTCGTTTATTAATTCAAACGGGGGACGTTCGCGAAACGTCTTTCTTGTTTCAACGCCTTGCGATCACGATTCAACGCTTCAACGCAGTGGCCTTTAGGGGTGCCTTCAACAACTTTAACCTAGACGAATAGGGCCCATTCCGGACAAATCTACTTTGTAAATAATGTTGAAGTCCCTGAGGGATCCTGTATACCTCGGGGCAAAAATAAAAAATAAAAATAATAATAATAATAATAATAATAATAATAATAATGATAATAATAATAATAATAATAATGATAATAATAATAATAATAATAATAATGATAATAATAAGGCCTGACCCTCCAGACAATTACCCTGCTCCTAAATAATTTTTTCCAAATCCCGAGGGATTACTGATACCTCGGGTAAAAAAAAAAATAATAATAATAATAATAATAATAATAATAATAATAATAATAATAATACTGATAATAATAATAATAATAATGATAATAATAATAATAATAATAATAATAATAATAATCTTCGTTTATTAATTCAAACTGACAAGTGCGCAGTTTGATTACATGATATAGTAATAGCAGACGATAACAAGTTTAACAGGAGTCGAATTTAACTGTACGGCAGCCATACAAGGCGCCCATCTGTACTACTGCTCAGTTTACAATCACCACCTAGGGAATAAAGACTGAGTTGACCTTGTGGGGCTAGCGGGTATCGAACCCGCGCCCTTCTTATCTTCGTGCCAGCGTGTTGCCATTCAACCATCTCCCCACCAAGGTATCTCTCATTTCGTTTTCAAGACGAAATCGTGCAAATGACAAACATTTTGAGCAGCTACTGATTAATAATGTCAATTCTTAATTAGCCTATAAGGAATGCATAACTGAAAGAAAAGAAAGCCTGGAGCAGCAATTTGATTTGGCTAAATAACATAACATAACATAATATAACTTTTATTGATCCCAAATCAAACATATGCATAATACAACATCAATTTAGCAAAAATCGGCATGCAAAGGGAGGACCAAAAGGGACCGAGGTCCCGCTAAGATAGGACCTCCCGTGCACCATTAAGTGTGTGACGGAGGCTAAATAAAACATAATTTACGTGTGCTATGTAACATATTCGTAACCAATAGAGTCAGTAATTACAAACTTAACTAAATAAGTCAGTAATTATAGTTGTTTACTTTGAAAAGTGTTTTTCCATCATTGCATGTACATGTAAGTATATGTACACTGGCGTAAACGGTCACGGACGGCGACTTGTCTACCTCTATACAAGTCGAGGTATTCGAAATGACCCTCAGGCTTTGTGATACGAGACTAAAAACCGCCAAAACGTACGACATTCAACGCACACTGAAGATATTATAGTTCCGAAACGCAGTGGCGGATTTACCATAGGACCAAACAAGAACATGACCTATTTACGGGCGGCACATCCAGAAGGCAGTAAAACTTCAAATTGAAAAATTACATATTAAAAATTTAACTTTGCATTTAGTTTTTAAAACTGTGACCGAGATGACAATAATATAAATTTAATGATATTAATTCAAGTTAAAACTTTGGAACATAATTAGGCCTATTAGGGGCGGTGAAAACACAGCCTATCCTAGGGGCGTCAGATTGTCAGATCCCCTGCGCACACCCAGAAACAGTATTATGTCCGCGCATACTTTTAGTATCTAGTACATTCCGTACACAAAGACATGATCAATCGAAATTAACGAAAAGTAGGTAACAAAGATCATTTTGGTCTCCGATCATGCACTGAGCCCCATAGGCGTAGCTACATTGAGGCAAGAGGAGGCAGTTGCCTCCTCTTGGTTTTATAAATTTAAAATTTTTCCTTGGGTAATAACCCTGCACCTAGCTTGCATCTGGCTTTTGCCTCCTCTTGAACGGTGAATCATGGTCCAAGAGAAGAAATTTAAGAAGAAATCCCAAAAAGGTCATCGAATTTTTTGACTGAGAAATCTCCCAAAGAAGGTCATCAATTTCTTTCAGCATTTTCGCAAAAAGGTCATCAAATTTTTTTCCTCCTCTTGAATTTAAGTCTGGCTACGCTCCTGCTGAGCCCTGGTTGTATTATAAAATGTTACATAGTAAGAAGAAGAGCAGTCCCTTAAGCTAATCCTGAGACAGTCATGGGTATGAAGTGTTAACGACTGCATTTTCTTAGTCTCGGCTTATGTGGACGAGCGGCCAGTCCATTCCCTCGCCGTCTCATCTTCCTACCGACAGCGTACGCTCAGTGTACTCATTATACCTGAGTTCGCAAGGGGGTGCAGATGGAGCAGAAATTTCGACACAATATTAGGCCTGGAAGGGATTTGAACCCCCCGACCCCTTGGTTGACAATCCAGCACGCTAAGACTAGACAATCGCTTACCTCGCTACACAGTGAAAAGCACATCAATAGAATAACACATTCATTTTGAAGCTTTTATTATCAACCTGCAATTTACTGCGATTTAAAACCGACAACGGGCTATAGACTACAGAATAGTATTCGTGGAATCTCACAACAGCTAATTCTACTGAATATTGATGGATATTATATATATTATATATATATGCAATTTACTGCGATTTGATATATATATATATATATATATATATATATATATATATATATATATATATATATATATATATATATAGTCCATCAGCGTTTTAACAGAAGAATCCTGAGACAGTCATGGGTATGAAGTGTTTTAACAGAAGAATACTGATGGACTATATATAATATATATATATATAATATATATATATATATATATATTATATATAGTCCATCAGTATTCTTCTGTTAAAACGCTGAGGTCATACGGAGAAACGAGAAAACAGCTACTAAATTACTACTGCAATGTTTTCTGTTTTTCCCCTGTTTTTCTGTGTACTGACCTTAGTTGATTTAGTTGCGCCATCGATTGATGCTTTGTGAATTATACACCGGCGCTTTATAAGTTTCTAATTACGGTATTGTTACAATCAGATTGGTATCTAAATATGAATAGGCCTATGCCTAGGATTATGCGCATGTCATTTAGATCAACAGTCCATCTTCTGTTAAAGCGCTGAGGCTGTAAAAGGCTCATACACCCGGTGGACAGACAGACAGACAGACAGACTGACGGACAAACAGACAGACAGCCAGACGGACGGACAAACAGACAGACAGTGACAGGCAGGCAGACAGAAGGACCGACAGACGGGTAGATAGACAGACGGACAGACAAACAGACAGACGGACAGACGGACAGACAGACAGACGGACGGACAGACAGACGGACATACATACATGCGGACAGAAAGACGGACAGACAAACAGACGGACGGACATACGGACGACAGAGACAAACAAACAGAGACAAACAGACAGAGACAAACAGACAGAGACAAACAGACAGAGACAAACAGACAGATAGAAACAGACAAACAGACGTCAACTGAGAGCTGCTGATGAACGTAGGCTGTTCGCCCGTACAAAGGCGAACGTTGCATGCGTCGCAGTCCTATGGACGGTGTCTCCACCTGGCGTCGACGTTGTTCCGTTCTAAGCGATTAAACATACGACGCTTTGGAACGCAGCGAGCGACAGTGAGAGAGACAGACAGACTTAGAAACACATGTACCCTGCGCCAATGGTAAGACATCTTCTCTTCTACTCTCAGCTAGAGCGCCTTTCTTGTAATGTAGTCTAGTTTATGCCTCACTGTTTTCTATAGCGACCGTATTGTCTCGACCTCTGCTCATTTTCAAGGATATGATCGGAGGAGATCCTTCACCACCGCTGCCCCGTAATCGTTATATCAAAACTTCTAAAGCGCCACTCTTAGGCCAAGCGCAGGGCATAAGCCTATTCACGAGCGCTGGACAATCGCGGGTGAGCAAGATGTCCAAGGTCGCTACGCAGTGGCTTGAGGTAGATTCGAACCTGCGACCTTCCGGTTACAAGACACAGAACATACCGCTACACCACCGTATCACCAATGACTACCACGTAATGTGGTATTTCAGGACATATAATTTGTGTATATTGTGTATCTGTTTAAACGCGAGTGTAAAAAGCATTATGAATGATAAGAGTGCTCATTCTAGCCCGTCTCTCTTCACAGTGTTTTCCGGATTCAAAAGTGTACTTTGAACTGTTGCAACGGGCATTCTGAAATGTCAGTGGTATTGTATTGAATTCAGGCCCGGTTCGTCCGTTAGGCAAACTAGGCAGCCGCCTAGGGCCACCGATTTTTAGGGGCCGCCAATTTTCCATTTTTCCAAAATAAACATTACAAAATTATTTCTGTAAATTCATAAATGAAAAACCTTGGCTTATTTTAAAATTATTATTTGCTAATCGCAGTGTAACCGTGAATTCCTAAAAAAAAGGTCATCACATTTGTCTGACGAATTCCGAAGAAAAGGTCATCAACTTTTTTGTACTATGAAATTTCAAAAAAGATGGATGAAATTACCATTTCGAAATTAAAAATTTTTTGGTGACCATCCTTCGGACGGTTTGCCTAGGGCCGCAAAATGTCTTGAGCCGGGCCTGATTGAATTTCATTCCCTGCGTCAGGGTTCGAAGCCCCAGTGCCTCGTCTGAAACTGACCATTTGTTTCTGGTCCACTTAAGCCCCAAAAAGTTGTTCATCTCGGTTGAAGAGGCGCTTTATAAACACTAAATCTGTGTTGAGGTGTTAGTGCTTCGGTCAAATTATCCGTGAAGCCTCGGACAAAGCCTCGGAGGAAGACTCAAATTCGAGCGACCTTACCTTGCCTTATCTTATATTACCTTACCTAACTTCATTTATCCTTTGGTCAATATTCCGGGGCAAACAGATTCGACTGTAAGAATTGGAGACAGCGTTGAAATCTCTGATAACGGTTTAATGATGATGATATTCTAAAGTCCTTTTGGCTCTGTAGTTTACATTGACAACTAACAGTTGCTACGTCTATGGATGTTTACTGTTACTCTCTCTTCTTTCCTCTGCCTCTCCCCTCTCTCTGTCCCCCTCTCTCCTCCTCTGTCTTTGTCTCCCCTCTCTGTCTGTCTGTCTGTCTGTCTCTATCTCTCTATCTCTCTCTCTCTCTCTCTCTCTCTCTCTCTCTCTCTCTCTCTCTCTCTCTCTCTCTCTCTCTCTCTCTCTCTCTCTCTCTCTCTCTCTCTCACACACACACTCTCTCTTTCTCTCTCTCTGTCTTCCCTCTCTCCTCTTTCTCTCTTTCTGTCTGTCTGTCTGTCTCTCTTTCTCTGAGACAACCCCTCTGACTTGACGTAACTCCAGCTTTACAGTGGCGTTTAAAAAATCTGAAGTTCACCATTACGATTATTAATTCAATCTTCTTTAATGTTATAACACGAAGGGAAAAAGGAAACCCATTAGCACAGACCTTGTCCCGACGGCGAAATAATTTTTGTGGATGTTACATTTTCTAATAAGATAGCAGCAGGCTGTAATTAGAAAATCCAATTAGCGGACAAGGTAGTCTATATTATCCCTCGCATAATGCAAGCGCTCATCCATTAAGCTCCGTCAAGGACCTTAGACAGCAGAGACGTCTGGTAATTATTATCATAGATTTATATTGCGCCTTTTCAGGAGAGACCGTCAGAGAGTTGACCATCTTACGACTGAATAGCATATATGACTGGACAACTTGTCCTTATAGCCTGCGTGGTTAGACAAAGTAGTGCTAAGTTAATAATAATAATAATAATAATAATAATAATAATAATAATAATAATAATAATAATAATAATAATAATAATAATAATAATAATAATAATAATAATAATAATAATAATGTCGTCAAAAAATAATAATCATGATAATAATAACAATAGTAGCAACAATGATGATAATAGCAACAACAACAACAACAACAACAATGCAATTGGGGGTCCCGATAGCGCATTGGATAACATCTGGCGTAGAGTGCGAGAGGTACAGAGATCGAGTCCCATAGGCGGACATGCTTTGTAGGCTGCAAATTGCGCCGTGTATTGCAGGCTGTCTGTTCTGTTAGTAGTTAAGGTTTATCGCATAACATGTACATGTACAGCGCAGTGCGTTTGCAGGCGCTTAATTAAAGAATAAATATAATAAATATAATAATAATAATAATAATAATAATAATAATAATAATAATAATAATACTAATAATAATAATAATAATAATAATAATAATAATAATAATAATAATAATAATAATAATAATAATAATAATAATAATAATGTCGTCAAAAAATAATAATCATGATAATAATAACAATAGTAGCAACAACGATGATAATAGCAACAACAATAATAAGGATGATGATGGTAATAATAATAATAATAATAATAGTAGTAGTAGTAGTAGTAGTAGTAGTAGTAGTAGTAGTAGTAGTAGTAGTAGTAGTAGTAGTAGTAGTAGTAGTAGTAGTAGTAGTAGTGTGGCGGACTGGTCACTGGGCATGAATGTAGGTTTTATCGATAATAGTTGTGTTGTTGACGCGCTTTACGGCGACATAATGCATCAGCGGCCGATGCGTAAATGGTAGCGCTAGCGTGATATAATAAGAGCCAGTATTTAAGTTTTAGCTTAATTTTGCCATTTAAGCGATTCAAATGATTAATTAGTATAATATTACACGCCTTTCGGTCCAATAAATAAGACCTAAAGCTAGGCGTCGCTTAATGTAATCTTCAAGATAAATTTCTCTTAGACACCTGTATTTGAAAAGGTGTGCGTAGGCTAGTATATAAGGAACAAGCCACGGTATAGTGTGGCGAGGGATAAGTATAGGCTGCCTCAAGGTGTTTTGCCTATATTGTAGAGCGGCGTTACTGCGCTCTGCATGTACAGCGACACGGTGCTTTAGTGTCGTTGTTAAACGGTTCGGTTACGAATGATTTAACGGACACGGCGTCCGCTACTAGGCTAATCAGTGCGCTCCCGAGTGACAGCCGCTCCAAAGGCGGTCTGACCAGTGCTGGCAAAGCGTCGATCCAACGGAGTAAGGGCCCACTCTGTTGTAGATCGCGAGCAGTACCGAGTCTGATCATGGAAGGCTGATTCGGGGAAAGACCGATCGTGAGAGATAATGGCTCACAGGTCTGTATCGGTAAAATCCGGGGAAGGCGACTCCGGCGGTTCCGTTCGATTAAAAGACGGGGAAGGAACCCGCAGAAAAACAGGTCTGTATAAAAGACGGGGAAAAAGGTCCCGTCGGTATCTGGTTCGAGTTACAGGGAAAGACCGATCGTGAGAGATAAAGGCTCACAGGTCTGTATTAGTGAAGTCCGGGGAAGGCGACCCCGCTGGTAAACCGTTCGATAGTCCGGGGAAAGACCCGGCGGTTCCGTTCGATAAAGACTGGAAGCAGCCCCAGTCGGTGGCCGTTTGATAAAGACGGGAAAAGTTCCCGTGAGGTGACTGTTTCGATATATGCGGGAAAGGGCCCGTCGTTGACCGTTCGATAGTCCGGGGAAAGACCCGGCGGTTCCGTTCGATAAAGACTGGAAGCAGCCCCAGTCGGTGGCCGTTCAATAAAGACGGGACAAGATCCCGTGAGGTGACATTTCGATACAAACGAGGAAAGACCGCGCTGTTGACCGTTTGAGATACACGGTCAAAGACCGGTGGTGGACCGTCAGAGATACACGGGCAAAGTCCCGCTGTTGACAGTCAGAGATACACGGTAAAAGACCCGGTGGTAGCCGTCAGAGATACGCGGGCAAAGACCCGGTGTTGACCGTTTGAGATACACGGGCAAAGACCCGGTGGTAGCTGTCAGAGATACACGGGCAGAGTCCCAGCTGTTGACCGTCAGAGATACGCGGGCAGAGACCCGGTGGTGATAACTCAGTTCAAGTATCGTCCATGAAAAGCTAACCAGTACGATCCCGAGTTACAGCAAAACTAATCACTCTTGGGTGATGGATTGACCGCCGATTCGACAGGGCTGGGGCCCACCCTGCCGTTAGATCGCGAGCCGGTCTGAATCCCGATTGTGGAAGTTTAACAGGCTGAGTAAACCTCGGGGAGAGACCGATGTTGAGTGATAAAGAAAACACAGGTCTTTATCGGTAAAGACGGGGAAGCAGAACTCGTTGGTGTACGGGAGAGTTACCAGGTTGATTCCGTTCGAAAGTACGGGGAAGCAGACTCCGTTGGTGACGTTCGATAAAGACGGGGCAAGACCCCGGTGGTTCCGTTCGATACAGAGGTCTGTATAAATACGGGGAAGGTAAGACCCCGGTGATGACAGTTCGATATGTTCGGGGAGGGTGACCCGTTGGTTCCGTTCGATAACATCGGGCAAACTACAAGCCTTTCTTTTAACTCGCGGGACTAACCGCAATCTCTTAAAACCGAAATATCTCAACTACACATAAAAACCTATACATATTAGAGTATACAATTCACAATAAACAATAATACATTTATATGCTGAATCTTAACTCGCGGTCTACCGACGTTCCTTTCCTTGATTACTTTGCTCCGTCATAGTTACTCCCGCGGTTTTCCCGCATATCTTTCTTTGGCCTACCTAACTCCGGTCTACCCGCAAAATCTTGGCTCGCGGAACTAACTGCAAACTTCTGAGTTCGGGGAACTGCCCGAACAATCTGACCGTGGATCGTACAGGTGCGTGGAAGACAGGAAACTTCCCGCAGTGGGAAGTGAAAACACAGGTCTGTGTGAAATAATGGGGTAACAGTACTGATAGTTACTCCGCTGGTACCGTTAACAGATTTGAGTCTGTGTACTCAGAAATGAAGCCTACGAGTCTGTGAGCTCCCGGGAAAACATGATCGTATTAAAGGTTATGTAAACCGGGTAGGGATACGCCGCAACGAGAAGATACAGCGGGCCAGATCCCTAGGTGAAGAGTTCGCGAGTTCCGGGTAAACGGTAGAATAAATCAGACCAAGAGATTAACCTCAAAGTTCGGGTCGGGTAGTCGGGTACACAGGTCCGAAAGAGACAAGTCCGCGTTATGCTAGCTGAAGTTCAGCTAGTCAGAGTCCCTATGTGAGGAGTACGATAATCCCATGTGTGAAGGGAAATAATAAAGCAGACCAAGAGAGCGATACGTGAAAGCCCGAGTAGTCGGATACCCGGGAAGAACTATATTTGCTTGTCGCAACACACAGCTCTGAGAACTGACTGAAGTGCGAGGCTGGGCCCCCTCGTGCGTAGGTCGGAACGAAGTCCTGTGTGTAGATAGCGAAGGTTAGAGAGAGGACCTTCACTATCAGAGTGCCATGGATACCCTTACCGTTATCTTCCGAAGCAGAATTTATCACTGTGTTGGTCGACAATTGCCAACACAGAAGACGGGTAAGGAAACTTACTCCGTAAATGTGGTGCATGACAATATACGTGTGAGGCCGGTATGCCATGCACGGATATGGAGCGAGAGATACGTACAGAGGGAAGACGTATGGACAGGTGCCTAGACGACATGACGAAGAGAGGTACCATTGACAGTTGCCCAATAGACCGGTGTCTAGGACGATATGACGATAAGACTTGTCACATGTATTCCTTGTTCCAGATACTTAGAAAACGTTTGGTGTCCCTTATAAATGGCGATAGTTCAGGAGTCACGAGATGTAGAATGGTACGTAAAAGTTCAGATCAGGTGGAGAGTTGGAGAAAGGCCGTAGCTAAGAAGGCACACAAAGAGGGAAGACTCCTGCTGATTAAGAGAACGAACCCTGTTCTGAAGGACGGCCATCCTGCAGGACGTTGCCCATCCGGCGACCGCGGAAAAGAGCAGAGTCAGACCCCGAGATAGAACGGTATAGTGTTGCCTTTTTCTTAAGCGGCCAATCCTGAATCTCCTCTGATAGGAACGTTCACTATGAGCAGAGATAGTGAACACCCATTTTACGGTGAAAGTAGACAAGGCAGTGACTCTGGTGGGGCTCCAGACGGGCAGTGGGCTGGAGTCACCACCACCACGGAACCACCCGCCCGGCGCAACGAGAGTGCAGGCGTCCGGGCGGGCGCGGAACGCCACAGTAGTAGTAGTAGTAGTAGTAGTAGTAGTAGTAGTAGTAGTAGTAGTAGTAGTAGTAGTAGTAGTAGTAGTAGTAGTAGTAGTAGTAGTAGTAGTAGTAGTAGTAGTAGTAACAGTAATAATAATAATGCTGATGACGATGACGATGACGATGACGATGACGATGACGATGACGATGACGATGATGATGATGATGATGATGATGATGACGACGATGATCATGATCATGATGATCATGATGATGCTGAGGGCAAAAAGAGTAAAAAGAAGAGCAGTCTCTTAATATAATCCAAAGGCAGCCATGGGTATGAAGTGTCAGCGACTTCAGTTTCTTAGCCTCGGCGTATCTAGGCGGATGGCCAGTCCTCTTCCTAGCCGTCTCATCTTCCTACCGACAGTGTACTCATTATAGTAGAGTTGGCTAGGGGTGCAGGTGGAGCAGAAACCTTGGAATAAATTGCTGCTCTATCGGGGATTTGAACCTCTGGCCTCTCAGGTGACAGTCCAGCACAATAATCACTAGACAATCGCTCATCCTAAGTTAATACGTTAATTGAAATCGAACCCTCGACACAGAGGTGTGAGGTAATCTCCTTCGCAATCTTTGTATACCGATATTTCTGCACAATAGATGGAGCTTGAATGAGAGTGGGCCTATGGCGATGACACTAATAACATCCTATTTGAAAATGAAAAATTGATTAGGATACGGATGCGGTGAAAAGATTTAATTACAAATTAATTAAAACGCAGATGCTGTAAGGTAACGAGGTTGTTCTTTTGACAGGTTAAGAATGCGCTCTATAAAAACGCAGATTCAAAAGAAACGACTAAAAGAAATCCTATAATTTTTTCTAATTAGCATTCTTATCTCATTCTTCTTACTAACTACCATTAATAGTTAATTAATTTAGAAATTAATTAATTATTAATAATCGATCAGAATTGGTGTAGCGTTGATTGTAAAATCAAAATCGCTCGTGAATAAACAGGTGCCCTTAGCTTTAGTGTAGCTCTTAGAAATTTGGAGTTAACGATTACGATTACGACCGAGTATAGATTCACTTAGAGGCTTTTAAAATGTGAAGTTTTGCAGAAAGCGCGATAACAGAGAACAGGGCGTAAATGCTAATAAAATATTGATAAATAATTAGTATATAAATAGGAAAAGTTAATTTAAAAAGAAGAAAATAGAGGTGAAAATGACCATTTACAAAACATCGTTTGTGTAAAGTGGTCTGTTTAAAAAGTGTAAACATATTAAGAGAATCCGCGTGATATACTGTGATATTAGTTTCACGTAAACTGATAGTTTCAGATATGTTCTATAGATCCATAAAAACAATTCCTATAAATAAAATAAACTAAATGGAGTTATAAAATTTATGTAGTCGTTGAATGCAATTTTCTGTAAATTTATAACGGATTGATTTGCATGGTCTGTCCGTCCGTCCGTCCTTCTGTCTATCCGTCCGTCCTTATGTCCGTCCTTCTGTCCGCCCTTCTGTCCGCCCTTCTGTCCGCCCTTCTGTCCGTCCATCCGTCCTTCCGTCCGTCCTTCTCTCCGTCCTCCTGTAATCTCTGGTGACCGCATACGACACTAGATATATTAGCAGCGTAATGGAAACGCCTAACTTAGGCGTACAATATATATATATATATATATATATATATATATTTGAATACCCGCACAATTTATATATATTATCTAGAAAAATCTATGCAGATATAGACATGTATATAACTATAGTTATATAGGCCTCTGTATAATATATAATAATAAGCATAGCCTTCATAGAGCATGAGTGAGATGTTATAGCATAATATGGTCTACTATTCGCCCGTGGAACGTTGCTTAGCAGAACTGCATCGGTGGCCGCGATCGATCTCTCCCAGGATCCTCCTCTCCAGGGCAACTCGACTGGATTAACGCTTTAATCGAAAGGTTTGAAGATATGTTACTTCTCCCTCCTCCTCCTCCTACTCCTCCACCCAACTCCTCCTCCTCCTTACCCTCACCCACTTCTTCCTCTCTTCTCCTCCTCCTCACCCACCTCCTTCTCCTCATCCTCCTCACACTCACCCAATTCCTCCTTCTCTTCCTTCTCCTCCTCCTCTTCACCCACTTCCTCCTCCTCCTCACCCGCCTCCAGGGGCGTCTACATCATAGAAACCTTGGAGCAAATGCTCCATCCAAGAAATAGGGGGAAGATCTGTCAGTGTGTTTGCCGCCATTTTAAGGGGGAAGGAACGGGGAGGGGGAGAAGACGAGGAAAAGGGACGTTGCTCCAATGACTTAGGGGAGATAGACGCCCCTGCCCGCCTCCTCACACTCACCAACTTCCAACTCCTCTTCCTTCTTCTCCTCCTCTTCACCCACTTCCTTCTCCTCCTCACCATCACCAGCCTCCTCCTCACACTCATCCTCACCAACCTCCTCCATCTCCTCACCGTCACCCACTTCCCCCTCCTCCTTCACTTCCTCCTCCACCGTAACCATCACTACCTCCTCCTTCTCCACCCCGACGAACCGTCAACAGAACATTCGCAACACACGAATCAGAAACTGAGCCAAATGACATTAAAGTAATTAAAAACAAACAGTTAATCAACGGTCCGGGTCACAACATGAGACGCGGCATTCAGACCCCCTGTAGTGAAACCTTGCTTATCAAGTAACCTGTTTAATCAGTTTGAGAATTAATTTAGGCACAGTATAAGATAGCTAATTAAAAGCGGCGTTTATCTAGCTCCAGCGGCGCTATATAAATCAAATTAAGTTTAAGTCAACAGCCGTTGATTCAATGTTGATGAAATGACGTCAAAGAGCAAAGACGTACGTGTTGCCATAACGACCAGTGACGTCAGCCAATGAGATTTCGTGATGCATTGTTCGATTAGAGAGAAATGGCGAACGTTGAAATCGTCGTTCCGTTGATGTTTGAGTTGGAGAACTTTGAATTCGTCCGTCAAATCTTCGAAACTATGTGCTTGCCTTAAAGCCATAGATTGTACGTTTTATAGCGCTCGTTTTGCTATGAAATTGAGTCGATGGTCGTTGAGGTAAGACGACCGAGCTGTTGACTGCCTGCGTATGTTGGAGTTAACGGACATTTGAAATTGTGCTACGAATCGTTGGGTGTCTACGGTTGCTGAAGGAGGTCCGCGTAAGAACGATACAACCTAATCTCATGTTGGTTCTTGGTCACCGAAGCTTCACGATTCATCATGTTGTACATTTCTGAAGAGAATCCACAACTGAATTGCCTAGAGATAATAATATAATATAATTATATTCTTTATTATTTCAAACCGACAGACGCAGTAAGATCACATTGAAACATGAAAGTACAATCAATATCTTAATTAAACACACGGTTTGGCAGCCATAGGCTACAAGGCGCCGCCCTAGAGGGGGGTTACGGTAGTCGATCCGCATACCTTATGGCAGTGTTTCCCAAAGTGGGTTCCGCGGAACCCTAGAGTTCCGTGAGGGGAAGACAAGGGTTCCACGAAGCAATTAGATAAGTGTTATTTGAATGTGTTGTCACATTATAAACCAGACTCCGAGGTGAAGACAAGGGCTCCATGGGAAAATTTATTTAAAACAATTTCTAGTCTAACTTTAGTCGATTAAACTGTACATACCTGGATCACTGTTTAAAAATATTTAACCAAAACATGCTTTGTTTAGGAAGGGTTCCGTCAAAAAATTTAAAGTAAAAAGGGTTCCGTAGTCTAAAAAGATTGGGAAGCACTGCCTTATGGTCTCCTGGCCATGAGTGTTACCATTACTCTATCCCCCCTCCTCTGAGGGGAGGATGGACTCAGTAGAAATGCCACGAGGACTGCTTTCACTGCGATCCGCGAACTAGTCGGTCTGACACTTCATCAAATACTACGGCACAGATCAGAAATAACAGTTTAATTCTCACTTTGATTATCGACGCCGCTTTAGGTAAATAGGATTCGAATTGTTCTGATCTGAAATAATTGCTTGATTTGAATATTATTTGCATCTTTAATCTACAAAACAATTGGTATTATTGCGCGGACTTTCTCATTGAGTAATACACTCAACTATCTCTGGCACGAAAGCTAAAAGAACTATTTAAATAAAGGCTACCCCCCCCCCCCACCAAACTCACTTACTCCCTTCCGAAGCTGACAGTAGAAACCGTGTTCAGAGTTCCTCGACTACGTAGCGACGAAGAAGAAGAAGACAGGCGAGAACGCTCGCAACACACGAACCCCACCACCACCAAGCAGTCGCTCGTAGATGGTAGAAGACGACACTGTATAGCCTATATTTAAACAGTCCTTTAACTTTCGTTACCAAAAGGTAGATCAGCATATTACATTACATTCTATAAGGAAATTACTCAATAAACACCAATTTTATTTTGTAGACTTGAAATGGAAATACATGTATGTTAAAATCAAGCCAACATTTCAGTTCACTAACAACTCAAAACTTATTTACCTAGAGCGGCGTTGATAATCTAAGTAAGAATTAAACTTTTATCCTTATCTGTATACCGTCACATTTGACGAAATGTCAGACCATCTCATTCTCGGATCGCAGTCGAAACAATCCATGTGGAATTTTTACTGAGTCCAAATCTCGGCAGTTGAATTGCAAATTTTCTTTTGAAGTGTAGAATTTGATTAAACGTAGAGCATTGGAAGACCAAGAACCAGCACGAGATTAAACTGTATCGTTCTTAAGCGGACCACATTCAGCAACCGTAAAGTCGTAAACATCAACAACTCGTATCGCGATTTCAAACGTCCGTTAGCTCCAAATTTGACGACGGCAAACGACAGTTCCGATCGTTTTATTTCCAACGACTATCGACGAGGTTTATAGCAACTCGAGCGATATATTTCATAGATCCTATGGCTTTAAGGTCAGGCTTATAGTTTTCAATGAATTGATTCGTAGCTTAACTGACGAAATCAATGTTATTTCCAACTCAAAAGACCAATTAAACGGCAATTTCAACCTTCGCCATTCCCATCAAATCGAAGACTGCTCCACGAACTCTCATTGGCTAGCGTCTTTGGTCGTTATAGCAACAGATCTGCCATTGCTCATTACACGTCACTTCATCAACATTAATCAACGGCTCTTAACTTAAACTTAATTTTATTTTTATAGCGCCACTCATGCTAGATAAACGCCGCTTTAAACTAGTTAGCTTTTACTCTGCCTATATTAATTATCAAACTAAGTAAGCAAGTTATTTGATAAGTAAAGATTCGCTACACACTAAATCCAGGCATTTCTCTGTCACTGGGTCCTTGGGAGAGGGACGAATTCTCCGCAGTCGGTAATTAGCCATAGAGCATCACTCCAGTAGAACAGTAGGCAGTAATTATAAAATAAAACTCAACCGGGTTTTCCCTAATGGTGCTTAACACTATCCAGTTATAGTAGCCGTAAACCTCTTACAATGGACGATCCCAGGATCGTACGCGAGACCTTGATAGCAAACGTTCAAGCATTCAAAAACACGGGATCTCCTCCTCTGGCGGAACATCCGGTCATCGCCAAATTTCGTTCGGACAAACTGTGCACTTTTATTTGATTTTAAGTCGTGTGCTTCAAAATGTTTCCTATAGTCGTGGTCTTATTGCGTCCGAGACTGGTTCTGTGATGCTTGGCAAGTCAACTGCATGCGTGGAATTTTCTCATTTTGGACGGTTTTAATAACGCCTATACAATCATCACCGCCTGGTTGATTTACATTATTACCTATAAATACGATGCATTTTACCAGTGGCGGCGATCTTGTCTGAGAGGTGGGGGGGGGACAAAGTCGGCCATGGTCTGGTCGATTACTTTTTTTTAGGAATTCATGTCTCAACAAATTTTTTTACTTTTTAGGAATTCATCTCCACAAAAACCTTGATGACTTTTCTACGAATTCATCTCCAAAAAAGTTGAATTTCTTCTTCTTTCTTAGAATTTTCGGGTGGGGGACACTTCTGCTCAACAATTATTTTACCTCTTTTTACCTCTTCTGCTCAAAAAGGCAGCGAAAACCCTCACGCGCAATCACATTTCTCCGCCTTTTTGGTGTTTCTTCAAAATTGGGGGGGGGACAAATGTATGGCGTGTCCCCCCACTCTTAAAGGTGGGGGACATGTCCCCCTCGTCCTCCCATGATCGCCGCCCATGCATTTTACATCAACTACCTTTTTTAAAATTCGTTTGCCTTGCATTATTAAAAGGCTACTAAATTAATTAATTAACTAATTAATTAATTTTTTACTATAATTAATTAATTAATTAAGAAACCGATCAAAATCTGGTGATGTATGAAGAGCGTCCAAGAACAACGGTGAAACAGAAATAAATCCCAGAACACATTCTAGGTCGCTTTAGAAGTCCTTATGAAAGAAAGTTAATTTATGGAGCAAAATCCGTTAAAATCATCTAACTGATCAGAAATGACGCCTTAGAGCAGAGTTTCACAAACTGTGGGTCGCGACCCAAAAGTGGGCCGCGAAGCTCTGGCAAGTGCATGGGTCGACAAATTTTCTCGAGAAACATTTATTTTTTCGGAGCAACAGCATTTGGCTATGATTGGGCTATAACTAGCTGTCGTTACATAACATAGGTACATCAGTTGCTTTTGGATTGCAATAAATTGCAAATTGTTTTTACCTAATTTTCCTTTTAATGCTTTAAATAGGCCTATGCCAATTTCTAAACGATGCACGTAAATCCGCATATTTCGATGCCAATTTACGAATTAAATTTTAGTAGGCCTACACAATGATTAATTTTACACAGTGGGTATCGAGACTGCCTAGATATTCACAAGTGGGTCGCGACTATATATAGAGAAACGTGCAACCATTCTGGCCACGCCAGCTGCGCAAATTTCATACATATATACATTTTACACGAATGCAGTTTTCATACATAAATTACAGATAGGGGCCTATATGTAATTTATGTATATAATAACTGTATGCCTATGGTATGTTGATAGGTAATCACGTATGTGTATGTGACAAAACGTGTGAAATTATCTACATATACTATCTAATATATGGCATATAAAAAGGCTATGATATCTGCAATTGTGTGTATCTGATGCATCTCAGTTAGTGATGTTTACGATGTATAACTGTACAGTGCATATATTATATATATATATATATATATATATATATATATATATATATATATATATATATATATACGTAAATGTACAGTTCACTTGTGTATTTATGATGTCCATAATTTTATATAAATGTATTGTGTACAACCCTACATACATAATTATATACATTTTTACACACACGCATGTATATATAATATATATACATGCGTGTGTGTAATATATGTTTACATTACATATATATATATTTTATATATATAATGTAAACATATATGAATTTACACGTATATGTGCCTTCACGTTTACAAAAGTGAGGTTACCACGAGGTCTTTTCCATGGAAAAGGGAGGGACTTGTCTCTGCAGATAGAGATCGTGATGGACTGTTGAGACGTCTCGTCCATTCACAGAGAAAAAGCCCGTGGCGTAGTTGCCTGTTCAAAGAGAAGGAGGTACAGTCGTAGATTTCAATGGATGCAGATGATGTATCACCGGGAATAAGGCCGACAGATGCTACAGCTGCTGCAGCTGGCGGCGATAAGGCCGGACAGATTGGCGCTTATTGCCTTCCATGTTCCGGGGTTCGATCCGCGGCTCAAGAGCCACAGACCATGGAAATGAAATTGCGCGGAGTCGTCAACAGCATCCCCACGCAACGCCTGAAAATCGGATGTGGATGAGATGAGAGTGAGATAGTGAGCAGTAGAGGGATGATAAGAGAGAGAGAGAGAGAGAGAGAGAGAGAGAGAGAGAGAGAGAGAGAGAGAGAGAGAGAGACAGACAGACAGACAGACAGACAGACAGACAGACAGACAGACAGACAGACAGACAGACAGACAGACAGACAGACACAGACAGACAGACAGACAGAGAGAATAGAGAGAAGAGAGACTGAGACAGGAGACAGACAGAGACAGAGAGTGAGAGGAGGAGAGAGAGGGAGAGAAACATGTAGATAGATAGATAGATGGATAGATGGATAGATGGATAGATGGATAGATAGATAGATAGATAGATAGATAGATAGATAGATAGATAGATAGATAGATAGATAGATAGATGGATAGATGGATAGATGGATGGATGGATAGATAGATAGATAGATAGATAGATAGATAGATAGATAGATAGATGGATGGATGGATGGATGGATGGATGGATGGATGGATGGATGGATGGATGGATGGATGGATGGATGGATGGATGGATGGATGGATGGATGGATGGATGGATGGATGGATGGATGGATGGATGGATGGATGGATGGATAGATAGACAGATAGACAGATAGACAGATAGACAGATAGACAGACAGACAGACAGATATATACAGAGACAGAGAGAGACAGAGACAGTAAAAGAGAAAAAATAAGATATATATGTTGATATGTAGATAGATACACAGACAAACAGTCAGACATACAGTCAGACAGACAGACAGAGATATAGGTCAATAAGTAGATAAGTAGTTAGGTACACAGATAAGAAAAGAGAAAACATTCTCTCGCCGCCGTCTTTACTAAGAGCCCTGAAGGGAATCAACAGCACACGTTACATAACTTAATTAAGAATGTAGTCTTGAATCACACACACTGAAATGCGCCACGTAATTTCAGAGATGCTCGCTGCCGAACCACGCCCTGGATTAGCACTTAAGTAAATTCAATTGCTGAGCTGCAGCACTGGTAAACAGTTTCCTGGAAGAGGCGAAAGCATTCTGACCAAAGTTCTTAAGGAAATTTAAGAGCCTCCTTCAAAGTACAAATAGGGCCTGGAATTGATCGTCCACGAAAATTATATGATGGCGCAGAAAATGCCGGACGAAGTGTTCCACGGACAGACGGATGTCGTGTGCAGTCATGCAACAAACGACCTCGCCCAGCAAATGATCTGTCTTTGCGCGCCTCGTGTAATTTTGCTAATTACTCGGCCCCAAGGAGGTCGCTAAAAGGTGCCCACTTACGTACATACATGCATACATACCCACCTACGTAGATACATACAAATATATACATATACATACTTCAATCAATCAATCAATCAATTCCTTTATTGCTTTCGATGACAGTTAACAATAACGAAACATCAATAGAGCAGCTACTAATTTGACAACATATAACGATAACATTATTGAAGAAACTATATTCAAGATCAAGATCATGCACATGCAAATGAGATAAACTAGAATAATGCATATAGTAGCTAGATGAACCATCAGTACATGCAAAATTACAACAAAATTACATCAAAATTACATCAAAAGTACATCAAAATTAAATGTAATATAAACAAATTAATTTTATTGAATAGTATAGACTTATTTTGTTGCGTTATTTTATATATAATTATATTTTTTCTGTCATCTACGGCAAAGGGCGTCCCTAAGGGATATGAATCCCGCTAAACAGGGGTACCCAACTAGTGGTAATTACAAATTATATGATGGCTTAAGATTATTTTCTCTCCAAGGTTAGGAGGAGGTTAAAAATAAAGAACTGAGGGTAAATTAGGAGAGAATTTACAATTTAGTAAACGACTTAACTATACTTAATTAAAGAATATGTTCCGGGGCCAGGTCCCAGCAGTGACATTCAGTAGGTACGATAAGCGGGTGCCTGATTAGTTATGAGATTATTTCTGGGATATAAGAAATAGCTTTAGTGATTTTTTAAACACGTATTTATTTGTTGCGGACTTGATCTCGAGTGGCAAAGTATTCCAGATTGTCGGACCTGTTGATTTTATGCAATTTAATCTTAGGTTAGTTCGTGCTTTGATTGGTCTATATAGCGTAGCACTTCTAGTGTAATGGTTATGCATCGTGGAGGCTAGAGTAAAATAATCTGCGAATGTAGCAGGGAGTAAATTGTGTTCATACATGTAGAGTAGTAGTCCAATTTGAAATATTCTGATCCGTTTTAGATCCAGGAGACCTAGTTCATCAAAAATAGGTTCAGAATGGGTATTCCTCCCAGCACCCACAATCATCCTTACTGCCTTTTTTTGTAGGATTATTACTTTTGTTAGCCGGGAGTTGTAGTTAGAGGCCCATATTAAGTTGCAATAGTTTAAATATGGGAAGATCAGGGAATAGTAAAGACTTAATCTGATTTTTGTGGGGAGTAAGTGGGTAACTCTAGAGATAATTCCAATGTTTTTTGCGATTTTTAATGAGATGTAGTTAATGTGAATTTTCCAGGTGAGATGCTGATCAATGAAGACTCCGAGGAATTTAGTAGATTCAACTTTATTAATGGGAACGCCGTCTAAAGTTATTGACCAGTTTATAGGTTTAATTTTTCTATGCGATTTAAAAATAATGAAATTAGTTTTGTCAATATTGAGTGTTAATTTATTAGCGATGAACCATTTATTAATTTTAGAAAGTTCGATATTTACAGTTTCCATAAGGGATGTCCAAGAGCTATTTGAGTAAAAGATATTAGTGTCATCTGCGAATAATATGAGATAGAGTGAAGAAGATACTGTCGCAATGTCATTAATATATAGTAGAAAAAGTAGCGGCCCTAGGTTCGACCCTTGCGGAACTCCCGACTTGATATAACCTGGGGCAGAGAGAGAGCCATTACAGCTTACCCTTTGAGTGCGATTTTCCAAATAACTTATGAACCAGTTGAGTTGGGTTCCTCTAATTCCATAGTTACTGAGTTTACGTAGTAAAATGGCATGGTCGACAATGTCGAAGGCTTTGGCTAGGTCGACAAAGATTCCAACTGAGTAGTCATTATTGTCAATTGCTTTTGTGATTTTATCTTCCATGTCTAAGAGGGCCATGAAGGTGGAATGTCCAGCTTGGAAACCATGTTGAGAATTGTGAATTATGTTGTTCTTTGTGATAAAGGAGCTGAGTCTATTGTACATAATTTTCTCTAAGAATTTTGCGAAAAAAGGAAGGACTGAGATAGGTCTATAATTTTCAAGGGTCTGTTTATTTCCTTTTTTGAAGACCGGTATAACT
Organism: Allolobophora icterica; assembly: GCA_963556255.1. NCBI lineage: Eukaryota > Metazoa > Annelida > Clitellata > Crassiclitellata > Lumbricidae > Allolobophora > Allolobophora icterica. The sequence continues at coordinate 49,191,199 of OY744610.1, forward strand.
TTAGCAGCTTTCAATAAATCTGGAACAATCCCGTTGTTTAGTGAACTGTTGATAATTTCAGATAGTGGTTGGGTAATTAGGTGTAGAGTGGGTAAGGCTAAGTAAGGATCAATATCGTCTAGTCCCTTAGTATGGGTTTTTTTTAAGGATAGGCCTATATTCAAGATCTCCTCAGATGAGGTTAAGTACAATCCCAAGGAGGCAACATTAGGAGAGGGCAGGTAATCTACATAGGAGTGGGTAGAAATAGGTAAGTTTTTAGCCAGTTCATTTGGGAGATTGATGAAGTAATCATTAAACCCGTTTGCTATAACTTCCGGGTCTTCCACTTTGGTCCCATTAATTATTAAGGAGTCAATCTTTTTTCGACTTTCTTCCAATTGTAAGGCGGATCTGATTATCTTCCAAGTGGATTTTAAATCCCCCTGGTGCTTGAGGAACTCCGATTGATAATAATTACGTTCTGCAATTATTCTTATGCTTTTGAATTTATTTCTGTAGGTGGTGAATATTTTCTTAGTAACTGGGTTGGGGTCTTTTAGATATTTAGTATATAAACGGTTTTTCTTTCTACAGGATTTTAATAAACCTGGAGTCATCCATGGCTTATCACATTTAGCCGTGTTGCTCCTACCTTCATTTTGAAGGGGAAAAGAAATATTGTAGGCAAGCATATAATTCTGTATAAAATATTGATAAGCTTCGTTAACCATTCCCTGTTGACAAAATTGTGACACGGGTTCCCAATTCCTTTCTAGTAGTGTCTTTGAAAATTTTTCAATTCCTTCTGGGTTAACGGTTCTCCTTTGACAGAGATTATTTTCTTTACTGTAAATTTTTTCAAAGGAGAATTGGGCCGTGATGGGTAGATGATCCGAGAGGTCGGAGATTATGATAGCGGCCTGTTGTAGATTGGACCAGGTTGTGCAGAAAATGTTATCAATCAGAGTCCTGGAGTTTTGGGTGATTCTAGTTGGTTTTGTTATAGTAGGGAGATAATGATGTGAGATTAGACTGGTATAAAAGAGATTCGTGTCTCTGTGCTCATTGACTTTTAGTAGATCTATATTAAAATCGCCAAGAAGTATAATTTCTTTAGATTTAGATTTAAGATGATCGAGCAGATGTTCAAATTCATTAAGAAATTCTGCTAAGCCTTGTCCAGGTGATCTATAGACTACACCGATAACTGGGGAAGATTTTTTAAGACTAACCCTGATGAATAGACTCTCAAAAGTAACGAACTCTTTTCCCTCATTAAGGATTTCAAGGTTTAAGTAATTAAGATCCTCATTAATAAAGAATCCGACTCCCCCTCCCCTTCCTAAGTTCCTAGCTTTTCCAATATATTTGTAGCCGGGTATATGTACTGTATCTACTAGATTATCATCGAGCCAAGTCTCAGTAACGGCAATGATTGCTGTTTGCGTTTTGGAAGCGATATCTCTAATTTCGTCAATTTTATGTATAATGCTTCTGCAGTTGATATGCAGTACTCTGAAATTCATGTCCTTTACATTCTTATGGTTCTTGGGTGTTTCTAGGCTATCTAATGAGACGTAATTGCTCGTCCAAGTACTGGATCTAAAGAAGTTATGATCAGGATCTATAGTACCTTGGTGTAATGTATCATTGACTTCAATATCATGAGAGAAAACCTCCAGTTCAAGTTCCTGCATTAAGCAAATGTTATTTTTTTGTTCCTCCTGATCATCCTCGTCATCTGAACTTGATGATTCATAACCATAGGATTCTATATCAGTTGAAGTTATGCTGTCCGAGACCAGTTCCGCAGTAATACTTCTAATACTGGGGTCCTTAACAATATGTCCCATCTTAGTCTCCGCACAGGAGCATAAGGGAGAGTTGGCATCCCCCTCCATTAAAGACTTAGTACCTTTGTCACATCTGGGGCCCAGCCCTAGTGAGGAAGTAGACAGGTGGGCGGTTTGATGCAGGCGCTCCTAATTAAGTTTCCGCCCTTTTTCTTTCACCTTATATCCAAGTGGAATCTTAACACTTGTAATATCACTGGTTTAAAAATAATATTAAAAAGGTATTAAAATAATATTAAACGTAAAATATCCCATCATTGCTTCCTAGCTCAATGTGAGAACTCAAAGCTCCCAAACCTGGGAGATAGACAAGGAAGACATATAATACAAATTATTAAATCAACAGCCTCAAAAGGAATCATGATGTCAAGATAATATTAAACTCAAAAGAACCAGCATTGTTCGCTGCATCAATGCAAGAACGCAGAGTTCCCTAATCTAGGAAATTCACAATGTAAACAAATAATACAAACTCATTGGTCTGTGACCTCCATGCAACAAGGACGTTTGAGAATGAACTTAATATGTATAATTTTTGCTAAGGTGCTTATTAGTTTTTATCGCATCCTCTTTCTATTAGGTCAAGAATCGATCGCCTTCCATCCCTAGACATCTGCACCATTAGGCCTATAGGCTTTATGAGAGTACAAGTAGTGAGTGATCAAGTGGTGCGCATGTTCCAGTCGGCTTAATTACATCAGGTGAATACAATTTGTGCAATAGAGCCCATTATGAGTTATTATTATTACCATAACATAATCATTGAGATTATGCAATTTATCCTTGGTATGAGTATGCAATTCATCATCATTGTGATTAAGCATCGTGCCGTAACAATTTGCACAATAGAATCCATTATTAGTTTAGTATCATCATATAGCATAACATTCATCATCATTGTGATTATGCATCGTACCGTAACAATTTGTACAATAGAATCCATTATTAGTTTAGTATCATCATATACCATAGCATTCATCATCATTGTGATTATGCATCGTACCGTAACAATTTGCACAATAGAATCCATTATTAGTTTAGTATCATCATATAGCATAACATTCATCATCATTGTGATTATTCATCGTACCGTAACAATTTACACAATAGAATCCATTATTAGTTTAGTATCATCATATAGCATAACATTCATCATCATTGTGATTATGCATCGTACCGTAACAATTTGCACAATAGAATCCATTATTAGTTTAGTATCATCATATAGCATAACATCATCATTGGGGTTATGCAATTCAAGTAGACGAACACGATGAGTCAACAGTTCAAAACTAGAGATCAGGTAAGTTCGATAAATGATTTGCAGTTGAGACAGTTTCAAACTATTTGCCTAATAGACAAGTCGGGCACATCTGCCCTCAGCTGCAAATACCAAAAGGTAATTCCGAGATGTTCCTATAACTTGTAGTTACCAGACCTTAGTTGATATCATAAGGTGTAAGCATACGGTCGCCTAAATCTTCGCTAGTAGAATATACTTGACGCCCTCAAAATATAGAACCAAATTAAACTCTAAATATAGGCCTTCGTGTCGTATAATAGTACTTCACCAATATTAATTCGATCTTTGCGCGATTATCTATTAAATATTGACCAAGTACTGAGTAACGATCGAAGCAATGTGAACTCACGAAAGATGTCCAAGAGGTAACGATCGTGGAACATTGTGAACTCACGAAAGATGTCCAAGAGGTAACGATCGTGGAGCATTGTGAACTCACGAAAGATGTCCAAGAGGGTAACGATCGTGGAGCAATGTGAACTCACGAAAGATGTCCAAGAGGTAGCGATTGTGGAGCATTGTGAACTCACGAAAGATGTCCAAGAGGTAACGATCGTGGAGCATTGTGAACTCACGAAAGATGTCCAAGAGGTAACGATCGTGGAGCATTGTGAACTCACGAAAGATGTCCAAGAGGGGAATGTTCGTGCAGCAATTGTAATAACTCCCGGTCTGTATACACTTGCATACACATATGCACGTATTTACTTGTACACATACACATCTGCACGTATTTACATGTACTTAGATATTAACATGGCTACGCACGTATGTACACGTACATACGCACATATATCCAAACATACATACGTACATATATAATACATTCGTGTATACAAGCCTACATGCATATGCATATGCATACATACGCATACATACGTATACAATCATACACAAATACCTCTGTTAATAGTTAAACAGATAACAGTTTCGATAATTCACTGTAGAACAGGGATGGCGAACCTATGGCACGCGTGCCCAAAGTGGCACGCGTTGAAATTTTTTGGGCACGCGGAATTCACACCGTCCCCCAAAATTTCAAACTTAGAAATACAAAATCCCTGTAGAAATCTATATTTTCCTTGTTGAATGACTTTATTTTTATGCCACTCAAAACAATCTTCGAAATAACGTCTTTAATTTATTTGTTGTTACTCTTTGTTAACTAAAACCTATGTGAGAAAATAATTATAATACTGTGCAAAACTCCGAGTGCACGCGACGGTATTTTTTTAAACCATATAGCCAGGGGCGTCTATCCCCCCCTAAGTCATTGGAGCAACGTCCTTTTCCCCCTCTTCTTCCCCCTCTACGTTCCTTCCCCCCTAAAATGGTGGCACACACACTGACAAATCTTTCCCCCCTTATTTCTTGGATGGAGCATTTGCTCCAAGGTTTCTATGGTGTAGACGCCCCTGCATATAGCAGCATTTTGGCACGCACCTTAAAAAAGGTTCGCCACCCCTGCTGTAGAACATCATGCATATTTAATTTTACAAGCTGATAAATCCTGCCCAACACGGTGATATTAAAAAAATGTTTATGTAGAAAAAATATTAGTGCAGAACGGTAGCGATGAGGCGACAATACGAAGAAATCGAGTTGTGAAATTAAGACACGTCTGAATAATTATATGACCTGTCTGACATCGACCTTCGTTTATAAATGACTGAAAGTCAGTCGCCCTGATTGTATGTATCCCTAATCAGTCAGTCTGCTAAAAAGTCTATAAGAATCGTCACGAACTTGAATTTCGTCAAGCTACAACCCGGCTGAAAGTTGATTGATAGCGAAGGCTATTGAGGCTATTATCAGTCTCGTCGATCATTACTTTCCCACTATCTGCCTTCCTGTGTCGGTCGACGAGAGATATCCCACTCGATCTTCGGTTCTTTGGCCGAGTCTGGTCTGTAATCCGCGGGCGTCGCAAAAGTCTGAATCCCAGAGCCATGTGTCATCACCAACGGCGATTTATGTAACGTTGGCAACTCAGAGACATCGCTCAAAACAAAAGCCTGGGCTGTGCGCTGTTCCGTTCTGCTGCGGCTCCTTCCTGCGGTTTGAACAGTCGCAGGCGGACAGAGAGGGACGCAGAGGTGGACAAATAGAACGACGGACAACGACCAAGGATGTAGGGGTGTTCGACCTTCATCATTGTAATTCACTGTGATGCCCGTGCAGCGAGAAAGCGGCGAGTATTAGGCGGCTGCCGGAATAATGAAATAATGAAAAAAACGGGATCGTGTCAAAGTCGTGAAGAATGCAGGAGAGCTACAGGAAGGAGGGAAGAGAGAAAGAAACACGGACAGAAAGGAACGAAGGAACAAATAAATAGAGGAAATGATGGAGTGAGAGCGAGACTGAAAAGGCGAAATGTGAGGAAGACGAGAAAGGAGAAATGAAAGAACGAAAGAGTGAAAGATAAATAAAGAGCAGGAAAGAAAGAAAGGAAAAATCTGAGGAAGTAAGAAAGGAACGATGCATAAGGTAACCATGGAAGGAAGGAAGAGAGGAAGAAGAGGGCGGTTTAAGGGGGAAATCTAGGAAATTGTAGAGGCAACGGAACAATCGGAAACAGAACAATCGAATTAACTGGCGGTCAAATCAAAGGCCACCAAAGTGTTTCAATCAGCGAATAAAGAATTACAGGAACGTAGAAGGAATTAGGCGAATGGAAAATTTTTTAAATTTATAATCGTGCTTAAGAATTTATAGAGCGCTACTTTAAAATTTATCAGCTTCTAAACTTATAATCATGTTTAGAAATTTATATAACTCTATTTTTAATTTTGTAAGTTTCTAAATTTATAAAGCGCTAGTTTTACATTTCTAAGTTTCTAAATTTAAAATATTGCTTAGAAATTTATTTAACGCTAGTTTTACATTTGCAAGTTCTTAAAACTTAACAATGCATAGCAATTTTTATATTGAGTTTGCTACAGATGAAGGTAAGTGATGATAAAAAATATGGTTCCTGGCAGAAGAGAAGGGAGTAGGAGATGAGACGAGAAGACAATGTCGGAAATAGGATCCGCTGAATGATATTTCCCTATATCAAATAGACTAATTGAGCAATTTTTCTCTCTCTGACGGCGGCGCGCTGTTACCGAGGATTTATTTCCACCCCGAGGGGGAGCAGACGAGATGGAACGCGGAAAGAGACGAATGAGGTGAAGGAAGAAAGCAGTCCGGTCGTTGTACCCTCCGGTGGACAGTGGCGTTTCATCATGGGACCTTGAAACAGGCGGCACACATGGTCAGTCACGCACACTAGTATAGAGCTCTATTCAGGCCGTCGACATTCGTAGTAATGCGGAGGAAAGAAAGATTGGCGGATGGATGCAGTGCCAGCCTTAGGATATTTCGGGCCCGTGCAGAGTAATACTGTATATCTCCCCATTTTACTTTAGTAGATTGTTAACAAGTCACATTTAACTATACAGGAGAATTCCAGTATATAGAGACAGTTTACTTTTATTTTATTAACAATAGAGAAGATTTAATAGATATTATTAGTAGGGTATCCTGTTCATGTTAATTTTCTGGAACATTTTCGCCCACCCACCGCCCCAAGTTGCAGGCCCCGTGCGACCGCAGGGTTCGCACGCCTCTAAGGCCGACACTGATGGATGGATGGATATGTAGATGGATGGATGGATTTATGGTGGTTGGATAAAATATACTGTAGTTGTCTTTAAATATTCACAAAGCAAAGCTTCAGGAGAATCTGTGGGTCAGCCGACATGGTGCTAAGGAAAAAACAGTTCATCAGTATAGCAAGAGCTGTTAAGATAACTGAACGGCACAACTATAGCAGCAGATTCCCGCACAATAGAGAAGCTAAGTGATGATAAAAGAAGGCTCAGCCAACCGAGTTCCACCCATATAGAACGGACGGATGACACCACGTTTAACGTTCCTGGACCAAGCAGCGGTACACGGTAGCACCACCATCCAACGAAGTCATCTTTGGGTGGCTTTTGTGTTGCGCTGAGAAATTTCGGACATTTACATTACAACGACCCTGGCAGCCATAAAATGTCGTTAAACACTTCATCATATTATAGTATAGCAATTATATGCATGTATATATATATATATATATATATATATATATATATATATATATATATATATATATATATATATATATATATATATATATATATATATATTCGTTTTGTACATTTTATTTCTTAAAATGTGCGAGAGCTCGTACAAACACCGATCCTTTAAAAACTCTCATAATTGGAAGCGGTCTGTTCTGGTCTGTTCTGTAGTTACCAGTCTTTAAAGGCAGCTCGAGTGAGCGAGTGATTTCCGGAGCTGTGGGAGACCAGCTTATTCACCGGCGCTATACCAAATCAAGTCCGCAATAGCCATGTCCGCCTTGTCCGTTCCGGTGCCAGGTCAGAGTCCGGGGAGGTCAAGCCGAGGCGACAGCAGACAGGAGACAACGTTGACTTCGACCTTAACGTATCCTGAAATCCATCCGAAGTCTAACTAAGCTACTAAATACTGCAAAACAGAATGTTATATATATCATGACCCAGCCTCAGTAACGCCAGTCTCAATAAGGAAATTTGCCTACACATATACATGTATAAAAAAAATACACGTGTAGAGCCATGGTGTTCTGAGTTTGGCATCGTCTGAACAGGCATCCCTGCGGAGTACTAGGAAACGGCTGACCCAAAGGTGTTGATTTAGATGGCAAAGGTATTATTTCGGTTTCCTTTAAGGCCGGACTGAGCGCCTCACGACACGACCAGCATGTGTTATTTATCGCTTAATATCAATATTACAACCTCGACCGGCCATAACCGTATCCGCGTTCGGAGGGGTGACGGCCATTCCGTGAGCACGTAAGGCCGTTATGCACTCCCCGCCGTGCAGCCAATTACAGGAACAGCGTTCACGCTATGGGCAGCCGCAGTCGTCAATAATCGAACAGCCGTCGCTTATCGACGCCATCAGACGCTAGCTACTACACGTGAAGAAATCGATAGCGAATTATTATTAAATTAAATAATTACTCGCAGGCAATATCAGGAGAAAAATTGAAAGAGAGATTTCCATCGGGTAAGTAGTTGATCTCCGATTTATTGCGAATTTCGATTAGCTTGGCAATTTAAAATAATGATGGTTTCCGCGTTTTCGTCTCTTGCACATATTTTTTCAGTGCTGTTTGCAGTCGAGCGGTTCAATGCACTTCGCACAATTTCGCATGAAACTAATTACTCCGCGTCGTTGATGTTACTCTAAGCAATTCATTATGATGCATATATACGAAGTCTCGGATGTTCTGTTAATTTTAGGAAACATTTCAAGACTTTATCATTTGAAAGTATGCTTTCTGTAATGTTTAGATCACACACATTGGCTTCGATGATACTGATATTATTATTATGCACTGGTGGGGAGGGTGCGTAAAGTAATGGATAACACACTGGCGTGTAGAGCAGTAGGTTCCAAGATAGACACCCGTAAGGTTTATTCAGCCTTTCACTCGCTAGGTGGTGGCGGTGGTTAATTGAATAGTAGGCCTTGATTGGCGCCGTATGTTGGCTGCCGCATAAACAGTTATATTCGACTCCTGTAAAACTGTTATCATGTGCTTCTACTGTATACATATATGTAAGGCGCCCTGCGTGGCTGCCGTTTCTACTCTATGTATGTTCACTGTACAGCGCAGTGCGTTTGCAGGCGTTTAATTAAAGAACAAATTATTATTATTATTATTATTATTATTATTATTATTATTATTATTATTATTATTATTATTATTATTATTAAGCACCACTGTCTAATGACCTAGCATCAATCGATGGCGCTGAACAATTTTAAGCGAAGGGAATTGTTCAAGTCCCCTACACAGTAACCGTCTAAGGTAGGGCTCGAACCCGTACTCTCCGCTTTGCAAGGCGAGCTCTCTAACCAATTGGCTACCGTTGGTCCGTGTCCAACAAATAAGCCTCTTATTACATTTCATTGTTATAATCTCTTGTAATATTTTACCCTACTCTATTTATTTAACGTCGATGTTAAGCCACTCTTACGCAGTTTTCGTAGAGGGCTGAGCATCTCAAAGATTTACACTGCACTACATCTGTGATATATATCTACATGTAGGTCTCTATCTGATCCTGTCTTGCCCTGCTTTTTGGTCTGAGAATCGGAGCAACACAGCAACGTATCCCCACACAGTTAAGATTAACCATACGCGTTTAAAAATGCATGAATGGCACTGGATTTCTTCAGGATTTCTCAAACGGGTTGCAACATTACTGTGCAAGTTTATTTATATGCTTTTTCGGAGAACACTTGTTTTTGGACAAACACATGCATTTCTAGCTTAATCAATTACCGTACCTTAAAATACACATGTGGCACAAAGACCTTGTCTTTGAATGGAAATTTTGTTCCTTTATCCTACATTAAATTAAAAAAATTTAAAGCTTACACTTTATATGTTCAGGTATGTCTAAGATTTCCGTCTGCACTTGTGGCTGCAGTTGTAGGACGTTTACTATTAGGCTTACATATCACTTGCTTCCGAATTTCCTACTGTAAAAACGTCCACCTCCGGTCAGGCTTACATCCGCTGTCAAACGAGACGTGACGTACAGTTCGCATTCCGCGCGTTCGCGTTGGCTCTCCGAGCGACGTTGAGCCGGTTTAATTACCCATAGTACATCCGACATTTGGTCAAACTCGTTTCGTCGATTTTGCCATTGGATACGGATGATGACAAGCGATGCGTGAAACTGAATTTTATGATCCCTGCTCAATGGCCAATAAAGATGGCGGACGAAGCGATCTGTCGGTGTTGGATCTGAGCGATGTTTCCACCACACGATCAAGAATAGCCACACGTTTAAAAATGCATGGTTAGCAAACTACCAAGTATCGTTTACCAGACGGGTTCCGCCTGATGTAGCAGGTTCCACATTTATTGTTCGATGGCGGTGAATAAGCTTGTGATTCTGCTGCGGCTTTGGTTTGCGCGGAGAAATTTCAGAGATTAACTTTTCGATTCCTCACCTATGGACCGAAAGTAAGCATCGATAACAGAGTTAAAAAAAACAAAATCGATTACTTTACGGTCTGTGTGAATTCTGGGAAAAGTTTAATCGAGCGAAAATGATTCACGTTGGGAGCAAATGACCAGCGCAAGATAACGTACATTAACCAGGTTATCAGTTCAAATGAAATGCATTAATGCACGCGAAATTTCATCCACGGTACTAAGGTGACCATAGGCCTACGGTATGCCACTCTTTCTAACGACTTGCAATATCGACATCTAATTAAATGCTTTTAAATTTTCCACTATCGTTAAATTGGTACGATCTGCCGTAATCAGAGCAGCGTGACGCTCTGGATGCACGTGCGTCCACCCACCAACTCAAATCCACACAAGGACGAGGCATAGCATAGATATTTTTAACAATTTCACTGTGTAATTTTGGTTTGCCATAGAGTATGTATAAATATCATATAATATCATGTGCATGTGTTATACTGTACTTTTATGAGTCACTTTGAGTTATTTTCAGTTTATGACTACGAGTGGCAGACAGAGGACAGATGTGGATGGGAGGAGACGGGAGGGGTGTGCGTCCAATTTTTTAAAGCCTGGCGGCGCCCCTGGCCGTGATTGGATTACAACTCGCCATTCTTGATCTAACTAGATCACATCAGGGTCTCAACGAGAAAAATTATATTACGGAGATTATCTTGCCGGTTCTCGGCTTTCATATTGAAACCTTTTCACGAATCTGACCCTAATTGCTCCTCTTCCCCTCAACTCTCTCGCCACTCCAATTCTAAACAGCATCCAACGTAGCCGTCTGACTGTCTGCATGCCTGCTTGACCCATTTGGATCTTGACCTGGGCCCGATTTTGACCCTTCCTGCCTATCGATTTTATTTTGACTGAGCGCCTGTGAATAAGCTAGTTTTCGTGACTACCGACTACGCTGTTTTGGGCGCTGAAGAAACCTCGAGATCACGATTGCGATTACGAACTCACCTCTGTGGTTCAACTGCGTAAAGCAAGTTTAGGCAACTTGTGACAGAGCTGTATGTGTCTGGGGTCGAATCTAAGAAATTCTGATCGTTCGGCGTTCCATATTCTGTGTCTACGTACCAACCGCATATCGACGCCGAGATCAATTGCTGCAAATGCTATCATATAACTCTTGCAGAACAAAAGAAGGAGCACGTTAAATCCCTTGAAATCCATTCAAATGGGCTCCAGGTATTCTACGCTAGTATATTTCAACCAGAGGGGGAAGTGGATCCCTGCTGATCTCGAACGGCTTCCAACGTTCGCAAGAATTACTTGCTTTCTACTGTAAAAGGCGATAAAAAAGTGGGCCGCCCTTACGTTTATGCTTTCTCTATATTTGGTGTACCTACACCTGGACTGGTCAGGTGCTCCGATGGTTCTATTTTCAACGTTTGAGAAATGTCTTCATTCCAACAGGTATCTCAGACCAGCGTCATACATGTTTTATTGCAATTATAATCACAGATTTTATATAGCGCCTCCACACGACAGATTAATAAGAATTTACGTAGTAACCTACTTACAATTTTATTTATTTATTTATTTCGGATACTTCTATAGCGCCTCCTCAAGTCTACTACTACTCAGAGACGATCCCGACTACAGCATTGATACTGTGTCGGAGTTTTCACGCCGAAGCGCCACGAGCAATCGCGAGTGAAGGACTTGCCCAAGGTCCGTACGCAGCGGCTAGAGTGGGATTCGAACCTGTAACCCTCCGGTCACAAGGCGCCGAACAATGAGTACCTATGTTTACAGTATGCTTTACTTACACTGAATTTGTGCTTTAACCTCTTTGTTTACAGCATAGACTATGCTTTAATTCGATTTAATCACATTGTCTGTTCAATTACACTGTATTAGGTTTAAATCTTAAATCGCAATGAAGTACACTATATGCTTGCATGAAATGATACCGCTGTAGTCATTTAAATGGTTGCCTCACAGTGCCATGTACGAGTATGTCTATCAATCAATCAATCAACATCTTTTACTGTCAACCTTTGTGACCAATACGTAACAGAAAAGAAAAGCACAGCAAGAAAAATTAATGACGCGTACTGGAACATAGGCAGCCAACAGGGCCCCATAAGGGATAGCAATCCCGCTGAAATAGAGACCCCACTTGTATGTAGGCCCATACATTGTTTCCTGTATACTTCCCATTAAATTCCTTTTTACATAGGATACTCAAAATCACCTAAGTAATCCAGCAATAAAGCAATATTAAGAAGCAAGCTTGTGTCATTTGTCTTGATAAATCTAAATAAACGTTACGCATCCGGGCTCCGCAGTGAACCCTTGCGCCTCTTAACTACTTCTTTGTCAACGTGACGTCGCGTTGCTAGCGAAAACTTGTTGTTCCACGCACAGATTGCTTTTTTATAGCCCAACTGCGATCGATGAACACATCAAGATGACGCACAAACTGTGGTAGCGACAATCCTGCTCTTCGCAACGCTAGTTCTCCACTGAAGACGGTCCAATTTTACTACCTGCGCAGCGACCATAACTGCCGTGTGTATTCAACGTAACAAGTCTTTACCATTTATGAAGCAGTTCGCTGGGTACCTGGAGGGGTCAGAGTGGCCTATAAGAGCCTAATTAATCGCCGGTAAAGTCTGTGTGCTCATTGATCAATCGCTCGTTAGTATTCATTGGCAAATTCAGACGCCATAGTCTGGATCGTAATCTTCGGCTGTAATCCGTTTTATCGCTAATCGTTAAATCGCTTTCTCCACCAGACCGTCCGGGATCAAAGTCGCTCAAACAGCGGAAAAAATATCGAGGGACGGGAGGGTGAACGGTGGAACGCGACAAAGGCGTGGCCGAGTCAACAAAGAACTTAATGAATGATTCTTCAGCCCTGATACAACAGCTGCCGATTGGAAATAATTTATAAAGGATGCATTAAGGCTAAGACTATTTTTGCCAAGCGTTCGTTCCAGCATCGAGTGTCTGGATTTCGTTCATTCGTTCACTTTGTCCAGAGTCGCTGTTCACTTTCACTCTCCCTCACTTATTCACCCTCTGTTTTAATGTATGCATATGTCGAGCTATTGATGTAGAACCTTCTGCATGGCACTGTATTATTATCCCCCCCCCCCGAGGTACATATGATCCCTCGGGAGTTCAAAAATTAGGGGGGATTGTTCTGGAATGGCTAGTCTTTGCAGATGGTTTTGTCAGTGCAATAGGTGCTAACAAAAGAGACAGCATTGAAGCGTTGGATTTCTATGGATAAGCGCTGATAAAGAAAGGTAGTCTCTCTGTTGTTTCCTGATATTTGGGCAAGGCGGTAGACGAGGAGGTTGATCAGTGCGAGGCCTTCCTGGTTTATTGGACCCAGAGTTTCAAAGGCCATTATTATTATTATTATTATTATTACTATTATTATTATTATTATTATTATTATTATTATTATTATTATTATTATTATTATTATTATTATTATTATTATTATTATTATTATTATTATTATTATTATTTTTCCCGAGGTAAAAAGAATCCCTCACGCTCTTAGATACTATCACCGTGCATGAGTTAGTGGTCCTCGTCCCAGGGCAGTTGCGTAAATGTGCACCTGAAGGCTACGGCGTTAAATCGCTGTGTGCATATGGACAAACGTTGAAAAAAATTATTATTATTGTTTTTTTTTGTCCCGAGGTAAACATAATCCCTCGGCGTCACAAAAATTTGTCAGGAGACAAAAGAAAACTAGTTATTATTATTATTATTATTATTATTATTATTATTATTATTATTATTATTATTATTATTATTATTATTATTATTATTATTATTATTATTATTCGATTTGTGAAGTGCAAGATATTGTAACAAAATGCACTGTAAATGCGCTTAAACAGCTGCTGGTAGGATTGACATAAAAAATGTGTCTTGAACATCCTTCGAATGTTCTCCAGCGATGTCTCAGGATCCAGGAGCATACATATACACGGTGAGTCATTAAAAAACGTGTCCCTACATAACTTAACATAAGTTATGCATATAACAATCGATTTTAATGAAACTTCACAATAATGAAGGTTGATAGTCCAGCTAAGTGCTGTATTAATTATTTTTGATAAAAAGCTGAACCCGCCTAAACTATGATCACGTCACGACAACCCTCGGTAAAATGGTGTTTACCGAGAAAGATAAACATTTCATAACCCCAAAAGAATAAAAAAATGACGGTGCGAAACGTTTTTTAAAGGAATTTTCAGATAAAGGGTTGATTCATGGTAGATTTAATCTTCTTTCAAAGATCGTTAAAACTGGATCTTTTTTATCGTCGACCAGGTAGAGGCCGCCCGCTAACGGCCAGAACGGTTGACAATGAGACTTTTGAGTTACTGCAAACTGAAACACCTGATTTCACTCCGCCTACTTTGTGGCCACCTAAAATACCTGATTTAAATCCGGTGGAGTATAAAATATGGAGTGTCGTGCAAGGAAAGGTGTACAGATATCGAATACATGATGTCAACGAGTTGCGTCATCGAGTTTTGGAGGAATGGGACGAATTGGATCAGCGCATCATTGAAGTCAGTCAAGCAGCGGTGTATGCGTCATTGCGCATGATTGGACGCCAAGGATGTCAATTTGAGCTTAAACTTAAAGTTTCTTAATGCTCTCTAATAACTCCTCTACCTTTACTTAAAATTTCTTTGACATAAACTTATATCTGAGGAAGTTATAGCAAAATATGCAGGGACACGTTTTTTTATGACTCACCGTGTATATAGGCCCCACGTCGTGCGTTCTTGGTTGTGGTCCCTTCAACCTGGAACAGCCTTCCTTTGGCACTCCGCTTGCTCTCCAGAACCCTTTCTCCTATGTTCCTTTCTTACCGTAAGACTGCTCTTTTTAGCCGTGCTGGAGTCTGGAGCACCTCTGAGTAGTTCTCCTTGAAGAGGCGCTATATAAATGTCCGATATGAATGAATGAATACATGGGTATGTAGGCAATCTATCTATATCTGTGTGTATTCTTGAATTGTGTGCCTTATGACAGTTGGATATAGACACAGGGACAAATAGAAACATTCAAAACATGTTGAAATAACGAGACATGAGGCCTTCGAAGACCATGACCGATATAAAGAGACAGATATAGCCTACAGAAACAACTGCAGTGTACCTGTGACTGAACCGTCCCACAACTGGACGCAGTCGTTCGCTGCCAGGGAATCGAGATCTTTCCTCTTAAGGGATTCTGTTGTTGCGCGTGACAGTTTTTCCTAATTCAGCACCAATCCATCTCTCTCTCTCTCTCTCTCTCTCTCTCTCTCTCTCTCTCTCTCTCTCTCTCTCTCTCTCTCTCTCTCTCTCTCTCTCTCTCTCTCTCTCTCTCTCTCTCTCTCTCTCTCTCTCTCTCTCCTCTGTCTCTCAGTCTCTCTCTCTCAGTCTCTCTCTCACTCTGTCTTCCATGGTCTGTCTGCTTGTAACTGTCTCCTAGTATCTGTCTGCTTGTACGGTGTCTTGTTTTTCGGTCACATCTTGTGCGTGTCGTCTGTGTGTCATTGTCTGTCTGTATACATGTATATTTGTCTGTATGTGTGTCTATCTGTCTCTATGTATGCATGCGTGTATGTGTCTTGTGCGCTTTTTCTATGTGTCATTGTCCATCTGTCTGTCTGTCTGTCTGTCTGTCTGTCTGTCTGTCTGTCTGTCTGTCTGTCTGTCTGTATCTATGTATGCATCTGTTTGTGTGTCTTGTACGTTTCTTGTATGTGTCATTCTCTGTCTGTCTGTCTGTCTGTCTGTCTGTCTATCTGTCTGTATGCATGCATGCGAGTATGTGTGCTCTCCGTCTTCCCGTTTGTTTGGGCGTCGCCTGTCTTTCGGGCAGTTCCAGTTTTGTCTGTCCTATGTCCATTTCTCAAGGTATCGCGTGTAGCTCTACATATTTCTTTGCCGTCTGTGTGCGTGCCATCCACTGACCGTCTGCCCTTCTGTCAGTCCGACCGTCCATCCTTACATCTAAATTCAGATTAAGTAGATATTCTCTCATCGGATTCAATTATTTCTGCCTGTTGACGTCGACCCCAAGCGAATCGGCGTCGCCTGATTTATTTCCGTGTTTTTCGCGAATTTGATTTAACGGCGGAACGGCCAAAAAACGTCTGATGAAAACAGAAGTCCTGGAGGAGCCATGCGCCGCGACCGCTGAAGAACATGGGCCGCACTCCGTCGAATAATTACTCACGTGAATGCATTGGAAAGTGAGCGCATAAATAAGGAATTAATCGCCGTTGACTTCGACAAAGCAGTTGAGCTGAATGAGAGAAAGCATCTTGGGCAATCAAGTGTACTGTGTCAATATCGTTAGCGTCTGATGGCGCTCGTGATGGTTTTTTAAAAAGGGCATAGAATGTTTGAAGAACCACGTGGACAAATGTGTATTGTGAAACTATCGTGTATACTAGAAAACCTTCTGCCTAGAGAAAGCTATCTAGGGGTAGGGGATAGATGAATGGTAAAACTCTTGCCCGAAGAACATGAGATCTTGAAAGACGCGGTTCGAGACCCGTAAGCTCCCTATAGGTTCACTTAGCCTGCCACTCCTTAGGGGGAAGCTGCATTGTAGATCATGTAACAGTCCCTGTATGCATGTATGTATGTATGTATGTATGTATGTATGTATGTATGTATGTATGTATGTATGTACGTATGTATGTATGTATGTATGTATGTATGTATGTATGTATGTATGTATGTATGTATGTATGTATGTATGTATGTATGTATGTATGTATGTATGTATGTATGTATGTATGTATGTATGTATGTATGTATGTATGTATGCATGCATGCATGTATGTATGCATGTATGTATGTATGTATGTATATATATGCATGTACTGTATGTGTGTGTATGTATTATATGTATATATGTATACATGCATGCATGCGTGAAATCTGTGCATCATAAAGGAAGCAAGCACGCTAACGAACCAGCCAAAGCTCTCACAAATCAGTGTACAGGTCTTTTAATAAAAACTTGTAATTATTTTCTGTGTGTCTAGTTTCTCTGCCTTATAACCGCGGTACATGTGTGTTATGCCTTGGTTCGTGCAACAAAAATTCACATTGATGGCCTATTTAGAACTAACACAGTTTTAGGAAACCAACTGCAGAATATGACTTACGTTGCGCGAGTTTCGACGTTCAGGAAATGCACACGGAAAAAAACGGCAGGAAGAACGACTGTAGTGAAAAGAGCATCTGCGTTGTGATTAAACAGCGCTGGAGTTAATCTATCACCACAGAATAATTCCAAGAAGACGCCTATATCTAAGCTGACGACAGAAAGCAAGGAAGAGTGATTTTTCCACAGTTTCGTGCAGGTTAGACCCATCTGTAGAAAGGAGGGACACGGTAGCCGATTGGTTAGAGCGATCGGCTTGTTACGCAGAGAGTAGGACCACCTACGTTTATGCGGGTTCAAGTCTTCCCTGAGACGGTTACTGTGCTGGGTTCTTGAGCAGTTCCTTCACTGACAAATGCTCAGCGCCATCGATTTATGCTAATAATAATAATAATTGTTTTTTTTGCCCCAAGGCACATATGATCCCTCGGGGGCTTAGACATTAATTTGTTGGTATGTTATTCCTAGGAAATCAAGCCTCGTCCTCCGCTGAGTATTATTATTATTATTATTATTATTATTATCATTATTATTATTATTATTATTATTATTATTATTATTATTATTATTATTATTATTATTATTATTATTATTATTATTATTATTATTATTATTATTATTATTATTATTATTATTTTAACGAAGATATAGCCATCCCAGAATATTGCTATCCCTAAGTTTTTGAAATCCCGAGAAATGTACCTCAGTAAAAAAAATAAGCATAAATCGTTTTTATCTGAAATAATCTCTGAGACGAGCTTTTATCATGTACAGTCTATAAAATGTACAACACGAGTTCGTAAATACTGCTGGCCTACTTATCAAAATATTCCGCGCAGTTTCTGAAAAGACGGTTATGGTGTTGATAAATCACGCTTTATAAGTGGAAGCTTGCTCAAGTAATCTACCTATTTTCCATGGAAATACATTATCGATGCTAATGTCGGCAACTTACAGGCGTCGTGGTTGCTCATCTTAAGGCGCATCGAACGCCGTGAACAGTCCCTGCTCTGCCGAACCAACTCCTTTAACACCTGCTCCCTCGCATAATTTCGATTCGAACCAGCTGATTAAATTAGATATGCATATATCTATGGCAGTTCGCTTCCTATAGGCCATTTAGGCAAGTGGAGACCTATTTGTAGGTCTATTGACCACGTGCGTGCTTTAGACAATAGTGGTGCAATATGGGGCAGTGCTATATATGCCTGGTCAGTTGCAGATGCGACCTGTGGTGATGGTCGGTCGGGAGAACCTAGCCCGCTTTTTTCCAGTTGGTCGGAGTCCAGAACGGAATTCGTGGTTGATGGAAGATCTTATCAGCGCAACAGAGTTCTCAGAGTTCGAATGCAAATATGCGACTATATAGTTCATGCGTTGAAACAGATGTCAGAGCTTTAGGAGATAAGGTTATCGTTGGACCATTTACATATCTTCATGGGCAGCTGATTCTTTGAAGGAATAATACAATTGATTAGAAAGTAAGTAAGTAAGTAAGTAAGTAAGTAAGTAAGTAAGTAAGTAAGTAAGTAAGTAAGTAAGTAAGTAAGTGAGCATATCCTTTATTAAAACCAACTACTATCCGCATGTGATTGTATGTATGTATGTATGTATGTATGTATGTATGTATGTATGTTTGTATGTATGTATGTATGCATGTATGTATGTATGTATGTATGTGTGTGTATGTATGTATGACCATGCATGGCTGTCAAAGGGTTCTGAACAAGTTCGTCTTTCTGCATTATTATCACAATAAAGAAGGATTATTTTTCTGTCTAACTGGATTAGTTTGAAAGAACAAAGAACTGGATTAGTTTGAAAGAACTGGATCAGTTTGAAAGAACTGGATTAGTTTGAAAGAACTGTATTAGTATGAAAGAACAAATAATAAAAAAAAAATAATAATAATAGAGCCCGACCCGGAGGAGATGCAACCATACCAGAATAACTGGTTTTCTTTTGTCTCCTGACAAATTTTGGTGACGCCCGAGGGATCATGTTTACCTCGGGACTAAAAAAAAATAATAATAATTATGATGCATATAATTATATTATAATTAATTATATAATAATAATAATAATAATAATTATGATGATTATGATGATGATGCTAATGATGATGATGATGATGATGATGATGATGATGATGATGATGATGATGATGATGATGATGATGATGATGATGATGATGATGATGATGATGATGATGATGATGATGATGATGATGATGACAATGATAATGATGATGACGATAATGATGATGATGATGATGATAACGGTGATAAGAATAGAATAACAATAAGCACAGAGGTCAGGAGTTCAAGACGAAAATAGGGACGCAATCTAATTCGCATTTCCGGAGACGAGAGAGAAACTATCCAACCGTTTCAGCGCCTGTCGCTAATAACTAATTCAGAGCTTTAACTCCGTTGGTCGTCGCGGTTCCTTTGCCTTTCCCTGAACCGCCGGAGGAGACGCAGATGTCATTAAAAGTCTCCGAACGATTTTTTTTATATCCTGAGGGATTACACTAACTTACATCGGGTTAAAAAGCTGCCGCGCTGATAATGATCTCTAAAAAAACAGGTCAGTGTTCGTGTAACAGGTGGTTGCGAGGGTGCTACGCTTGCCTGCAGGTGCTCCCTAGCAGCATGCAGTCAGGGTCAGCATCAGTAAACTGGATTTCCGACAGGCTTTCAACGGCCTTCACCGAAACTAAATGCTGCCTGCTGACGTTCTCCCCGTACCCCTGCCTTTCTGCCACCTAGCTTCTCATGTCAAAGACGTAACTTTGCCCCACGAAGTAGTGTTGACCAAACCCCGCCTCCCTCCCTTCTTCCCCCTCTCCTTCCCTTCTCTCTACTCTTTCCCTCTATCAGCGTGAGAATTGTCGGGGGGTTGGGGGGGGGTTTAACCCCTCCAGTCTTTGTTAGGACCCCACAGTAAAGTCTTCATTGCACACCCCAACTCCACGTAAATCAAAGTCTAACCCCCCAGTCTTTTTCCTACAATTCTCATACTGCCCTCTATACAAATCTAGCATGCTTTGTACTCCACTCGTAGATAACAAAGAACATGTTTGCATTCTGTTTTACGACCCTTTGACGACGCTGAGACCACGATAGGCTAAACAACCGTCACTCGTGAATCATTGACACAAAAGCTAACGTGAAGGGCTGAAGGCATCTATCATCATTTAGATAGTTTAGTATCCAAGATTAAACCGCCGTTAAGTGTAGTTGTCTGAACTTGCTTCAAACAAAAAAATCACCGTCATCTTGCAAAGTTATTGAAGCACAGGGTCAAAAGTGGCGGTAACTTTCACTACCACTTTTTTGAAGGGGTGGTGACGTGACACCACCGTCGTAACACAAAGTTACGTCTTTGAGCTTATATCAAAGTCTGCGATCTCGGGTATGGTCACTAGGCCTACATCCTGCTATCCCGGGCCATCCCATAACAGGGAGATCCGCTTGGTCCGCTGCTATATATTCTCTCTTTCTCTTGAACACTTACATGTATGGCTGCCGAAACCAAACTGGATTTGGCCAACATAAAGATTTTATTTCTCCCTAGCTTTGTAAAGCCCGAATGTAGACTGTAGAGGCACCGTAGCCGATTGGTTAAAGCAAGTGGGGCACGTTAGCTGATTGGTCAGAGCAAGTGGGGCACGTTAGCTGATTGGTTATAGCAAGTGGGGCACGTTAGCTGATTGGTTAGAACAAGTGGGGCACGTTAACTGATTGGTTACAGCAAGTGGGGCACGTTAGCTGATTGGTTAGAACAAGTGGGCACGTTAGCTGATTGGTCAGAGCAAGTGGGGCGCGTTAGATGATTGGTTAGAACAAGTTGGGGACCGTAGCCGATTGGTCAGTGCGGTGGACTTGTAACATAAAGTAGGGTTCGAGCCAGCACTGAGGCGGTTACTGTGTGCGGACCACGAGCAAAGTCCTTCACACACAATTGCTCAGCGCCATCGATGCTCGGTTATATGGTCGCGTGTGCCCTTCTGAACTTTGGAAGGAGAGCATCATCAATTGCAGTTGTGTTGTATTTTATTGTATAGAGAGTGATTGATGGAAAGACAAAAATGGAGCATTAGCAAAGGATCAGCAG
Organism: Allolobophora icterica; assembly: GCA_963556255.1. Classification (NCBI taxonomy): domain Eukaryota; kingdom Metazoa; phylum Annelida; class Clitellata; order Crassiclitellata; family Lumbricidae; genus Allolobophora; species Allolobophora icterica. Next base: position 49,212,686 of record OY744610.1, read on the forward strand.
AGGAAAGAGAAAGACTGAGAAGATGGAGATGACAGAAAGAGGAAAGTGAAGATCGCGAACCAAGGGGAGAGGAAGGGAGAAGATAAGATGGAAAGAGACAGACAGGCAGTCAGACAAACAGACAGAAAGAGAGACAGGGAGAGACAGACAGAGAGGGGAAGACGGAACGGGATAGAGAATGAGAGAGAGAGAGAGAGAGAGAGAGAGAGAGAGAGAGAGAGAGAGAGAGAGAGAGAGAGAGAGAGAGAGAGATAGAGAGAGAGAGACAGACAGACAGACAGACAGACAGACAGACAGAGAGGAAAACAAAGCGAGCAAAGGGAGAGGAAGGGAGAAGAGAAGATGGAAAGAGACAGACAGGCAGGCAAATAGACAGAGAGACAAGGACAGAACAGAGATGGGGATACAAAGCAGGATAGAGAAGGAAAGAAAGAGAGAGAGACAGAGAAAGATGAAGGGAGGACAAGGGAGACGTAGAAAACGAAAGAGAGAGAAGGAGAGAGGGAAAAACGAAGAAGAAGGGAGGTAGGGAATGAGAGAGAAGGAGGCGGAGTTCAGAGGCGCTGAACAGCTAACACGGTGGTATATTACGCATCTGCTTTAGTTAGGCAAACTATATGCGTCAATGTGTTAACAGCTGCGTTAGATCAACGCGTGTTGATCATAACGGGTTTCTATAAGTGGGCCGCTTAATAAGCTGCGTGTCTTTGACTGTGACAATCTTTCACGACGCCCATAGATAATACACAGAAGAATCCACGGCCACATATGAACAAAAATACACAGTGGTATACGTAGAACAAGCGGCCTTCGGAACAACTTTTGTCTCAGACATAAAACAGAATTTATGCCAGCGACCGAGAGACTGTTTCGATTGAGTTTTTTCATTTTCTCTCGCTCTTAGAGATATTTACGTATACATAAATACTCGCAAAACACCAGTAAAACGCCTTCTGCTTTGGAACAAATCCAGTTGTAACTCATCGATAAAATAGTCCAAACAGAGCAATAATAATATTAATGGTAATAAATAAATAGATAAATAAATAATAACAATAATTCCAGAAATGCATTCTCTTGTTTAATGTAGTTTTCCACTAACTCGGATTTCATCCTTTGGGTGCGAAAAATAGTAACAACAACAATGATAGAAATTATTAAAACAACAACAGCAATAATGTTATTAGTATTACTGTCATTATTATTAGTACTGAGGTTCATAATAAATTAAAATAATAGAAGCAGAAGTCACAGCAAAACGATATATATATATATAGGCCTATATATATATATATATATATATATATATATATATATATATATATATATATATATATATATATATATATATATATATATATATATATATATATATATATATATATATATATATATATATAACCCGATTCAAAATCTACAAATTAGCGTCGGGAAAAATAAAGCCGTTGAAACCAGAGTATTAATTATTTACAGGTACTTAGTTGGAACCATTGTCAAAGTTTAATACTCAAGATAATGTTCAAGTGACTTCTTAAAAATAGCGATCGACGGTATATTCAAGGCTGTGATGTCCCCTTTCTCATGGGCGGCATACTACATGCCATCTTTCAGATAATTATATTGACGAGAATCTGTAGTGTGTATGACGGCCTGTCACTTGTGACTCCTCAGGTTTTTATTTTTTTACCTTGCATTGTTTTGCTAGCTACGTTGTTTCTATAGCTTTCTGATTTGTTTTGCTCTTTGAGGGGCGCTAAATATATGTTTAATTACAATTATTACATTAAGATTTTCAAGTTTCACTCCTACAAGCAGTGGCGGTCAACTTCTAGACTGCACAGTGTTTGAGTCTAGTGTTCTGTGACAGAATGTCATTTCGATTTCTCTTGCTCGAACCGCGCCGACTCAGATGGTTTCTCGCAGAATACCATCAAAGATTTTATGCTCGCCTTTGACTTGAGATTTTATTGTCGAAAAATGACATAGAAAAGATTTCCTTATGGCTGATTGCAATAACGGCGAGAAGGAAGCCGTACAATCGACATTTTATTAGCACGCTCTTTGGACACGAATACCCTTTGCGATGCAATGTCACGGTAGTATGTCGATATGTACGTATACGGTCTCTGTATTCGTATTGTTAAGCATGCATGCAATGCCATCCATCAAACACACACCTAACGAAAGAGAGTATAAGAAGAAGAAGATATCAAGGTTGTCAATATCTACAAATTGTATAGATTGACGACCTTGATATCTTCTTCTTATATTCTCTTCCATTAGGTGTATGCCGACGATATGGTTTCTATAAGTTAATTGGCTCTGATAGTAGGCCTACCCAGAGCTGTTCTCATGTCCATGTCTTGTTCTTTAAGCTCTTTTATCAAGTTTTCCATCCATGTCTTTGTTTGTCTTCTCTGACTCCGTGTTCATTCTACGTGGCAGTGTAATCCCCTTGCTATAGTTAGGTCCTATCTCTTGTCGTCCAGTCTGGTTACATGCCCAAGTCATGCCAGTCTTCTTTTTCTGGTCTCGTCTATAGCAGTGTTTCCCTCTGTCCCAACTCCTTCCGGATTACCTCATTTCGAATTCTATCTCGTCTGGTCCTCCCCGATATACAGGTCCTAAAACAGTGTGTTTTCTGACATTGACAAGTGTGCGGTTGACTTGTCTAGAGTGGACAGTGCGTAGTATGTGCGTAGCTATGCAATTTGTAAGAGATTAGCTGGAGTCAACTAGACGCGATTTCATACTAATATATATATGCCTACCTGAAGTTTTACGGTACTTGCCAGTCCGCGCGCAGTGTGACAGTTTGACAGTTTGAGGAAAAGTGTACAGTTTCCAATTATGCGTATATTAGGCACTGCTGATTTATCTTTTTAGTCGTAAAATAGTAATTCCACTCACGTTTATTGGAGCCAAGTAACAAGTCATGAACAGTCTTTTGAAACATCCTGGTATACAGATACCTTTCACAGCGATGTAGTTTCCGCAAAGAAAAGCCTGCAGTCCATAGAACAGTCTAAAGATGAGGGTAAGACTTCTTAAAGAGACGGGATTTCAGTTTTGAATGGAAAGCATAATTATCCAATGACCAAGCACCAGTCGATGGCGCTGAGCAATTGTAACTGAAGGACTTGCTCAAGATCCGTACTCAGCGTTGCCTCTTCCTTTCCTCGCCTTAAATCCTGCTCTTTCCCTCGGGATCTGGCGCACTGGGAGCGCCTCTGATTAGTCTATACCACCAGAGGTTCTTTCCAAATGCCCATATACAACACAATACAATACAACACAGTTAACTGTATCAGGATAGGCTCGAACTCGCACCCTTCGCATTACAAGGCGAACGCTTTAACCAATCGGCTACCGTGTCCCAAACAGATGTTGAGGATCTCTGTTACAATTAAAACACCCTAATTAGATTGCATTGTTTCTCTGCAGCCAATCGAGACGTTTGAAAACAACCAATTAACGGACTGACGTTTCACAAAATGGCGGATCAATCGTGGTCTACGGGAGTTCCGATCGACAGCGATCTAGAAAACACAACGCTCGCCAACAACTGGAGCGACACCTGGTCGTTGGAGGACGAGGCCGAGACTTTCAAGCAGCCACTGCACATGATCATTGTCTACTCGGTCGCCTACGCAGCTGTGTTCTTCCTAGGAGTGGCAGGCAACGGTCTTGTCATCTGGATCGTCTACAGCAATCCGAAGATGCATGACGTCACCAATTACCTGATAGTTAACCTCGCAGTCGCTGACATCCTCGTCTGTGTCCTGTGTCTGCCAATCACTCTGCTATCGAACCTCTACTCCGGTAAGAGTTCTATAAGGTCATAAGAGGCGCACTGTAAATGACTATGCATACATACGTACATACATACATACATACTGTACGTACATACATACATACATACATACATACATACATACATACATACATACATACATACATACATACATACATACATACATACATACATACATACATACATACATAGTTACATACATAAATGCATACATACATACATACATACATACATACATACATACATACATACATACATACATACATAGTTACATACATACATGCATACATACATACATACATACATACATACATACAAATATGTTTACATGCATACATACAAATATGTTTACATACGCACATACATATATTCAGCCCCTCTGTGTAGTTCCCTTGAAGGAACGCTATCTAAATTCTCGAATGAATGACTGAATGAATGAATACATACAAATATGCATACATGCATACATGCATACATGCATACATACATGCCTACATACATACATACATACATACATACGTACATACATACATACATACATACATACATACATGCATACATACGTACATGCATACAAACACACCTACATACACACATACATGCGTACACCATACAAGTCTATATATACATACGCACATACATATATACACATTCCTTTATACTTATATAGTCCGCAATTGCGCCAATTCCGGCGCAGAGTTCTCGCTTCGATAAGTCTGTCTTGTGCCAAATTGAATTTGTATAATTGGAGAGAGAGACTGGCCTTTTAGGAAGTCACCTGACAAGCAAAGGTCACAGTTTCGTCTTCCTGACGTCTTTTGACGCCAAGGTCACGACATTGTTAATGTTCCAGCAGAGTTCCTTTTAATTGTCACAGTACATGAAATTTAGATCATTTACGATAATTACGAGTCCACTACAGTTTTTTATTTGATTTGACGTTTCGTGATAGATCGTAATGAGCTGATCTAACAGGGAATGGAATAGAATTGAACAAAATACAATACCATACCAAACAATACAATACATACATACATACATACATACATACATACATACATACATACATACATACATACATACATACATACATACATACATACATACATACATACATACATACATACATACATACATACATACATACATACATACATACATACATACATACATACATGATACATTCGTGTTGTAAGTGCTGTTTTGTTAGCAGCCATCTATCACAGAAGTGTAGGTATACAGGCAGATTAGCTTCGCTACGGCTTTTCCAACTAAGCACTTCTATGTGTTAATTGTAAAATAACGAACGTCTCAACGCAGGCAACAACTTATACGTTGTCATGCAACCAACGTGTATTTGGATAGTAGCAACAGGGGAGTCTAATGCGAGCAGATTTATTTAGGAGGAATCTATGATTTTATTATTCACCGTCATAAATTATTATAACTAATAATAATAATAAGGCGAATTACATAGGCCGTAGAAAAAGGCGTTGTAGCCTACATGAATTAAAAAATCAATAATAGTCATATGATGCTTTAGAAAGATAGGTCATGAGCTGTGATTTGAATGTCTCCTGAGATGGCGCATTCTTCACATGGTCGGGAAGACTGTTCCAAGCAGTGGGTCCAGGAACACAGAAGGAACAGCTGCGCTATTCCATAATCGAACAAATTATGTTCCGTTTAGCCTCTGGGAATATTTTCAACTGCTAGAATACGACGCAATCGTCCACACACCTACGAACGCACAGGCACACACACAGACACAAATAGACAGACAGAGAGACATAGACACACATCTGCATACAGAGAAGCACAAGGACAGACGCAAATACATTCACACAGATTCACACAGATTCACACAGACACAGAACCACACAAAGAGACGCCTTTATGAGGTTGCCAGAAGGCGCTATATAAATGTTCATATATCTACACAGACACAGAAACAGACACAAAGACACATACACGCACACGTACACGATCCTTGAATGTCCTCCTGTATCACTTCGTGGACATGCACTTTAGCGATGGTAAGAGTTGCGGGAGTGCACGTCACTTCACAGCGTAAATGTCATCGTAAATCGTCCCCAGGTGTCGCCAGCTTATTTCCACGCAGCACCTACAGACCAACCAACGCACATATAAAGTAATGTAATGCATCAAGGCGCTCATTTAGCTCCTTTTCCGGTCTGTGTTCTTTACGCGGCGTTTCTGAACCTGTCCGACTTGACGCAGCCCTCGTGAATACATTGGTGTCCTGCACTTAGCTTTTAGTTAGCGCTTTAGACATTTTTAGGTTGACGATTACGATATACCTTACCTCTTTCTCGAATATTAAAAATAATCTTTACCATTTTTATACCTCAAGTTTTTTAATAAGCTTATGGCAACATACCTTAATTCAACAATAAATGTTCTTGTACCTGACCTCTTCTTGAATGGTACTCAAAATGCCAATTTACATTTCCTGTCCAGAAACGATGTCCCACAGAGGACTTTTTAACATGTTAACTGGCGGAGAAATTCCCCATCAGCCCGCTCAAATTCCCAACCAGTCCTTGCCCGTTTCCCCACCAGTAAACTTTGTCCGTTTTAGTCCCACCAGTCGCCACCGATGATGAAATGATTAAGTGTTTTAATTTTATTATGACCTTGAGGCTTGAGGTTGATATCCTCATTAATAATAAGTTCATTTCGATAATATGACTGCTTGAAAGTTCAAATATTAAAAATATGGGTCTCCAAAGTTACTCTGATTCAATGCTTTTTGACTTAAAAATTACGGGCGAAAAATGTCCTTTTCAAAAATATCCCCATGGTGCCACACCAGTGGAAATTTCTTTAAAATTCCTCTGGTAACCCCCCTGACCTTCTCCTTAACGAATTTGCTGATTCGCAGCTGTAGGAAATGACATTAATCGAGCAACGTCCTTTTTTAACCGAAATCCATTTATGCGTGGCTAAATTTGACGCTGCAGTCCAACTGGGAATCACATCGAGGGTCTTTGGCACGATCCTCAGATCCACATAATCTTAACCCCAGTCGGTAATTAAATCTATCTCGCCTGATGAATAACAATCGTTGTGGGTGCGTGGGAGTAGGTGTATCTGGGTGTGATTAGAGCCACGAGGCGTTGCTCGGTTGTGGCGTTAGAGAAACTATTCGTTACTATTGGCCTGAAGTGTCTTTTTTTATGGCGTCGTTGAGTTCCTTCTGTTGCCTGGTCTTTCTTTGTCAGCACACTGCGTCTCGTCTGCTGTGCTTTGCGACCAATTAGGTTCACATCTGGACTGAGCAGCTGCTCTCGCTCCTGAATCTGATTGACCGAAGAAACGTTCAGTCCAAGAGATTGATGGATTAGTGGATGAATGATGAACAGAGTGATGGTCTATGAGTAGTTGAATACTATGATGGATGAAAGGGTGGATGAGTAGGTGAATAGATTGATGAATGGATGAATAGGTGAAGACATTGGTGGATGGATGGATGGATGGATGAATGGATGGATGAGTAGGTGAACACTTTGATGGATGGATGGATGGATGGATGGATGGATTGATGGATAGACGAATACATTAAAGATGGATGGATGGATAGATGGATTGATGGATGGATGGATGGATAGGTGGATGGATGGATGGATGGATGGATGGATGGATGGATGGATGGATGGATGGATGGATGGATGGATGGATGCATTGATGGATTGATGGATAGATAGACGAATGCATTGAAAATGGGTGGATGGAGGGATGGATGGATGGATGGATGGATGGATGGATGGATGGATGGATATACGAATACATTGAAGATGGGTTGATGGATGGATGGATTGAAAAAAGAACTCACGGATGGCTGGACTGAGAGAAAAACAGATGATCACCATGGGGGTAATAAATTGTTGGCTGATAAACAGAGTTGAGCGGAGGGATAAAAGAATGGACAGCTAACAGTACAAATGAAAGGGAAAGAGAATGACAGAACCAGCAAATTACCCAATTATTTCAATTTAAAAACCTTAAAACTGTTTTGTGCTTGATTAATGTCACCATTCGACGCAATTGCTAATACCACAGGAGCATAATGAGCTGAAAGCTGTTGACCGCGAAATTAAGTCTCGTAACATCGCCCGGAATGGCATAAACAAAGACGGTCTCGTGCAGAGGGGAGAAATATGCCGCCCATAATGAATAGAAAGCCCAGCAATGTATAGAAGAGGTAAGACCATGGATAGAGAAACTGGGCCAAGACCAACGATCTTTTCGCATTATAGAAACATATCGCGCAAGACATCATCGCTGTAGATTGCTGTAATTTTGAACATGACATGAATTAACGCTCCTCCTGTCTCTGTCTCCTTCTCTGTCTCTCTCTCTGTCTCTCTCTGTCTCTCTGTCTTTGTCTCTGTCTCTGTCTCCTTGTCTCTGTCTCTGTCTCTGTCTCTGTCTCTGTCTCTGTCTCTCTGTCTCTCTGTCTCTGTCTCTGTCTCTCTGTCTGTCTCTCTCTCTCTCTCTCTGTCTCTCTGTCTCTCTCTCTCTCTCCCTCTCTCTCTCCCTCTCTCTCTCTCTCTCTCTCTCTCTCTCTCTCTCTCTCTCTCTCTCTCTCTCTCTCTCTCTCTCTCTCTCTCTCTCTCTCTCTCTCTCTCTCTCTCTCTGTCTCTCTCTCTCTCTGTCTCTCTCTCTGTCTCTGTCTCTCTCTCTCCCCCTCTCTCTCTCTCGCTCTCTCTCTCTGTCTCTCTGTCTCTGTCTCTGTCTCTGTCTGTCTGTCTGTCTCTGTCTCTCTCTCTGTCTCTCTCTCCCCCTCTCTCTCTCTTTCCGACCAGTGATTGCAACGGTATATAATCACGCCGTCCTAACAGACACGCTCATCGGAGACGCATCTTTATGTCATCGCCATAATAACCTGTATATTATCTGAAGACCGTCCGTAATTCGCCAATGTTGTTGTTATGGGCGTCTAGCGGAACGTGACCGCCAGTGTTCCTACCACGGAAAGGTATCGAGCGACGGTTAGATGGCATAGGCCTAATTGACTCCACCGCTATTTTCCGCGGACTTGTTGACTTGCATCAAAGACAGCTAAGATATTTTGACGGTGTTTCATCGGGCAGTTACTGCTCTGAACTGCCGACCCGAAGACGGAAGTTCAAAGGGATGAAAGGTGTATCTAGACTTCTGCTACACTTGCGTCTAACATTTTCAGCCATAAAATCAGTAAACAGATCGTCTCTTGTTGGAGGGAAGATCGTGGCGATAGTAATCATGACAACAACAACAACAACAACAACAACAACAACAACAACAACAACAACAACAACAACAACAACAACAACAACAACAACAACAACAACAACAACAACAACAACAGCAACAACAACAACAATAACAACAGCAATAATAATAACAATAATAATAATAATAATAATAATAATAATAATAATAATAATAATAATAATAATAATAATAATAATAATGATAATAATAATAATAATAATAATAATAATAATAATAATAATAATAATAATAATAATAATAATAATAATAATAATAATAATAATAATAACGGCTCGGGCGTTCCAGGAGTAAATTTTCTTTTATCAGATGTCTCCGGACAATTTTTATATCTACCTGGGGATTCTTGATACCCCGGGGCAATAATAATAATAATAATCTCATATTTTTCAGCGGGGCTCTTTGAACTGCACATGGAGGAAGAGAACCTCTAACCTGATATAGTTTCTTAGATTCTTAGGGATCCTTGCTACCTCGGGCGAAAAAAACAATAATACTCCGGAGACGAGGACAACGTTCTCCAAGCTTAAATACACTTCTGTTTTATAGTTTCTTAGAGTCTGAGGGTTTTTCGTACCTCGGGCGTTAAAAAAATAATAAACCCTTGGGCATGTTAATGCTGAGGGTGTTTAATTTCTCTCCAAAGTTGGCACGTCGCATTTCAGCTGTCTCTGGAGATCGACGTGAAACTAATTTCCTTTTCCAACATCTTTTCATCTGTGTCCAGCGCCACAACGCCATTGCATTCAGAGGATCATTTCCGGATGATCGTGAATCCAGGGACGATGGCTGACTTCTCGGAGATGAACATTTACTCCTAACATAGCCTAGGGCCTAATCTTTTTGCTCTTGAGGGATTATTTCTACCTCCGGTAAAAAAATAATAACGCCATAAGCCGTAGACATTCTGTGTTTATTTTGGCCGTTGCGGACTTGATTCGATAAAATCGCTGGTGAGTTAGCTGTCTTCCCTGACGCAGCTTTTCTATGGCGGTGAGAAATTCAGGCAATTACATTTTGGCCAGATTGACATTCCTACGTTAAGATTGTATGGATTCATTAAGTCTATTTAATATTAAAATGTTTTCCGAATATAAATCAGTCATAGAGGAACCAAAGATATACATATATCTCCTCTTTCTGCAGCTTCTCACCGACCTCTCCGCTCTCGCGACCGGAATGTCCTCTTTGTTCCACGTGCCAGGACAAGTCTAGCTCAAGCTAGATCTTTTGCCAACATAGGGCCCTCCCTGTGGAGTGCCCTTCCTTCCTCTTTACGGGTAATTTTACTTTCTGGATCTGTTCCTACATCCCCTTCCGTGCTTAAAACCTTTTTCTTCTCTCGGAGCCTTCACACTGCATGGGAGCGCTGCTGAGTGGCTTCAGCTGTGAGCGACGCTGTACAAACCTCCAAATACGATACGATACGAAGGTTTCCTTCTTAAACGTCCATAGCCGGCTGTAGAAATATTAAGACAACGATAGATTTTATAGCGCCCTACTTGAGAGAGGCGTTGTCCAGCATTATACCGGAGAATGCTCAGTTCGTTTGTGGCCCCTTAGAGAGCGAACGCAATTTAGATACGCGCCTTGACGTGATATCATCTTCCTGCTTGCTGTCGAAGCCAATGATTCTGACGCCGCGGCTGATCTCTGGCAGAAGCAGATGTGCAGCGGGAACAAGACCTCTTCGCCTCAGCGGGTAACACTTGACAACGTCTGATGGCGCTGGTGAGGATTAAAGACGGTAGATCAATGAATGTCCAGCTGGACAGCGCTGTCGCATTCCACTGATCTGCTCATTGACGCATCCCCGCGTCATTAGCCGCGGCTCTTAACGTCGATCCTATGACGTTTAACCTCAAAGGCTTCTATAATAACACCCGGATAATTTTCTGGAGGTATTAAATTCGCCTGAGTAAGACTCTTTTCCTGTCCATACGCTATCCTATAATTGCCTATAAATGTAAAGGCTTTTACAACGCATAAGTATTTCTATAGGTACGGTATAATAAGAACATTCGTGTATATAGACAACCTCTTTGCAGCGGGTAACATTGAAAGCCTGTGACGGTACAAAGTCTAGACCTCATAGAACACGCGTCCTGGCAGCCTGTTAGGCGCCTACTCATTTTACTACTGCCCCTAAGGAGTGAGGGCTGCCCCCCCCCTAGGGAGTAGAAGGCTGAGTCGACCATAAGGGGCTTGTCGGTATTGAACCCGCGTCCAACCCCGTCCTACCGATCTTCGCGCAAGAGTGCTGCCATTCGTCTATCCCCTCAACAGGTATAAAATTTCTACGTGGTTCGATATACAGGCTTCATATAGCCCCAGTAGACTGAAGACATCAGCTGCAGGCTTCTACTGTTACACAATAATCAGCGTCTGCCCTATAACCATAATTCGCAAGTAATTCTGCTAATTAGAATAATCTGCATAGCGCCAAAAAGGCATCGAGAGCACTTCGTGTTGTTCAAAAGACGCTCCGAGGCTTAGGCTACCCTATGCAGGAATACAACAGATGCAATGCTGTACAATGCAGAGCAATGGGAAGCAATGCGATGCCGTATAATGCAATGCTATACCATGCTTAATAGCAGTGGGATGAAATGCGATGTCATGCAATGTAATTAAATGTTATGCAATTCAGTGTATTGAAATGTAATGTAATGAAATGAAATATAATGTAATAAAATGTAATATAATGGAATGTGATTAATAAACTGCAATGTAATTCAGTGTAATAAAATGTAATGAAAAATGTAATGTAATGAAATGCGATGTAATAAAATACCATGTATTTCAGTGCAATGAAATGTAATGCAATGTAATGAATTGTTATGAAATGAAATGTACTGAAATGCAATGCAATGTAGGGTAACAGAATGAACTGTTATCTAATGAAATTCAATGTAATATAACCTCATTGTAATGTAACCTACATTGCACGATGCAATACAAATTAATGTGATGCAAGGCAATGTAACTACGTTACATCTGGTTTCGAATATTGACACGTCTCTGGACGGGTTGTCTGACACGAGGCAGCACTCATGAATAAGCCTGTGCCCTCCGCAAAGCCTTAAAGTAGCACTTTATAAATTAGAAGTTTAATAATTCATATCTATGTCTTCGCTTCGATTGCTTGGTGGCATCTGTCTTATATACCTTAAAAACTACATTTAGTATGCTTCGTCCGCATCAATAAAGTCATCTGCAGATAACAAAATCCACGCTGACATTCTGTTTCGCAACAGTTAATATGTTGACGTCAACGAGACCACAATTATAGAGCTAAACAAGACTCACTCGTGAATCACTGGCACCCAAAAGAAACGCCAGAACTGTCCAAACAGCTCATGAACACATGGGCATCCGAAGGAATTTTTTTAGGGGCAAACTTTTTGTGGGTGACAAAATTTTTAGTGGGAAGCAAAATGACGTTTTTGCATAGCTGTTCATAAACACAGATCACGTGACAATTTTAAAAATAAATAATGGTCTAGGACTTTACCTAAATGATTAAATTTTTTCGCATTGAAAATCATGTTGGGACTGTTGTAATAATCATGATAATCAAAAGATTGAATTTTTTAAATATTTGCAAAAATCTAGGTGGCAAGTTCTTTCGCCTTCCCTCTCCGAAAGCCCGTGCATGAACAAAAAGTAGTGGAGACTTGAAAACACCGCCAGAAGAATACAAAATTACGCCTTGTTTACCAGCCATTGCCTAACTTCTGCCGTCTCTGATTTATCCGATTTCCAATCTGTTTCTCCAATGGATCGTGATACTTGACCATACCGTCTCACCCGAAGAGATCACCGACTGAGAAAGCTTTGTCCATTACGATTATTCCGATTATGGAAGTATTTACAGTAGATTAGATCTTGATTTGGAGACCAGAGTCGTTATGAAGTGAGATTGGAGCTTAGGATTACGCTTACGATAACGTTATGTAATACATATCACGTGATGTGATTGTAACTTAGTCCATTGTAATGTATAATGGTGTAGTAATATGCAGTACACAGTTTAATATTGTGTAGTAATATGCAATATGTATAGTTTAATATGGTGTAGTGCGTGCATTCAAATGAGATTAGGTTTTGTAATACATATCACGTGATGTGATTGTTACAGTTCACTGTAATGTGTTATGGCGTAGTAATATATAATACGTAGTGCAGTATTGTGTAGTAATATGCAATATGTAGTGTAATATGGTGTAGTAATATGTAATCATCAATATAATATTATGGTGTAGTGCGTTCATTCGAATGAGATGAGAGAAGAAAAGAGCAGTCCCCTCAGCTAGCCCTGAGGCAGCCATGGGCATTGGCGTAAACTTATAAAAAATATTGGGGGGGCATTTTTTTCGGAATTTCATCTTCAAAAAAAGTTGATGACCTTTTTTTTTAGTCATTCGCCTCTTTTCTTTGTTTCAGGAGCTCATAGCAAACACTAAAACCACCATCATACACTTTTTACCGATTTGTCCTCACACCACACTGTCATTAACTTTTTTAACCGATTCCTCTCGAAAAAAATTCGTGACATTAAATATACCTTCATATTTGTTTTTATTTTCATCTCGATTATTGGGGGGCGTTGCCCCGGCTCCTCGATTATTGGGGGGCACGTGCCCCGGCTGCCCCTCCAGAGTCTACGCCTATGGCCATGGGTATGAAGTGTTAGCAACTTCATTTTCTTAGCGTCGGCATAAGAGGGCGGGTAGCCAGTCCTCTCTCTCGTCGTCTGATCTTCCCACCCACCTCGTACGATCAGCGTACTCCTCGTAGTCGAGTTGGCTAGGGGGCACAGGTTGGGCAGAAATTTTCGAACAAAATTGATTTTAATCCTCAACCCCCTCTCGACTAACCGTCCAGCATGATAACCACTACACCATCAAACCAGGCCCGGTTCGTCCATATGAGCAACTGGGCAGCCGCCCAGAGCCGCCTATTTTTAGGGGCCGCCAATTTTCCATTTTTCAAAAATTATTTTATTATTATTCGTAAAAAGAGGTGAATGACTAAAAAAAAGGTCATCAACATTTTTGTGCTTAGGGCCGCCGGTTTGCTTAGGGCCGCCGATTTGCCCAGGGCCGCCAAATGTCTTGAACCGGGCCTGCATCAAACGCCCCCGTTCAAATGAACATAAGAGAAAAATCTAAGTCCACCTCCAGCATTGTTTGCTGCCTCGCATAAATAAGAAATGAAAATCCTGTTTTCTACGTCTGAAACAATTGCAATTCGTGGTTTAGCCGCGGACGGTCCGTTCTTTCGCGTGACTGGTTGATTGACACGAACCTCATCGTCTTGGCATTTCAATCGGGGTCCCATGACGGCCGAACCGCGGCGTTGAAATTGTATCCTTCAGTCGTGACAAATGATACGTGCAGTGGGTCGATTCAGTGGGCAGCCTAATGGACGTACGTCTCCCGTAAATACGCTCGTGCTTTTCCTAGATGTGCCATCTGATCTCTGAGCTCTTAACGTAATAGCAAATACAAAATTCTAAAGCCCTACTCTAAAGCTGAGCTCAGGGCACCAGCTTATTCACGAGCGCTGCGTCGTATCAGAGGGGTTGTCGCAACTTTTTCGTGCCACTGATTGATGATTCTATTCAGATGCTTCAGTCATACGACGATAATGAATCAGCAGACCTACACTACGCGAGACCACTCTCCACACTACACCGCACTACGGCGACACTACAATAAACTGCACTGCATAGAAAGTTTGCGCTATAAAAATATAAGAAATAGATAGAATTATACTATTGTGCCATAATGCACCATATTACACCGCACTGAACTACAATATACTATACTTTACACTACTACACTGCACTGCAACAGACTGTGACTACACGGCAGTACAATACATTATACGTTAACACTAAACAACACTCTGCACTACACAGCATTACAATGTATTCTACTTCTGAACTAAACTACACGGCATTGCAATGCATTCTACGTCTACACGAAACTACACTTTACACTACACTGCATAACAATGCATTCTACTAAACTATATGTTGACAAATATATAAGGACCTATGTACATGTTTGCATGAATTAATTTATAATTTGCCGCAGGAATTAAATCGAATCTAATCCCTTGGTTGAGGGGAGGGGAATTGATGAATGGTAACACTCACGACCAGGAGAGCATTTTTAGATCGCGGTTCGATATCCGTAACTCCCCTCTAGAGCGGGCGCCTTGCATGGCTGCCAAAACGTGTGTTTAATTAAGATTTTGAGTGTACTGTTATGTTTCAATGTAGTCATACTGAGTACTGTCAGTTTGAATTAATAAAGAAGATTTAAAAATATTGATTGACACGTAGCACAATCAATCGATCGATATAGTTTAATAATGATTGACACGTAGCACAATCAATCGATCCACGATGTCTCGTATCTGCCACGCGGGTGCTTTCTCCTTGCGTCGAAGATTGATTGAACTGCCTGGCAAATACTGCGACTCAGTTGCTCCCATTTGGTCAATAAACAACAAAGCAGACCCAGGCTTACACTGTACACTCCGCAGACGAAATACTGTTTGGAATTCCTTGTCTTATCAACTTACAGTAAGCAGGCTTAGCCGCAATCACATAACGACAATTGTGACTCAATTTATGCGATGTTATGTAACGTAAAAAAAATAAAAAAATTCTCGATGCGACATGAAAGCTGCGCTTGGGAGACCAGCTTATATGCCAGCGCTCTATAGAATCAGGCCAAGAAGTCAGGTTGTTGAGGTTTGTAGTAGCAGTGGTGGTGGTGGTGGTGGTGGTGGTGGTGGTGGTGGTGGTGGTGGTGGTGGTAGTGAAAGTATTAGTATTAGTATTACTAGTAGTAACAGCAGCAATGTAACAGTATAGGGGTAGTACTATTAGTGGCAGAAGTAGGCCTACTACCACTACCACTACCTAGTGGTAGAGGCAGTAGTTGTAGTAGTAGTAGCAGTAGTAGTAATATTAATAATAATAATTGTTGAGGTTAATAGTGTTAGTAGTATTAGCATTAGTAGTTGTAGTTGTAGTAGTTTTAGTATTAATATTAGTAGTAGAAGTAGCAGCAATATAACATTATAGTGATAGTAGTAGAAGTAGTAGAAGGTATTATTACTACAACTACTGCCACTACCACTACCTATTGGTAATAGTAGTAGTAGTAGTAGTAGTAGTAGTAGTAGTAGTAGTAGTAGTAGTAGTAGTAGTAGTAGTAGTAGTAGTAGTAGTAGTAGTAGTAGTAGTAGTAGTAGTAGTAGTAGTAGTAGTAATATAATAATAATAATAATAATAATAATAATAATAATAATAATAATAATAATAATAATAATAATAATAATAATAATAATAATAATAATAATAATAATAATAATAATATTGATACATCAATATTAGTAATAGTAGTAGTAGTAGCAGTGGGTTTGGGTCGAGGAAGCAGCGTTGTGCTAAGTTGAAAAGCGATTTACTGATGTGGAAAGGAATTGCGCAATAAGCAATGCACTGGACAATCAGCACACGCTGAGGCAAGGACTTGGTCGGATGGATTTATTGGGGAATGTAGCTTATGGTCAATAGACAATAAAAATAAACCCAGGCTCTCTCAGCCGGACTGATATATTATCGGGGATTGTGGCTTATCTTCTATAGAAAATAAGTCAGACAATAGCGCTAAATGAGTTAGTGCAATGCTTGACCGATATTTTATGCACTGGTTTCCATAGACGATAAGCTACATTCTCGATATATCAGCTGGGCAAACGAGTTACGTGGCATCTTTATTTCAATAATATTCATCCAGTAGATGTTGGTAGAATTAGAGTCGGGCCAATCATAGCCCATGAATCAAAGGACAGACGACAGGGAGGAGGGAGGAGCAGAAGGCGGGAGAGAGGAGGGAGCGATGGGGAAAGAGAAGGGAAGGAGTAGAGGAAGATGTATTGGAAGAGGAAGGACAGGAAAAACTGGGAGCAACAGGAGTTTTCCCAAAAGGGACATTCGCATAAATAGCGTCCATATGTTCTGCGCGGAGTACACGCCGATGATTAGACGCCGGCACGATAAAATAGCATAAGGATTTAAATAAAACAAGGTCTTGCCGTCATTCAGTTTCTGCAGAGGCAGTTAATACGTCAACTTGACCGGGCCAAGCATCATGTCATAAGAGGCGACAAGAGTGAAGAAAAAGCAGCTTTTGTCAATAAAAGCCTGTCATGCATCGCTACAGATAAAAGATTTATTAACAGCGAAGAAATTAATGCGAGTAGCACTTGAGAACATTGCGCCGCGAGCCATCTGAAGCGAATGATCTCGACAAAGACAGTTATGGCGTGTTATTGTAACCCCCGGGTTTACAAAACCACAATGGTCGTCATGGCAACGCAATCAGCACCGCCATTTCGTCATGGTTACCGTTGTAGACGACCATTTCGTTTTACGGGTAAGAATCTGGTTACGGTGGAGACCAGGGCGCTTGTAGCGGCGGCGATGAAACTGCCACACGAAAAACTCAGGGCATCTTAGTTGTAACTGCTGCGCGTGCAGTATTCACGATCGTGTCGGACTTCCTCGCCGATCGCAAGGTGGCAGTAGATCACCGTTGTGCTATTAAACGGAACGCTTCAGGTAATCTGCGCTTTGACATGCGTCGCAATTATCCGCCTGGTCGTCGAAGCCCCATTTACCTGCAACGCTATTCTGAGATTAAGTGGTTTTTGCGACGGGACACAAATACAATCATCACGAAACGCACAGAACAGATTCATCAAGCGTGAAAGAAATTACCACCGTATGCTTGATAACCGGATTTCTCCAATCATGCTGGACTGTCTATTATTTGCTATTATCTGAATAGCATGTTCATCTGTTTTCCCAGACCAACTGTGCAGAAGAGCTAGAGGGAGGAAAGGAGTAGTAATTAATCAGAGGGGTATGGGCAAGTATTTACTAAGGACGACAAACTTTATCCCAGGGCATTGGAACAAAAGAATGATAATTTATGGAATCGTAATCGTAATCTTCAATGTTCTAAAGCGCCACTGTAAAGCTGAGCCCAGCTTATTCACGCGCGCTGCGTCGCATCAAAGGGGTTGTCCAGAGATCGATGTCCATTGGAGGTCCACGTCCGGTTGCCAGAGAGACCAGAGAGAGGTAGAGCAGCTGTTACGGCGGGTTTCGTTGAGGACGAGAAAGCTTGGAATTCAGAAGATCAGATGAATATAGGATCAAGTGGAATTAAAGAGTAAAAATGAGAGGTTTTACGTACAATACAATACAATACAATATAACTGTATTTGATGTTGTCGTCCTTTCAAAGTTCAGAAGTGCACACGACCATACGACAGAACATCGGTGATGCTGAGCAATTGTGCGTCAAAGATTTGCTCAAGGTCCCTACACAGCGAACGCCTGAGGAGAGGCTCGAACCCGTACTCTCGGCGTTACAGGCCGAGCACTCTATCCATTCGGCTACCGTGTCCTACAAGGACAACAAGGGCAAGGACCTTCCGACACAACGTAATCCTATATATATATATATATATATATATATATATATATATATATATATATATATATATATATATATATATATATATATATATGATTACGATATATATATATATATATATATATATATATATATATATATATATATATATATATATGATTACGATATATATATACACATACATATACATATATATATCATGTAGAACCTTTCTAAACGGCTTGTGTAGCAAATTCAATCTCTTCCGAGTAAATGCATTCGTTTGAAAATAATTTAATTTTTCACTTTAAATGTCTTGCTATTAAATAATTAAAAGGCATAAATGTTTTAAGTTTCTTTAGAACTTCTGGTGCAAATTTTTTGCAAGGAGCCTTCATGCTTTATATAGCTTAGGGCTTCACCAGGTCTAAATCAGGCACCGAATCTCTGCCACAAATGTCATTAGCCGCAGACTTTTTATGTAGGCCGTTGCAGACTTCATTTGATAATATCGCCGGTGAGGTAACTGGCCTCCCTGGCGCAGCTGTTCTGAAGTGGAGAGCAACTTCCGACAATTGCATTCGGCCACATTTACATTCCTAAGTTAAGATATTTTGGATTTATGAAGTCTGTTTAGTATTAAAGTGTCTTCCCTATAAAAATCGGCCGGAAAGGAGAGACTTGTTTTGCTCTTAATGGCTGTAACCCTGGCCGGCAGTAGAAAACTCCAGTCTTGGACATTTACATTCCTAAGTTAAGAATGTTTGGATTTATGAAGTCTATTTAGTATTAAACTGTCATCTTATCAAAGCATATTCACCGTCGCATTCTGACATACAGCTAAGTGTGGCATCACATCAAAACCCATAGTAATGTCTACCTGCTTAGCCAACATCGTCTGTGAGATGATACTACATTTATGAGCATTCTATTGTCTGACGAGATAGTGGCTCAATTCCTAGCGGGCCACATAAACACTTGGCTATAAACATTTATTGCCGAAACAAATAACGAAGATGGTCTAATTGTTGATCTGTCTGTCTAGCATCGACACCAATCGTCGATAGGCTCTTCAACGCTCGGACTACACCTTGGGGCACAGTTGTTGACTAAGGAGCGTCACAGACATATCAATACCTGTCCTAAGTAGGCTAAGTTACAGCTTGTTTTCGTTGAATTTATTTCAGGTTGGAGATTCGGTGCATTCATGTGTAAAGCCACTCCCTTTCTGCAAGGAGTCTCGGTCAACGCATCGGTCAACACTCTGATGGCTATCGCACTGGACAGGTAACTGACCGCATCCACTGGCCAGTCACACAGCTTCCTTAGCAGCATTACAATTAAGGATACAGGCTAGTCCAATGTAAATACCAAAGTAAACAGAGTAAGCACAAATCAATCCAATACAATGCAAATACGAAATAAATACAATAAACGGGAAGCAATACATCACAAATGCAATACGCTCAAGCACACAGTGCTGAGTGCTGTATAGTACATTGCAGTACAGTATAATGCAATACATTGCAATGGAATACAATAAGACTCAACATTCTCTACGATCTGCAATGGTTGGCACTGTGACGGTATACATCAGTGAGCTAATGGACTTTCTTGAGCACTGGCACGTTTCTTTAACACACGCATTGTTTTAACTGATTTAACTCAGCTCATAGTTTCGGTCTATCTAAGTGGAACGTAGGAGGAATGCAGGAGGCCTAACTAAAGCAAGTCACGTCGTGGAGAAGGTTCTACAGTTGGTAGAAGACAGGAGAGTAAAAAAGTCAAAAGAAAAGAGAACGAGATGGGGCAAAGAAACATAGGTTTAGATTGGAATTAAAGGGTCAAGGTGAGTCAAAGGTGAGTTAAAGTCGAGCTACTGCTTGAATGCCCTAATACACAGTTTCTGACAGCTTACGGCCTAGATTGTCGTACATGTATGTATATTCCAAACTCCTTCGTAATCGCTTTCCCTATCACCGCCAGCAGTGAGTAGTTCCTCGTGGAAGGCCGGAATGAAGATTGGTAAGGATAATAGCTGCTTCGCTCTGTATCTTCACAAACAATAGAGGCCTGCTTTATCAACTAATATTTGGTGTCTACGATACTTATTGGTATCTTAGTAAGCAAAAATAAGCAGTAACTGTTCTGTTACGGGTTATTAGTGTTTAACTCACATATTTTCGTAATTTGTCAAACGTTAAAGAAACAATGGCCTTTGTCTTCGAGTCACTTCACTCGTCGCGAATAAGCTATGCATCATCCTCTTTGCTTTCTATAACCTTCTTCCTCCCGTATCCTGATTCCTCCTCTCTACGTTTCTTTCGGTCTTCTTATTTCCCTCGTGAGCCGACTGAATCATTTCCTGTCTTCATTGATCGCTCCTTCATCTTATTCCTGTCGAAACAATCCACGTTTCATCTGCATATAACTTCCATTCATCACCGGATAAAAGACCAACAGATAGGAGGAGACCGACTCAAAACGTGATCGCACGCGAATGCCAAAAACCTCCCACGGGCTAAATTAGTCTCGACAACATTAAGGCAATTCGTATACAGGATATGATAAGTTGACCCATGCACCAAATTCATTCACTAATACGCAGCATTTAGAATGCATAAACGTAGATTTATACTCTGTACCGTGTCACACTTCGGTACAATTACATTAGCCTTATTGCTTTATCACTGTCAGACATCTCTACTGCATAAGCTTCACTGGCGCGTGTATCTGCATAGCAAAAACTTTGCTATTATGCTTCACGAATATACGCAAGCGTTAGAATAATGTAACAATATAGTAACAATCCAAGAACTTCTATATTGCCACTGTTCGTATGAACACTGTTGCTCGGATCAATTAGAAAGCGACGTGTTCAGTTCTTTGTGAGTTACCAAAAGTGGCATATTAAATGTCTTTATAAATACACACATGTACACACACACACACACACACACACACACACACACACATCCGATTTAAGGTCCTCATCCTTGTGTGTAAGGCTCAACTTGGTTTCGCTCCAAAATATTTATGTGACTTAATTCATCGCCCTCACTCTGCTGCTTCTCTTCGTCCTCTTCGTTCATCTGACCGCTTGGACCTCCTCGTTCCCCGTGTCAGGACTTCTCTGGCTCAATCTAGGTCTTTTGCCTCCATTGGCCCTGCTCTTTGGAATGAGCTTCCTCCGTACGTTCGTTCTTCTATTCTCTCAGGTAACGTCTCTTCCTCTTTTAAGTTTCTTAAAACTTGCTTTTTCTCTCGGGGTCTCTCGTACTGGGAGCGCTTCTGAATGGCCCTCCCGCTAGAAGCGCTTTATAAATATCCAAATACAATACAATATACAATACAATACACACACACACATACATACATACATAGTTTTACATAAATACATAGACACATACGAACATTGTCGTACAATGTACATACCTGCCCATATGCATATACGAACTTGCATAACCACATACTAACATAGATACAAAAGCCTACATGCACACATAGCCTACATACCTACCTACATACTAGCATATAATTATGCATACTTACATACTTTCATACGTACGTATGTACATACACACATTTATAATTATATGAATACATACATACATACATATTAACATATATACATACATACATACATACTTTCGTACGTACGTACATACATACACACATTCATAATTATATTTGTACATAGATACGTACAGAAATAACACACATGCGTACATATACATACATACATGAATATTATGTATATATACGTATACCTCTGACTTGGTTGTTCAACTGTAGATATTTAGCCATTTGTCACATCCTGAAGTTTCGTCTGACGCGTAAGATGGCTCGCTCTCTCGTCGTCTTCATCTGGCTCTTCGCCGTTTCCCTGATGTCTCCCTGGGCCGTCTACTACCACCAGGAGTACAGTTCCTACCACCTGGACAAGACCAGCTCGCCGCAGTTCGTCTGCCTCCAGGTCTGGCCGTCGGTGAACATGGAACGCATCTACTTCCTGATCGCCATCTTCCTCACGTGTTACACGATTCCGTTGACATGCATCAGCGTCTGTTACGCTCTGATCGGCTACCGCGTCTGCAACCGCCACACCTTCGTCAAGGAGTGCCAGTCATCGTCAGACGTCGTCAACAAATCCAAGGTGAAGGTCGTCAAGATGCTCGTCGTTGTTGTCGTCATGTTCGCGTTCTCCTGGCTGCCGCTGTACGTCGTCAACCTCCGCCTGTACTTCGGAGGACCTCTGGTGACCGGAAGTCAGGAGTTCCACGTCCTCGTGACGGTTGTCATTCCAGTCATCCAGTGGAGCGGACTGGCCAACAGCTGCGTCAATCCTATCATTTACTGCTTTTTCAGTCGGAAGTTCCGCGAGGGGTTCCGTTACATGATAGTCTGCCGGAGACGAGGCCTCGGGTCCCGTCGACGCCCTGGACTCAACCTCAGCCAGCGACGGTCGACCATCCACAACAGCTTCTCCTACACGGACTGCGACCATCAGCTGCGAGTCCGCAACATCCGCATGTCCATCCAGGCATCGGTCAAGGACTCGGTCTGCAGCAACAACGAACCGGAAGCCGGTGAAAGCACCTCTCTGTAACCCAAGGCAAAGGAAGATCTCCATGTCCCGTTGAGGAAAGTAGTGGAGGGCGCTCTCCTAAGGCCCTCCAGTCGAAAGTGGACGCATCCCAATGTCTAGGAAAACACGGGAAAAGTTTAATCGCGGGACTTCCCGTTGACTTTCAACTTACGACGTTATACCGAATTCTACCGCTTTCTACGACAGCGACAAAACAGTGGGAACGACGTGCCCAGGGTCGCTATAGGGAGTCCACTAAGCAGGCTCGAAATCGCAGTCGCTTGGTTTACAAACCAAACATTCTGCCTACACAGACATCTACTTAGATGCTGTGTCGTTTACAAAGACAGTCATATCGACGAGAATTGCCCACCAAGGTCAAGCATATTTCGACAAGGCAGTCTGTCTTCACATCACTTGACGTTTCGGGAGTAAAGTCAAAACCTCAGACACGCCTCGCTCACTTGTTCACTGCCCGCTCGAATGACATCGTTTCGCCTGAGTGAACAAAAAGGTACTCGTACCGTGAACGCAAAATCGTAACCGGAAATCGATACCGATGACGTCAGCGATTCTTGTTGTTGTTGTCTTTGACGTCAGATGTTTTGTTGCCGTTCGTCTAAGTGAGTGAAACTGAATCGTCGTCTGAAGACAGTTTTAGGCACTTACATTACTAACAGTCAGTTACTGAAGACATTATCTCTCAGCCGGCCACTGCGTTTGCTGCTCACTGTTGCGCTAACTGATGTAATAGTCCAGTTCCAACTGACATTTGACACTAGGCTTACATAGGCTGCGCAGAGAGCGCCTCTGATTTGTTTAGTTCTTTGATTGGCGCTATATAAATGTTCGATTATAACTACAATTGCAATTACCAGTGGCGTAACTAGGGGGGTGCGAGGGGTGCAGACGCACCGGGTGACACCATCAGAGGGGGTGACACTAAAACGACAGTCTAAAAAACTTGCAGAGATTCAGCAGAAATTTATTATTTTTAAATTAGTTATAACAGATAACAACAAAAACATTTTTCGCAAGCCCAGCTCACATGTATCAATTTAGCTAAAGCTGAAACTCTATGCTAATTTACTTTTTTCAACCTTTTAATGCGCTCCGGTCAGTACCGTCATTACACTTTATGGTATGGTAAGGGACTAAGGGAGGATGATCGTGGGGGTCACACCATGACTTACCGCACTGAGTGACACCAACCCTAGTGATGCCACTGGCAATTGCAATAATATGTTGACTCTCAGCGAAAATTATTGGCGATAGGATTTCAAAACAGAACCCCTATTTCACAAATTTTTCCTGAAAAATCACAGCGAACTCTATCGAAAAAGCTGACACCATCCAAAAGGCTAAAACTTTCCAGAAAGCTAACACTAGCCAAGAGAGAACACTTGTTAAAAGCGACTGTTAGTAAAGCGATGGTTGGTTACCCAAATTTGGTTCGCTCTTGTGACGTCTGTGACTTTAGTCGTTAAATATTTTTGAACTGCAGCGCCGTGCACCTGGAAAACAATCGAATCAGGAACTCGAAACGAATGTGATTCTGTGACTGACATCACAGACGTGGGTTGTGATACCAGTTGTCATCTGTTTTAATTGCTATTCTCTTTCGTCATTAAACTATAACCACCGATATATCGTTTAATACAACTCTTTTCAAATGCTGTTGTTATCTCAACCACAGATTCATTTTACGGATCGTATAGACAAGACGAAAAATCCAGTTGAAAGTGGAATATTAGAGAATTCAGCCTAATACTGGGTATCGTATCAATAGAGAAAGCATCAGTCACAGCGAATGGTGAGGAAGTCTAAGGTAACGTGGATGTGTTTCTTCGGAGTAGTCAAAATTATTTAGTGCCTTCCAAGGAGACCGAAGGTTAAGACAGGGCATACTTTAACTGTATAACTAGTGGGACAAATGTCCCAGTAGTGTTAGGATTTGTCCCAGTAGTTAGGCTGATTTGTCCCAGGCAATGTATGTATAAACTAGAAGTAGTGGGACAAATGTTGGAGGAATTGTAAGATTTGTCCCAGTAGTAGGCCTAAAGAGAAAATTTGTAATGCATTGTCGGTTGTATATATAAGTATATAAAAAAGTGAGGAAAAGTTATAGTTTTGGGAGTCTGGACTAAAAAAAAGGAAAAAGTCGTTTGATTTTTCGAACGCGGAAGAAATTTCCAAAAAGGTCGGCCTTGTTCCATAAGAGGTTAAACACTGATCAACCAGACGCCCAACTTTGTCCTAGTAGTGGAAATTTCTTAAAATATGCACTGGGTTAAGAACGAGATAGGTGGACTTGGCCGTGGCAATCAATTACAAACAAGTTTTGCCTTGTCCCTTGAAGCGCGAAGATAGAATGCAGACGGGACGAGTTCCGCCCTGAAATAGAACTGTCAACGCTGAAAACAGGAAAAGCGACAATCGCAGAAAATTGAAACAAGGTTTTCGATTATTTTCTGTGTTAAAAACAACTAACAGTTACTGTAGAAATTTAACAAAGCATAGCAAGGCTTTGAAGTGGTTCAGAAGACGTGAAATCTGTGTTAAAACCATTACAAATTAACCTGGAACGCTGAATAGGAACTAATATTACAAAGTGCTTCAACCCGATTAGTTCCGCACCACTTATATAGGCCTAGTTAACTGTTGCTCCGATGTTCAATTCGTGCGCAACAGTATCCAGGTAATTCATTAATCAAAAAATTAAATAATTGATTAATCAACCACAATATTAATTCTAATTAACTATTAATTAATTGCTTAGCCTATCAATTCTTGGTTCAATGAATATTAGAATGTACGTACGTATATGTGTATATTATGTAAGTATGTATGTATGTATGTATGTATGTATGTATGTATGTATGTATGTATGTATGTATGTATGTATGTATGTATGTATGTATGCATGCATGCATGTGTATTTGTATGTATGTGGGCCCTATGCATGCATGTATATATTATTATTATTATGTATGTATTTATGTATGCGTCTATGTATGCATGTATGCATGCGCTCAAACGTGCATGTTTGTATGTATGTTTTAAAGAACTTAATATAGCACGTTTAGGTAACTCACAATGGCGCTGCGCATGACCATCGCCCTGGTTTCATTTTGTCGATATCACGTGATCAATGCGCTTTAATATTCGGACTTAATTGCTAAATATGAGCGTAAGTTCTTCACGCGAAGTAAAACTTTTGGGTGTGACAGAATTTCAAGAGCAAATACGAAGCATTTTATTCAACATAATATTATCGATCAAATTTCTGATCTTCATCGTTAGTCATTCGATCCCATCATTCTTTTAATCATTCAAATCTTTTGACCTGTATTAAAAGACAATTACTTAGTTCCATCCTTCGTGTTGCTGCATGGTTTCAACGTTGTTAATGTACATTTAAACTCAATTAAATAATTATAATTGCAAAGTTTCGTGGATATTAAAATGCAGTTTAGTTCGAGTAACTCACGTAACATAGGCCTAAACACTGGTAGAGCTTTGCGGATATTAAATTGTGTCACAGTAGGTCTATTGGGACGGATTGCGATGATTTAACCAAAGAGATAGTCGTTTGATTTTTGTTATGAGTTGAAGTCAGTTATCTTCAGAATTTGTCTCCGAGTTGGAGGACTTTCAGTTATTCATCTCTGCAGAGTTGGACGAATTTCTGAAAAACACAATTTGAGATTTCGTCATATGATTTAATAACGCTAAAACGATCAACTTATTAATCTGCTCTCTAGTCTGCTCTGTTCTGTTCTCTCCTCCTCTGTTCTGTTCTCTCCTCCTCTGTTATGTTCTCTCCTTCTCTGCTCTCGTCTCCTTCCTCCAGTCTAGTCGAGTTTCGTCGGATCGAATCGACTCTGAACCTATCCGACTCCTGAATCTATCCGACTCCTGAATCAATTCGACTCTTGAATCTATTCGACTCTTGAATCTATTCGACTCGAATAGCTTTCTAAATAAAAATCCTATAGTACGAAACGAAACTGTAATTCATATAAGTTAAGTTACTAAGCATAACAATTTACACTGGACTTGCACTGAACCTGTATTTTCTCGGGATAATCATTTGTTACTGTTGATTCTGAAGAAAGGATCGCCTGAAGACCTCGAGACATCCAAGCCGTTCGCCTTGTTTGTAGCCGGCGAAATCTACAACATAATAGCATTAGTAGTATTAACAGTAAGTAGTGTTAGTTGTAGATGTAAAGTGGAAGTAGGAGTTGTGCATGTTGACATAAGAGTGTTAGTAGACGCAGAGGCAGAAAAAGTAGTAGTAGTAGTAGTGTTGGTGGTGGACACTGGTGGTGATGGTAGTAGTAGTAGTAGTAGTAGTAGTAGTAGTAGTAGTAGTAGTAGTAGCAGCAGCAGCAGCACCAGCAGCAGCAGCAGCAGCAGCAGCAGCAGCAGCAGCAGCAGCAGTAGAAGCAGCAGTAGAAACGCAACTCGAGCATAAAGTTCGAAATAACTTTCTATGCTGGCGGGCTTTAGACCTCAGGTCTCCTAGCTGACAAATCAGCCCGATAAACAACTTACTCTTGCTTTCCTCCGGATTAGACCCCTTGTAAAATTGCACAATAAATATTATTATCTCACTCGAATTGTTATGTTTTTAACTTTCACATTCACGATTCTCGGAAGAAAATCGTTGTTGTGCAACGGGCGAATGCCAACGGTATCAGATTCACATTTCAGTATGACCGCGCGCGCGTTACAAATTTAAGTAATTAATAATAATAATAATAATAATAATAATAATAAAAATAATAATAATAATAATAATAATAATAATAATAATAATCTTAAGTCAATTATTTGCTGGGAAGCCAACCTCCAGGCGTTGAAATTTACTTCTGCCTGAAGTAGGATGACTCAAAAGTAATTTACTTTTGAATTACACAAATACCGGTCATTCAGAGGATGGCAGCCGAACATTGCGCGCCAAAGAGTAGAGTCAGTTATCAACTGACGGGTTCTGTTGTTTTAGTTTATAGAACAGAGAAGGCTACCTTGTTGTTTTCCATCCGGAACTGTTCGATCATTTTGCAGATCTGATTCGCCTGTAGGTAAACATAAAGTAATTTAAAATTAATTTAAAAACGAGAAGATAACTGTAAACGTGTACATACTATTGTGAATAAATTCTTAAACTGTTCTCCTCTTTGTCTGCCTTTCTCTGTCTAGATCCATCTGTCTTTCTCTATCTGTATACGTTCATCAATACAAAGAATCCTCGCCTTAGCAGCTGCTCTGCCTCCCATCTCTGTTCTCTCTGGCAACCGGACTCGGATCTCTATTGGACATCACTTCCTGGACAAATTCCTTTGATCTGACGCAGCGCTAGTGAATAAGCTCAATCAATCAATCAATCAATCAATCAATCAATCAATCAATCAATCAATCAATCAATCAATCAATCAATCAATCAATCAATCAATCAATCAATCAATCAATCAATCAATCAATCAATCAATCAATCAATCATTCAATCATTCAATCAATCAATCAATCAATCAATCAATCAATCAATCAATCAACCAATCAATCAATCAATCAATCAATCAATCAATCGCCTAAATTGCGGTACGGTAATCAATCAATCAATCAACCAATCAATCAATCAATCAATCAATCAATCAATCAATCAATCAATCGCCTAAATTGCGGTACGGTAACCAATCAATCAATCAATCAACCAATCAACCAATCAACCAACCAATCAATCAATCAAGTCGTTTGTTAAAAAATTATAAGATGGCACAGACGCAACTTTTTTACAAATCTGGTGCCCTGCGCTTAGTTTTAGAGTTTATGATTACGATTACGATTACGATTATGATTACGATTACGATTACGATTACGATTATGATTACGATTATGATAACGATTACGATTATGATTACGATTACGATTACGATTACGATTATGATTACGATTATGATTACGATTACGATTACGATTATGATTACGATTACGATTACGATTACGATTATGTTTACGATTACGATTACGATTACGATCAACACAAAGATAGACTTAAACAGTCTATCAAAGCACTTGGCTAGATAGCCTACTCCGAACTATGGAAACAATCACTGGAAATGTTTTATAGACTGCTTACCCGTGGTGAGTATAGTGCAACGTGTTTTCCAGTCAGACGAATCAGCAGCGCACCTTCCTTTGGTACAGCGACGCTCTGTATTTCAGAAAAGCTGCAAAGAACACCAGTTTATAAAGCATGATAATAGACAATAGTTAACAAGCAACAGATAGCACAATAAATTCCAGACAGTAGACAAGAAGGGGTAGACAAGAGTCGACAGATGAGAAACAATAGTCCTGACGCGTACCTTGGTCAAGTAGACACGAGCATATAATAGATAATTTTTGATAATACTATACGGTTAAATACGATTGAAATTTGATAACACTCCTTAAGTTCCGGCAAAATAAACAATCTAAACAATAATCAATTGGGGCGTGGTGGCTCAGTGGTAAGTTCGGCGCCTTGTGTCCGGAGGGTTGCAGGTTCGAATCCCACTCTAGTCGCTGCGTGCGGACCTTGGGCAAGTCCTTCACTCGCAATTGCTCGTGGCGCTTCGGCGTGAAAATTCCGGCACAGTATCAAATGCTGTAGTCGGGAGCGCCTCTGAGTAGTAGTTGACTTCGAGAGGCGCTATAGAAATATCCGGAATAAAAATAAATAAAATCTAGCCTTGTCCTAGTTCAAAGGTCATATCCTTAATTCCCACAAGACAGTTCATCTAGGCAACTTGGTAAAACGGTTTAACAATTAAAATTTTATAAATCCATATACTCCTCACGACAGAGAGAAACCGTTTTAATGCTAAGCGTAGCTGGAACATAAATCAGATTATTTAATTCATTCATTCTGAGAATTTATATAGCGCCCCTTCAAGATACTACTCAGGAGCGCTCCCAGTCCAGCCACGGCTAAAAAAGAAAGGAAACGCAGGCAAATTGTTCCGATGTTCCAGCAGCGCCACCTAGCGTAGTTACCCGAAGGTTTCGACGACTTCGATGTAGTCATCGCAGACGTCTTTGAATCTGGTCAGTAGACGGACACCCGAGTGACCAATGGCCAGCATCTGGACCTTACGATGACGCTTGCCACCCTACAACAGAAAACGTTCATTAGTTCATTGCTCTGGACTGTACTGTAATTAGCGTAATGTAAAAACTTCCGTAATTATTAGCGCCACATAAAGTTGTAACAGGGATTGACGACAAGTTTAATGACAAATGCACTCTATAGTAAAATAATATACGCTCGATATAAGGCAGTTCTTAACGCAGGACTCCACTGTATTATGTTCAATTTGTTCAATCCGACGTCGAACATCCGACAGCGCGGTGAAGATTGTAATGACTCTGCATTCGGATTCTAATGTAGCCCTGCGTTGCATTAACTTTTTGGCATCAGTACGTGAACAATAATTCGACTACTTTATAATCATGACGGTTTTGTCATCTGCTTTGTGCGAATTAAAATTTATCATATTTATGTCAAGTATTCGCCCAATTTGGTACCTCATGAAAATCGCAACCATGCCTGTTTCTTAAGTGGTTCAAAGGATATTTCATCTAAATTACATTTCCGTGATAGTTGTAACTCTGGTTTAGTAACTTCTATTGCGCCGGTCTAATGCACAAGGCATCAACCGATAGCATAGCAAAACCAAGTCGTCAGCAGGTCAATATCCAGAAGATCAACCCGTAAGACAGAGAGCCAGTTTATGGTGGATAAGCAACTTGAAAGAAACTCTGCAAGATGGGTAGATCGACAAGCGACTGCCATGTTTGACGACATGGAGGTAATTGTCGCGCTGCACACCTGGCCCTGTTTGTAGAACATCTAGATCTTATCCTTTGCCGACTTATGGCCGCAGAGAGACACCTTGTCTACATCCTAAGTCTACATCCTAATACGGCGTGTCATTAGACTTGAATGAATGTGGTTACGCGTGAATGAATGCGGTTACGCGTGAGTGAACGTGGTTATGCGTGAATGAATTTGGTTACGCGTGAATGAATTTGGTTAAGCGTGAGTGAATGTGGTTACGGGTGAATGAACGTTGTTACGCGTGAATGAACGTGGTTACGCATGAATCGTTACAAGTGAATGAATGTGAGACCTACGTTGACTGCAAAGATTCTGCTGAAGTAGATCGGTAGAGTCTTGGCGGCATCGACAATGGCCACCATTGCACTCTGACTGTGGTTGGCTGCAACGTTGTTCGGGTGGACGTTGAACTTGTCTTCAAGTAAAGAATGCAGAGCACATTCACAATCGATAGTTTTTCTGTCTAACACCGCTGTGTCATAACAAATATGATCAGCATCTTCTCTTTTTTAATACAGAGTGGTACTACCAAAAATTGACAATGGGAGAGTTTTGCTTTCCTTTCTAAGACTTGATATAGTTTCTGTTTATTGACGCTGTGTCATAGCAAATATGATTAGCGTCGCCAACCTCCTTGTATTGGTAATGGTAATTGCAAAATTATATAGCGCCACTTCAAGAGAGGCGCTCCTGACCTAACACAATGAAACCACGATCGAACAAGCATCGGATTGTTACCACCAGAAAACAGGTGTGACGGAGTTCATTTTTTCGCGGTCATTAATGCAACACAGAACAATAGTGTACAAGACTGCATTTACAATGACGACCCCTTATATTTTAAAGAACCGATCAAACTATCCAACCAACTGATAGACCAGTAAGCGTTGGAGCAATATCAAGATTGCGATTACGATTACGATTACGACTAGGTCTATTGGTATCCTGCCCTTCTTAGTCCACGTACATGCTAGTGCTAACACTGCTAAGCTAAATTTTTAATTTTAGATGCAGTCTAATTATATATACATTCTTTCTGAAAACATACAAGGTCTTCGGCTTCGATTGGAATTTTATGATATTAGGCCTATATCTGAAACGACTGAACTGGATGGGACACGTGGCCCGAATGAATAATGACAGAAGAGCCAGCCAAGTGACTAGATGGACTCCGGAGGGGAAGCGTGGGAGAGGAAGAACAAGAAAGAACTGGATGGGAACTGTTCGAGAAGATCTGAGATGTCTCGAGATGACGATGGAGGATGCTGTTGAGGTGGCGAAGGACAGAGAAGAATGGAGGAACTGCGTTGCCCGATGTGCGGCTCTGCATGGGAAGGACTAAGTACTAAGTAAGTACTAAGTAAGTTAGGCCTTTATCGCATTGTTTTGTATTGCGCTGAATGCGACCCCAGAGTCATAAGTAAGCTTACATATCAACTAGGGCTACAATTTCAAAAGCTAGTGCTGGAAAGGCGGTGACATTGTTTTATTCAAGAGTCTTTACAGAAACAATTCGTCTGCATTGAAATGATTACCGAGCAACGCCGTAATCTTGCGTCGGTCATCTTTGCCGAGTCGAACGCAGTCGTTGGAGGAGACATCGAAGACAACCTGACAGAAGACGAGGTACAGGAGGTCCGGATCAACCAGCTTCTCCAGAGGACGGAAGAACTAGACAAACAGGAGTGACACACCACAGGTACACGTATGTATGTATCTATGTGTGAATGTATGCATACATATATGTTTGTATATGTGGTTGGATGGATGGATGGATGGATGGATGGATGGATGGATGGATGGATGGATGGATGGATGGGATGGATATATGGATGAATTGATGGATGGGGATTGATAGACAGACTGATGATAGGCATGACCGATATTTGTAACATATCAAAGTTGCTGTTGTTGTTGTTTTTGTTGTACTTATCTTTATTTTATAGACGATCCACATGGTAGTTGTCGCTTATGAGTAAAGCAATATCTTGACTGAACGAGCAAACCACGAGTTAGAACAAGCGTCCGAATTGTTCAAATATAAATAATCTAATATCGTTTCGTTCTCGAACGGATGTAGGTAGGTAGTCCATAATTAGCGATGTTGTGTCATAGCGAATATGATGAGCCTCACCCTCCTGCTTTATCCACGCTTGGGCAACGGATAAAGTGGTTTGGGTGAGCAGTGGGAACGCCAAAGAAGAGCTTCATTGGAACGCATGCCTGAACAGTGGGAACGCAAGCAAAGGATTTCGAGAGCAGTGGGAACGCCGTTCCCACGCGTTCCCACCCACTTTTACCCCTGCGCTTGGGACTGGCCCCGCCCGATCATACTGCAGCGGTGAATATCGAGTAATTGTAATATAATAGTTATTTTTGCTTGCGTTCTACATACCTCTTTTCTAATTTCTAGTGTCCAGTTGACGTTGTGGTATGTGTAGAATGGATCAGTGCACTGAGCATACAGCACGGTTCGTATGTTATCCATTGAGTTGAGGTCGAAAGGCGTCATCTCATGCTCCTGGACTTCGGCCACGATCTCCACTAGAAACAAGACAGGCAGCCCAGAGGGTTAAATCCCATAGAACAGATTCCTATCGAGGTAGGTGTACACACTGTACAGTGCTAACAAGA
>OY744610.1:49251413-49268913 GCA_963556255.1 Allolobophora icterica
CCATCAAATATAAAAACTAAACGAAACCTGTTATCACTGTAGAATGTAGATGAATAAAATGACGCAAACAAACTTTTTTAAAGTTACAACAGAATATCACTAGATTATTTTTCGCCTTGCATATCCGTGGCTTATACTATACCAAACCAAAGGCATGCGAACCGATCACGGCCATATGGTGTGCTACAATACCACATCATTGTACCACTATCGAAATGCACCGTAACACACCATACTAATCATTCACGTCATCCAATGTCATACCATAGCAGTCCACCTCATGCCATACCATAGCAGATCACAACATACCATACCAAATCATCCGATGTCATACCATAGTATACCAAGTCAAACGATGCATAGGGGCCTAACATAGCATTCCACCTCAAGTCATTCCATTGCAAAACCATAGTATACCAAGTCATACCATGAATACAATAGCAGTCCACCTCATGTCATTCCATAGCATACCACAACATACCATACCAAATCATCCCATGTCGTACCAAATCCCATATAGTGCCTGCCTTGGCTCTCCTTATCTTATCCCGTGATCATCGCCAATTGTAATAGGTCAATTTATGAGAGAATTGTTCATACTATTTGCTGTCTCTGGTGTTGCTCCCGTTGTTGCTGTTGGTATAGGTACGAATTGTCCTGTAACATAGGCGCTGAAAGGGACAACCAAAAACAATTACGTATCATTCGTGTGGGAAGGTTTGACCGTCCATACATGGATCAGTCTTCCAGGAAAAAACCTACTGTTCCGCCACAGACAGTGTGCTGTCCTTGTGTTACTTGACTTACTACTCTCCTATAACCCAGATTGCTCTCTATGACAGATACATAGTCAAGTTTGGAAGGCTGCTGTCTGGCCACTAATCAGGTTTTATTAAACAGTTTTTGCTAGATCAAATAATCTCATTGACAAAGAATTTTTCGGCTACCACATCTATATCTGGTTAATTAAAATATCTTTAAGTGATAGGTGGTTTGGACGCGTGGAGAGAATGCTAGCTGACCGAATCCCACACAATGCACTACATGCAAGATTAGAAGGAAAGAAAAACAAAAACAGACAAAGAATTCGCTGGATATATAATATAAATGAGGATATAACAAGAGTTGGACTAACAATCGAGGACAATGGAGATCATTTGCTCGCATCGATCGCCGACAGGTGGCTGGCGTCGGAAACTGATGATGATGATGATGATGATGATGATGATGATGATGATGATGATGATGATGATGATGATGATGATGATGATGATGATAATGATGATGACGATGATGATGATAAGTCATAGATGATCCAAATTTTTCATGCTGCATGCTTTATTCAGTAATTTTAGTAGTTTCTCATCAGTTGTTCTGGACTTTCTTAAACTGCTCCCAATTTAATCAAACTCCGCACCGAATATTCAAAATCCAGCTCCGAACAAGGCACTGCTCCTCCCCTTCCGTGCTTTCCCTTCTTTTCTCTAAATTTCAAAGTTATCCACACGGAGCTCAGCACTAATATGCTTCAAATACCGCAACAAAGAATGTGCAGAGAGTAAGTAGAAAATACTGACCGAGTACGGAAGTGTTCGTCTGAGGTAGGTAGGATGGCTGTAGCATCGACTGAGCCATATACGGTTGAGAGAGGATTGGCGGTGATACGATCGGTTGAGAAAAGATGGAGTTAGTGATCGGTTGCTGGAGTCCATAAGGATTGTAGCCAATGCCAAAGTTACTGAGAGGCATCGACAGCTGTAGGAGGACAAGGTCACGTGTATCACGATCAGAGTAAGAACTGTAATCGTCATCATTATGGTCAGCTACGTCATCGTATGCGTCATCAGTATCATCATCGTTGGAATCAGTATTAATACCGTCATTATAATAATTAAAACTGTCATCTTTCTCCTCCTTCTCATCATTGTTGTCGTCATCATAATCATTATCATCATCATCATCCACCTCCTCCTCTTCGTCTTCGTCATCATCCTTACCATAATCATCAGCACAGTAGTCAAAATCAACAACATAATTGAAGCAACTACTTCGATATTTGTCGTTGCAACATCATCATCGCAATGACGCGACGACTGTTGCCTATTGTAAACATCATCATCATCATCATCATCGTCGTCGTCGTCGTCATCATCATCACTACTATCGTCTTCAACGTCATTGGTCTCAGCAGAAACTGCTTCGATACTTGTCGTTGCAACATCACGACAACTGTTGTATAGCAGAACAAAAGTCCTTTGTATTTATTCTTCATTGTAATCGTGGTTGTTACCTGTGACGGAAGGTCGTCTCCTCCTCCCTTCAGTCGTTTCTCGACCGCCCTCGAATTCCTCAGATCGCCCACTCCTTCACCAACCACTCCATGGAAGACGGACTCCAGCCAGTCATCCATGTTCTCGTTCCTCGGTGGTAAGCCGGCTCCGTTCTGCCTTCCTCCAGCTGCAGGACGACCAGGGGCATATCCGTTCACTGGAGGGGCCTTGCCACCGCCAACCGGAACGCCCTGAGGACCCTGTGGCTTCTTCACGGGTGGATCGTTGGTCATATGGTAGCGGTTGTTAAGGGCGCTCGACTTGGACACCATTTCTGGGACCTTCTCCGGTCGCTTATTAAGGATACTGTACTGAGACAGGGCCTCGTCCCGGGACGCGTAGCTGTCCCCTGGGCGAACGGACGGCTCGGGGGATGGGGTGCGGTCACGGGGTGATGACGGGGCGGAAGGGGCGATGGACGTGGAGCGAGGGGAGACGGGGGGTGGCGGACTGCGCACTTGAACGAAGAGACTGGAGTCAGGCAGCTCTTCGACATCGAGAGGCAGCAGACGAAGTCGGTCGGCGTTGTGAGGCCTTTCAAACGAAACAAGAAACGTATTATAGCAATTAGTAAAACAGTAATAATAATAATAATAATAATAACAATAATAATAATAATAATAATACAATAATAATAATAATAATAATAATAATAATAATAATAATAATAATAATAATAATAATAATAATAAGCCGCCGTACGTAAAAACTGAGAAGTACTCGGGGTTACCATCATCACACCTCTTTTTGCCTATTGCCCTTGAAACGCTGGGTCCCATCAACTTTGCCGGGGTTAGTTTCATCCGTGAGCTTGGCCAGCGTCTCTCGTCCGTTTCTGGAGAGCCGCGGGAGGTCACTTTTCTCTTTCAGCGCTTTTCCATCTGCATCCAGCGCTACAACGCCATCGCATTTCGTGGCACTTTTACTGATGTTGCGGAGGACGAGGCCTGATTTTCCAGAAATAACAATAAATAGTCTAATATCTAAGTCCCCGAGGGATCATATGTACCTTGGGGCATAAAAAAATAAAATAAAAATAATAATAATAATAATAATAATATTCGTTTATTAAATTCAAACTGATAAGTACGCAGTAAGATTACACGATATAATATTAACAGACGATAACAAGTTTAACAGGAGTCGAATTTAACTGTACGGCAGCCATGCAAGGCGCCCATCTGTACTACTGCTCATTTCACAATCGCCACCTAGGCAATGAAGGCTGAGTTAAGCGTGTGGGGCTAGCGGGTATCGAACCCGCGTCCTTCTGATCTTCGTGCCAGCGTGTTACCATTCAACCATCTCTCCTGTACAACTCAGAAGCTAAACTCCGTCTGTAACTATTAAATCAAATCATTGTTTTTCAGATCCAGATTAGGGATTATAGTGCTATGTAATACAAAGTAATGTGCTGTAATCTAATCTAATCCAATCAAATCAATTCTGCTAGATTATATAGCGCCGTTGAAATACAACAAACTATGATCAATCACAATAATGAGCTAGGACCACTATGGCCAAAACTCGAGCCTTTTCTTGCATTGGTCCTGCACTATGGAATCAACTGCTTCCATTGACACGTGCCTCTTTATCAGCTGGTGGCCCAATTGCCTGGTACCGCTGTCTTAAAACCACTTTCTATTCAATGGGTCTTTCGCACTGGGAGCGCCTCTGATTAGCGAACACTGTGAGAGGCGCTTTATAAATGTTTAGATACAATACAATACAATACAAGTGAAACTTTTCTGTTGCCTTGTGTTGTCAAATGACCGAGTTTCATGCTTGACGCTATACAAATGCAGTTTTATTGTATTGTATCAGTCTATAGTATAGGCTGATACAATACAATAAAACTGCATTCTATACCTATATCACTTGAGTATACAGCATACTTTATTTATTTATTTATTTATTTATTTATTTATTTCAGTGGTTTGTATCAAAAGTCCGAATGGATTGAGCGTTTATCTTGTAACGCAGAGAGCATGGGTTCGAACTTCCACTGAAGTGGTCACTGTATAGGGACCTTGAGCAAGTCCTTCACTCACAATTGCTCAGCGCCATCGATATCCTGTCGCATGATCGAGTGTGCACTTCTGAACTTTTGAAGGAGGGTAATATCAAAATACAGTAATATTGTATCAAATGCAGTTGTATTGCATAAACTGCAGTTGTATTGTATTGTATCAAATGCAGCTGTATTGCTGCTGTAAATGCAGTTGCATTGTATCAAATACAGTGTTGTATAACTGTAAGGCTACTGACTGGTCGGGCCACTTGAATTTGCCGATGGAGGGGTTGGTTGGTCTGGAGAGATCGGAGGAGGCAATGAAATAGGCTGGGCCGCAGGGAAACCCAGGCGCCACTTCGATCTCACTGATCAGGTCGAGCACGTAGTCATGACCAGCACATTCGTACGATTCGCGATCGTCACGGAGCACGACGCACCAACCGAGACATGCACTCGATGATCTCCTGAAAGAAGACAACATCATCGTCATCGTCGTCGTCGTCATCGTCATCGTCGTCATCATCGTCATCATCATCATCATCATCGTCGTCATCATCATCACCAAGATCATCATGATCATCATCGTCGTCATCAGCACCATCGTCGTCATCATCATCATCGTCGTCGTCGTCATCATCATCATCATCGTCGTTATCATCATCATCACCAAGATCATCATGATCATCATCGTCGTCATCAACACCATCGTCGTCATCATCATCATCGTCGTCGTCGTCATCATCATCATCATCATCATCATCACCACCACCACCACCACCACCACCACCACATGCCCAAATAAAGTGCAGTTATATTCTTGTCATCATCACCATTGCAGTCGTCGTCATCATTTTCAACGTCCTATCTGTGTGTGTATATGTCTATAAGATGGATTACCGCGACTGCAGCAGATTCGAAGCGAACTGTTCTGCTGTCGTCCATGATTCCACTTGACCCTTGATCGTCACTCCTAAGTGACACATCATATCAAACAAGATCAACGTAAAACCCAGCAAAGGAAGGTAATGTCGACGTGAAACCTAGGGAGTCGTCGAACATTGGATAATATTACTACAACTACTATTACTATGAGTATTTTATATTACTATTATTGTTGTTGTTCATACTATAACAATTACTACTCTTCATCAATGAATCGGTGTTCAACTTGTAGCAAATTTCGTCGAGAGTAGATTATTACAATAAGTCCGATGATAGCGAGAGTTGCGATGACAAGACAGCTTGCTACGAATCATAATCTAATTTGCCCAAGTGGATGGTGCTATAGTCTCTCTAAAAACTAGACATTTTCATAAACATTTTTATAATCTAAACTCGCCCACTCGCGGGGCGAGGCTCAAACTAACTGACTCTGATCCCTACCTCTAGTTACACGTTTATTAAACTCAGTTTTTGACATGGCTTATGGGTACGTGGTGGATTCCGCTTGATTCTTTTGCCTACTTTGCTTTCCACTAAAAACTGAAGTGACCTTTTTAAAGTTATCCTACTCTGAGTCATCTGATACTCCGCCTTCCAATTATTCTCGCCCAAAAGGACATCCGCCTTAATAGCTGCTCTGCTTCCTGTCTTGATCTGGCCCCCTGGAAATTGGACTCGGAACTCTTTTGGACCCTGCTCTTTGGAAAATCCCCTCTGATTTGCTTTGGCCTTCTGGAAACTGGAATCGGACTTCTCTTGGATTACTCTCTGGAAACACCCTCTGATTTGACGTAGCGCTCGTGAATAGGCTGGTGCCTGCGCTTGGCGTTCGGGTGGCGCTTTAAAAGTTTGGAGATTACGATAACGATTATTAATTCCGTATGAGCGGAAATGTGAGGATTTAGATATGGGAGAGGTTAGCCTGTATCCTTTTGTGAACTCTGTTTACTGACTACAACGAAGCAGGCCATGCGTCACTGAAAGGGAGTTGCCATCGTTAAAAACTAACTTAGCTCTTATCTCCCCTACTATGGTCCGTCACTTAGCGAGTAATTAATTACCTCATCTGGGGCATCCACGAGAGGCGGCTTAGATCAAAGAGACGAAGGTGAGCAATGTACCGCGGGCTGCAATTATTCATTGATAGCAAAGAGTATCTCCAACCCCATCCTCTTTCTCTCCAACCTTCCTTAACTTTGAGTGTGCTATTTCAATGGAAAACGCCGCGTGATCTTAGCTGTGCTCCTACTTGCTTATTCACACACTTCAGCAATGTGACATTTCTGTAAGCTGAGTTAGAATCCCGGAACGTTTTGTGAAGTCAACATAGCTCGCATTTCCAAACTGTATGCGAACAGGGATGCCAAAACTATATTCCATATTATAGATACCTTCTTGAATTTCATGTATTCAAATTGTACGAGGGAAGACGGTCAGACGATTGCGATAGAGTAGTGGCTAATGTGCTAATTTATAAGATGGAGTATAAATTCCAGAAAGATTCTTCAAGATATAATATTTTTCCACAAGCGTCTTCACCGAATTCAGCAAAGATTATCAATAAATCTAAACCAGCAGGCACTCGCACGCACGTAGAACAAACCAACGGAGACTCAATGCTTAAACAGTAACTAACCATCAACAAATGATGCGGTCAGAGCCATGCACGACTTCATGCGGATGGCCGTCCATTCCAAGATGCAGGGTGGATAGTAACGAGGACATTTCGCATCGATGCCTTGACTCTGCAGCAACTTCTGTTGACAGACAACTCCGTATCCCAGACTGTTCTTCGCGTCCGAAACGTACCTGAAACACACATCCAAGTAGAATGTAACGTTTCGATTAGCTGAAACACAGAGCCAAGTAGAATGTAACATTTCGATTAGCTGAAACACAGAGCCAAGTAGAATGTTACGTTTCGATTAGCTGAAACACAGAGCCAAGTAGAATGTTACGTTTCAGTCACCGTCTTTAAGAGGTGCCTCCATCAACTGATGTAGCAAGAGCTGCTGAAGGGGTGGTAGGGTTTCAATGGGTGGGACGGAGGTGTCGTGCCACAAGCCTTCATATAAAATTTGTTATACATATATGCATACATACCTACTTACATACATACATACATACATACATACATACATACATACATACATACATATATACATACATACATACATACATACATACATAGTTACATACATACATACATACATACATAGTTATATACATACATACATACATACATACATACATACATACATACATACATACATACATACATACATACATACATACATACATACATACATGCATACATACATACATACATGTACATACATACATACATTCAGACAGACATACATACATACATACATACATGCATACATTCATATATACATACATACATACATACAAATGTTATACATACAAACATACATACATACATACATACATACATACATGCATATGTGACGTTCGTCGCTCGAGATCAACTAACCCTTCATCAGACGTGGTACCGATTTGTGTCGGTCTTACCCGAGACGCTGCTTCGTCGTCGGGCTGGGTTCGGCTCCAGCCAACTGACCTTCTGGAGTCGCCCGGGTCACTATCCTGTCTACTTCTGCTGTAGACGAGCGGTTCCCTGTCTCCGCTCTCAGTGCCCATTTCTCCAAGAGGAGGTCCCGAGGGTATCGCTTGTTTGCGAACAGTGTCGCTGTCAAGCTCCATCTCACTTTCGGACTCTGCCACTGCCGCGGTCGCCGGGTGGGCAACGTCCTCGTCCTCAGGATGGCCGTCCTTTAGAACAGGGTTCGCTCTCTTGCCGGCAGGAGTCCTCAGCTTCCTGTGAGATCTCTTAGTCAAAGACTTCCTCTTTTTCTCCACCTTAACCGAACCCTCACGTACCATTCTGCATCTCATGACTCTCGAGTTATCGTCAATAGGGGAAAACTCTGAACGTTCTCTTGTCCGAGAGGACAAGGTGTACATCTGACGAGTCGTCACGTCGTGCTGTCTCAAACACGCGAACATCTTGCGATAATATATACACGTGTAATATTAACGCGGTATACTGGTCTCACGACACTCTCTTCTGATAGGACAGGTTCTAGGTCTAAAACCTCCCTAACCGCACGCAGAACTGTGTTCCGACCGGCGCACGAGGTGGGCCCTACTTCGCACTTCGGTCAGTTCTCGGAACTACGTGTTTCGATCGCCAAGTTATTTGCTCTGAATAACGATTGGTTTGAATACAAGATTTTCCTGACTCTATCGTTTTTCCTGGTCTTACCGCACTGTAATCAGTTGTCGGGCGGTCTTTTCCCGTACTGCGGTCTTTCGGTAACAGTGGTCTTTCCCAGTAACTATTTTTAGTTACCGGGCGATGGAGCCCCTCCAACGCTCCACCGGCGTGTCAGCCATCCAAGTGTCACAATCCAAATGTAACGCCGACCCCGTAAGGTTACCAGAATGTCCTGAATTTTGTTCCCAAGAATTTCCGAATTTTGGTTCCCTAACGAAGGTCACGCTTACTCCCACAGGTAACCGGACAAGCTCCGATCCTGCCTGTCGCCAAATTTACCCTTATTATCGTTTTTGTACTAAATTGGTTTTTTCAGGTATCCCGACGGTCACTTCACCGAGTGCCGAAGTCGCGTAAAACTCTCCCAGCCGAAGACGCCGAAGTCGCGTAAAACTCTCCCGGCCGAGTACGCCGAAAGCGCGTAGAACTTCCCCTGTGTCGAGTACGCCGAAGTCGCGTAAAACTCGTCTCAGTGGGTAAAACCAAACACTGTCGGATCTTGGAGTTCTTCGAACTCCAAGAGGGATTTCCTTGCCCGACGCCAAATTTACTCTTGGTTTCAAGGATTTCAGAATTCCAGAAAATGGCTACCTTAAGAAGGTCACCTCTACTCTCATGGGTTACCGGACAAGCTCCGATCGCGGAGTTCTTCAAAACCCAAGAGGGACTTTCCTGCCCGTCGCCAAATTCACCCTGGTTTTCGATCTCACACTGAATTGGTTTTCCTGTGTATCAACGGTATCCTTCCCCGAGTATTACTCAGCCGTAGATTTCCCGCAATCGGGATCTAGACCGCTTCGCGATCAACGGAGGGATCCAACCCGCCGGATCGGCGCTGTCGGCCC
Organism: Allolobophora icterica; assembly: GCA_963556255.1. Taxonomy (NCBI): domain Eukaryota; kingdom Metazoa; phylum Annelida; class Clitellata; order Crassiclitellata; family Lumbricidae; genus Allolobophora; species Allolobophora icterica. Next base: position 49,260,846 of record OY744610.1, read on the forward strand.
GTCTCCCAACAGTGAACTTCTTTAGCTGTACTCGGGATCGCCTGATTATATTATTCGGACGCCCCTTTTCGTCCGTAAATATATTTGTACTAACCGGAAACTCGAACTCTGACTCTGTCGTAACCAAAATCACTCGCCTACCACACTGAGTGCAGTATATTTGAATCGGTAACTGAATCGCTAACCAACAACGCTGTTTAACAGTATTGCTATGTATGAAGAGTCGAACCAACTCTTCACGTATAAAGCAGCACACCGTGAGGCAGGCTCTATGCATCCCTAATGAGCGCGTCTGCTCGCTATGCGCTGGCTTTACACCGTCGATCGGGCTTCCCTATCACGGTCGTTGCCGGCCAGTTGCCTATTGAAATTAAATAAAAATTAAATGATCGATGCTGGGTCTTCGCATGTAAAATTAAGAGAAACGATGCTGTTCCCTTCGCATGTAAACTTAAAGAAAACGATGCTATTCGCATAAAATAAATCCTCCCACTTACGCACTGTGACCTTGACCGCCACACTCTCCCCACCTTACTTAGATGCGGAGCATCTCTGCCAAAATCGGGGACCTTAATCAAACGTGACAGGAACATCCCCAACCCAGATCCACTTAGAGAGCAAGGAACCAAATGCACCTTTGGTTATAGGGCGGTATATCAGCAATCTCAGCACCCTGCACGTACGCCAAACACGATGAGAACCGTGATAGCGACAGCCTATTTAATGATGCTTTCGATCTCTCGGCACCCTGCACGTACGCCAAACACGATGAGAACCGTGATAGCGACAGCCTATTTAATGATGCTTTCGATCCGAACCACCACCCTACTGGCAACCTGTCGTACCTGACAAATCGCCAACCTTAACAGGCCCTCTATCATGAACCTGGGCTCTACCGGACCCCAAGGGCCAGGAGAACTAAAGGAGAGAAAAGTCGCCCACTGTCTCCCGATCTGGTAACCATCGTCGATCAGTCACACCCGGTACCACTTCCAAATCGTGAAAGCAAAATAAAAGCGGACAACAGTAGTACAAGTTATCATATTTACGCACATGATCTAAGTCCTAACATATGCTTCTATCGCATGATGATCTATCCTAAGTATCATGAAACGGTAACCAAGGAAATCGCATTGCCCCGAATTTCCTTAACACTCGTTGTTACGAGCATTATACTGTCGAAAAGAAACTCTGTCATCACAAGGAAACGGAAACATGGTTCTCCAATAGTTCGCTTGTAGAACCAACGCAATGAAGCGTTCTAGTACTGGAATCTTTACTCGTTTCAGTACTAACCACTAAGCCAATGTTTAACCGAAAACATATCATCAAAAGGAAACTTAAACAGTCATTCACTGACAATCTGTAAAACCAACGCAATCAAGCGTTGCTGGTAGCACAGGTACTGTATGCTCCCAGATACCGCTCAAAAGAAATACTCTCATCAAAAGGGCAACTGAAACATGGTTCTCGAATAGTCAATGAAACCAACGCAATTAAGCGTTCATCTAGTTGGTCCTAGATACACGTCTGCTTCAGAAGGTCACTAACAAGGACTTCTACAGTCGTAGTCATCCATCCAAGCGAGGTCTTCGTCTCGTCCGTCGTCCAGGTGGCAATTCTGGATCAGCGGTCTCGTCTGGATTTTCTGAAGGTTCCTCTGGTTCATGTTCTGCATTAGGATCTTGAGCCAGGACTGGCCAGTCTACTGTAGGTAACTCAAGATTTCTGTCCCTCTCCGGTAACCAGGTACTCGGAGGTTTACCGTAAAACGGCTTCAATTTATCCACGTGCACAACCATTAGCGTGGATTTCGGACTCTTCTGAATCCGGTACAGACACGGACTGAGCACTTGAATAACCAAGAATGGGCCGGTGTAATAGCGAGCCCATTTTGTCTTCCTTCCACTTCTTAGCCGAGGGTAGTAATAGTAAACCCAATCTCCTTGAGCGAACTTGCTAGGTCTCACTCTCAAATCGTAGGCTTTTTTCCTTCTTTCTGCTACTCTCTTTAACTGTTCTCGTACAAGCCGATACGATCGTTCCATTTTCTCTTTCTGTTTCTCCACGTACTCTTCCATGTCACTGTAAGACGGTCTCTCGAACTCTGTAACTTGGGCTAGAATCAAGTCTAATGGCGTATGGTTCTCTCTTCCCAGGAACAGGAAATTAGGTGTCCGTTGGGTCGCTTCATGTTCAGTACCTCGATATGCCGCCATTACATATGGTACATGAACATCCCAATCCTTTTGTCGTTCCGACACTACCTTTCCGATCAACATGTTCAGTGTTCTGTGGAACCTTTCGATCATTCCGTTACCAGAGGGTCGATATGGAGTTGTACGTACTTTGTCAATCTCCATGCGTTTACACAGCTCTTTGAATAACTTCGACTCAAAACACGGTCCCTGATCCGTCAGGATCTGGCGTGGCATACCAAACCTCGAGAACACGTGTACCATAAGCGATTCTGCCACAGTAACGGCCTCTTGGTTTCTGATAGGCAGAGCTTCAGCCCATCTCGAGAAGTAATCTATCGCTGTCAGTATGTATTTGTTGCCTTTACTTGATACAGGATGCGGACCAGTTATATCAATTCCGAATCTCTCCATTGGTTCACCGACCACAGGAGTCTGCATGTAACCCTGTCTTGGAGATTTCTCCCTTCGATAACGAGCACAGCGATCGCACCTTTGGCAGAACCGTCTAACATCGTCCTTCCAACTCGGCCAATACGCCCGGCGTTGCAACTGAGTTAAGCTCTTCCGAATCCCGAAATGTCCTCCGGCAAAGCTTGCGTGTGTTAACTGAAGCATCTCTTGCCGTAGAGATAAGGGCACAACTAACTGAGATCGCTCAGCTTTTCCTGTGTTACCCTGAATCCAGCCTCTGTGTAACACTCCTTGCAGGACTTCCAGCTGATTCCAGTTGCTCACCAACACTTTCACCTCTCCGTTAGCAGGTGATAGTTCTGCCTGTGTTGGATGATGCTTCGACTCCTTCCAATCAAGGACCGTACCAATATTGTAATCGCTCTGCTGTTCTCTTCGAAGAAACTCCTTTGTCCAACGGATTTCCTGGCCTGTATCTTCACTGGTAACCTCGGAGCGCGTTACTTCTCCGATCGGACGTGCCCACATCACGTCTTCATTCGTAACTCTCATGGTAACCACTTTAGGTTGTTCCTCACCCGGACCTCTAGACATCGCGTCTGCGTTACCGTGTTTTGCTCCCGGTCTGTGACATATCTCCATGTCAAACTCCTCTATCATCTCTAACCAACGAGCCTGTTGGCCAATCGGTTCCGGTGTTCTGCGTAACCACTGAAGTGCGGAGTGGTCTGTTCTGAGTAGGAATTTACTACCCAGTAAGTACTGACGAAACTCTTTCAAGAAATACACCACAGCTAACAACTCTCGCCTGGTAACGTTATAGTTCCGTTCCGCCGTCGACAAGAGCCGACTCGCGTAACAAATCACTGTCTCTTCTCCTTCTTGTACTTGCGATAACACCGCTCCAATGGCGTATGCCGAGGCATCCGTATCTAGGATGTACTGGCCTTCGTCGTTCGGTAACCCAAGTATAGGTGCGGAAACCAACTTTCGTTTAAGTTCTTCGAAAGCTCCCTGACATTCGTCAGTCCAACGGAACGGTACATTTTTCCTGGTCAGAAAATGAAGTGGTTGAGCTACCACCGCGAAATCATGTATGAAACGTCGGTAATAGGAGCAAAGACCAACGAAGGATCTGACTTGCCTCAAGTTCCGAGGAGCAGACCATTCTTCTACGGCCTTGATCTTGCTCGGATCCGTCGCGACCCCTTCTTCACTCAAAACGTGACCAAGAAACAATACTCTCTGTTGTAACAGGTAACATTTGGATGGTTTCAGCTTGAGATTATACTCTTGTAATCTCCTGAAAATCATCTCTAGACGTTGCATGTGCGTCTCTACGTCCCTCGAGAACACAATTATGTCATCCAAGTAAACCAGACAGATGTCATAGTTTAGCCCTGTCAAGACTAAGTTCATTAGTCGACAAAACGAGGCCGGACTATTGCACAATCCGAAAGGTAACACTTTGAATTGGAAGCTGCCCCTTCTCGTAACGAACCCGGTCTTGTGTTTGTCTCTTGGGTGCAAGGCCATCTGGTGATAACCTGCTCTCAAATCGAACGTACTGTACCATCTGGCGCCACCCAGGGTATCTAAACTCTCGCGGATAAGGGGTAACGGATGAGCATCTTTCCGTGTCTTCAAGTTCAGTTGCCTGTAATCGATACAGAAACGCATACTGCCATCCTTTTTCTTAACCATTACGACATTGGATGCCCATTCCGATATCGAAGGTTCAATGATTCCTTGTCTCAACATGTCTTCTACCTGACGATCAACTTCCGGTAACATGGAAAGCGGTTGACGTCTCAAAGGTTGCCGAACTGGTTTCTCCTGTCCCGTATCGATCTCGTGTTGGATCACCGAAGTGAATCCGTTATCACTTTCGTTAAGGGAAAACGTTGCGCTGTACGTTAGCACAAGTTTTCGTAACCTGATTCGCTCTTCTTCCGAAATGTCTGCTGGCACTTCTTCCCATAGTCGTTTTAGGGTCTGTTCGGCAAGTGGGTCACCGAAGTGAATCCGTTATCACTTTCGTTAAGGGAAAACGTTGCGCTGTACGTTAGCACAAGTTTTCGTAACCTGATTCGCTCTTCTTCCGAAATGTCTGCTGGCACTTCTTCCCATAGTCGTTTTAGGGTCTGTTCGGCAAGTGGGTCTGCTCCGCTACACTGGCCGTTGTACTAATCTTCGATCCAAACCGGTCAATCGTACTTTGCTGCTTTCCTCGGCGTTCCTCCGGATAACCTGGGCCCATAGGTTTCCCCGGATTTTCGCTTCGGTAAGGCTCATCATACGATTCCGTTCTGGCTCGATTAACTGTCACATCGACTACGTTTACTCGCTCCAGCGGACATTCAGTCCGTTTCTTGACTAGCGAATCTCTGTCTCCAACATTCAACATCCTGATCCACACTTCCGTGTCTCTTCCTGTCACCAACGTACGTCCGATTATCAAATCTTTTGATAATTCCATTGGAATGGTCGTCCAATCTTCGTTATCTTTTTGGAAATGCGGGTATACAACCCAAGCTGGAACGTCAACTTCGCTCCTTGGAGGGACTATTATGTCCTCTTGCACAATAACCCTCCGGCACATGGACTCGGTAACGACCTCTTTCAGAGGGATCTTCTCGCTCCCAAGGAAAACGCATCGACTTGCGAAGTCCCATCTTGCCTGATTGGCTTCCAGCCAAGATAACCCCAAGATCACTTCTGTCACTTGGTCTGTAACTAGACAGGGTACAGGGTACACCTGCTTTCCGATCCGAATCTTAAGGTTAGTTTCACCATCCACCTTAATCTGACTTCCATTAGCGGCTAGGAGTCGCTGTTCTGACGGTTCTAGCACAGCGTCTAGCACGAAACGTCGTGGCACAAGTGACATTTCACTTCCAGAATCAAGTAGACAGTGTATACGTTTTCCTGCCAGTCTCGCAACCACGTAGGCCACCCTACTGCCTTTGACCAGTCGGTTTTGGGTTTCCTCTTGTATCGGTTCAGCCTTTGTAGGTTCACTGGTACCGGTTGCACCATTCGTCTCAGCGTTTCTCTGAGGACAAAATCGCTTTATGTGTCCTTTTCGTTTGCACAAGTAGCATTCGATATCCGGGTTACGCAACCGTGTGGGCGGATAAATCCGTCGCCATCCCACATTCGGTTCGGTTGTCCTCTGATCTCCCACAGCTAGATCAGAACTGTTCTCCCTTTCATGAGGTTTTCTCGGAACGATGCCCAAATTCTGATTTATTGTCACTCGATCAAGTTCTCTTGAAAGATTTTTAATCTTTCGCTCGAGATCTTCTAGACGACGAGACTGTTGCCCCTCAGTGCTCGAGTCTTTTCGGTCTTCCATGGTAACTTTAACTCTCGCGTGTCTCCGGTCTAAATCACCACCTTGTGTCGAAGATCGACCATAGGCATCCAACCTCACCGCATGTTTATACGCCGCTTCGAGGTTAACTGGTTCTCGCTCGCGCACCTTCTGCCCCAAATCTTGGTTTGCCAGTGCATCAATGAAAGCGTCACAAGCGACCGTCTCGACGATATCACTTGTTGGTCCTGGGTATGCCAAAGCCATTAGCCTTCGTACTTCCTGCACTACACTACTCAGCGTTTCTCCGTGAGCCTGCCGGTAAGTGCGAAGTTTCATCCGATATAGGCTAGTTTGGTCATCAGACCCGTACCGGGCCTTAAGCCGCTCAACAAGTTCTCGCCAAGACACGTCCCTCTGTGCACCCATGTCCCACAACAGCTGCGAAGCGGGACCCGTTAGGGCACACATTAACTGGTCTGCTTTTTCCTGATCACTCCACCGGTTGCACCGTGCACAAACTTCGAACTTTGCTAGAAAGGCTGCGATCGCTGACTTGCCGTCGTACTTCTCTAGCTTGATTCGTATACCGCGATCCGATCGGTCTTCGCCTCTTGTCCGCGTAACAAGTGATCTTCCGACACTCTTCTTGGGATTTCCTCTCCGGTTGTCCTCATCGTTACTCCGGGAATCGTTTCCCTCGTCTGTCCTCACCACTGACCGGTGCCGACTCTGTCCCCTCAGAGTACCCAACGTCTTCCCTGTACGCCACTTAGAATACATCGTAGTCATCTGTCGGTCGCCTGACGTTGCACTGTCTTCATCAGAGATGTACTCAGCCTGTCTCTGACCTTTTCTACGAGGCTCACCACCTGCGTAGTCTTTGGACTCCGATCGTTTATATTTATTGCGAGAGCTCTGAGAGTTTCCGTTGACGAACGTAACTCTTCTGTCTTCTTCGCGAATATCTCTTTTTCCTGACTCTGGCGGTCTGTCAGATTCGTCGTACCTAAGACAATTACGACTTCTCGAATCTGGTTTGTGCCCTTTAGAGTACCGCTCGTGGGTCTCATCCCAGGCCAAATGATCTCTGTCTCTTCCCATGTTCGATTCTCTCTCGGTTTCTCTATCAAGTGCCTGTTTTAAACCGCGTCTCTCGTACTCTGGTAGACGTTTCTTACCATACGTCTCCCTTTCAGTTTTCTCATAACTCTCGTGTCTTCCTCGTTGACGGAGGTTTTTCCTGTCAAAGACTCCGGTTCTCATGGCCTCTTCTGGACCAACACTATCGGTGTCTGAATCCGAAGAACTCACTGACGAACGTAATTTCGCCTCAACCCTTCCTCTTGTCAACAGACGTTGTCGACTCGATTGCCTTGCCGTTTTACCGTGTGACTCTCTCCCGCTGTCCTCGGGAAGATAGCGGCTACGTAACTTTTCCGAAGTTTCCGAAAGCGAAACTTCCTCGCGTGTCTCTGTGTTACCTCGGCTCCGTGCCGACTCTTCGATCTGCAGCTTCCCTCGGCGATCCATCTGGTAACCTGGGCCCGTAGGTTTCCCCGATGTCTCGCGTCGGTAAGACTTCGCATGCTGAGCAGCAGGAACAGACAGTTCTTCAAGCTTCGAACTCATCATTGCCACACTCTGTCGCAGGTAAGACATCTCCGCTTGCCAATCTACCTCATCTGTCACAGGTCTTGGGCGACCTTCTTCCATGTTGGTAAACGGTACTCGATTGCCTTCGTTTCGCTGATGCGCCACGATGTCACCACTCGTTTTCTGCACTACGGCGTCACCCCGCGGTTTCAGGCCTGTCTCAATGTCTCTTGGCCTATCACAAGCCTGTCTCAACTGTACAGGTTGCCTGCCCCGTACGATACTAGGTACTTGAACCTGCACAAGGTTCTCCGATCTATTGTCGACGAGTGGTTTGGACCTGTCAAACCTACTCTCACCAACGGTCTCTCGCCAGTGTGTGAATGTCTCGTTATTCACATCGTTCTGTACTACCTCAGTAGTCTTTGGAACGGTTATCAACCATCCGTTATCCTCATGGAAACCTCTTTCACGCCCACTGCGGGTTCCAGCTTCCGTTTCAAATGCACTGGTTTCGTCAGGTGCACCCGTTTCATCAAGCAAC
>OY744610.1:49273913-49278753 GCA_963556255.1 Allolobophora icterica
CCCAAATGGCGCATAATTTCTACTTGGCGATGAAGGCTTAAGATTACAGGCTTAAGGTGATAGCAGTCGATGTATACGACAGCCATATAAGCAGTTCGTTGCGCTGGTCGACCGTTGAATTACTGACCAATTTGAAAGCGTCGAGCGAATCTTTTTGGTCCATTGAGGTCTGTTTCGGCAGAAATGGAGCTCGAATCAATTCCCTCGTCGCAAACAACGTCCTTCCCTGCACAGAACATCAACACAGAACATGGGAATAAAGAATAATGTATGTGGATACGTTTCCTTACAGTCGATGATGGCATAGTTTAGATTAAGCCGTACTAGGATGGCTAAGGCAATGTGCTTCTGAAGGTCGTATATACACGTTAGGGTATCATCGTCATCGTCGTCGTCGTCGTCGTCGATGTCGTCGATGTCGTCGATGTCGTCGTCGTCGTCGTCGTCGTCGTCGTCGTCGTCGTCGTCGTCGTCGTCATCATCATCATCATCATCATCATCATCATCATCATCATCATCCTCATCATCATCATCATCATCATCATCATCATCATCATCATCAGTCGTCATCATCATCATCATCATCATCATCATCATCATCATCATCATCATCATCATCATCATCATCATCATCATCATCATCATCAATATCAATATCAATATCAATATCAATATCAATATCAATATCATCATCATCATCATCATCATCATCATCATCATCATCATCATCATCATCATCATCATCATCGTCGTCATCATCATCAACATCATCATCATCAATATCAATATCAATATCATCATCATCGTCATCATCATCATCATCAACATCATCATCAATATCGTCATCAATATCAATATCATCATCATCATCGTCGTCATCATCATCATCATCATCACCATCACCACCACCACCACCACCACCACCACCACCACCACCACCACCATCTTCATCATCATCATCATCATCATCATCATCATAATCATCATCACAATTCCTCAGCGATGAGTGAACGCGCTACCATCACTACAGTCGCTTCGGTCTGTTGTGACCGATTGGGTGTGAAAGTCACGGAGGTCGACATCTCCCATCTCCACTGCGCACCGGATCTCCGGTGGATCATCAAGGGTCACTTACCGTCTTCTGATTGTGTCATTTACTACGCGACGAGTAGGAAATGAGGTATATTACGCAAATAAATTGCTTCGTACTAATAATCCTGCTACCACCTCACCTCCCTCACACGCGAACCTATATAAATGAACATCTGACCAAAAACAACAGCACAGTAAAAAAAATGGTTCGTTAAAGGGGCCTTCACGCAGCGTGGACTTTTTGGCGATCTTGTCTTCATCAGAAAATCCATGGACCCAAGCGAATCACCGCGCAGGATCCTGTAGTTGACTGATATAGACAGGATATGAGCCACCTGCGACTACGAAAGTCTGCTCAGCTCATAATATGAACCGATTTTACGACAGAAGATTCTGAAGACAAATGTCTCAGTTGAAACGTAAACATTAACGCTGACTTATGTTTATTGGTGAGTCTAAGAATCTTTGAGTCTTTTTTTCCCACTGCCATGTTGAATGCAGTGCAGAAGATTCTAAGAACAGTTGTTCTATACAGGATGTAGTCGTTACCAGTTTATTGATGTAATTGCAAATATCTTCCCAGCAATGTTCTTTCTGTAGTTCTTTTTATTTTTTCCTCACTTGTCAGACACAATCAAGCCTCAGAAGATATTCAGGTCAAATCATTTAAACAATATATATATATATATATATAATTATATATATATATACAACTTTTGACTTGCTGGTATTCACTAGTAAAACTACGAAACACCTCTCATTTGTCATACTGAAGTCAATCGACTTAACAAACTGTAATACAGTTTTGTGACCTGCTGATGCCTACTAATGGAGCCAAGAACTATTCAGTTGTTTACTATTGCTTCCTTAGCTGTCAAGGTCAAAAAGGCTTCAGAGAATACTGAGGTCCAGCGACTCAGTATAATAAGTCTAGGCTATGGCTTACTGTTGCTCAATGGTGGGATTGTAAGCTCGCTTCTCCAGTTGACTGGTAGTGTTATGACTTGCGGACGCTCACCGGTGGGGCCACGAGTTAATTCTCCAGTTGTCAGGTTTGGATAATGATGTAGGTAAGATGCGGATATTACTAAGGTTTACGAGTAAGATCACTGCTATCTCCTCTGATCACCAAAATTGAGTAAACTAGATCCACATGATCCAAGTAATATAGTATTCTTATTATTTACTTATGTTTGACCTACATAACTTGGTGCTCTTGGATGAGGTTATGAACTGTTTCTTCTGAATATCTACCGTCACATTAATTATTACCAGGGCAGAGGACACTGAAGTCAACACGTTCTAATTAACATGTCATATAAAGTCATTGTGTACGGACCATGCTTGTCCAGCTGGGAAGCCAGCAGATGTGAGATCAGATAATTTTGTGCGGCATATCGGTATCGAGTCAGTAAGAGAGTTCATGCGAACCGTCGACCGTCTCTAAAGGTCCGCAAGTATAGACCTACAGTATGTGGCTCACATATCTTGCCACTAAAGCGAAGTTCAACAGCTGTTCTTACAAACCAATTGCCAGCCACTGATCGTTATCTGGACGACAAAAGCTATTCGCATGCGTGTGGTGGTGACGCATGCGAACGTGTATGATGATGGATATCGCCGATGAAGCGCAAAGAATTGTTGCACACCTTTGAACTCGTGGCCTATCCTAATTTGCGGATGTATTTATTTATATATGTATAATTATATGTATGTATATATGCTTCTGAGTAGATAACCTTGAAGAGGCGCTATATAAATTCTCCATATGAATGTGTGAATTGCGATTGCTTGGTGAGGTGCAATAAAAAGAAAGGAAATAAATATAATACACCTGTACGTATGTACATATGTGTGAACGCATGTATGTATGGGATACATTATGTACGTATGCGTGTATGTATGTGGCAAGAAACTTGACATATAAGAAGGGCAGTTCCTTGAGCTAGTATGACTGGTAGCCATCGGTATGAAGTGCTAGCGACTTCGTTTGCTTAGCCTCGGCACACGAGGGCGGGTGGTCAGTCTTCTCTTTCACCGTCTCAACTTCCAACCATACTTCCCATACTTAACAGCTTCGTTAATACACAAGAAAAGCGTTGCACGCTAATACAAGCGTATGTTTCTGCCTACTTCTGTGGCGCCTTTTTAGAATCTGCCGATAGTGACTTCATTTCCCTAAAGTCTATGGTAAAGTGACTGAGAAAGCGGTCTATTCGGCGGCTAGTTGGAATTGCAACCTGACGATTACGGCTTCACGCACGATGAACGGACTCTGTGCAACGACCGTAGAAAAGTTATTCGCGCACACTTTTCCTTATTATCATTTTAAGTTTTACTGGCATTGCACGTTTCATTAGCAGAAAATATTGAATGGTGATTGAATCTCACCCTGAGATAGTTCTTGACGTATTTCGAGAAGGCGTAGGTATTGATATCGTGAGGCAGTTGGAGACGAAGGTCTAGCAGCGAAACGCTTCCAGGAATGCTCACCAGGTTACGCTCACTGTGCGGCTCATGCCAATCTAAAAAAATTACACGATTCATTAGCAGCAAAACATAAAATCGATTTGTACCTAGAAATGTATCAGCATACTTATATGGAACATTTTTAGTAATTCACAAAACCTATGTACCTATGATTACCTAACAGATCTATAGGCCTACACGTGCGTTCTAAGACGATTTGCAGACGATGAAAGATCATTGTTATTGAATGCGTCGACGTACGTTCAATTTCCCTTAAGAAATTATGTAGACAGTCTAAGTTACATACCACGATCAGTTAATTAATTAATTATGCAGCGTCATTTTGGCCATTTAGTAATCAACGTCAATTTAACACTCGTGTACCACATGTATCGATACAGCACATGCAATTATTTGGTATTCAAATTCATTAAAAAGAAAATTATACAGATCAGCTATATACCACGATCAGTTAATTAATGAATCATGCAGCATTTTGACCATTATGTCATCAACGTCAGTTTAACGCTTGTGTAATCCATGAATCGATAATTATGGTACATTCAATTATCAACCTGAGTATCCGGAGGGTCTTGAGATTTAAAGACCTCTTAGATGAAGCGCAAATGCAATGGCGCTATATAAATCGGACAGTTATGCAATCATAGATGCGATTCGACATTTGCATAGCGCCTTTTGTTAGCGGTGCGTGGTAGACTAGTGGTTAGCGTGCTGGGCTGTCAACCGAGAGGTATGGGGTTCAAATCCCCGCCAAGACAGAAACTTGTGTCGAGATTTCTGCTCCTCCTGAGCCACCTAGCCAGCTCAGCTATAATGAGTACACTGATCACACATTGTCTGTGGAAAGATGAGACGGTGGTGGAGAGGACTGGCCACCAGCCCTCATATGCCGAGGCTAAGAAACTGAAGTCTATGACACTCACCGTCAAGGTTTCGCAATACGTAGAGCAGTTCCTTCGGTGCTTGAGCCATTTCCGTCAAGAGGATTGATTGGAGTGATTGGAGAAGTGGTTGGATTGATTGAAGGAGTGATTGGACTGAGGTTTAAATGAACTGAACTCAATCAAAAATGATCCAAGTTTCAACCGTTTGGGTTCAAGTTCAATCAGAATCTACCATTAGCTGAAAGTAAGAAATCATTTTCTTATGTGCGGCGGCTTTTACGAGATGCAAGGCTAACTGAAAATTATATAGCGCTTTCATGAGCATCAACCGCCGATCGGTGCATGCTTTCGGAATAGCGTGACACGGATCAATT
>OY744610.1:49278953-49306453 GCA_963556255.1 Allolobophora icterica
GATCAATTAAATGACAATGACGAAATCCTATTGGAATGCATAAGAGAGACAGACAGACAGACAGACAGACAGACAGACAGACAGACAGACAGACAGACAGACAGACAGACAGACAGACAGACAGACAGACAGACAGACAGACAGACAGACAGACAGACAGACGGACGGACAGACAGACAGACAGACACAGACAGATAAACACAGACACAGACAGAGGGAGACAGAGACAGAGACAGAGACACAGAGTGACAGAGAGACAAACATACAGACACAGACAGATATTCAGAAACACAGACAGAGACAGAGAGACAGGGACAGACAGACAGACAAACACAGACAGATAGACAGTGACACAGAGAGAGATGGAGACAGAGACAGAAACAGACAGAGAAACATATGGACAAGGAGAAAGAAACAGAAAGAGAGGAAGAAAACACGGATTGTGATGGCCTTGTGCCATTCACAGCACCACCTGCACAGCTAATGTTCTGCTGAATAACAGCCGTTGATGCCCAAAAGCATCACCACAAAGGGCGTGTCCCAATAGTGTACCTGTATCTAAGTTGATTTCTAATGTAAAAAATGACTGCGAAAGGACGTATCTTATTAAAAAAAATGTAGCTAGGCTGATTTCTAAAGCAGTTAACCCAGTAGTAGCTGCGCAATAGCAACGCAGCTTTGTCCTGAGACTCCGAACATGATGCCATTGGTGACTCATCTCGTTTTCTGTGCATTGATTTGCTTGGTTTTAATGACATTTAACATCGTATGGACTGTCGTAGGGAACGTTTTGTAAGGTGCTTAAGAGGCGCTTTAGTAATTACAGCAACTCTTCCTTCTCTCTCTGGTGTCTATGGTAACCGGACTCGGGTCTTTCCTTTGCAGCTCTGGACAACCCCTCTGAAACAATGCAGCGCCCGCGAAGAAGCTGGTGCCCTTTAGAATAGCGCTTTAGACATCTGGAATCTCCGATTACGATCAGTGTCCAGCAGTGCATTTTCAGCCGGAACGCGCCGGAACGGCGTTCCGGCACCTTTTTCAGCAGCTACTAAAAATAATTTATTTATTTTAATAATAAAAACAATAATTTAGTTATTTTAATTTAATTTAAGTGTTTTTGAACTGTTTTCAGTATTTATTGAGACCCCTATCAACTCCCAATCCCGTTTTTCTCGTGATTTTAGCCCGCCCATTGGCCTAATTGTTGCGTTCCGGAACCTATTGTTCCGTTCCGGAACCTTTTTTTTTAGAAAAAAAGCACTGGTGTCCAGACAAATAATACATATACTGGATGTTCTTCAGAGGATACAGTTCAATTCTCACACGAGAGGCCATTTTATTTTTTTAAACATCAAAGCAAGTGGTGAGGGATGACGAACCGTGAGACACTAATGACTTTTCAATCTACGATAGGCGTATACGCTACAATTTAATTGTTAACAAACAAGCACACTAGGAGAGGTTGCCATGAATGAATTGCCATATTATAAACCCATATAAGCTGAATAGGCCTACACTCCCTTAGATTACGTATACACGTAGAAGAGCCACGATGCGTAGTAATCTGATAACAACTCCCATCTGTGTTCTTTGTTAATGAACATTTGGTTACTTGTGTCGTTGATGATAAAAAAAATCTCTGAATAATGAATGGTCAGGTCGACCTCGCGGTGAGTCTTGATGTCAGTCAGTGTGAGATAATTAGTAGCGTGGCTGAGTATTATCAATTTGGATTTATAGAGATCAGAGACGCGACCGCCGTTATTACCGACGTGTGAGAAATATATCAATCAAGAACTGTTTCTCTCAATGGCAATTTCGCGAATCGCACAGTAGAAGGATATCGCTTCCTATGTCTCCTTGTCCTTCTGAATGTTTCTGTCTCTGACTACATCTTTCATTTCTTCGCCTTGTCGGTAGATGGTAGTGTTATATGTTTCCAGTTCCATTTCACTACAGGATAGGCATCTATCTATTTCTTGCCTACCTATATTCATTTGCCTATAATATAGCCTATTACAAAGCGTTTTTCCTTTTCACTTTCATCTCTTACCCTCTCGCCCTAGAATCTCATGTATTTCCGACTGTTTCTGCCTCTCTTTGTCTCTCTCTGTCTCTGTCTCTGTCTCTGTGTCTCTGTCTCTCTCTGTGTCTCTGTCTCTGTCTGTCTCTGTCTGTCTGTCTCTCTCTGTCTCTCTCTCAGTGTAGTTCAACCTCTATGTGACCTTTTGGACCTCTCTGAGTTCAACATGAACCTCTATCTCTATGTTTCCGTTTCTCTCGTTATCTGTACCTCTCTTTATGTTCGCCTGTATGTAAGATAGCGTGATCCGTGACAACCAAATATCAGTTGGTGTTGGTAGCCTATTTTTCTGGATGCAAATACGTCAAATTCACTGCGCGATATCGTCCTGTCCGCTTTATCGCTCAAGTAATTTTTGTAAGAAGTCCTTGAAGCGATGCACTTCCTGTCTTATTTACGTACAGTCAATTAGAAACTTAGCTTTTTTTCGTTAAAATTAATGTTAGCCAATTAAATGAAAAATATAACCAAACTATCGAGCTATAATAATAATAATAATAATAATAATAATAATAATAATAATAATAATAATAATAATAATAATAATAATAATAATAATAATTATAATAGTAATAATAATAATAACACGGACAATTTCTAGAGCGCCGTAACGCGACCATGCCGCTACAAGGGCGCTGTATAGCCATGGGGTCCGCATAAATAATTTTTTTGGGGGGAGGGTGGATAAATTTTTCTAGGTGGGAGCAAAATGACGTTTTTACATAGCTATTCATGAACACAGGAAACGTGACAACTTTAAAAATAAATAATGGTCAATGACTTACATAAATACCGTAATTGTTTTTGCATTAAAAATTGTGTTGGACTGTTGTAATAATCAAAAGATTTTATTTTTTTTCAATATTTGCAAAATCCGAGGGGAGGGTAAATGCCTCCTTGCCCCTCTCCGTGCGCCCATGGCTATAGCCATAGTGCGACCGTACGTTACCTCCCTGAATAACGTACGCGTACCGTACGTACGTTATCGAAAAAATAACGTACGCGTACGTTAAAAATGCCACAAATTTTCTGATCATTCACAAAGAACCTCAATTAAAACTATAGTCTTATAAGCCTTTATAAGGTACCCGTACCGTACGCGCACGTCAAAAATGATCAGTTTAGCTCTACAATATTGGTCTCCCCGTACGCAGGCCTAGTTATTTACGAATGGTACCGACATTTAGTATTACCAATAAAATGACCACTGGCACTGACCATCCTATAAAGTGTGTCGTAAAATCTTAATATTCTTCACACTATGGGGAGGAGGGCTATACATTAGACAGAATATTGGATTTAAAAGTTTGAAAGAAGAGATCACTGAACAGCCACAGATGACTGATGTAATGGTCAAAATTGTTTACGACCGTCAATCACGAATTATTATTGACTTTTCTTGTGCATAATGTTATGTATTTTACTTTCGTCATGAACAGATGTGAACGTACGGTAACGCACAGCATAATAACGTACGCGTACCGTACGTACGTACGGTCGCACCTTGGCTATAGCAACCATTACTTGTCTAGAGATTCCTTAAGGGAAATTGTCGTTTTCATCGAAGTTATTAGAGCCTATGGTTGTCGTCCCAGCCACCTACACCTTCAATATCGTCTTTCTCTCTTAATTTAAAACTTGTTTTTCTTCAGTCTATTGGCGGTTCTTCTTCTTTCATGTTGCCTGCTTCACTGTGCACTTCTGACATTATAAGGAGGGCATTATTAAACTACAGTTGTATTCTGACATAAAGATAATTAGCAACATGTTCATTATTTATCAATTTCTCTTTTATGACGGTATTATTTTCATTAACTTCGGCCTTAATTTACATGTTTCACTGATTATGAGAATTAGTTTACGTGTACCTTGGTAAAGGTTGTTTCAATGATTTGGAGAAATACCTGATAAGCTATAAATCTAGGTTCATATATTTCTAATATTGTCGCCTCTGATTAGCGAACACTGTGAGAGGCGCTTTATAAATGTTCAGATACAATTGTGTATTTTGCGGCACGATGATCTATTCCGTATCGCGCTTGGCCGATATTCTAACGATTATGAGTTCATGCTAACTGCACGAGCTTCTTGTAACAACTTAAAACTTTAACGACGAGAGTGTACTAAAAGTGATTGGGAAACCAATGCAGCTCGTCTTTAAGGTGTTAAACAATAAACAGTTCTTTTTCTGTGGTTGGGCCGACAATATGGAACGAGCTTCTTCAGGAAATGCGCCACCCTCCTTACACTACCTCTTCTCAGTTCCACTCGCTGCTAAAGACAACTCTCTCCATCCTATAGTTTCTTCGTCCTGGGTCGGGAGCGCTTCTTCATTTTCATTCATTCATTTAAAAAATTTAATGTAGCGCTCCCTCAAGTTACCTACTCAGAAGCACTCCCAGCCCAACCACGGTAATATAAACTGGACTTAAGTAACTTATAAAAAAACAAGCGAACTATTCTTAGGCAACAGGCTTATCTGCAATGGGAGTTGATTCCAGATGGAGGGGCCAACCACAGAGAAAGCACGACGCTGCCTAGTTGCGGTGGTAGAACGAGGAACCAAGAGTTCACCCGAAGAAGAAGAGCGAAGGGCTCGGCGGCCAGTCACATGGGAGACAGGACAACAAAGCTCACGTAAGTAAACTGGGGCACAGCCAAGTAGGCAACGCCAGATCAATGCAGCTATTCTATAGTTGATGCTTTGCGAGATGGGAAGCCAGTGTAGTGTGTCACGCATATGGGCTGAGACAGAGGCACGTTTAGGAATGAGACCAATGAGACGCGCAGCAGATCGAAGAACCCGATCAAGACGAGCAAGTAGATATAAAAATTACGGTTCCCCCTTCTTGAAGGGGCGCTATACAAATTTTCATTGATTGAAGCAAGTTGTTGGCGCAAACTTGTCTCGCCTCTAAGGGTCACCTTTCCTGATCTTCCCGTGAAACAACTGCGATCAATAAATAAACAAATAATTTAATTTCTTAATAAATAAATAAATAAATAAATATACACACATACACATACATTTGCGCGCATATACACACAATACTTACATGCATATATGCATTCATATATACATACTATGCATAAATACATAAGTAATATACACACATAGATACACACATAATACATACATGTATGCATATATAAACCTTTCACCTGTGTCAGTGTTATCCAACGGTATTTCATCCATCAACGCTGGATAGAAGAACAGTTCGTTTAACAGGTTGAAATAAACGGCTGGCTATTATTAAGCCAGTCGTTGCGTCAGATCTTTGCCTAAGATTTTTCTAAACGACCTCTACCTAGTTGGACATCTAGAAACAGTAATGGCGCATAGAAAACACAGGTGTAGACTGAACGCCGGGAATGCAACGCAGTGGGTGTAGCCGGTTTTCGAGTGGGTCAAAGTACCGCAACTGAACAACTATCAAGAATGAAGATAGAAAGAAAGAGACGAAGAGAGACAGAGAGACAGAGACAGAGAGACAGAGAGAAGCCTGAGACGCAACCCGATGGTCCTACGAAAGAGCAACTATGCATAATCGCCAAGATATGAAGCCATTAAAAAATCGATACGGTCGCCTGTGGTTATCGCGCCCAAAATTTAATATCTACTTGCTGCTGACGCCCAATGTACATAGGCGTACACTATAGGGGTGGGGGGAGAGCCGGGCACGTCCCCCTATAATTGAGATCGACTATACACCCAATGCAACAAGTGTAGAATGAATAACCAAATGCTTCCCGACCCAATATTTTGGACAAGTTTACGCCAGTGCTCATGTGGCTGGCGGCTGATACGCTCACGGATCTAACTCATATCGCGCTTATTAATTATACAAAATATTTTCAAATTGTTAGGGCCTACTTCACTTCAAGACATTGCTAATACGATGTGCACGCTATTGAAGTGTTTAAATTAGATTAGATTAGATTATGCAAGACTTGAATAGAATTGCCTGTACTAGACTTGAGCAATATGTGAGATAACACATTGCATTTGATTAGATCACGCTAATCTCAAAGCATAATATGTAAGTCACACTACACAGGTGAACCGTAGGCTCGTATGATAGGCAAACATAATCAGTACTCATTTGTTTGCCTGGTTATACCTGGTAGCGACACATTCCTTTTCTGGCTGATGGCCCTTCGTGGCCGATAGTCAGTCACGAGATTGCTATACGTCACCAAGTACCTACCTGTCCAGTGTCGGCGACTTTGATATAAGTCGACACTTCTAGGTCAATGGAAACAGAGCTGCGTTGATAGGCCACTCTCACACGGTCGATACTATTTCACTGCGGAGTTTCCCATCCACTTCTACGCCTTTTGCTTTTGTTTTTGACATCGGGGCGGGGAGATGGTTGAATGGTAACACGCTGGTACGAAGATCAGAAGGACGCGGGTTCGATACCACTGGCCCCATAATGGTTGACCAAGCCTTTTCACTCCCTAGGCTAGGGGACGACTGTAAAATTAGCAGGGCGCATTGCAGGCTGCCATACAGTAAAATCCGTCTCCTGTTAAACACGTTATCATCTGTTACTACTATATCATGCAATCTTACTGCGTACTTGTCAGTTTTAATTCAATAAACGAAATTATTATTATTATTATTATTATTATTATTATTATTATTATTTTTTTTTTTTTTTTATGCCCCAAGGTACATATGATCCCTCGGGGACTTAGATATTAGACTATTTATTGTTATTATTATTATTATTATTATTATTATTATTATTATTATTATTATTATTATTATTATTATTATTATTATTATTATTATTATTATTATTATTATTATTATTATTATTATTATTATTATTATTATTATTATTATTATTATTATAGGTATCATGGATCCCTCAGGATTTGGAAAAAATTATTTAAGAGCAGATTTATTGTCTGGAGGGTCAGGCCTCGTCTTCATGGTTTGAAGGAAATGTACCTTTAAAAGAGACAATTATTATTATTATTATTATTATTATTATTATTATTATTATTATTATTATTATTATTATTATTATTATTATTATTATTATTATTATTATTATTATTATTATTATTATTATTATTATTATTATTATTATTATTATTATTATTATTATTATTATTATTATAACCAACAAACTCATATGCAGACGAATTGTTAAATGTAGCCTATCTAGGGATTCTAGGCTATAGACCGACATTCAGTCCTGGCTGCACGGTCTCCTTGTTGTTCGAGTCCGACGTGCCTAGAACAGATAGAGAGTTTCCAGTTTGCAGGGCAATTGATAGACGCTGCAGCAGATGGCTGGTCTCACGCTGATCTCCTGTAGCTGCTTTTATCTTGGAACCAAGTTCTTGGATAAATTCCAGTGACTCGGCGTGCCAGCTTCCTGAGGTTTCGACTGCAACAGGTATGAAATGGTGCGATTGCGAGATGACAGCATATTTGTTTTCCTTATTGTGGGCTGCTTTTTCCGCTGCGGCACCTGCGTTTTGCGATGTTACATGCTGATACGATGCTGCGAATGTGTCTGGCACCGTGACATCCCACGCTAAGCATCGACCTCTGGCCCAAGGAATTATGGTGACTCCATCAGGCCTTTTGCCGTCAGCTCTGGAGAGGCCATTGGGCTCTTTGATGGCCGGTATTTTGGCTCTGATGAAGGCCCGCCAAATCACGTCGTTGATCATGGCATGTCGTTGTTGCCTTCCAGTTCCCTTGATGCAAGAGAATCCGTGATGGCCATTGGATTCTACTATCGCCCCACATTTACATGTGTGTTTTTCACATAACGCAGTGCCCAGCCGGATGCCGGCTGCTATTCTCAGAACTTCTCCTGGCATCCGTAATCCTGCGATTGTTATGGGTAGTGCTTGAAGCCAGTCTCCTGAGTGTGGTGATTGCGCAGCTAAGAGTCTGGCTTTAGCAGTAGAATCAGTGGCTCTTTCTGAAAGGCCTTCAAGTGCACGCGATATCAGTGCGCTGTCCCATTCTCTTTGTACATGAGCCTTCTGTTCGATGGGAGTAGGCGCGTTCGATCTCAAAGACCACGATCTAGAAGCCTCCTCTACCAATGGATCTGCGACCGTTACGGCGACATCGTGCAGCAGTTGGTCTTGAAGGCTTCGCGTGCCAGCGGCTGATGCCAAAAAGGCGGAAGTTGCCAGCATATCGGCACTACGAATCCCAAGACCACCGTTTCTCACAGGCAAAGACGCCTGGATCCATTGATCGTCGCTCATGTGAATGTTAAGAAGGCTACAGAGTCCCGTTCTCAAGACTTCGTCGAAGTCGCATAGAAGTCCTTTGTTTAGGAAGCAGGCTGAGGTTCTTAATATGTATAGCAGCTTCGGTATGCTTAAGCTGCACCTTAACAGGGTGAATGAGTCGTGTGGGTGTAACATCTCAAGTCTTGTGATGACTTTCTCCAGATCTTCAATCTTTTTCTGAATGGATGTATCGACAGCTCTGCCTGGAAGTAGCGGTGCTCCAAGCAATGTCAAATCTTCAACGGCCACAGTTTCAAACTCGGCTAAGGCCTGACTATTGTTTGTTTCATCATAACTTATAAAAGATGCTTCGCATTTTGCTCGATTCAGCTGTAGACCATACATTGGCGCGAGTTTCTCTATCAAGCTGATGTCGGACTCGACTTTATCAATCGGTCCAGCAAGTGTGAGATCGTCCATATAGCCAATATTTAGTGGGGTTGTCAGACTCTCGAGAAGTGGATGTATCGTCAGGCAGAACTCCAGTGGTCCTAAGGGATCGCCTTGTTGAGTCCCTTCCTCTGACAGAATAGTATGCTGTTTGGTCTGTAGCTGGGGAGCGTAGGCATAGTTGTCAAAGACGTATCTGTATATTTCTGGAGCTTTTGCTGCTATCGCCTCTAACATTGAATCTCTTCTCAGAGCATTGAAGGCATTGGAGAAGTCCAGTTTCACTAAAATATGGTTGTCGGGCATAGACTGCAGGTATCGTCTGGTTGCGTGGACAGCAGCCTCGGCCCCTCCTGAAACTCCCACGCCGATTTGGAGCGGTGACAGACTTCGCGATAGGTATGGAGTGACAACCTGGCAGATACACTTGGCAGCCAGACGCCGCCACGTGTATCCTACTGTGATCGGTCTAATTCCGCCATCCTTTTTCCCAAGTGTTATGAGTCTACCGCCGTATAAAATCTCTGCAATGTGTTTCGGTAGCCCGCCTCTCAATAGTAGATTGACTAGATCGGTAGTAGTCTCCACGAAATCAGTGTCTGTTGCATTGGACAGAAGGTCCTTTAGATGTTGTGGTGTGAAGCCATCTGGTCCTCCGCTAGATGCCGCTGGAAAGGAAGCTATAGCATTGCAAACCATCTTTCCAGAAACCTGTATCGGGTCAAACTTGTCTTCCTGAGGGCATGGCAGTGTCCTCCGGTCATTGTAAGCCTTCGGGTGTTTCTTCTGCAGTTCTTCCATCACTCTAGGTGAATCTTCTACAGGAACATCATCAGAGCATAGCAAACGAAGGGCCCCTTTTATGTCGCCGTCTTCGAGTCTGCTAGACACTGCCTGGGCAAGATATTTGCTCCCATCGTAGATCTTGTCGTTCCTCCTGGTTCGTGTGTCAGATGGCGTGATTTCTTTAGCTACATCAGAGAAGACCATTCCACTATGCCAGGCTTCGATGCGCTGTAGAATTATCTTGCCCAGGTTCCGCTTTTTGCCTCCCCTCTTGGGCTTTGATAGAATTATTGATGGAAATTGGAGTAGATCTTGCCATTTTAAGGGCTTATGTGGTTCTTGTATAACGGCCCTTAGGATCTTGGTAAGTAAGTTCCTACATGCTGTTCTTGTTGCAAGTGGAATGTGTTTCATCAATGGTCTTCTAACCTTTGGATGGGTTAAAATGTCTCGTAACGGCTCACTGCTTATTAGGTTTTCGTCGCTATCATTATCGTACGGACTATCGTCAGAATGCGCTGTGTGTGAAGAGCGGGTCCCTGTTTGCATACCACTAATAGGCGCCTGGTCTGATCCGGGACATGGGTTCCGACGGGGTCCATGGGAGTGTAGTGTGCCTTTAGTACGGTGTAGTTTAAATTCGTTAAAACAAACTGGGCATATGCCAACGTCTTTCGGTGACCGTTGGCTCATGACTTGCGATTAAAAGATGCCTTCTGCCTTTCGGTTTAGCCGGATTGCATTGTTATTATAGATGGACATATGCAGAGGAAGATAATGGAGACATCTGGAGTGGGAGGATTGAAACCGAATGTCAACAAATTATGTTTAAAATGTCAATGAATCAGCGTTTTTATTGCGTTGCTAGGCGACGCGCATTGTGACGTCGTGAGATGTTTTAACTGTTTTACCGTTGTAGATAATGAAGTTGTATTCTGGTTTCCAGTTGTGCATTTCACACATTTTAATTTAAAATCCTGTAAAATCCCTAGCATAACTTCAGAAAATATAAAGATTATCCATGTCCTGGTATCGATAGAAAAACAATGATACTAAAAACGTATTCTGACGAACTCGCGTAACCTTTAAACATTTAAAGCCCCTACGAGAGATAAAATTCCACGACCGACTTGTTCCGTTACGTTACGTCCATTATTATTATTATTATTATTATTATTATTATTATTCCCCGTCGTTTAGTCTTTAGTTTGCTTCATTTATGCGTTCTTGATTTCGAAACCTGAGCATTAATTGAAGCTGGAGAATAATTGAAGATGCCATCCGTCGTTTTGATCAGCACCTTTAACTATTTAGGACTTGCGTCTATATTTCCGTGAGACTAAGACTACATGTACGATAACAAGTGGTTGAAGAAGACCCACGTAGTCGTGTTCTATCGCTTCTAGAGTTGTTTGTTTTTCCATCCAGACAAGATTTATGATGCAGTTAAGTCTCATGCAGTTCAGACCAGTTTAAAGCTATCGAGTTGGACGAACAAAAGTTAAGCTGACGGATGTTCAAGTTGGTATTAAACCCTTGTTCAGTTTCGAAAGAGATCATTACGTTCTTTTTTTCTTGTTCTATCGACAGACGTTAGGCGAGGCATATTGCACATAGTTCGACTTTGTGTTAAGTTAAGCTAACAAATAGGCCTATTGAAATTGGTAGTAAACCGTTATCGAATTTCTGAAGAGATCATTGTGTCTTTTTTTTAATGATAACTATTTTTTCTAACTGTAGGCCTATAGGTTGCTATCTAGTCTGTCAAACCAGCAACAGTTAAACTTGTAGTCGTAAGATATTAATTTTCATTTATTTTTAACACAAAGTCGAACTACGTGCAATATGCTTCGCCTAAAGTTAGTCGATAGAACAAGAAAAAAACACCCGAAAAAAACAATGTGCGCACGAAAGTCTGTCATAAGTTTATCTCAAAGTAATATTGAACGAGATCTGTCTTGTGATGTCTTCTGATTTTCAATATCTACCGACGTATAATTTAATTAGCTTTTGAGGCGTACACTGTCGCATATCGTCAGCCTCGGATTTCGAACTACAAGCAATAGCTGCACTTCAGTTGGTTTCCATGGTAGCAGATTGGTAGAGCGCTCGGCCTTCATGACGGAGAGAACGGGTTCGATCCTCCACTGAGGTTGTCACTCTATGTAGTGATCTTGAGCGAAGTCCTTCACATACAATAGCTCGGCGTCAGTGAAGTTCTATCATATATGTACTTCAGTGAACAGCTGGCCTTCATACAAACCGGCTTTTGACACAGGTCTTACAGTATACTGTTGTCTGCCGTCAATAGATTTATAATGTGAGGCGTCAGCTATCAACTGACTGACATTCAGCCAGCTATCTAAAGCTGACCTTCGTTATGGTTGCTGACATCGACCCGGATAGTGAAGAAGTCATTCTGTTGTCTGACAGTGTTTTGCTCAAGTTTCATATTCACGGTCGTGTTGAGTTTCTCGCCCTTAATTTTCGTACTAGCACTCTGCTACCTCTACAACTGACTTGCCATTGCTACAACTGACTAACCATTGTAACAGCTGACTTACTACTGCTAAAAACTATCGCTACAGCTGACTTACTATTGCCGCAGCTGCCTTACTATTGCTATAACTGACTTACTATCGCTACAACTGACTTGCTATTGTTACAGCTGACTTACTATCGCTACAATTGACTTACTATCGCTACAACTGACTTACTATTGCTTGAACACTACTCTATCACCAGCTCATTACTAACTACGATAACTACTGCGCCGCATCGGGAGACTTCAGTTCAGACGTTAACCACATCAATTGAAGGAGATTGTACATGCTGTAACTGTACATGTTTTCTATAGCTACCGTTTGGCTTCGACCCTGATCATCTTTAAATGAATTGAATGGGGGAGATACTTCACCACCGCTGAAGGTTTTGGATGGGTGACGCGCCATTCAAAGCCCCGTGTATGAGAGTCAACAATAAGCCAACATCGGTAGGCGAACCGACATTTTCACGCACAGCGGTGCATAGGACGTGCGCTTTAACCGATGTAGCTAACCATACCTAGCACGTATACGCTGGAGCAACATAGGTCCATCCTGCTGTAATAACCTTTTTCTTTCATCATTGATGACCGACGGCTTACCACGTCAATTAAAGTAGATCCGTCGTACTGAAGCGGTAGCCAATTGATTGGAGTTCTAGGCCTATACGCGGAGAGTATGAGGTTAAGCATCCTCTGAGAAGGCTACAGGGTAGAGACATTGAGCAAGTCCTTCACTCACAATTGCTCAGCGCCATCCACCGATGCTTAGTCGTTAGATAGTGGCGCTCAACAAATGCAGAAGGAATGAGGATACTGATACGTGGGTCCAACGTGCTGGACAAACTCTACCCATTGTCATGCATAGGTCCCACTCTTTGGCAAGCAACACTGTCGTCTTTTGTTAACAAGCATCTATTTAAATCCCATGGACAGTTATGTTCACAACGCCTTTGAGAGCATCTCAAAATGCGTTTTTGAAAAGTCCAGGTAAATAAACACATACATACATATACGTATATACATACATACATACAAACATACATACTTACATACATGCATACATGCATACATACATACATACATACATACTCACATCATAGATACATCTTACGTATAGTGGCGGTAAACGTGCAAAAGAGATTTCAGCAACAAGTGCAGATCCAGCAGATGAGTGGTAGCATGTTTCAAAAATGCCACAGCTCTAACCTCAAAACGAAAGAATCCTTTGACATACCAGGTCAGGCAATGACATTGTTTGTATATTCAAGATTGTCGCACGCCCCAGGCTTAGTAAACAAACCTCTGGACTTGGTAAAGAAAAGTTGTTTTGTAGACGATGAAGTATTTATAACTGAAGGTTAACCAAGATCGGTAGTTCTCGAGTGTAACACTTCTCGACAGGTTTTCTATGCAGTTCTCAAGCTTCGAACTGTTCTATTCACAAGATTTTCGAATATCTCTTGCAAAGCACAGGTGGCTGGCGAATTTTACTGATAAAAATCAAACTTGTAGTATAATCGAAGGCTGTCGTAGATCATATAGCTGATAAAATCGTTATTATCAGCGCTGAAGAACAATAAGCCAATGACAAGGGCCGCGCTCCGCAAGCAACTTCAATTGCGTGCTTCACACGACCAGCATATTGGCTTTGGCCTATGTTTAAGTACCTACAGCGTGTATGCAGTTGAACCCAGCGAAATCTACAAGCACGGTTAGGCTAGCAGTGTTGACCGCTATATATAGAATTTGTACGCATTACTCAACACTTACCATATTACAATTATGCAGGTTTTGGCACACGGTAGGAGATTGGCACTGTAACGCGTGGAGTACAGGCTTGAGTCTCCTCTTATGATATATGGTTACTGTGCGGGATCGATTGATGCTTGGTCAATAAACGGTAGCGCTTAATAAAACATACAGCTGAATCTATGGTTTAAATACAAGTGACCTCGATTGTTGTACTCTGGCAGTGTCAGTCCAAAGCATGGAGAAAGGAGGAGGGCGACGCTAATCCTCTTTGTGATGACACAGTGTCGTTAAACAGCAACTGACTACAGATTTAGATGTTAGGCTTAGTTGAGAGCGACCTAGATTATTATTGCCTCTGAGAAGGCTACCGTGATTTGAAATTACTGTGTGATAAACATACAGTAAATGGTTAAAATATGTATAATTATTCATAGATCTGGATGTACTACTGCACAATCACTACCTTCCACGTTTCTGGAGTTTGGGGCATTTCTTTATTGGCTTCGATTCACGCTTGATGGTCAATGTTACTTTGAATGGAAATAGAAGTGAGACAGAGGTGACCCTGCCAGCAACTTGTAACCTGAACGCTTATTTTGATGATCAATAAAGCATAACAAGCATAACACACGTACTCATACATACACATATATACGTACATGCATACATACATGCATACACATACATACATACATACATACATACATACATACACACATACATACATACATACGCATAATATTATATACATAAATATGCGCATATATGCATTCATACATATATACATACATAATATACATACATACATATATACCTACTTGCAAACATGCATAAAAAAGTCATAGATACATACATACAGACAGATACATACATACACACATACACACACATACATACATACATACATACATACATGCAGACAAACACATACATACACACATACATACATACATGGCCCACACTGTCATCCGGTAATACTTTAGCAACGTCGCCATCTAGGGAATATTTTCCCACTTGCTGCAGGCAACAACCAGAATCTCGCGAACGGCTGAACATTGAACAATACGGATGTCATTAGAGAAGAGCCCTATCATTTGAACGGAACAATCACAAGCCATGTCTATTATCACTCTCCTCCATTGTCCTCTGGTTGTCCAGAAGGGAGATCACGATCGCCTAACTCATTTCCTTAAAACATTGTAATTGACCAACAGGTTCTAATGCCACCCACAATCATTCCACCTACTCAGTCGGTGATCGGCGCTACACTTATTTTCCTTTTCTAACGTCTTAAGAAAGTGTGCAATATCTCTGTCAAAGATTTCAAAAGGCAGATCCGAAAGGACAAAGTCCCGCTTAATGGAGCCGTCTATTATAATCATAAATTGTATTGTTAATTCTAGAATTAATTATCACTGCTCATCTTTTAATTTTCCAATTGCCATCTTTGTCTATATAACTTTAGATATCTGCGTAGGCCCTAATAATTGTAGGCCCACCATTATAATTATATTTAATAAAAATATAATAGGCCTAATAATCATTATTAATATTCGCAATATAACCATAACCATTGGTCCAGTCAGACAATAAACAAGACATTTCAAGTATGTTACACGTATGTAAATGAGGTTATCTGGGTACAGTAAGGAATGAACCCTAAAAGGATCAAAGTCCCGCCTAGCAGGGTCACCTTTACATTTATTGACGATGCCGCGGCTGGTTTGGTTAATTTACACATGGGATCAATAAAGCTTATATAGTTCACTAGGGCACACATAATTATTAGATAATTAAATTTGCCGCCAAGTACCCAGCTACATAGGTCTATGTATACGTTATGACTTCCAATGTTTCCTTCCGTTTATTACCCAGTCGTGAACATATGACGCTGCATCACTGGGATGAAAGAGTAGAAAAGGCGCTATAGAAATGGACGAGGCAACGGAGAAGCAGAAGTATTAGGAAGACAGCAGCTAAGGCGGTGGTTGAACCTCTGTTTACATCGAGGCTTACCACCGGAGGCTGACGCTGGTTAGATGATTAGACACGTTCAGCTTAGATTTTGAAGCCCTATCCGTTAATGCTCTAAAAGCAATATCGCCGCGTCTGTTCTCTAATATTAAGCTAAAAATAAGAACAGGTGTATAAAGGAAAACACAACACTGCATTCCATTACAATGTATTTCGCTTTTAGATGTCCTACTATGTACGTATGTATTTTTGTATGTTCTTTATAGGCCTATGTATTTGTGTATGTATTTCTCTATGGTAGTGTTTCTTCCTCCTTCTCCCATCTTAAATACACGCATCCTCGGTCTGACCTCCCCCAGACTCTGACCTGGCACCGGAACGGACAAGGCGGACATGGCTATTGCGGACTTAATTTGATATAGCGCCGGTGAACAAGCTGGACTCCCTGACGTGGCTTTTGTGTGGCGCTGAGAAATTTCGTAGATTTACATTTACATTATATTTACATTTAAACCTTGCTTTTTCTCTCGGGGTCTCTCGCACTGAAAGACCTTCTGAATAGTTCATGCTGATAGAAGTGCTTAAGAAATACTACAATACAATACAATACAATACAATACAATACAATACAACACAATGCAAGTATATATATGTATGTATGCATTTATGTATGTTTTTGTATGTATTTGTCAATGTATGTACGTATTTATGTATGTATGTATATATGTATGTACTATGTAACTATATATGTATTTATGTATGTATGTAGGCTATATATGTATGTACTATGTAACTATATATGTATTTATGTATGTTTTATGTGTAGTTGTGAAATTATGTCCGTATTTATGTATGTGTGTATTTATGTATGTTTTATTTGTATATGTGAATTTATGTATGTATTTATGTATATCTGAACACACAATTCACCCTCAAGCGACGTCATGTATATCTGCGGAGGCATACAGACTGATACCAGACAAACGGAAAGACAGACAACCAGACAGACAACTAGAGAGACAGCCCATCAAACAGTGAGACAGACAAACACAGCCACACAGTCACCCAGACATATAAACACATAGATAGAGATGTTTTATTATTGTTTAATTGCGCTTATAAAGACCGTACATCAGCATCATTGCTCACGTAGATTGAGCAAACCAACAAAGAGACAAAGAGAGAGACACACCGATCCAAACAGAAGGATATACAGACGGACAGACGCAGGGACAAATACGTCAGCCATAGCGACCATCCTGCTACATATTCGTCTATGAGAACCTTTAAATACGATCAACGTTCCAGATCGTGCGCCTGCTTCTTCCTAATCGAAGTCATTTACAAAATTCCGGCGACCACAAAAATGGCATTCTATACGTGATTTTATCGGAACTGAACGGCTACAATCAGCCTCAGTGTATGTATGAATGCATTATTCATTCATTCGAGGATTTATATAGCGCCTCTTCAAGGGAACTGTTCAGAGGCGTAAATTATGTGTGTATGTATGTATATGTATGCATTCATATACATATTTGTGTATGTACTGATAAATGTAGGTACTTATGTTGGCTGGCATGTGCGTATATATGTATGTATGAACGTAAGTATTTATGTATTTAGAGATGCGTGTATGTATTTACATGTGTAACTATGTATGTATGTATGTAGGCATGCATCTGTGTACGTATATATGTATATATGTGTATGTATGTATGCGTGTATGTATGTATGTATGTATATATGTATGCAGCTATGCATGTATGTATAAGTACCTCTATGAAGTACTTAAACGCGTTGTATTGTCTTATTACGTACCTGCACAATGTCATGTTATTATACATGTGTATATATAAGAATGTATGCTCATGGGCGTCTGCAAAAATTTTAGTGGGGGAATTTTTGCTGGGGGTAAAATTTTTGTAGGGGGAGCAAAATGATGTTTTACATAGAATAGCTTATTCATGAACACATAACATGTGACAACTTTAAAAATAAATATTGGTCAAGGACTTTACCTAAATAGTTGTTTTCTCGCATTGAAAATCGTATTGGGACTGTTGTAATAATTGTAATAATCTAAAGATATAATTTTTGTAAAATATGCGCAAAATCCGGGGGAGGGGAAAGCGGGGCGGCAAATGCCATCATTGCCCCCCGGACGCCCATGTGTATGCTTCTATATGTACTTGCATTTTGTATATAATGTACATCTTTCTTATTCAATCAATTCAATTTAAATTCAACCAAAACAAAGTTCATGTTACAATTTCTTATAGCAGTTCATGTGTGTCAACGGGTAAACAACAATGAAAAGTTCTGTTCCGTTGGCATGGTCACCCCTTTCTCTAAACGGTCGAAATCGACCGCATTCCTTGTGCCAAAGTTGATGGAATTCAACGAGAAACAGACGCGGGTCGCTACACCGTTACCACACGTTCGAGGAACGACTTCTACTGGATTTTCGAATGAAACTGCGAATCAGCGTTTTTTGTACAGCGCTGCGCTGTCTCTGACCCCAGGAGCAAAAGGTCCTGACTCACAAATCTCTCGTCTACGCGGCAGTCGCCATTGAGCGTGGTCGACCGGGGGCCGCAGGGCTGTTTCCTGCCGGAATGGCGGGTCTAGATGGGCAGGCACGATATATAAGTCAATTCTCCTTTCTCGTGCGTCGTGTCCGTTTGCATAGAGGCCGTGTCTCCGACGCAGGATGGGCGTCCAATAAACAGTACTGAATGGTCAGTACGCATGGCTGGTCAAGCAGGACATAGAGAAATGCTACCAGCCGGACACGTGGTCAGTTTATTCGCTTCTGTAGCACCGCAATGTCAATTCAAAACGGTCAACAATGGGCGCAAAAAGATGAGTGGAAAAACAGTCTTGGTCAGAGCAAGATCCTGCAATGACTCGATTTCCTTACACGTGAACGATTTACTGCACTACAATACGTCGCATTACTATTATATATCGCATTTCATCCAAAAAGTGCAGTAAAATAAATCAGAAGTTTAGTTGGCACATTGATAATAGCACGAAAGCATTCTTTTGCTTGCAAGCGCACATTCACGCATACACACAAAGATACGCACATGCATATTTACACATACAACACTGTTATACCATACAGCCGGGAGACGAGCTGAAGACTGAGACGGAGGGAAGTCGTAGAAACAGCAGCGTTCCGGAGAGGGTCATTTCATTGTTCCAGTTTCAAGTCAACCTTGTCGGCGATTGTTGCGTTCTGCTAGCCGTGGAGATATGCAGGTGTTGCGCTTCGTGCCTTTTCATGTATTGGACCATCCTCGTGGAACAGTCTTCCAATACATTTACGTTCTGTGGCACTCGGCCACGTGGTGCAACAAACATTCTCAAACTGTCTTAAAACGCAGTTGTTAGGATCAGTTAGATAGTGATGCGTGCAGAGCTTTTGTGAGGCAAATAAAGGCGCTGTATTAAGCAGTGTTAATCTAGACGTCTTTTGGGGGGATAAATTCCCCCCCCCCAGGATCGAAGTTTCCCCCCAGAACTCAGCAATATTGTAAGGCAGACACCTTTTTGGGGGGAAATCCCCCCCCCAGAAACTTGTTTCCCCTCCCCAGAACAGGGGGACTAGATTACACACTGTATATTAAGTATGTTGATACATCTATGATAGACACTATATCCTTTTCACATATTCATACAAAATCACATATTACATAATTATGTGATATGTTACAATACCGGAGCAATTATCCCTGCACAGTGAGGCGATTAGCATATTACATAGTAACATATTTCATATCTATAACATAAGGTTATATGAAATGAAATATGATACAAAGGTTTGAATCATTACATGGGAGACACGTTAACAGTCGACAATATATACAACCTATTAGATCAGGGTGGCGAACCCTTTTTAAGGCGCGTGCCAAAATGCTGATAAATCATTTTAAAAAATACCGTCGCGTGACCTTCGGAAAATTGCACAGTATATAATTATTTTTCTCATATAGGTTTTAGTTTAAAAAAAGTAAAAATTAAATTAAAGACGTTATTTTAAAGATCGTTTTTGAATGGTGCTAAATAAAGTCCTTCAAAAAAGAAAATGTGGATTCCTACAGGGATTTTGTATTTCTAAGTTTGAAATTTTGGGGGACGCTCTGAATTCCGCGTGCCCAACAAATTTGAAACGCGTGCCACCTTTGGGCACGCGTGCCATAGGTTCATCATCCCTGTACTAGATGAAGCCGACTACATAAGGTGTTCCATAGATCGTTGGGCGTAGAGTACGGGTCCGAGCATTACCTGCGACGGTTGCTTTGTAGGAACCTTGAGCTAGTCCTTCACTCGCAATTGCTCAGCGCCATCGATTGACGCTTTTTCATTTGATGGTAACGCTTGATAAAGGCGTAATAAATAAATAAATAAATAAATAAATAAATAAATAAATAAATAAATAAAATGAAAAGTCTTTTAAAATCTTCTTTTTTTTACAAAAAAGGCTTCTAACAGATCTAAAATATGAGGAGACACAATAAATAGACTTAAGATTTTATTGCACTACGTATGAATTAGTAAACTGTGAAAGTAGACTTCAGAACACAATATTATATGTATAAATAAATAAGTAAATATATATATATATATATATATATATATATTATAGGCTGCCCATTAATATATTATATAATAGCTTTTCAGTGAGAATGCTGCATCCGTAAACAGGCAACAGGTCTTTGTATTATACAGATCTATTCAGGCGTTGGTTTCTGGAGCGAGTTGCAGCTATAAGCGCATTTTAATAGAATGTTGTATTTTCTTTATAGATGACCTCTGACCTCGAAGAGCAGAAGGCGCTCTCGAGGCATGAACTCATCTCAATGCTGTCAGTTTTTTCAGGCCAAATGATCCATCGAATCCACTCCCATCCATAACACCCCTCGCACCAATCAAAGACTTTCACCACCAGATGGCACGGTTCCTTGGATCGAAGAGACCTATTGACTGGCCTTTTGAATGACTTTCTGACTGGCCTTTGACTGACCTCTTTGGTCACGACTGGCTCTGTTTAATGGATTGGTTTCGCCGAGTATGGCTTTCCATATATGATTGGTGTGCTATGAAACCAGGGCGATGGAAGTCTTTGGACTAGATCGGAATGTTTTAGTGCTACATAAATAAGCTTACAAGCTGACCAACTTACCGACTTACCCTTCCTACTAGGCTATTTATATTTCTTATTTACTTTACCTTATTTACTCACTTAGACGTAATTTTTTCATTTTTCTTAATTACACATTTGCTCATTTTCTCAACGACACCAAAACAGTTTATGACGTATGCTTTAATATTTCCTGTTGCAAACAATATCGTACCAAATTTCCATAGGCCTACACGTGACCCTAATTATTCAATCTTTAGACCTAATCTTTGACTAATCGTTAGGCCTGATCTTTAACCAATCTTTACTTTAGGCCTAAGTTTTAACCAGTCTTTAGGCCTATTCTTTAGCCAATAATCTGTAGGCCAAATCATTAACCAATCTTTAGGTCTAACCTTTAACGAATCCTTAGACCTAATCCTTAACCAATTTTAGGCCTAATCTTTGAGCAATCTTTAGACCTAATCTTTAGCCACTTTTAAGCCTGATCTTTAGCCGATCTTTAGACCTAATCTTTAGTCAGTCTGTAGGCCTAATCTTTAGCCAATCTTTATGCTTAATATTTACCCAATCTTTAGACCTAATCTTTAGCCAATCTTTAGGTCTAATCTTTGAGCAATCTTTAGACCTAATCTTTAGCCAATCTTTAGGTGTAGTCTTTGACCAATCTTTAGACCTGCCTTAACAGTGCAGCTTAAAATGACATCTAAACTTGGTGCCACATGAGTCGAGTGTTTGAAGTCAGCCATATTAATTTACTTTGAAAAACGCACACGCATGATTTAACATATATATATATATATATATATATATATATATATATATATATATATATATATATATATATATATATATATATATATATATATATATATATATATATATATATATATATATATATATATATATATATATATATATATATATATATATATATATATATATAGCATATACGCTCGTATGCATATAGTTTATTTCTTCAATAGTTGGCTCTATGTCGACTGACCCAGAGGTGGAAGGTCGAAGATATATCGGCTCTTGCTCGTGGCCTTGTTTGTTTACCAACAGATAAACGGTTCACCGGGGTCTCTAAACCGCCCAACACCCGTCAATATTTACCCCCCGAACAGATATACGGTCCCTGTGAACCCTGGCGGGTCACTTTGCTGGTGGAATAGGGGCTGCAAACGCAGCATGTGAGTATGAGGATTTCAGATAAGGGACGGGGGTGAATACTGCAGGTAACTGAAGATTGCCCGCTAGAGAGACTGAAGTGTTTGCGAAGAACTGAAACGTTGAAGTGTACCCCAAGTGATGTCCAGTCAGACTGTCCGAAATGTCGACACAGGCCGCGACATTTGCGATACAAGCATCTGACAATTTGAAGAATTGTAACTTCTGAATTAAAACGAAATTTTTCGAGAAGAAGTTTCAGATTTCTTCACATAAATTCTGTTCTTATATCAATCGTAATTATTTGGAAACTGCTGTTACAGTAGATGTTGAGTTGTACTGTAGACTTTTTTCTGATTTCGTTTTGAAACTTGATGAGCTAACGACGAAATCTGGTAAGATCTTATGAGAATATTTCGTATGCACTGAGTACATTATCGTTAAAATTATATTATTATTAAAAACAGTTTAAACATACCTAGGCCTACCATGTAACCATTACAGCTGACAGTTGACAGTGTAAATCATCCCAGAAGTAGCTTGCTACTGATTATGCCATATAAATTGTCGTACTTACAACTGCAATTGCTGTATTGTGGGACACTTCGTTAGAGCGCTCGCTTTGCAACGTGGCGCGTACGGGTATGAGTCATTAAGTTATCGCCATGTGCTTCTCGTTAATCGTCTTTCTGCCTCGATATATGACCACAGCAGATGTCTGCGAAATATATTTATTATGTCTCTGCAAAGCTCCAACCAGCGGGAGACTTTCTTATATGCTTAGCGGGTTATCTGGGTTTATTACGAATTTATTACGATTTTATAAACTTACATGGAACTCATACATGATCCGCTGCATAATAAGCACGTGCTTTTGTGGACTATTATAACAAGGGCGTGTCATAATAGCCGTTGGGAAATCACCTGGTGATTCGTTCACGATGGCTTCATCCAATTAGATATTGCAGACTGAGAACCTCTTGCCAGTAAAGGTAATCGTAATCGTAATGGTAAGGTCCACATTTCTAAATTGCTAATCTGAAGCTAGGCGCAGAGCACCAGCTTATTTACGAGCGCTGCGTCGTATCAGGTGGATTGTCCACAGATCGATATCCATTGGAGGTCCGAGTCCGGTTTGCCAGAGAGACCAGAGAGAAGCAGAGCAGCTGTAATGGCTGGTTTCGTTGAGGACGAGAAAGGTTGGAAGGCGGAGTATCGGATGGATTAGGATAGGAAGGTAAACTCTACTTGAAAGCAACAGAGATTGGTAGGCCAAGCAAATCCATGGATTCTGCGGCATATGATATGTCGACTAGCAGCTTTGCAAAGTAGGCCTAATTAATGTTCACACGTCTTTACTTCCTTAATTTCTTTTGTACTCACGCATATCACAATCATTATAACCTTTTATTTATTTCACCCCAATTTTTTTTATCTCACACCAATGTATTTACTTATTTTGCCCCAAACTAATTAGTTGCATTGCACAAAAGGTAATTATTTCACAGCAAACTCAAGTATATATATATATATATATATATATATATATATATATATATATGCGTGTAACTATAATTATGTAATTGAAGGGAAAAGAAACAAAGGCAGACCAAGACTATACACTGGATAGATAATGTAAATGAGGACATAACATCACTTGGAAAAACACTAAGAGGGCAATGGACTTGACAAATGACCGAGGACAATGAGGATTATTTATTCGCACCCATCCCCGCCAAATGTCTGGCGTCAGGAACTGATGATGATGATGATAATGATGATGATGATGATGACGACGACGACGACGACGATGATGATGATGATGATGATGATGATGATGATGATGATGATGATGATGATGATGATGATGATGATGATGATGATGATGATGATGTAATTGAAATTTGATATAGTGTTACATGTCATCAGAGAGACCCGAATGCGTATATTATATATCATATGCGTTCAACTATATAGTCCTTGCTCCCACTTGTCATCTGACAATGCCTTTCATACGATGTTCTCTCCATCTCCTCCTTGTCTCCTTCTTCGTATAATCCGGAGTAGTTGCTAAAGGGTCTTAACCAGTGCAGTCACCCAAATCAAAAGGTCTTAACCAGTGCAGTCTCTCTAAACATAGTGTCTCTTCCAGCGCATGTAATAGAAACCTCCACATCCGCCCCTCCCCTCCACCCTCTCACCCCTCTCCTTCACCCTCCCTCCCTTCCCCTCAACCCTTCCCTCTCACACCTCGACTCCTCCATCCACCCCTCCCTCATTATATTTAACATAATTATAAGCTGTAGTTTTGAGCGGCTTATTTGGAATTGGAGGTGCTATTGGCGCAGCCTTTTTGAAAGGCGTATGTTGTAAAAACTTTATTTCTTGTAGCAAGTTTAAAAAATAAAATTTTTATTATTTAAATTATATTGTAAATTCAGCTATTTTATATTTTAGCACGTATTAACGGTTGTTGGCCTACACTTGCCAGACTTATCTGTATGCTCCATTTACACAGCATATCGTTGCCACTGAGAAAGAAGTGCTCTTTGTGCATTTTATTCCAGAGACACTAAGTTAAGATAGATTGCACTGGTTAAGACCCTATGCTTTAGGTGACTGCATTTGTTTTAAGACTTTTTATCAACTATTATCCTGCTATCGTTCTGATTTAATCTTCCGGTTCTTTCTCTTGATCTTTTTCGACCGTTCTTTGCATATGTTTTCTCACTGTTCTTCCCTACTCCAATCATCATCCCACGTCTGTATCTTTCCACAGCTTTAATTCCACTTTCGCTCGTTTCCTCTCTTTTCCACCTCTCCTTTATCATCTTTATTTTCCAGTATGGCGTCACAGGACCCGCATAAACCATCCGACCACTTTCTCCATTCTCCCATAAGTTATCCCTCATCTGAATCCTTCACCATGCCTCTTGCTCATTCCTCCACTTCTTACTAGTTCCATCAAAGTCTTCAAATTTCGTTTTCTTGTCGCCTCTTTCACCCTGCTGTCATCCATCGTTGCTTTTCCAATCAGCTCCAGCTTCGCCCATCTCAACCACCTGTCATCGTTGCCCGAGACCCGCCACCTGGAACAGAAGGACGGGTGGATGGGTGGACGG
Organism: Allolobophora icterica; assembly: GCA_963556255.1. Classification (NCBI taxonomy): domain Eukaryota; kingdom Metazoa; phylum Annelida; class Clitellata; order Crassiclitellata; family Lumbricidae; genus Allolobophora; species Allolobophora icterica. The sequence goes on from OY744610.1 coordinate 49,304,201, forward strand.
ACGGACGGACGAGCAGAGGGACGGGTGAAAGGTCTGATAGAATGAAAGGATGGACGGTAGGACATATGGAAGAAAGGACTGATGGAAGCATGATGGAAGTACGGATGGAAGGACGGATGAAAGGACCGAAAGAAGGAAAGGACTGATGGAAGGACGGATGGAAGGACGGAAGGAAGGACGGATGAAAGGACTGAAAGAAGGAAAGGACTGATGGAAGGACGGATGGAAGGACGAAAGGAAGGACGGATGAAAGGACTGAAAGAAGGAAAGGACTGATGGAAGGACGGATGAAAGGTCGAATGCAAGGACGGATGAAAGGACTGAAAGAATGAAAGGACTTATGGAAGGACGGATGGAAGGACGAATGGAAGGACTGAAAGAAGGAAAGGATTGATGGAAGTACGGATAGAAGGACGGATGGAAGTACGGATGAAAAGACGGAAGGAAGGACGGATGAAAGGACTGAAAGAAGGAAAGGATTGATGGAAGTACGGATAGAAGGACGGATGGAAGGACGGATGAAAAGACGGATGGAAGGACGGATGAAAGGACTGAAAGAAGGAAAGGACTGAAAGAAGGAAAGTACTGATGGAAGGACGGATGGAAGGACGGCCGGAAGGTCAGAAGGACGTATGTACGAGTGGGCAGACTGACGTACGAACGGACGGATAGATGAACGGGCGGAGGGGGTAAGATCTGGGAATGAGATGGTTGGCGTCCGGGGGTGGAAAGCAGGCGACTGACGCGATGCGAGCGTTGTTCCCTAGGCGACATAAACGCCTTGGATGAGCTGTGGCGATGAGCGTTGAGCGTGTAACGCCAGTGGCGCAGTGCAGGTGAACGACTCAGTGACAGGCCAATGGTACGGAAGAAACAACGCCGACCGACACACCAACGAACCGACCGACCAGCGCTGATTTATCTAGCGGCCGTATAGGCATTACGACGGATTGCTAGCACGCTGATATCGGCAGACGCACGAGACCGTTGCACCGGGTGGAGTAAGATTGAGGCCAATGTTGCAAAATGGCGAATATATTAATGATATGTGAAGGCAGACGGCTATGGGATACATTAGGATGCCAATGAGGAGAGTTAAGACACTGACAAAGATGATGATGATGATGATGATGATGATGATGATGATGATGATGATGATGATGATGATGATGATGATGATGATGATGATGATAACTGTACTGATGATAATTATGGTGAGTGTGATGTGATCGCAGGATAATGGTGATAACGTCTCAAGAGCGCCTCTGATTAGCGAACACTGTGAGAGGCGCTTTATAAATGTTCAGATACAATACAATACAATACAACGATGAGATGATGATTGATGTCGATGATGATAACGACGACGATGTGACTACTGATGATGTTTGCAGATGATGATAGCAACTGACACTAACTATATGAGAAAATCTCCAGTTGATTGAAAATAATCGCCTGAGCATTGTAGATTCACAAGGGCGCCCGCAGCTTGACGCACTGGACGCACGTGCGTCCAATCACCAAATCAAAACCCTGCAAGGAACAGGCATCCCATCGATATTTTTGTCAAAAGGCAATACAGCATGTCAAATCATTAGATTTTATCTAAATTGAATTTTGTTTGTTACGCTTGTCACTACTCACTACTCTGTCTACGGCAGTTATTTCAATTTTCCTACTTATATCTTTGGCAGCAAAGCGGACAAGCGGCAAGATTATTTGTTTACTAGAGGGCCGTGCGTCCATCGTTGTACAGGCTCTGCAGATTCATAATAATTACGTCCATTTGCAAATGCCACTGCTGGTCATAGTTAGTAAGAAACACCAGTAATTTTAAGCACATATGTGTTTAGGAAAAGGGACAATTTAACAGTGGTTGAGGTATTGTATTTGTATTGATTTTTAATTAGTAAGTCTTAATTAACAACTTCTAATGCACAATCGATGGCACACCAACACCAGGCCACAGATCAGATCCATATCCAGAATGTCAGTCCGCTAAGGCAGAGAGGCAGCCTACGGTGGATAAGGAATTTGGAGAAGATCAGATACAAAATTGTGGTGGCAAATTTCAGAAATAAAAGACTACTTTTGAGGCACCAAAATTTCTAATGACCTTAATTATAGTTCTCGCTACAATGGGAATCCACTATTCATTTTAAAAATCGGCGAAATACTGATCACCTTTTTCTCTTTTAATCTTTGGCCACAACTTAGACGAATTTTCTTCACTTTTGGTTCCTTGACTTTCAT
>OY744610.1:49311453-49331453 GCA_963556255.1 Allolobophora icterica
TAAAAGAATCTTCATCATCATCATCACCATCGTCGTCGTCCTGATCATCATCATCACATTCATAATTATTGTTTTCATCACCATGATCATGATAATGATCATGATCATCATGGTTATCATCATAATCATAATCATCGCTTTCATCATCATCATCATCGTCGTCGTCGTCGTCATCATCATCATCCTCGTAATCATCGCTTTCATCATCATCACATGGTCATGATCATGATCATCATCATGATCATCATCGCCATCATTGATTGATTACCATCATCATCATCATCATCATCATCATCATCATCATCATCATCATCATCATCATCATCATCATCATCATCATCATCATCATCATCATCATCATCATCATCATCATCATCATCATCATCATCATCATCATCATCATCATCATCATCATCATCATCATCATCATCATCATCATCATCATCATCATCATCATCATCATCATCATCATCATCATCATCATCATTGTCATCATTGTCATCATTAACAACGTTAATATCATTGTCATCAACGTTATCATCATCATCATCATCGTCGTCGTCATCATCATCATCATCATCATCATCACCTAGTATTATTTGTCATTCGAAACCGCTGCCTCCCTACACAGACCGTTTCTCACCAGCGTCGATGATTAGTCGTCGATTAGCGCAATGCATGTCTATCACTTCATTAGAGCGCTCGACCATCGCATTTAGTAACGTAATATTTCCCCCGAACCGCGGCCCCTAAGCCGCTAGAAATCCCCCGACATGGAAACGCGCCGACGTCGTTAAGCGCCGGTCGGGACGTTTAACCGCGGCTCCGTTTAATCGCAACTGCCAGAATGATTTGCGATTTCATCGTTCGTCTCTCGACCGCCAGTCCGGGCCTGACACTGCCAATGCGTTTCAGTGTCAGTGGCTCAGTGGCAGTGTCGGACGCAATCGACAGGTAATCTCGTCAACGCGTCGCGGATACAGTTTATTAGATTTTCAGCGGAAGGCGAGACGAATAGGCGCACACGTATCGAATCAATCGCTTTTTCGGCTGTAGATATATCTTAAATGGATCTGTCTAATGGCGGATTCGGTGTTCTCCGCAGGGGACTCGCGCTGTACGCCGCCGCCGCTGCCCGTCGGTGAGATACCACTCCTCGCCGTGTGCGGCCGAGCGGCTGAGAGCGATCGATACATCGGCTGAGAGCTAGTCAGAAAAAGTCAGCGTGCTCATCGTGCTGCAGACGTTGATGAGTCTACGAGGCAAATCGTCGGCGTCAGTCATGCGTGACGGTGAGCGATGCGTGTCACCGACGCTTCTACTGTTCGTCCTGGTCGGCTGGATCGTTGCGAATGGCGCCGTCGCGTCTAGTCAGGACGAGGAACCGATTGTCTTGCGTTATCGCATCGACGAGGAGCTACCTTCCGGGTCCTACGTCGCCGACCTTATCCACGACTCCGGGATCCGAGGTCGATACAACGACTCCATCATGCAGCAGTTGGAGTACCACGTTCTCGCCCGTCCGATTCCCTTCCTGACGGTTGGAATAGCGGACGGGGTCGTCCGGACCAAGGGTCGACTGGATCGCGAGTCGATGCTGCACTGTCGGGCGAAGCCCTTCTGTGAGGTCAGCCTTGATGTTGCCGTTAAACCAGTCCAGTTCTTTCAGATACTTCGCGTTGCTGTCGAGATCGGCGACATTAACGACAACGTTCCCTACTTCCGCGACCCAAGCGTCTACCTCTCGATCCTCGAGTCAGCTCCCCTCGGCAGCGCCTACGCCCTTCCGGCGGCCGTCGACCCAGACAGTCCGGTCTTCGGCGTCCAGAAGTATTCCCTCTATCCGGAACTGCTGCGTACTTTCCGGCTTCAGGTCGACGCGAAGGTCGATGGGACTTCTGAGGCGCGACTGACGGTGGCCAGGACTCTCGACCGAGAGATCGTGTCGCACTATCGGCTGAGACTGGCTGCCTGCGACGGGGGAGCGCAGTCGCAGTGCGGACACCTGGACGTCGTCGTTGTAGTGATGGACTCGAACGACAACCAGCCTGTATTCGACTACCGGAACTACTCGGCTGTGGTACCCGAGGACGTCCCAGTTGGAACGCTGATTCTTCAGGTGAAGGCCACAGATGCGGACAGCGGACTGAACGGAGAAATCGTCTACGGTCTATCAGAGCAGACCCGGAAGCTTTACGGTATGACCTTTGACATCGATAACAGAACAGGCGAACTGCGCAGCGCCGTGACCCTTGACCGCGAAACCACTTCCATCTACCATTTAGTTGTCACTGCTAGCGATCGCGGACCGGATGGCGTGACGTCAGAAGTGACGGTCGTCATACGCGTCGATGACGTCAACGACAACGCTCCAGTCATCGCTGTCAACACACTGACTTACGGCACTGACGCCACTCCTGACAAGGCGACGGCAGAAGTGAGCGAGGACTCACCGGTGGGAACCTTCGTCGCTCATCTATCGGCCAGCGACGCCGACGTTGGCGGAAACTCACGAGTCACGTGTCAGGTGCTGAACGACAGCTTCCGGTTGGTATGGATTGAGGGAACGACGGAGTTTCAACTGCAGACGAACCGCGCGTTTGATCGAGAGACGGAAGGACATGAGTTGCAGGTGATCATCCGCTGTCGGGACAATCCGTACGATGGAGCATCGAAAACTGCCTCGGCCAAGGTCACTGTCCGCATCACGGATGTCAACGATAATCCTCCGAGGTTTATCAATTCGGAGTCCTACCTGGGGTGGAGGGTCATTGAAAACACACGCACCGGAACGGAAGTAGGAAAGGTTGTTGCCACGGACGACGACACGGGGTCCAACATCCGGTACCGGATTCAATCAAACGAAACGATCCCGTTCCGGATCGCTGAAGAGACCGGAATCGTGACCACGGAAGGTGTACTGGATCGCGAGGAGCGGGACACGTACGAATTCCAGGTCGTGGCAACTGATGGCGGTACATCTCCACTTTCGACCAGCGTCCGAGTCCGGGTCATCGTAGAGGACCTCAACGACGAACAGCCCGTGTTCCAGTCTGAGGAGTACGTGTTCTTCGTCGACGAGAACCAACCGAAGAGAGTGGCAGTTGGATCAGTCTTCGCCATCGACAAAGACCTTCACTCCGTTGTCCGCTACTCCCTCCAGTCTTCCAGCTCCCTTCCATTCCGCGTCGATCCATACTCCGGAGAGGTCACGACCGACCGAGAACTGGATCGAGAGCAACAGTCCGTCTACCGTCTGACGGTAACCGCGACGGATGAGAACCTCGTGACCTCGACGGCCCAGGTCACGATCCACATCCGCGATCTCAACGACAACCCGCCGCAGTTTCTCTTCCCATCGATTTCGAACGCCACCGTCTACGTCTCGAGCCGCATCGGTCCGAGTCACGCCCTGACCCAGGTCACGACCTCCGACCGCGACGCCGGGGATAATGCGCAGATCCGATACGCGATCGAAGACAGCGACGTGTTTCAGATCGATCCCCTAGATGGTCGGATATTCCTCAAGCGACGTCTGCCCAACGTCGACTCGCAGAGCTTCCGTCTCGCCTTAGAAGCCACCGACCGCGGTCAACCGGAACTTACGTCACGCGCAACGCTGACCATCGTAGCCAACAGTTCCATCTCGTGGCCTTTCGACGAAGAAGCGCCGACGGTGGGCGAGTTCCTGGCGACGCCTGGCGGCCTTGCGACAGTCATTTCCGGTTCCGTTTTCGCGCTGTTCGTCAGTCTGTTTGTGATTGTGGCGGTCGTTGTGGTTAAGCTGCGGCAGAGGAGGCGAGGGCAGAACAAGGTGCAGGCAAGTTCAACCGTCGAGTGGTTCAAGGCAACGAAGACGGTCAAGGGGAAGACGACCAGTCAGGGAAAGACCCTTCTCGACACAATACAACGGGACGAGGATGAATCACTCACCATCTTCAAACAGGTCAGTCACCTCAAACTCTTTCGATATCTACATCGTTTTTGTGCTCGTGGTAGTACGTAAGCAAAGTTACCTTATGCAATGTAATGTACTGTAATTAAACATTTATATAGAGCCGCACAAACAAACAACTGATGAACGCACGAATGTCTATTTACTGCTTCACATTTTGTGCCGGTCAAAAGCAGATGGATATTAATTGTCTGGTAATATAGTCTCTGCAGTCTGCAGTATTGCATCTAGCCCTACATAGCACCATTTTGTCTGTTATTACGTAATCTAGGGGTCAGCGTGAAACGCTCGTGCGCTACGGACTTGCTCAGGGTTCCTACATTGTAAACGTCTTACAGGAGGGTCGAACCGTAATTAGATATTACAAGGCGGAATATTACCGGTAGGGTTTAGATAATTACATAAGCACCAACCGAATTAAAACAGAACTCTCCATGCGATTACACTTTTGTGAGTATTCGAACTTGTTGTCTTGACCAAGGAGCGTGAAAGTACGATGCTTTTCAAGACATTCAGAGTGATTGAACGAAGTTAGCTCCGATCTATGCAGTCTCTGTCCAGAGAGAGAGAGAGAGAGAGAGAGAGAGAGAGAGAGAGACAGAGAGAGAGAGAGAGAGAGAGAGAGAGAGAGAGAGAGACAGACAGACAGACAGACAGACAGACAGACAGACAGACAGACAGACAGACAGACAGAGACAGAGACAGACAGACAGACAGACGAGGCTATAAGAGACTTTCATTTCAGTCTGTTGACAGTTTCTAACGCAGCTTGAGGGACTGCTTCTATCCGTTTTCAATGACATATTGAAAGCCTCGTTTTTTAGCCACTTAAAATATTTCGTTTTCAATTAAACTATTCTTAAACAATTAAAAGCTCTGCGAAGAACCTTATTTTTCTCAAGGTTACGTGTACAGGGTTTTACTGGTACTGAAATTATACTTGAATTAAACCACATTTTTAAAATGCGTCAGAAGGTTTCAGTTTTATCAACAGTTGTACGAATGAATTCTTTACTTCTACTTAGCAAATTGTGAAGATTGTATAAAGAATTACAGTTAGTGAGGTCATGCTAGGACCCCTTTCATGTTGCGGTAATTTTTTGCCCAGCTAGGCTTTACTCGGATTGTGCGGCGCTAATAAATAATTTGTTCAGCGCTTAAAAACGTCTAGGAAGAGCACACAGCTGTGATGTAGATGGAAAAATCAATGAAAGATACAAGCTGTGGTTTATTGCTGCATAGTCAGTGTCGCCTGGGATTCAAACAATTCCTTTAATTGAAAACTGTTATCTTCGATCATGGTTTTGTATTCGTCACGTCCGACGGGTTTCTCTGAGGAGACGCTGTATAATTTATTCTGGAGATTACGGTAACCTCCTTTAATTATCATGTAAGTAAGTGAATGAGTGAGTGAATGAGTGAGTGAATGAGTGAGTGATAGTTCCAGTGTTTAACGACGTCTTATGTCGCCCTTATCCTTTTCCCACGCTAGTGACTGGCACTATACCATTGACCGCTCGCGTCCTCCGCTCGGTGTGGCGGGGGTCCTCTCAGTCCCGTTTGCCCGTACTGCAATTAAGCACACCCGCGCATTCTCGGTGGTTGACCCGACCATATGGAATGGCCTCCCTCCTGAGTTGCGCCTACTTCCTAGCTCTTCCTCTGACACTTTCTATGACCGCCTGAAAACTGTTTTTTTGGTCGTGCTGGAGTCGGGAGCGCCTCTGAGTAGTTCTCTTAAGAGGCGCTATATAAATCTATGAATGAATGAATGAATGAATGAATGAATGAATGAATGAATGAATGAATGAATGACTGTATTCAGATCTGGAATCCGCGGTATCTAAGCGCCTGTACGCAGAAGTCGTGAAGCGTATGACCGACTTTAACTTCCATTGCTAATTTTAACAATCTTGATAACATTCTCATTGACAACTGTTCCAGAGAACACAAGCACACAAGCAGACTTCTGCTTGCATTTTAACTGGCAGCCGAACCTGTTCTCCCAATCCACTTCACTCGTTTTGCCTTGTTTGAGCGTCTTTGTTCCCGCGAATGAGGTGTTTGGACTGCGATATAAATGAATAATTCACGATTAAAATTCAAAGTGTGAAACAGTTACAATTCTGCGCTCGTGAATAACCGGGTGGCCGTGCGCTTAGCGTTAACTATAGCGCTTTATAAATTTCGGGATGTATACGATTACGAACAAGGATATTGAGGTAAAAAGTTTGTTAGATTTATATAAACATCAATTATCTTCAAAATCATTATATCTAAAAGCAGTAGTCCTTTAAATAATATTCATCCGAGCAGTGGCGGCGCGTGGATTTTTCAAAGGTGGTGCGAAGCATCAGTATGCCGCCCCCCCGTAAGTTGACATGCCTGTCTAGAAGTCTAGGGAAATTTTGTCTTTGTTGTGTATGACACAAGTTAGTAGTAGCCTTAGCCTAGTATAGAGCACAGTAGCAGATGCAGATCCGCTACTAGTATCACTGTGTACTGCGCACTTAAAGTACTTTTAGCATATGCAAATCAAATCAGAGTGCATGTAGTCAAAAAGAGGTCGAAGTCCGGTTTCTAGAAGGCCAAATCCAATTAAAGTGGGTCCCCAGTGCAAAAGAGACCCGAGTCCAGTTTCCACGGGGCCCGATCAAGAGAACAGGCAGAGCCGCTGTCAAGGCGGGTGTCGTTTATTGCGAGAAGAATTTGAAGGCGGAGGATCAGATGAGTCAGGGTAGTACTTAAAAAGGTGAGATTTCAGTTTTGAGTGGAAACTGGAAAGCCAGATGGTGATAGAGGACCATGAGGAGGAGAATGAAGGACGGGTTGTAATGATGATGGAGCAACTGAGAAGCTACGGAATTCAGAGGGAGATCAATCCATAGGCGTGGTTCTGTGTTTGTGACGAATTGCGCTTATTAGCAGTATTGGTTGGGCCCTGAATAAGAAAGACTGAGATAGGAGGAGGATCGGGTGGAGCGCATTGTCTGAATGGTGAAGAGATCACTGAGGTAGCCTACTTGGGCCGGGAATATTGTAGAAAGTTGTAGGTTAGTGTAATATAATGAAGTGGATTCTCTCTGGGATTTTTAACCAGTGGAATAATTTGAGGATGGGAGTGATATGATGTTTTGACGTTCTAGTGACAGCTGTGGCAAGTGAGATTTGGATAAGTTGCAGACGCCTGATTTGGGTGGATTCAAGGTTGAGGAAAAGGGAACTGTAGTAATCAGGCTTTGAATGAACAATACAGGCAGCAATGGTGGAGGCAGGTTTAAGGTCGAACATGGTCCGGATGCGTCGGAGGTCACGAATGTGCATGAAACAAGAGTGCGGGGGTTGGAGATGTGGCTAGAGAAGGAGAGATGTGCATCAAAAGTAATACCACATTATCAATATAATCAAGCGCAATCATTATTTCTATAAACCAGAGGCGTAGCTAGGGGTGCAGAGGTATGTATGTGTCCCCGGGCGCCAAGGGAAGGGGCGTCAAAATGAAGGTTAAGATAAATAATTTTACTCTTAATTTTGATGCAGTTTTAACAATAATTTATCCCAAATAAATTTAAATGATTTAATTTTGGAGCCCCAAATATATCCAGTTATAGGGCCTATCCATATTACTTACAAACCAGTTCTCGGGTATGATTTTGGCGCCTCATTCAGCTATAAGGTGCAACATGCATGTACTATCTGCATTTTTCATATTTTATTTAATTAAAATTAAAATTGCCATTCTATTATTTGGAAAATGTAAAATTGCAAAACGGGGTGAGGGCGCCAAATTCATAGTTCGTCCCCGGGCTAGAAACTATAGGCTTAAAATGATCTAAATCAATTTAAAACTAAGAAATACATTGAAACTCGCATGAACAGTGAAGATTTACAGTTCACTGAATTATGATATTAAAGTTTCATTGAAATTTCTAGCAACGAATTATGTAATAACTCCAAATGAAACACTACGGTGACCACAGGAAGCACAGAAAAAATATTCCAGGTAGTCAAAGTGCCGCCCCCTCAAGTGGCCGCCCGGTGCGACCGCACCCCCTTGCACCCCCCACGCGCCGCCACTGCATCCGAGACATCATCGACAATAGCTGGTGAAGACACGTCTTTTCCAATCAGTCTAAAAGCCACGCGTGTTACGACGCTAAATAATAAAATTACATTACAATATTGACAGCTTTCAAAGCCAAGCAATCGACCTACTTCCGAACAAAGATATCCGATCAATGAGGCCCGAAAAGAGTCCTTTACAGAGTGACAAGCTAACGAATCACCATCAGAACCAGTACGACGGCTATTTTGTTTAAATGACGGGAGCTAGACGTGTCCGAACTGCACCGCTCTTAAATCAGGCGTGTCTGCGGCGGCTGTTGACGTAATGGGCTGAGATCGTAAAAGCAGGTTTTCAGAACACGATGACGTCTACGCTAATGCATACTAAATTATCAATTTTCTGGTGTTGCACTGGAGCGGGTCTTACTGTCATTTATGAATTTACTGGTTCTCGTAAGTCATCGGATCCGTGACCAAAGCTGTAGACGTTCAATATCTTGAAGAAGTTGTTTCTGCAGAAATATACACCATAGTATCCTTGGATGGTAATAAAGGACAGTTGATGGAACTGTCGTTGGCTGTTTTCAAGCATCCATACGCTTATATATATCCAAGCTGACACAGCAACAGAATTTCATGCCAGGAGTAAGTAAGTAGGTGAATTAATGAGTGAGTAAGTGAGTGGTAGGTCCTGTGTCCAACGACATCTTATATCGCCCTCCTTCTTTTTCCAGGCTTGGGACTGGCATATCTGGCACATATTGGCACTACGAGTAGTGGCGGGGTTTGTGAGTGAGTGTGCGAGTGAGTGAGTGAGCGAATGGGTGACCGAGTTACTGAGCGACTGGGGTGAGCGAGGGAATGAGTGAGCGAGCGAGTGAGTGACTGAATGAGTGACTGAATGAGTGACTGAATGAGTGACTGAGTAACTGAGTGAGCGAGTGACTGAATGACTGAGTGAGTGATTAAGCGAGTAAGTAAATAAGCAGATAAATGAATTAGCGAGTGAGTTAGCAAACAAGTAAGCGTGCAAGTAAGAATTTGTTCCAACGCAATGCGTCTATCAAATGAACGAGAAATCAAGGGACGTTGGTAGATCACGCGATCACTGGCAAAGGCAAGTCCGTACAAATATATATATATGCCTCCAAAAAACGTCTCACGAGTTTTTGTTGCGATGATATAATGCAACAACATATACACGTATGGCGCCACACCCTGAGGTGCTGTAAAGCATAATGCATTGTGTTGCGGCTTGAATAAATTTCCTCCTCTACCCCCTCCCCCTCTGTAGTCTCTCTGGCAACCAGATCTTTCCTGTGCAGCTCTGGACACTACGCAGCGCTCGTGAATAAACCAGTGCCCTGCGCTTAGCTTTAGAATAGCGCCTTAGAAATTTAATTTACGATTACGATTACGGATAATGAGAATGAAGTCTATTCTGCTTGGCTGCTGATTGGTCGAGTGCTGTAGGGTGGATGGTTTGGGTTCGAATCTCCGTAAGAACCTTGGGAAATTTATTCACGCTTAGTTGTTTGGCTTCGTAGATTTGTGTCCTCTGCAGTAATTGCTTTAGAGATTTGGTGCCTCTCTGGTCAACCGGAGAATCGGTGGCAGGTGGGGAAAACCGACAATGGCACTCGAGCTGAGATTTTACTTAGGCGTAGCCTCTTATCGGAACTTAAGTCATTACGAATTCCTTTATCGTTTTCCTCTGTGTATTTCTAGAACCACAAATGGTCATGCCGTTCTGCTGTTCTTGTATAGTTAGAATATGTCCAGCTACATGTTTTATATCTATATTTGTTAGAATAGGCTTACTGATTCTATTTGCAGAGGACTGATACTATTCTGCTGGTCGCGGATTGATCATATTATGAGGACGGTGTTAATTCAGTAGCTGCCATTGCATTTACATGTATTCTATCTGCAAGCTCCTTCATAAACGCTTCTAACGTGATCTCTTTCGCCAGGACTAGATTCTGAGTAGGTTTCTTAAGGTAGTACTGTATATATTCAGTAACAATTAAGATCTGTTGAATGAACAAAAGAGACATACTGGCTTCCTGTCTGTGAACGTGTCCTCTTCAAGCTGGCATGCCTCATGCACACAGCACGTTCAGATCATCTGCCAACCTACTTATCGTCCATGGTCACACCTTTCAACTCTTCGTTCAGCATCTGCTGGAAAATATGTTGTTATTGGTACTCGTCTTGTCTTTGACCGGCGTTCATTCACAGTTGCCGGTCCCTCCATCTGGAACTCTCTACCTCCTCGTGTTCGCAACTCTCTTAGCGAGACTGTCTTTCGCTCTAAACTGAAAACTTACCTCTTCCAGTCTAGCTATGGCTCTTAATGGTTGCCCGGCTTCAATGTGTATTTTTGAACTTCGTAAGGAGGGCATTATCAAATTACAGTTGTATGGTATTATTTAGAGGCTGAGAAGCTCATGTTGCAGGTTGTTACGCAGCTTCAGTCCAGGAGGATAAAATATTTTTTGAAAAGCTGATGAGATTGAGTTAGTCGCCGTTGAGAAAGATACAGTGCAGAGGCCCTGAGCAAGTCCCTCACTCACAATTGCTCAGCACCATCGATTGATACTCGGTCATTATTATAGTAGCGCTTAATGAATACATAATAATATGTGTGTGTAAATTTATAGAAGAGATCGAAAGAAGACGGTAATCGATGGATGTGCGGACCATATATTCGCTAATATTAGGCCATAATTTCAGTCTAGCTTTGACCTTTGCTGCACTGTGTGACTTTTAACCGTTCTTTAATGGTCGAACGAATGTTCTTTATATCCGGCCAAAACAATTGGCACTCATGGGCGTTTCTCTGAAATCTCATCAATTCCATGCGGATGTTATTACCAACAACCAACGTCTAAGCTCAGCACTTGATAGCCAACTCCGAATGAATGAATGAATAAATGAATGAATGAATGAATGAATGAATAATGTAAGATTTACGTGTAAGGCGTCAATACTCGAATCAGGATCCACGGTAATAACAACAATAAGAACAATAAGAACAGCATTAACAAATAATAAGACCCTCCAGGCTGCGATGAAATCCCGATAGATTTCGCTGCTTCTACCTACTGTATACACAAGCAAGTTTTGGCTTGCAATAAATAACTTCCAATTGACCAGAAAGTTTGACCTTCTTCGCAAAAGATATCAAATACGGCGCTATAAAAATTGCGTCGGAAAATTAGACTACATTACGGCTATAACAATTCATGCTGTGTGGTAATGTAAGAGGATGTTCGTCAAGTGTTCAATGGGAGGAGGTGCTTGATTGTGTAGTGGTTAGCGCGCTGGACCGTCATTCAATAGGTCGGGGGTTCAAACTCCCGCCATGGCAGAAATTTGGTTAGGGGCCGTCCATAAATGACGTCACGTCCAGATGGGGAGGGGTTAGACTTTTGTGACGCCATGTGACCACCAACACGTATAGGCTTTATGAGCGATATTGATTTGTTGTTTCCGTGACGAGAGGGAGTGGGGGTCAGTTTTGTGCCAAAATAGTGTGACGTCATATATACGTACGAGCCCTTAGAGGTTTCTGCCCCTATTTCAGAGCTATTATGAGTATCCTGGCCGTACACTGTCGGTGGAAAGATGAGACGGCGAAGGAGAGTACTGGCAACCCGCCCTCATATGTCGAGGCTAAGAAAATGAAGTCGCTAACACTTCATACCAATGGTTGCCTCAGGGCTAGCTTAAGGGACTGCTCTTCTATCTGTATCTCTTCTTCATTGACGCATCTGAAAAAATCAACCTCTTTTCTCTTCTAGTCGGCGACATTGAAACTCAAAAATTGTGTGCATGAGCAAAACGTTTGATCAGTGTCAGTGCCAATGATTAGGAAGGCGCGGTCAACAAAGCAAAGGCTTTTTATTTGTTATTATTATTATTATTATTTTTTTTTACCCGAGGTATCAGTGATCCCTCGGGATTTGAAAAAAAAATTATTTAGGAGCAGGGTAATTGTCTGGAGGGTCAGGCCTCGTCTTCAGGGTTTGACGGAAAGGTACCTTTAAAAGATACTAGGTTGTAGCGTTGAATGCTTATAGACAAACGCTGGAACAGAAAGGTTGCTTCACGTCTGTCACCACTTATGGATGTGATGCGACTGCCTAGTTCAGCGATGAAATCTGAAGCCGAAGGGTTGAAAGGATTTGGGGACGTTTCGTCCCGGACGATTCGTCCCAGGACGATTCGTCCCGAGGACGATTCGTCCCGAGGACGTTTCGTCCCAGGACGATTCGTCACAGAACGATTCGTCATAGGATAAAACTCAACTCGGGTCTATTCGTCACGGACTGTTCGTCACGATGGTTGTGTAAATGGGTTTATTATCAAAGGGGCTAAAATCAAAAGGGCGGAATCAAAAGGGTTGACTGTTAACATTAGTGGAGTTTTATCCTCTGATAATCTATCGTATTAGTCTTTTTTAGTCTTTTGTTGACTGTTGACATTAGTGGAGTTTTATCGTCTGACAATCGATGTTTTGTTGAGTTTTAACATTAAAAATCCGTTTATTAGATGACATCAAACAGTTTATAACTAGTAATACAGAACAGTTTGCCAGGCAACAGTTTTTTCAACAGCTCAAAAGGGACAAGTCGCGCTAGAAGGGAACCCCATATACCAAATTAAAATCACTCCTTAAATAGACAATCATCACCAATCACAAATCGCTAAATGATATCCTCCGACGATTCGTCCTGGGACGAATCGTCCTGGGACGAATCGTCCTGGGACGAAACGTCCTCGGGACGAATCGTCCTCGGGACGAATCGTCCTGGGACGAATCGTCCGGGATGAATCGTCCGGGGACGAAACGTCCGCATACCGTTGAAAGGGCCCAGGGTTTCGACGGCCACCGGTTGGAACAAATACGAGGCGGGAAGACCACGATATTTATTATTATTATTATTATTATTATTATTATTATTATTATTATTATTATTATTATTATTATTATTATTATTATTATTATTATTATTATTATTATTATTATTATTATTATTATTATTATTATATTAACTATTATTCCTTATTATTATTTATGATTATTATTATCAATAATAGTGATATTAAAGTAATTATTATTCTTAGTACTAGAATTATTTTTTTTACCCGTGATACACATTTTCTGGAATGGCCATTACTATTATTATTACTTCTTGTCTTCTTGTGCTGTCGGCTCTAGGAGCCCTAGCGATCGTCATGACACACAGTCTCCTTTGCCGTCTTGCTACTTCCCCAGTAGCCCTTGAGTCGCGCTCCGGCCTGGGAGTTCCACCATCAGCGCTCCGGCCTGGGAGTCCCACCATCAGCGACCATCGGCGTGGTTTGGTGTGTCTCATGACGATTTTCTTGGCATGTTAACAGGGGTGGTTTGCCATTGCCTTCCTCTGGTTTTGCCTGCCGTGCCCGTTCGTTCCCCTTCCTTTGGAAGGGTACAGACAGTTCCCCTTCCTTTGGAAGGGTACCAACAGTCCGCACCACGTGAAGGTGGGCACGGAGGACTTTGGTTCACCAGCCCAGGTCGGATCCGAGTCTACGCTCATGAGAGACGTCGGTCAGGTCGCCTCCCTGCTTTACTCTGCAACAGAGTGACTGGTGAACCTTTGCGGAAGATTATTATTACTACTATTATTTATTTATTAAATAATCATTAAATTATTGCACTAAGAAAATGCGCATGGAGGTCATCACAGACTTACTAAACATAGTTATTTTTATATAAACAAGGAGAAATCTAAATCCAGTAAAATTAGAATAAGTAGCCTATCTTCAGTGCCGGCTTTAGTCATAGGAGGCTGTCTAGAGCGGCATTTTTCAAGGGGCAACAAATTCCGGTAAAATAAAAAAGAAAAGCATATTTTTCTTGAATTAGTCTAACTATTAAATATAAAAACTCTTGACGCTTTTATAAACATGCCGTCTCGCCAATTCAAGAAAATCAAGAACTCGTGTTTAAGTAGGCCCTACTTAAAATAAATTAATTAAAATGTTAATTACACATTTTCATCATTCTGATTAATAGGCCTACTTCAAAAAGAATAGAAAATGTTTTCTCTCAGAACACTGAAAACGATTTAAAATAAATGATTGATCAGTATTTATGAGTAAGGGGCGGCATTTTTGTCCTTGCCTATAGCACAAAACTAAGGCCGAAAATATCAGCACTTGCAACTAATCAATAAAGTTTTAGCTTATAGGCCTAAGCTGGACGGTTTTAATTCGGTTAAAATATATCGAGCGCTTTGCGATAAGCATTTATTGGAATGTTAAAGCAGATTTTTGGTGCATTGCTTATCACACCATCCCTTCCGCGTACCGCGTAACTCAATGAAGTTCGACGAAGCATATTGTGGCGGCACACAAATAACGAAGTTACACGACACAAAACGCGCCCACAACGCACAGTATACGACAAAGGATCGCAGTCAAAAATAGACGCGATACGGTTTGACATCCAAAGATACATGCGCACATTCGATATCGAATTACTGCCATGCTGTCGAATCCCGATATTTGCAAAGCCTCTTACGACGCGAGATTGGTAATAAAATTCGAGATAAAAAGCGATCATAAAAACGAGCAGTGAGCACTGTCACTTATTACGACTGTCGAGAGAGGGCGACACTTCGTCAAGACTCAGGCACAAGATAATCAATTTTCATTTCGAAAACAAGATGGCGTCGTTCGACTAGAATAGTTTAACTGGTGCTGCGATTCGTATTTATGACCTACAGCGCTGTGACTATAAAACGCCGATGCCAATGTACTTAAGTACCGCACCTCAACGCCGAAAAATTTGTTCTGATTGTATGTGAAGCTAGTTTATGCAGATCAGAAGACTTGACACAAAACTGGGGGACGCGGTGGTGTAGTGGTATGTTCGGTGCCTTGTAACCGGAGGTCACAGGTTCGAATCCGCCTCGATCCGCTGCGTAGCGATCCAGCGCCATCGATGTTCTGTTGAATGGTCGTGTGCAGTTCTGAACTTTGTAAGGAGGGCAGTATCAAATACAGTTGTATTGTATTGTAGGCCCTATTGTATTGTAAAACTAGTGCGTGAAACTTGCACTCAAAACATTATATTTGCAGTTAATTGAAAAAAAACAGCTAGGCGACTCACTGTAGCATGCATTGGGCGCAAAAACATCGAGGGAGAACTTGAGCCTAGTTAGTTGCCTTATGGAAATTTATGTCTGTGCCGTACAAACTGACAATTTCTTGACCCAGCGGGAATCGAACCAGGACCAACTGATGGCGAAGGCCGATGCTTTATCACCCAGCCACCCCAATGCTTAAGTGGTTTCGCGTTTGGTGGTAAATGAAGCGAAACGGGCGAGAAACGAATCTACGACATTAAAAATGTATTCAGCATCATCATCACAGTCTTCTAAAACCTCATCTTGAAGAATACTGGTATATATGAGTGGCACCCTATGCACTACAAGGGCTTTCAGGAAGTTATGTGTTAATAATATATATTTGTGTTTATTCACAAGCTCACTGACAAACCGCAGTATAGTTACATTGAAACATTGAAACATGACGGTACAATTATCAAGATCTTAGTAAGCCGCCCGCTCGTTTTACTGCTGCCCCTTAGGAGTGGAAGGCTTAGTCTACCTAGAATGGGCTTACGGGTATCGAACCGCGTCTTTCAAGATCTTATGTTCTTCATGCAAGAGTATTACCATTCATCTATCCCCACTCCCCATTGAGTCCATCGACGGAATCAGATTGCATGAAATAGTATCGTTGATTCATAGTGATGCCAACAGAGCTCTATGGTCTCTCTGGCTTGGCCTCTATAACGTAAGCGCTTGAAACGATACCAGTTTGATCTATTCTGTGTTGTCAAACTGGAAGTCACTCTTGCGAGTTCCTATTTAATAAACGCTACATATAAATCTGTGATCACTTCGATAATAAAGTAAACAGTACGAAATCGAGATTTGCAACAGAATTATTTTTTTGATGTATCCGCTTGATGGTTATTCAGCGTGATGGACTATGGTTAAATTCATAGATGCAGATTTTAAGGTGGTTTTGCACGAGTTGGCTCTCGAGCCAGTAATCACGCATTGCGATTGCGTTGGGCCAGTATTGTCCACATTGTCCCAACATAATCAAGCAATGCTGCAGCGTCGTTTTAAAATTAGTTCAACGTCTTCCAACATTGTTCCAAAACGATTGTTTTATTTGGGTCTGCTCAATAACAAACATTGCAGGGTTTAGATGATAGTATAGTGTGAGGTAGGCCTAATCAAGCCTTATTATATCGTTTCTTTGTAAGCTCGTCAGCGCTTTTCACCTCACAGCACCAAGTTCTTAAGGTCATCCTTAAGGTCATTCTTAAGGTCATTATTAAGGTCAATAAACAATGATCTAGCTCATACACCTACTTGGAATTTTATCATGACCAAGTTACAAGTGCAGAGAACCGAGAGCTACATATAAAATCGATGGTCACTTATTATTATAACACAAAAATATCTTAAGCATGCATGAGTGATATAATAAATTAATTCAGTCTGCTAAAAAAACGGTGTCTAATTTGACATTGTAATTTATGGTATCGCCAGAACTCATCCCGCATCAATACATCCACACATTTACACATTACATCACTTTTAAAATACAATTCAATACAACACAAAACAATATAATACATTACAAAACATTACAATACAACTGCATTTGATATTGCCCTCCATGAAAGGTTCAGAAATACACACACGACCATACGACAGAACATTTATGGCGCTGAGCAATTGCGAGTAAAGGAGTTGCTCAAAGTTCTTACACAGTGACTTCGACACTGCACTTCCCTGACCTAGTGCTAGGTAGTGCAAGTTCCAAGTCTGGATGAGAGAGGAGGGTGACGCTAATGATCTTTCTTATCACTCGTTGTCGTTAAACGGAGTGAGAGTGAGAGGCTCAAACCCGGTACTGTCTTACAATCCGAACGCTTTGTCCATTCGGCTGCTGTTCCCCAACGATACATTTCACACATACAATACATTACGATACATTTCATTTCATTACCTTACAAGAAAGCAACGCATGGGCGACGCCGCCTTGCTTCCATTATCTCGTTGATGGCATTAATTGAAAAATATCGTTGCAACGTCACTCGATCACCGTTGATCTTTTCGCGGAAGATCGGAACGGAAGGACTTTGTGATCGCACCGAAGGACAAGAAGCGGGAGATAGCGTGCCAACGACCACAATTCACGGTTAGCAGATAACTGTCATGAGAAATGTCGTCGAACGACCCTGAGTCTGTCCGATCTACGAAGCACGTAAATTGATCGTCTATTTTGGTTTAAGTCTGTGTGCAGATTTATTGCGCAACTTTTGTTGTCCGGATATTCATCTCCGTGTGTTCGTCTTCTTCGACTCGGATCGAGATTTTAAGTTGCCATCAAACCAGTGACGCCGAACGCGATGAAACGCGAGAAACAATTACATCAGTGCACCTCTGCCTCGGTTTCAACAGTAATGTCTGCTGTTATCAGATACTAGTGTGACCATAGGCGGCTAGTGTATACGCTTTCAATGCGATGTGTCTTAATGGCACACAATCATATTGTGCAGTAGGGCCTATTGAAACAACACCAACAGGAATAAATTGTCTAATGTCAAAACACAGCCAATTCTTAATGCTAGACAATTAGAACTACTTAATATTGACTGCAGAAGGCCGAAATAACGCATAGTATACAGCAGCGGTTCTCAACCTTTTCCGACTGAAGGACCACTTATAAATTTCGTGTCTTGGTCGCGGACCACCACTAACATTTTTGCCAAAAACAAATTAATACAAAAGAAATTTTTTGCTACAATCCGTGTATTATTAGTTTCATGCTGCCATCTAGCCGATTCTAGCGATTGAAACAAAACAAAAATTGTAAAAATTGACAAAATTTGTCTGTTTGCATGTTTAAATGGTGAAAGATATATATTGTAGGCCTTGCTCGCGGACCACAAGGCAGATGGCCGCGGACCACCAGTGGTCCGCGGACCACAGGTTGAGAACCACTGGTATACAGGTTACAAGAAATGTTCTGCACTGTCACATTACTATGACTGTTAGCATTCTGTTGAAACTGGCGTTGCTGTTTCTAAGCATGTCTTAAGCACGTTTTCATTTTTAAAGTTTATTTTACCCAAATAAACAACAGTTTACAACCTTGTTGCATTTGTGAAAACATCCTGATAAGAGGACTTGGACTAACCCGGTCGAGTGGCACATAATGGCATACAACATTTCCGATATTCGCCGCAAACATGAAAACTACACAAGTTTGTCATCCTGAAGAAGAGCTGCAATCAGAATATTAGCGCAGCTCTCGATAATATCAGTGAAGCATCCATAATGTTGACGGCTGTCCTTATAGACTGTAATTGCGTACTGCAGCAATTTCTAACGAATGCTTAGGAGATTAATTGTTATAGCGCCTTATCACCGCACGAAGGTTTATCTAGTCGCCAACAAAACGACAAATAGGGGATACTACATTAGTAATTGGTCAAAGTTATCTGACCAGCAGGCTGTACAAAATTTGCTACAAGAGTGAATGAGTAAGTAAGTAATCCTAAATGAGTAGGTAATCCTTAATAAGTAAGTAATCCTAAATGAGTAAGTAGGCCCAATACCAAATAAGTAAGTAATCCTAAATGAGTAAGTAATCCTAAATAAGTAAGTAATGCCAAATAAGTAAGTAATACCAAACGAGTAAGTAATACTAAATAAGTAAGTAATCCTAAATAAGTAACTAATCCTATATTGAGCGAAAATGGCCGGCACAAACAAATATATACAGAAGACAATAGAAGCAAAAAGCTATCTAAGGTATGCACAAAATACATGCATGTTGAACATAACCGTTCAGAACATTGAAAAACATCGAGGATCATCAATAGTAAAGCAACAATTACCAGCCACAACGACAGCACTGGCCACACTCCCGTCGAGACTCCAGGTCTCATCGGCTCCCTATACCCGTCAGTCAGTGCCGTGGAGGCTAGAGACCGCTCGCCGCTTGGATTGAGGTCCGTCCGACGTGGCGTACAATCGTAAAATTAATTGATTTACGCGAAGGGTCGAGGGCGTGAAGCGCTCCCAGCGGACTTTCGCTCTCCTGAATAATATCAATTTCGGATTTTGCCAATTTTTCTTTCAACGATGCTATCGGAGATGCCAGATGCAGGAGCATCTCGGCGGGCCTATATAGATGCCTACAAAGCACGAACTCCCTATACTCAGTTTATGATAATATCGACGAATAACTATGTACACTAATTTTATATCGATGCATAAATATATGTGCGGTCAGATATCAAGCCATTGGCTGTTAATGTCTATAATTGGAGATACGCCCATATTTAGTGTATATATATATACACACGTATATACATACACACGTATATATATTTATTTATATATATATATGGTAACGAGTATAAGAGTGCATGACGGGGCCTGTAAGTGCAAGAGGAGCATCAGTTGGAGGCAGCTTCCCAGGGAGTGGCCCTGGGTAAGGAAACGAAAATTTACTCCTCTATTGCGTGCGGAGATGGCATTGGACAAAGGCAACGAGAGACTTGAGACAGAAAACACGATGCAGAACGGGAAAAAGAAAACTACGAGGCAGTAGTAAAGAGACAAGCAGAGACAGTGTAGACAGAGCGAAGGGAATCAGATAATTATTATATCTCTTGATCAGTGATTTTTTTCTAGACAAAGGTTCCGGAACTGAACAATAGGTTCCGAAAGTGAATAATTATGGAAGGCCTAAAAAATCCCGAGAAAAACGGGGTTGCGGTTGGGAGGGGTCTCAATAAACACAGAAAACAGTTCACAACACTGAAATTAAATAAAAATAACTAATATATTGTTTTTATTATTAAAAAAAGCGCTGCTCTTGATTGCAT